>CM052895.1:122314341-122377947 GCA_028534135.1 Potos flavus
TCTGTTCTGTTCACCAGTCTAATATATATATATATATTTTTTTTTCTTTTTTCTTTTTTCCCTCCTTTCGTCTCCCCCGGTTTCAGGTCTCTTCTGATTTGGTTAGTGTATTTTTCTGGTATTGTTGCTACTCTTTTAGTATTTTGTTCTCTCATTCATCTATTCTTATCTCGATAAAATGACAAGGCAGAAAAACTCACCACAAAAAAAAAAAAAAACAAGAGGCAGTACCGACGGCTAGGGACCTAATCAATACAGGCATTAGTAAGATGTCAGAACTAGAGTTCAGAATGACGATTATCAAGGTGCTAGCTAGACTTGAAAAAAGCATGGCAGATACTAGAGAATCCCTTTCTGGAGAAATAAAAAAACTAAAACCTAACCACGTTGAAATAAAAAAAGCTATTAATGAGGTGCAATAAAAAAATGGAGGCTCTTACTTCTAGGATAAATGAAGCAGAAGAGAGAATTAGTGATATAGAAGACCAAATGATGGAGAATAAAGAAGCTGAGAAAAAGAGAGACAAACAACTACTGGACCACAAGGTGAGAATTCGAGGGAGAAGTGATACTGTAAGATGAAACAATATTAGAATAATTGGGATCCCAGAAGAAGAAAGAGAGGGGCAGAAGGTATATTGGAGCAAATTATAGCAGAGAATTTCCCTAATTTGGCAAAGGGAACAAGCATCAAAATCCTGGAGGCACAGAGAATCCCCCCTCAAAATCAATAAAAATAGGTCCACACACTGTCGTTTAATAGTGAAACTTACAAGTCTCAGTGACAAAGAGAAAATCCTGAAAGCAGCTCGGGACAAGAGGTCTGTAACATACAAAGGCAGAAATATTAGATTGGCAGCAGACCTAACCACGGAGACCTGGCAGGCCAGAAAGGACTGGCATGATATATTCAGAGCACTGAATGAGAAAAATATGCAGCCAAGAATACTATATCCAGCTAGGCTGTCATTGAAAATAGAAGGAGAGATAAAAAGCTTCCAGGACAAACAAAAACTAAAAGAATTTGCAAACACCAAACCAGCTCTACAGGAAATATTGAAAGGGGTCCTCTAAGCAAAGAGAGAGCCTAACAGTAACATAGACCAGAAAGGAACAGAGACAACATACAGTGACAGTCACCTTACAGGTTTCTCTCCCTCTCCCTCTCCCTCTCCCTCTGCCCCTCCCTCCACTGGTGCATGCACTCTCTCTCTCTCTCTCATAAATAAACCTTAAAAAAAAAAAATAAAGAAAGAAAACGCCACCCCAAAATATGCTATTTGAGCCTAAGGATTCTCTTGACCTGAAGGCAACTAAGACAAAGCAAACACAAAAAGACCTCTCTGCCCTCCCCCATCTGCCAAAAAGCAGGGCATAAATTTGCCTTTCCTCTACCAGGAAGAGAACAATCCTAATCACCAGAGACACACCAAGATTAATCTGCATAAACAAATCTTAGCAAATAACCCTTCTCTACCATTAGCTAGCCCCCTAAACTTCCTTGTTCACCTGCCCACAATTGGCTCTAAAAGCCCAAACCCCCTTTCCTTTGTTCTTTGTCACTTCTCCACAATGTATAGCCTTTCATCAAAATGGCACATAAGACCTTGAACCTAACCACTTCTTTAGAGTTTTCATTTCTTTTCTGTAAAGCCCCCATGTATGTAAAATTAAAAATCTTAGGATGCCTTGATGGCTTAGTTGGTTAAGCATCTCCCTTCAGCTCAGGTCATGAGAGGGTCCTGGGATCAAGCCCCAAGTCAGGCTCCCTGCTCAGCAGAGAACCTGCTTCTCCCTCTCCCTCTGCCCCTCCCCCTGCTTGTGATCTCTCTCATCTCAAACAAATAAATAAAATCTTAAAAAAAAAAATCTTAGTAAAATTTGTAGGCATTTTCTCCTGCTAATCTGTCTTCTGCCAGCCTAATTCACAGACCCCAGGCACTGAACCTAGAGGAAAAGTTTTTTCTTCCCCTACAATCACTTCTAACGTACCATATATTTTTCTATCGATCTTGTTTGTGGTGTGTCTCCTTGCACTGGAATGTAAGTTCTGTGAAGGCAGAGGCCTATTTTGATCACTACTCTTTCTTCAGCACCTGGAATATTACTCAGCACATAATAGAGGCTTAATATTGGTTGAACGAATAAATGAATGGAGTCCTTTCCCCTACAAACAGTGCCTAGGAAGGCAGCCATGTGAAAACTCTAGAATTCTAATATTAAGTGAAAGACGTTAACAGTCATAAAAATATTCTTAATCATTGATGCAAGTAGTCAAGAAGGCAAAAGTATGGGAAATAATTCGGAACACTCGCCTAGGAGCCAACAAGGCTATTTTTATTCTTGATACCATGCCACTGGGCAGAGCCTCAAGCTTCTTGGGAAAAGGATGGCGGGGGGGGAGGTGGGTAATAACTGACATTTTCAGTAAGAATCAGTAGGAAAGACAGTCTCTAGAAACTATAAATTTTTTTTTCAAATGTATAATCAAGAATTTATTAGAGAATAATTTGGTCATTCAGCTAAACTGAAAGGATGAGATGAGAAAATGGAAATGAAACTTGGTCTAGGATGAAATTCAAGACATATTTGTGCCAAAGTGTCATCTACCATTGTTAGAGGAATTCCCAGAAGCTGCCAGAGCTGGGGCTTTGGCCAGTAAGGGATTATCTCCAGGAAAGTGTTTCTGAGTGCTTTCCAACCACACCCACGACAACTCCGTGCCCCCCTCCGTAAACCCCAAATGCCGCCTTTGGTTGGTGCCAATTTTCATATTTTTGAAAAATGCTTTTGCAATGCAGCTTAGAAAGCAGAGAGAAACAGACTTTGGGGAAGGAGCCCCCCCCCCATCTGCTCCCTCCACAACCGTGAATTGCCGACACCTGGCCTGACTCTCAGGCAGGGGATCCAGGATTTTTCTGTTTCAAAACAAAGCAGAGAAGACTTAGCTCCTGGTTGCTTGTAAATCTCTCTCGGAACGTGTAATAAAAGCATGGTCCATGTATCATGGTTCTTGGTGTCATCTTTTCTCAAATTTACACTTTTCTTCACATAGAAGGAATGATCTGCAATCCGGACGGTAGCTATTCATGTTTTCCCCCCTCGGAAAGTTGCCTAGAATCACCTCCCTATTTGGACTTCCTTTTGTCATTCGGGTACACCGTTCTCCTGAGGTTGAAATTCAGGAAGCACAACCTACAATTTTCTCCTCTCTCTTTCACATTTGCTTCTTCCATTCAAATCAAAGTGACCGAACAACCAGTTTGGCAAGTCTTGTTTTTTTGTTTTTTTTTTCCCTTGGGGACTCAGGCTGCCCAGCAGTGCTGATCTAGATCAGCCCAGTCAAGGACTTTTTATCTTACGGCTCTCGGTGGACGTTTAGGGGACAAAGGGAAACTCAGAGTAACAGGTGAGGTTGTCTGGAGATTGGCAAAAGCCATTGGATGACCCTCACATTTTTCACCGTATTTGTCACTTGTCTGCTTTCATTACGGTAGCTTTCCTCCGGCTCAATATGGGGACAGCCTGTTTGCCAAGGCGAAACGTGACTCCATAACCAATACTTGGGTGAAACCATTTACTCCTCCCGCCTCCTCCCCCACCCCAGGTTTAGCAGCAGGTTTCTGCTACATTTAATTGGGCTAAACTAACCCTACTCAATGGCTGGCAAATATAATCCAATGGTATCATTTTAATATGGCATCATTAATGGTATCATTTTAATACAGTATATCAATTTGTCTAGCTTTTTCTGCCCACCATTTCACTTAACTATTTCAGAATTGCCGATATAAGCTTTCTTTTTGGGTACATTTTTCTATTTGGGGAGGGCTATTTCTGGTCATTCTTGCTATAGAGGTGAATATTTACATATTTCATTTAAAACTTTATCTTTCCCTGCTCAAATGAGATGAGTTATTTCCTTTTATCCAAGTATTTAAAGGGACCCACTGCAAAATATTTTAATGTTACCAACATTATTTTTACCAATATTATCTTTAACATCATCAACAACATTCTATTTTTCAACATTTTATATCCCTAGCATTTATAGGAACTTTTAATTTAATGTTCTTGCAGGTTGACAGGAACCTAGAATTCTAGAAAACACGCACAGTTGTTCTAGTATTCAAGGCAAGGAGCAGAGAGGTGAGTACTGAATTTCAGGAAGATGATGCTAGGAGGGACTTGGGTCATGGGTAGAACTGAAGAGAGAATTTTTCACAGAAATGTTTCTCACATCAGGAAATCCCAGGGAGTTCTTTCAGAGGAATCACCACCAACATGAGAGATAAGCCCCGTTTCTTAATTGAATCCCACCTGCCATAAAAAGGGGACACTGGTCACTCAGCTAAATTCAAAGGATAAGATGAGAGAATGGAAATGAAACTTGGTGGCACTTAGGTGACCACCGACCTAAGAGACTTTTCTAAGCAGTTCCTGTGCCCCGGATGCTCCATGTCCGCTTGCCTTGGTTCCAACCGAGGAAGCTCTTCTCCAGTTAACGCGGAGGCGGAAGCAGCAGGAAGGCTGGAGATGACATCCGCGAGCGCTCAGAACATTCCTTCAAATAAAGGCTATCCAGAGGGCTTTCCTTCCAGACGTGAGTGTAGTTCTACAGTTTTTGCATAGATTTACCCAGCTACTATCTCGTCACCTTGAATATATAGAAAAATTCCTCATGAAAGCCTGTTTTGAAAAAATTGTGATCTGCTTCTGTCAAACAAATAAGGAAATACAACTAAGCAGTTCTCAAGGAGACTAAGAGAGCAATTTCATTAAAATTCCTCTGAAGCACATTTAGGTGGCTTACACAAAGCTTTCCTATTTTTGTTTTCATGGTCACGAAACAATAGAAAGGGGCCATAGAAGGATTTCTGTAGCTAGGTTTCTTGGGGGGTGGGAGTGGGGAATGACCTAATTTACATTTCAGCTCTGTTTGAAAATCAAAAAGATGCCTGCCCCCACTGTGTCTGCCATCTGGTTCTTAAGCTAGCCCTCCCTCACCATCCTTATTGTTCCTGTTCTGATGTCATCTCGGTTCACTTGGTGCCAAGGCAAAACTCTATCGTGTTCTGCAAAAGCCTGTGGCTAAGTCCCATCAGACAGAACACAAAACTAAGGTATCTAACATGTATAGAGGAATTCTCCATGAGCCAAGTTCTGCCAGATTCTATTCAGAGTGCTTTGCCTGTGTAATCAGGCTTTATCCTCCTTACAACACAAGGAGGTAAGTGCTGCTAATTCTACCCCCATTGTACAGACGAGCAAACTGAGAGGAAAGAGGAATGACTCACCCCAACCCTCAGGGTGTAAATGTCAGAGCCAAGCAAGCCAGCCTCTGAGCCACCCCCTTTCTCTTAGGGCAACACAAACACAGTGTTTTTCTCTTAGAAAAACACAAAGGGAGGGGAAAAAAGTCTTCATATTTGGTTTCCAAGTCTTTCAGACATTCTATATATTCCATCTTAAACTTTTAAAAATGTACTAAATCTTTATGCTCTCTAGGTTGTCCGCATGAGTATTTATCCTCCCCCTTAAAAGAATTGTCATTTCAGAAAAATTGTTGGAATTCGCATTAGTAATCTATCCCAGCTAAATACATTGTTCAACTCTGTGCTTTGCCTTAGATGCTCAATGTAGGAGAGAAAAAAACATCTATTTGACCCCAAAGTAGAATTCATTCATTCACAGTTTTATGAAATTCCAGACATCGAAAGTATGTCAGCATTAAGTTGCAAAACTCCAGGTATGTTTAAGGAAAAATGCAAGTTGTTTGCATTGTTGGAAAATAATCGACTTTAGTTAATAAACACAACAGCATATAGTAAAGCTTGATCACCACACCGGTATTCTGGGGAAAAACACCCACAAATCATACCATTACCATGCCTTTCTCTTCAGAAAAAGAAAAAAAAAGAAATTGTACTTCTTTGGTATTTCTAGTGTAACTTTCACATCCTGACAGTAATATCAGCCATTTTACAGTCAAATATCAAATGGGACAGGACTTTTCATGTCCTAGAAAAAAGATTTCAGCACTTTCTACATGAAAAAGCTTCTTCGAAGGAAAGGCCAATGCTATTTCCCGCAGGTGCATGAAGCTAACATCTGCGTCCACTAAACTTAAAACACAATTTTCATCTGTGGGTTTTAGATCTGATAAACAGTGTTAGGTTTTCCCACACGTTCTGAGCTGCCTTGTTTCCAGTAGCATTGTTGTGCAAGTTGCCACAAGAAAACAAAAACTTTGAAACAAAACTTGGCGTGCCTGTCGATAACGTGACCTGCGATGTGAGGTCATGCTATTGTTGACAGCGCTGACTTCAGCAAATAGGAATTTGTGTTCTGCTTTGTTCTACGTTGTTCTTCGAGGGTCAACTAAACAGCTAATGAGACTCTTTTTCAAACTGTAATCATTCGAATAAATTATTTAAGTCCACTCATCAATTTGGAAGCTCCTTGAGGGCAAGAACCGTTTTTGCTCAGCCGCTGGTCTTTGTACCCTTCGTAGATTTAGCAGTAGACGTTAATTAAAAATGCACGCACGCACACACGTCTATACAAACAGAGCCAAGTGTTTATAGTTGGAATGATTAAAGTGTAATTGAAATAGATCTCTCTAATTACATTGGAACGGAGGGGCGCTCACAGGGAGGAGAGAGAGAGCACTTAGGAGATTACTGCATGACTCCAGGCAAGGACCACAGGAGCCAGGGATTAGGAAAGAAGCCACGGATTTCAACCAGACACCCCAGCTGCTGAGCCTCTTGGTTCTCCTGCCTTAGCCTGGGAGACATGCCTAGGACATGACAGTTAATGAGAAAACAAGTCACCATGCTTAATTTTTAGGTCTTTCAGACATTTTAGATATTCAACTCCACTTGGACGAAAGTTGATTAAGCTTTATATTCTCTTATGTGTCTCAGTGAGTCATTTATCATTCTCCTTCACCTAACGTTTTTCCATGGGCAAAAATAAAACGAATGAAAAGCGGTGATTTGCCACGTTAGTGGTCTATTCCAATTAAACTCCCCTAGGGAGATGTTTAGGAGGTAGAATGGGTGCGATGAGGGGTTGATTGGAAGAGGGGTATAAAAGAGTTACAGAAACCCAGAGAGAGAGAGAGAGAGAGAGAGACCACCTTTTCTCTATTTTGAGAAACTGGATACTGAAGACGGCAGTACCATTACTGGGACCAGGAAGGCTGGAGGAGATCCTTCCCAAACAACTGTTACAAGAACCTGCTTCCCCTCTCCTAGAATATTCACCATGATTGTTGGGGTCGGCTCCTCAACTGATGCCTTTGGCATTATATTTAATCACTGTGTAATTATTTCGCTCCAGATATTTCTGAAATGCTCCAAACAGTCCCGATCGAGCTAAAAAGCACAGTGTGTTACACGGAGAACTGAGATACGTCCTAACAACTCAGACCATCTCTCTCAGGGCTGTGTATTTGCTGTCACTGCGAACGGATATTGTGGAAGACTTAGCTGATCCAGCCGCCATGCTCAAGTCCGGCAACTTATTCAAAATCGTCTTAATCCTAACAGGTTAGAATTAGAAATGACACACTGCCTTTTCTATGTGAGTGCATCTTTAATTCGAGTGTCGTAAGAGTTTAGCTTTTGCATGGAGTTGCAGAATTACCTAACTAATGAACTGTTAAAGATAAAGCAGTAACCTGACCCTCAACAGGATTTTCCATGGTCAACCTCACGGCTACAAGACCATCTACCTGATAGCGAGCTCTGCCCGAGTGTTCCTCTGGTCTTAGAAATACCAACACTTCTAAATATTTCTCTATCACCAGTTTGAAAAGCCTATATTTCAACTTCTGCAGCCTCACAGAACAGAAAGAAAAATCTCCTCTTTCCCATCGGAGTCATTCATGTTTCTTAGATCTTTACTGCTTCTTTCTGGAGCCAGAACGAATTCTGTTTCCAAATGAAAGTATGGCCTCTCGGGCTTGTTCCCGTCCTTACTTACTGATTCGCAGACATAAAATGTGTATCTTGTACTTGCTTGGTGCCTCAGTGGACACCTAGACATTGTGGGTCCACGGGAAATCTGTGCTCAGGGGGTATCACGGAAGGCATATGCAAGCGGGACAGGGAAAAATAGCTGTGGATATTCAGGTTACCCAATCTCTTCTCCTCCACTCTTCCTTCAGATTTCACATACAAAACATAAGTTCAAAGACAAAATTGTTTCAGAACTTCACAATGACAATTGTAGAACATCCAGCCAAGCAGGACGACCTTCTGAGCATGGGGCTCTGTGTGAGCACACGGGTCACACACCCATAAGCTGGCCCCGCTGACAACGCAGATACCGAGAGAGGGGAATCTATGAAAGGCTCACTCCAGAAATTTAACGGTATTGAGAAGACAGTTGTCATCCACGCTTCCTCTTGCCCAAGTCAAAATTCTCACGAGTCCACCACAACAGCATCTGGATTCCAGAATACAACACCAACTGAAGTGGGAATGGACAAAAATGACATAGGACCCAAAGACCAAGTTCTAGTTATCTGTTGCAACGTAACACACCACCTAAAATAAGTGGCTGAACACCATCTTATTGGTCCCTGAGTCACCACGTGGAGGGCCAGTTGTCAAGAAGACACTCTCTGTCCTCGTACTGTTACATGATCCAGAAATAAAAGTCCATTGTGTTCAAGCATATATAGGTGTGTATATATGTGTGTGTGCGTGTGTATGTGTGTACACAGAGCGGGAGAGAGAAAAGGAGAGAGCGGAACTTGGGCAAAGCTTGGCTGGGACATTCTTCAGTCCTTTACGGCACTGACGAGTGTCGCTAGGTGAGATTCAGCTGCCACAGAACTGGTTTCAATGGTTTCACTCCAATGCCTGGGTCTTTCCACATGGTGGCTCCTGCCAAGTAGCCAGACTTCTCCCCTGGCAGCTCAGGGCTCCAAGGGCAAGTGTTCCAAGTGGAAACTGCCAGTTTCTTGAGGCCTGGGCTTGAACACTGGCACAGCATCACGTTTTCAATGCTTCGTTGGCTGCAGCGATCACAGAGTCTGCCCAGATTCGGGAGAGGTAACACTGACCCACCTCTTGACGGGAGGAGAAGCTGCACCTTCCTGAATCCACCACTAGCCCCTTATCAAGGATCATTTCTACACGTACTGTGAAAAACCCTTACTTTCGAGACACGTGGGTGGCTCAGTCGATTAAGCGTCTGCCTTGGGCTCAGGTCATTATCCCAGGGACCTGGGATTGAGTCCCACATTGGGCTCCTTGCTCAGCAGGGAGACTGCTGCTCCCTCTGCCTTCCCTTCCCCCTGCTTGTGCTCTCTCTCTCTCTCTGACAAATAAATAATAAAATCTTAAGAAAAAAACCCTAACTTTCATTGAAATTAATAGGTCATTGTGATTTTTCCAAATCTTATTTTCCAAGCAAGAGTTCGTGAATTAAGGTATTCAACAGATCTTTCAGTCAGCAGTGGCCTTGTCCCTTTTAATTAGCATTTATGTGTTTTATCATATATCATACGTATATTTTTTATAGTTATATTCATCTATGTATGCATAACTGCTCAATAATTCTAATATCTATCCTAAAGTACCTTGCCTTCTATGGCTTTTGTAATTTCTCTCAGAATATAACATACTCTCTAACAATAGCAAGGGGTGAATAGATCTGAATTCTGATGAACAGTGTTGCTCCCCCTGTAGAAAGATAAAGATGTAGTGAAAAGAAGGGGCACATGCACCCCAATGTTCATAGCAGCAATGTCCACAATAGCCAAACTATGGAAGGAGCCAAGATGCCCTTCAAGAGATGAATGGATAAGGAAGATGTGGTCCATATATACAGCGGAATACTACTCAGCCATCGGAAAGGATGAGTACCCACTATTTGCATTGACATGGATGGAACTGGAGGGGATTATGCTAAGTGAAATAAGTCAAACAGAGAAAGACAATTATCATATGGTTTCACTCATATGTGGAACGTAAGGAATAGCATGGAGGACCATTGGGAAAGGAAGGGAAAACTGAAGGGGAAGAAATCAGAGAGGGAGACAAATCATGAAAGACTCTCGACTCCAGGAAACAAACTGAGGGTTACAGAAGGGAGGAGGGTGGGGGATGGGGTAACCGGGTGATGGGTATTAAGGAGGCATGAGTGGTGACGAGCACTGGGTGTTATACACAACCTATGAATTGTTGAACCCTACATCAAAAACTAATGAGGTACTCTATGTTGGCTAACTGAACATAATAAAAAAAGATATGAAGCCGATTTTTAAATTATTTCTCCCATATGTCTGAAATTTTATGAGATATTTCTGAAGCGCTATCTATAACTTTTTGCCCTGTAAAAGGAAAAATTGTGCTTCCCCCTGAAAAGCTGGGTATGTTCCATGCCCTGTGGGCCTGCCCCGTCCTGTTCCCTTTTGTCCGGGCTTTCTCCCAGGACTGGAGATCTGCCTTCATGCACATCACACCTCAGGAGAATTCTCTGGCTCGGGACTCGTTGTGTCTCCTGAATCTGATGTCTTTCATCCGGTTCTGGAAATTTCCCTGTTGTTTCTTAAATATTGACTCTTCCCTATCCTCTTTTTATCTCTTCTTGAGATTCTGTTACAGACAACATAGACTGTCCTGCCCTGTACTCCAGGTCCATTTAAACTCTCCTTGTCTTTCTGTATTACATTCTGGGTGAATGCCACAAATGAATTTTTCAGCTCCTAGCATCTCCTGAAACTGCTAAAATCGCTCCTTTGATCTGTCTTTTAAGATTTATGATTTTTAAAGACTTTTGCTTTGATTGCTAGAAATTTTATTTTAGTCTTTTACAGATATGCCTGATCTTCTTGATATAGGATATTAGTTTTTTCTCCCTCACGTTTCCTACTTTTGTGCTTATTTTGGTCATTAATCAGTGTACACATAGTCTCTGGTCTCTAGATGACCATCCTATTACCTAGAGTTCTTGGCCATTTAACTCTGCTGTTGGTTTCACCTGTTGACATTTGTTCACATGGAGTGCTCCCCACCCCCACAACCTACCCCAACCCTCCCCCCCAACCCTTTGGGATGTGGGATTTGCAATAGTGAGCTCCTATTCAGTGGGGATTTGCCTGGGGGAATCCAGTGCTGCCTGGGCTGTGGGATTATTCCTCCTCCTGAGTTCCAGAAGCACTTGCTTTTCTCAGAGGTTTAAGCGGTACCCCCAACCCAAGACTACTGCTTATGCTAATTTATTGGCTTTGGGAGTCCCTTGACAATGCAGGTAGTGTAAACTCAATCCCAAATCCACAGGACAATAAGCCTGTAGTAACAATTCCTTGGGAGATCGCAGAGATTTATGTAGTGAACTTTGGCATTCTAACCCTTTTAAAGTGTATAATTCCTTGGCATTTAGTGCATTCAGTGTTAGGCAACTGGCACCACTATCTGGTTCTAGAATATTTTCATTACCCCAAAAGGAAATCTGGGCCCATTAAGCAGTCACTCCCATTCCCCCCTCCTCCCAGCCACTGGTAACCACTAAACTGCCCATGGCAAGACAGGAAAAAAAAAACCCTTGTCATTGCTTTTGACTGTGGAAGGAATTTTTTCAGGTTCTCAGATTTATGTAAGTGTCTCATTTCCTTCCCCCCTCCTTTGCTGGCCCAGAACCTCATCTCTGTCCAGGCTGCTGATGTAAACTTTTTGGACTAAAAGTCATTCTGAGGATATATCCCGAGTTCCAGGCCCTGAGCAGGTATCTGTGAATAACCCAGATGAAAATCCCCACCCTCATGGAACTTGCTTTCTAGAAGGAAGCAGGCAGAAAATAATAACCAAATTATAAGTAAATACAAGATAAGGAATGAGCAATGAGGGGAGCAGTAGAAGATTAACAGAGAGGTTGGAGCTGGGCAGGAATGCATGAATCAGAGAGCCTCATGGGCCCTTGTGAGAATCTGGACCTTTGTTCTGAGAAAATGAAGACTCTGGAGAGTTTTGTGTGAAGAGTGACATATACGACTTACATTTGAAGCGGATCATGATGGCCGATATATTGAAGTGAGAGCACAAGACTACACAGAGACGCCTGTCACAACGCCACTGCAATCATCCCCAAAGTGGTGGTAGGCTGGCCCAGGGAGCAACAGCAGTGGAGTGGTGAGAAGTGGCTGGATTTTCACTGTGTGTTGAAAACTGCGCCCGCAGGGTCTCCTCTAACTGATTGGTTTTATCATGCACGAGAGTCATCAAGGATGGTGTGGTAGGCAGAACAATGGTCCCACAAGGATGTCTGTGTCCTTGGGGAGGGTTTAGGGAGAGGGGTGAAATTGGTGAAAGGGATTAAGAGGTGCAGACTTTAAGTTATAAAACAAATAAATCATGGGGATGTAAAGTACAGCATAGGGAATGTAGTCGATAATAGTGCAATAACTTTATATGGTAACAGATCGTAACTAGACTTATCGTGGGGATCATTTCATAGTGTATAAGAATGTTGAATCACTATGATGTACACCTGAAACTAACAGATTACTGTACATCAATTATACTTCAATAAAAAATTACTTAAAAAAAAAGAAGATGCCTATGTCCTAATCCCTGAACCTATGAATATGTTGGGTTATATGGCAAAAGGAAATGAATTAAGGTTTTAGATAGAATTAAGCTTGCTAATGACTTTAAAATTGGGAGATTATCCTAGGTCATGTGGGTCTTAAAATATACTCGTAAGGGTCTTTAAAAGTGGAAGAGGAAGAACCTGAGACGGCAGCTTGAGAAAGACTCCGACCAACCATGCTGACTCTGAAGGCGGAGGGATGGGGCCATGTGCACGGAAGTACAGACAGCCTCCGAGAGCTGGACAAACCAAGGACACGGATTCTCTTCTAGCGCCTCCAGAAGGATCATAGCCCTGCCAACACCTGGATTTTAGCCTGGTGAGACCCATGTTGGACTTCCAATCTAAAAAATATAGGATAGTAAATCTGTAACGGTCTAAGCTACAAAGTTTGTGGTAATTTGTTACCGCAGCAATAGGAAGCTAATACAGAGGATTCCAAAGTTTTGTCCTGAGCAAATGGAAGGATGGCATTGTCATTAGGTGACATGGGGAAGACAGTAGGTAGAAGTTTGGGGGTAAGAATGTAAGTTCCATGTTAAATGCCTTCTATTCCTTGAGAAAATCTGACACACACGCACCAGGGGACATGCATGTGCTTGCTCATAACTGCATGAGAGTAAAAGTCCTGACACATCCCAAGTGCCCATGCCAGGAGAATGAATAGAACACGGGGGGCCAGTCTTGCGATAGACCATTACATGGCCATGAAGTGAATGAACTACATCTGGCAACAACACAGATGAATTTTAGTAATACAGTTTAAAGAGTGATATTCTTTTGTGTGCATCAAATATTGAGTGATGTTTTAATAGTCCCCTGGTTGATTGCTAGCCTGCTACATCCTTCCTCTCAGAGCACCTTGTCACCAAGCATGGCTCCAGAATCGGCTCCTGGGCTCACCTCTTTGATTTCGGATCTAGAAGATTTTACTGTCTTTTTCTTTTTTTAAGATTTCATTTATTTGAGAGAGAGAGAGAGGAAAAGTGAACAGAGCAAGGGGCAGCAGAAGAGGGAGAGAAAATCCCAGCAGACCACTGAGTCTGAGCACAGAGTCCAATGCAGGGCTCCATCCCAGGACCCTGAGACCATGACCTGAGCAGAATCCAAGAGCTGCCTGCTTAGCCGACTACGCCACCCAGGCACCTTGAGGATTTTACTGTCTTAAGAGCTCAGTTCACACATTTAAAAGGATGTGCTTTAGAAATTTTGTCTGGCATTTTTAGGTATCTAACATTGGGATTTTCTAATTATCCAACCTTCTGAGAAAGCTTATTAACAATTCCCAGGCCTTATACCTTAATCAATAAGTCAAAATCTCGGGGTCAGAGCCCAAAGCATTCTCTATGTTTTTAAAGCTCTGTGGGTAGTTCTAAAGCCAAACCACTACAGCAAGCACTGAATAAATCACTGATTCACTAGCTGGGGGAGGGAAGAGGCTGTCCTAGCAGGAACCTAAAGTATATCTAATCCCAGGCTTGAGACCTACGTGAGCTCGTCTAGAGTAGACCCACCAGACGTCTGTTTGCCCAAGGAGCTAAAGGGCTCCAGAGAGATAACGCAGCCCAAAGGAAGAAAGAACTGGCTACAAGATTAATTCCAAGTTGACTTCAGTGTCTGCGACTAGAGCTTTATGTGGGAGAAAGACAAGAATCAGACATATCAAGTTCAAATCCTCTATGATCTTGACTTGTACTCACCTCTCTAAGCCTCAGCTCCCTCGCTTGGAAAATGGAGATACGAGTAGTACCTTCCTCTTGGCTTCTGTAAATACTAAGCGAGGCCATGTTTGTAGAGTTATTCCCATAAGGGCCTGGAGCACAGTAGGTGCTCAGTAAGCATTAACTGTATAAATGAATGGAAATCACCCTTTCACTAAGACCTTCAGTCCTCTGATTGCTGTGGGACTAGACTGCAAGGAAAAAGAGAATAATGGCCCCAATGGCCCAATGGCCAAGCCCATCAGCTTGGCCCTTCAGGAGACAGGAGGGCCTGGCAGACACCTAGGTGATCCCCAGCAACAAGGTTTGGGTGTCTAGCAGAAGCCTCATCACAGAACCAAGAACAGCAATGATCAAGAAGCACAAGGAAATCCTCCAACAGATTTGCTTTGAATCTCAGTGTGGCCACCATCCTGACATGCGTAATGTTAAGTCTTGATCCGAAAATAAATAGTATTTCAAAAGACTCCTATTCCAGAGATGAACGTAGTCAGTAGGGCCTACGTTGAAGCTCTGTATTCTCCTGAATCCAGTGGAGAGCTGGTAAACCAGCTCTCAACAATTCAACGGGGTTCAAGTCCTCATGTACAGAGCTTGTCAGTTCCCACGGCGCACGTGCTTGCTCCCGCCGTGGCCGGTACCAGCAGTGTGTGCCCCACGGGTTCTCGTGCTCTCCAGCACAACCGTGATCTGTTCTCCGAAAGGCCGGGCCCCCAATAGCCAGGTGTCGTGACAGAGCCCGTACGTTTAAGCGATTATGCCGTCCCTGGAGAAAGAGCATTTCTATATACGACTTAGCTCCTCTTTGTCCTGAGACTGCTGGGCCCATAATGTATCCTCTCATCCCAACAGGCATATTTACTACCCCTGAAAGAAATATTGTGAATAATCTGCACCCCAGCCTGTCTGCAAACTACCCGGTGGTCCCTCGTTCTCCTGTAGGAGAGCCTTCACGTCTTTGTGGGAAATAGAACATTTTCAAGGTGCTCCTGGGAAAATGGCTGCCGATGCTGTCAAGGTAAGGAGCCCTGGGTCGTGGGGTTCCAGGCGTAGCAGTCACACTTGAAACTCAAACTCGATAGAGAAGTCGGTCAGAGGATTTTCATCACATTTTTAATGATTCAAAAATTAAGCCTGTGTTATCCATCGAAACCTAGAAACATCGAAATGTTAGAAGTGGTACTTGGACCAAAAGGAAACTTCTGAAAGACTGTTCACATTAGCATTAGGTACTCCGTGAAATTTCTTCCAGGAGTTTCAAGGCGATGTCTGATTCCTTAGCGGCCTACAGGTATCGATCATTCTGTTTTCAGTCTCGGCAAACAGAAGAATCGCTTGGAATTGCACAGCAAATGGGGAGAGAAGGCAGCCTCCGAAATGGAGCTTTCTCCCTCCTCTCTGCCTCCCTCCATGGCCCAGAAGGCAGCCAACAGGACTGTGAAGTCCTGGAATGGGGGGTGGGGGGGAGACGCGACCCCAGGAGGATGACTCTTCAAGGTTGTCAGTGGGTCAGAGCCGGGCCCTCACATTTCTGCACTTTTTTTAGCCACGCTCTGAAATTCCAGCCTCCCTTTTCCTACAAAGAAGTTGCTCTATGTACAAAGGTGGCTGGTTTCGTAGCCTATGCCCAGGAGAGACTAAAACAAAACCCCCAAATGTTATTTTTAACAGTGATGTAAGCAGGATGTGAAGGTCATTGTTTTAAAATCACATCTCCCAACAGAGAAAAATAATCTTAATTGAGGTGTTTTGTTTTGTTTTGTTTTGTTTCTCATCTCGCTCACAATACTCCTTTTCTAACCAGTCCAGAAACTGTTATTGCGTCCTTGGTATTTTTTGAGTTATTATTTTTTTTCAATAACCTTGAATTGAATTCAGATCCACCGTGGCTTTTTAATTTTACACATATTAGTCATGATCGTCAAGCGGGGTTTCCCTGTCTGCTTTCAAGGTCATGTTTGCAAACACCACCCACCGTGCCCCCACCAGGGACACCTCAGCCAGCGGGAGCCGGGTCTGGGTCTATACCTCTGTCTGCAAATGTCCTAAGCCACATTCTCTCCTCACGGTACCTTCTAAGCCAGTCAAATGTCACAGGTCTGGTTGTTGGGTTATGGCTGCTTTTGTTTTTCCCCTGCTAGTCTGATAGCTTTTAGGGTCAGTGATCAACAGGCATTTTAGAAATGAGATGTGGTCAGTGGCATTGGGGGTGAATGACCCATGTAAGGGGACTCAGCTCAGTGGCTCGGTCCCCGACACATCACTGGCTTATGGGCTTGGGTGGGGGGAGTTGGGAGCAGTCCCTCTGGGGGCTGCAGGGAGGGAGATAGGACTCCAGGTCCTCCTTTTATCCTCTTTCTGCTTAATGAAAGGCACGTCCTCTATAAAATATCGCTTGTTTCTAGAACTCGGGATTCCATGTAATAGCTACGATTGCCGAAAACTGCTATGTGTTCAGTTTGCCCAGTCTGTCAGACAATGTGCTCAGCACTGTGTGGGGGCCTGGCAGGTCCCTACAATTGTCTCTATTCTGTACATGGAAGCAACTTGGAGTTGCTGGTAACCTGGCTGGGAACACGAGGGGCGGCCAGTTCTACTGTCTGCAAGCGGTCGTAGCCGAGGTTTCATGTCTTCGCCAGCTCGGGCCGGCCTCATGAAATGCCAGAGACCAGGTGGCTTAAACAGCAGAGGTTTATTTCTCACTTCTGGCGACTGGCAAGTCCAAAATCAAGGTACCAGCTGATCTGCGTCTGATGAGCCCCAGCTGGCCTGGTTTGCAGACGGCCACATTCTTGCTGTGTCCTTATTCGGCAGAGAGAAAGAAAACTCTGGTCTCTCTTCCTCTTCTGGTAAGAACCCTAATCCATCATGGAGGTCCTCCCCTCCTGAGCTCATCTAAACCCAATTAGCTCCCAAAGACCTCACCTCCCAACAATGTCACATTTCGGGTCAGGACATCACTGTGTGAATTTTGGAGGACACATACTGAGTCCATAATATTTATTGGCTTCTTTATGCTAATCCTTCCATGTGTATTAGTTCTTCTAATCCTCACAAAAGACCTACAAGAATATTACTGTCATCTCCATTGTACAGATAATGAGGTAGAAACACAGAGAGGTTAAGCAGCCTTCTCTAGGTCACACAGAGATGTGAGTGCGCAGCTGGAACATGAGCCCAGGCAGCCGGCTCCAGGGCCCTCCCCAAGCCCCTAACCCACAGGGCCCTCTCACTGAGAACTGCTCCTCGTAGGATGCCACTAGGGACCGCCTCCCCCAGAACTCCAGCAACATGGGGAATGTGTGCCATACACAAGAAAGACATGGTGAACTAGAAACTGGATATTTGGGTTCTAGTTCTAGAACTTTCTCTATCTCCTTATGTGACTTAGACACACACCCCCAGAGCTCTTTAGGGTCCTACTTTCTTTATGAAATGAGGAAGTTAAAAATAAAATAAATAAAATTAGTATCTCTAAGCTGGCCCTCAGTTTTAATGTATGTTTCCCTGCTTCTGTCAGTCCAGTCAGCAAACCACCCCCCTCAGGCACTGATGGCGTCACCCACTGATGCTCACTGGCATAAGGAGGATCTCAGTGAGATTTGGGACCTGCCAAGGCCTGAGTTGTCTTGATAAGGACTCTCTCAAGAGCCTCCCCGAGCATCAGCTTCTGGATCCAGACTCGCTCAGCAGAAACACACGGCCACAGTTCCTTCTGTGGCGAGGGGAGCCCTCCCCCGCCAGATGTCTTCATGGGAGACCTTGCTGTCACGCGGGGTCCCATGCCCAGAAGGGCCTACAGCTGGCTCAGTGCTCTGCAGCCACTGTCTCAAATGCCTAGTAATTTTGGAATGAAGCCCCCTGCATTTCCTCTTTGCCCAGGCCTTCCAGTCTACGTGGCTGGTCCTGCCTCCACTCGTCTACACCACCCGCTCTCCCAGTCCACAGATGTAGTTCTCTTAGTGGGGATCGCTCAGAACAACCTTGTGTCTGGTCTACTTGAGCCTTCCTTGTCTGTGACACACATTTTCCCCTGTTGCTGGAGTCCTGGGGAAGAGTCACGGTGGCATCCCAGAGGGAGAAGTTCTCAGTGTGAGGGCCCCGGGGCTCAGTGGTTGGTGACGGCCCTGAAGCTGGCTGCCTGGATTTATGTTCCAGCAGTGCACTCACCTCGCTGTGTGACCTGGAGCAGGCTGCTTAACCTCTCTGTGCTTCCATCTCATTATCCATACAATAGTGATAACAATAACCTCATAAGGCCGTTGTGAGAATTATTCTAGTAAAATGGGACGTTTTCATCAACAAGTATTATTTCTTATGTCTATAGAAGAAAAGATGTAGTTGGTTTTTTCTCCATTTTTTTCTGTTCGGACCAAAAAAAAAAAAAGTACAAAGGAATGTCATAGGACTGAATGCTCTGGTTTTCTTTGGAAAGAAGTCAATGAGATTTCAGGTCATTAGACCAGCTCAGGGAACAGGTGAGATACTAACTAAAGAAATTAGGGTAAATAGCTAATTAAAGTCTTGAAGACACTAGCTAGGGATCAGGTTATATCACAAGTTCCAAAGGCCAGCGTCCCTGAGGGTCCCGAATCCTCTGGAAATGCTACCGGGAAAGGATAGTCCAGAAGAATTCTAACCTTAAGGGGGAAAAAAGAAAAATCAAGTTTAAATTGGAAGAGGTTACTCAACAATGGGATTGATGTGAGCTCAAGAATTAATAATTAGGCTATCATACAAATGGCGACTGTAAGATAATGGCTGATATCATGTGTGTCCCTTTCAAACTGCAATGACATTGATCCTTGGGAAAAACTTTTTTTTTTTTTAATTTTTGAGAGAGAGAGATGGGGAAAGGTGGGGGAGGGGCAGGGGGAGAAGGAGAGAGAGTCTCAAGCAGATGCGCCACTGAGCATGGAGCCGCAGGGCTCGATCTCTCGACCCTGAGATGACGACCTGAGCCGAAACCAAGAGTCGGATGCTCAGCCGGCTGAGCCACCCAGGCGCCCCGGGGGATAACTTTTAAAAACAAAGCAGGGGATCGTGGTAATGTTGGCACAGCCTTGTGAATGTATTCAATGTCACTGAACCTTACACTTAAAAATAGTTAAAATGGTAAAAAAAAAAAAAAAAAGAAAGAAAGAAAAAGAAAAAGAAAAAAGTCAAGCCCACTCTTGTCCGTTCACATACCATTGTTCAAGAAAGTCCACCCGACACCACATGTCTCCCCCCTGTCCCCCTGCCATTCAAGCATCCCGCGAAGCCCAGGCACGTTGGTCACACGTATTCCAGTCGTGGTATAACGGTCGGTTATGCAGTCATGAGTGAATGAAAAACAGATCAAGAAGATATAAGGGATTCCACACTGGAACAAACATTTCCTGCTACTCCTCTCCCAAATTTCTGGATTAAGTTTATCAGGAGAGTATCCTGAGATTTCAAGATGAGGTGTTTTTTGAATGCTTGCAATTTGCTATTATTTAGCTGTGTCGGTCGGAATTTTTCTCAATACTGTGCACCCAACACAAAACAAAAGCATAAGTAGCCGACCGAGGCTGACAAATTACGAATGTCATGCGCGCTTTCCAAGTTTGCATTTGTGTGCATTAAAATAGCCTCATTTTATTATTTGCTGTTTTTGTGTGAAGTTGTCAGAAGTCTGAAACTGACGAACATTTGTGCTAAGAAAATGCTGTTTTTGTTCATTTTTAAAAGCCAAAGTAGGTTGGGGGTGCTTGGATGGCTCAGTCAGTTAAGCGTCTGACTCTTCATTTCGGCTCAGGTCGTGATCTCAGGGTTGTGAGATCAAGCAGCAGGTCGAGCTCCAGGGTCAGCTCAGAGTTCTCTCCCTCTCCCTTTGCCCCTCCCACTCGTGCTCTCTCTCACTCTTTCTCTAAAATAAATAAATACATCTTCAAAAAACCAAAGTAGGACAAATTAATAGTTAATTTGCATACGTTTCTCCACAGTTAGCCCAGTGTGTTTTATTTTCTTTGTCCTTAACAAAGGTTTTGTGGACTGTTATAAACAGACACAGGTGAGCAAAGGAGACCTTCCTGCCCTCAGCATAGGCTGTATATCTGGGAATTCCACAGGATCGGACGCGCCCTAGAGCCTAGAGTGTGCCTACAGGATGTTATGACCCTCGAGCTTCCTCGGCGGGATGGGAGGGATTTTCCTCCAGTGCCCCTGAACGTCTTTCATCCCAATATGACCATATGATCATCTTAGTTCCTGACGGGGGATTTTTCACTGGGTCCAACTCCTAGGGCTATAAACGGGTTAGGGAAATGTAAATGACACAAAGCTCTAACCAAAAGCCGACTAAAGCTACATTTTTACCATCAGCATGTGGCCTGCACAGAACAGTGAATAGATCTCTGCCCTTTTCCCTATACTTACCTGTGCCTTTCCCTCTCAGGAATGTACTTATTTTTCTACATAGAAAAGTAGAAATAATATGCTGAATGACTAACCCAAATAATCACCCTTCCAGAAATCATCTGTGTCGATGATCTGTCCAAAAACCTCCCAAGAAATACCCCTCCTCTCACTGACACAAAGCTATTTTGCAGTCTTGCTAAGTAGTAGTTGACTAATTTAATCGATATAGGTACAGTAGATAATGTAGATATGGAGAAATCCACCTTGAGCTAGGTTCCCTATCAGTGAACTATCTGTGAACTTCAGGTTCACTATCAACATTAATAAAAGCAGATGAAGATAGTTCAGCATCTTAGCCGTGAACTAGATGCGCCAATATAATTGAAGCTTAAAATCCATTAAGTCTGTTTATCTACCCATAAAATGAGGACATTAATTTAATTAATATAAAGCAACGTGGCCATCAATAATTGACACAGTGTGGCTATTACTGTAATTGTCGTCAACATTCTAATCTTTGCTAAATACCTACAGCTCAAAGGACACAGCCCAAATGAGGAATTTGGCTATTCTGCCTTCTAAATATAGAATGAACTTGCAGCTGCCTTAACTTTTCAACGAAATAAGCCACCGTCTATTATTAAATTCCAAACACTCAAGCTGATCAGGGCAGAGAGAGGAAATATTCTAATTTAGCTGGTTGAGCAATATCTAGCAAAAAGGCCTGGCTATTGAGGGGGAGGGGTGTGTATCAGATTGCAAGAACAGCTTGACAGATCCACTTTATGATACGAAAATAGCCCCCCAAATTGTCAGTGCTTTGTCATTACAGGGTGATTTTAATTCTGTAAATTTAGTCCCACAAATATCACCAGATTGACACTGCACCCCTGAAGATCACAGTTTTACAAAACTTTCTTGAATTATCAGTGGGAATCACGGCCACTTGAGGCATCTCCATTGACCCACATGGTTTGGGTTGATGGCAGCTAAGCAGTGTTTAGAGACTTCCAGTCCAAACGGGGCTGAGTCCATCTAGGTTGGAGAGAGCTGTCTCACATTATAACTTCTATCAGAAGAGGAAAACAAAGACTTCAATTTGAGCTTATGATCCTGTGATAGTTAACTTTATGTGTCAACTTGACCGAGCCATGGGATCCCCAGATATTTGATCAAACATTATTCTGAGTATTTTCGTGAGTGTGTTTTTGGATACGTTCAACATTTAAAATGGTAGACTGTATAACAGATCTTCCTCCTTAACGCAGGCAGGCCTCATGCAATCCACTGACATCCCGAGAAGAATGGAAGTCTGACCCTCCCCCAGATAAGAGGGAATTCCTACTGCCTGACAGCCTTTGAGCTGAGGCATCAGTTTTTTCCTGCCTTTGAATTAGAACTGAAACTTTGGCTCTTCCTATATCTTCAGACTGTGAGCATTTTGGCTGAACATACAGCATCATCTCTCCTATTCTCAGGCCTTCAGACTTGAACTGAACTACAGCATTGGTTCTCCTGGGCCTCTAGCTTACCTATGGAAGATCTTGAGGCTTCTCAGCCTCCGTAACTGAGAAGCCTCAAGATCTTCTGTAGGTAAGCTAGAGTCAATTCCTTAGAAGATCTCTCTCTCTCTCTTCCCTCTCTTTCGCTTACGTGCGTGTGAGTCTGCGTGTGTACATGCATATATACACACACAGTCTACTGATTCTGTTTCTCCAGACAACCCTGACTCATACGACCTCATACCTTGCTTATCCCGTAACCAAATGATTGCTCAAGCATGACATGTCAATTCACTGGGTTGTCTAGGCTACATCTCTCTCTCTGCCTGGGAGGCCATCCCCCCTCTTCCTGGTCTGACAAACCCATACTCACCCTCCAAGCCCCAGCCCATGTCAACTTCTCCTAGAGCCCTTCCACTAGTCCCTCAGCCAGAAATTAGTTGCTCCATCCTTATTTCTGTCACGCTCTGTGTAAGCTCCTCTGTCATAAAACTTAAAATAGTTCCATGTATGCCTACCCTAAAACCCTGGATCAGGAGTGTGCTGATAAATATTTACCGAGTTCATCACTCGGCACCCCTTTGTAGTCCCAGAAGCTACCACAGTGCCGGAAAATGGTAGATGCTCAAAAATTCTAGACTGTTCTCAGTTATTAACTGAAGTAGTCATTGTCAGGGTCAGTTTTTGGCAGGTGCATGCAGAAGACAATTCTTTAGGCAACACTCTACTTTTACTTTTAGCACTCTTTCTCTTTCTTGGAGCTTTTACTCTTCTAAGGTTTTTCCTAGCAGTGAAACAGACTCAATAAATAATAATAATATATCAGAGAAGACATTAATTATAAAGCTGAGTGTTAACAGTTAAAAGTATACATTAGTTTAAAAGAGAATGCCTGTACAAGGCAATGCTTAAGACAAAATCAAAAGAAGTCCACAGTGAAATTCACATACTTTATATCACTGCAGTGGAAGTGGGGAGCCCTAAGGTATTTTCATGAGAGTACCTCAGGTCATACAAACCAGCCATCATCATGCTTGGCTTCTACTTTTCAAATCTGGAAACACAATCAGTTCTATAACCCATAGAGCAGATAGAGTTCTGTCTCCCAAGGTACCTCCACTTAACCAGCTCCTTGGGTTTTTTGGGGGGACATTTGTTTTGTTTTGTTTTGTTTTGTTTTGTTTTAAGTAGGCTCCATATATGGAGCCCAATGTAGGGCCTGACCTCACAACCCTGAAATCAAGACCCGAGTTGAGATCGAGAGTCGGATACCTAACTGACTGAGCCACCCAGGTGTTCCCCAACTCCTTGGGTTAATCAACATTCTCAAATCCATCTGTAAAGCAAATCCGCTGAGACCCACAACATGTTGAAACATTGAAGCTGGTAAGCTTCTCTCTGGTACAGCCACAAATTTCAGATGCAACCAGCTAGCTGCGTGCTTGTCAAAATCAGTTGCACTTAATTCCAAGTTGTTGTTGTTTTTTAATCTAAATTAGACTTGTCATTTTATTTAAGGATTTAATTAAATCAGTTAACTACTATGAAAACTAATGAAACCAAAGTATGTAAAGAAAGAGTATTTTTTCTATGAAAATACAGTTGAATACTGTGCAAGGACAGAATAAAATTGAGACAGTAACAACAATTGCTGTCAAAGAAAATATGGGAGAAAGCCATAAATGACTAGCCATGGGGGAAGGTCACAAAAATCTAGAAGGATTATGTACTTTAGTTGTCTCATGGGTATCCTAAAATTCTCCCTCCACCATAAGGAGATTCTTAGGTAGTATATTAGGGAATATAATTTACCCATGGAAAATGACACTGCCCTCCGATCAGTAGGCCTAAACTCAAAACCAAAAAAGTCCTCAGCCCTGTATCAAAAGATTGGCAAAAGACTGTATATATACATACATTTAAAGTCAAATAAATTATGTCACTTTTTATTTTTTTTAAAGATTTTATTTATTTATTCAGAGAGAGCATGCATGCAAGTGGGGGGAGGGGCAGAGGGTGAGGAAGAGAAAGAATCTCAAGCAGACTCCTTGCTGAGTGTGGCATCTGATGTGGGGCTTGATCTCACCATCCTGAGATCGTTTCAGACCTGAGCTGAAATCAAGAGTGGGATGCTTAACGGACTGAGCCACCCAGGTGCCCCAAATTGTATCACTTTTTAAAGTGATTCCCTGCCTTAACCTACTTCTTCAATTAAATGAACAGCCTCTGGTGTCACAGGACAGTCTCAATCACATTGCAAGAGAGGGCCTATAAACTCCTTAAACTTATCATTAACTCACCATTTGTGAGAGCTGCTCCCCCAGCATCCGGCTCTCATCTCCGCCCATTTTTTCTCACCTTTCTTTCTCACTTTTCTAACCTCCAAAAGGCAGAGGACACGTGGGGACTTTCTGATTACCTTATCTCTCGAAGGCGTTACCCTGTCATTCCAGACAAACGAGGGTGCTTTTGGAATTGAGCACCGAGGAAGAGGAAGTAACAAAACCAAATGTCTGAGAAAAACAAGCTGGCTTGGCAGGAACTGAGGAAGAGGATGAATGAAGAAGTTGAAAAATAAAACAAAACAGGATCCAGACACACTGACCATGATTGGAAGCTGAGAAAGAAAATAGTAATATATATTTTTTATTCTCTCGTTGTTGTTCATTTTACAAACCCTTGTGTCGTGGGCTAACTTTCAATAGATCGTGGCAAGGGAAAATCGTTTTATATTTTTAAGTCTCACTTCCATTTACCCAATTTGGATCGGATATAAATGGATCCCAAACTGACACCACAGTCTTCCTGCAAAATCTTCAAACTCTTCCTTTTCCTCTCACTCAGTCTGATCAATAAATTGCTATACTTCTGATGTGCCAGAAATGTTCAAAAATAACACAGTCCCGTTAATGCAATGAAGCATAAGAAAAGTCCATCAAGAAGGTGTTTAAAAATGGAACCAAATGTGGAATATTCTTGTCTGAGAAAGGGTGAATTGAACAGACCATAGCTTGCCCTCTGGGCTGGAGTGGAAACAAGTAAACCAAGATCAGCTCTCCAGAGCCGTTCATCGTCCAAGTCAAGTCTTCTTATAGTTTTGGCAATGTTCCCAGGAGTCAAGTAGCACGCACTATTAGTCCCATTTATGCAAACTGCAGTTTTACAATTTTCCCAGCATCAAATACCCCGGTCCCCAGATTGGAGCCCAGCTAGTTGATAGGAACCAGGACAAAAAAGCAAGAATGACCAGAGACCTGCCCCATCTCAACTAATGCTGGACTCCAGCTCAGATCCAGTGTGGAAGCCTTTCTCTCCCTGCTGTGTCTGTTCTTGATGACGTATTTAGGGGAAAAGAAAGTTTCCCCTGAAAGTAATTATCCTTTATATTTCTTCCTCTTTGGTTATCATCTTAGATGATATTTAGTACTGCAATTAATTTTTTAATTGCTGAGTAGTATGCACTGTATGAATATATCATAGTTTATCTATTCTCCAGTGGATGAACACTGGCTGTCTCAAGCTTTCGGTTATAATAAATAGACCCTCTATGAATATGTTTACATAAGTTTTTTTTATAGACATGTATTGTCATTTTCTGGGGTAAATATCTAGGCTTGGGATTTTTATTTGTAAGGTAGGTATATATTTTGTTGTAAAATAATTGTCAGGTCTTTTCCCAAAGTGCTGGTACCATTTTACATTCCTTTCAACAATGTATTGGAGTTTCAGTTGCTCCATATTCTTACCCCAACACTTGGTATTGTGGGTGTTTTTCCTTTTAGCCATTGTGTTGGATGTGCAATGGGAGATGCAACTTTTAAAAGTACTCATTCTACATTTTATATGTGAACCTTCTTAACTATGCCTATCTGCCTTAGTTCCGGGTTTTTCTATATTTATCACTGGGACAGGAGTTTGGTCCCATGAAAAGATAAGCTCCACGAAGATAGGTATTTATGGACTTGGCATGTAATAGTAACTTAATAATACTTGTTGAATGATATGAATGAATAAATGAATGGTATGCATAGCTAGACTTACAGAAATAAGGACATAGGAAGACTGTATGTATGAGCACGTCTGTGTGATCCGCTTCTAGGCTCTTCCCCGCCATGTTGCCAGCTGCCTTTCATCTCCTTTCTGGTCCACTGAACTCTTTGCTGCTCCGGTGTGGGTTTTTTTAATATCAAAGGATGTCTAATGTCTAGTGTAAAGATGTTTTTTTTCTTTCCCCCAGTCTCTGAACTGAAGTATCTAGAAGACCCTGAGTAAATACCTCCATCTACCCAGGTCTCCTTGTCTTCATGTGTCAAATGAAGGGAGTGAGTTACCCTAGACTTCCCTAGAACTAAGGTATAGTGATTCTGATTCCTTCATCACTCCATCTAAGGTCATGATTCCCAAAAGGCCTTGCTTGCCTTTCACTCTTTCCTTTAAGGTCTACGCATTAGGGATTGGAGCTAGGAATTGCTAAGAAATTTGGGCACATTGGGGAGATTTATGTCAGCAAATAAATAACACTGGGGTATGCGTGGACAAAAGTATTTTGGGGACATTTCTGGCTACCAAATAACCTGAACCTTATGTTTTCCTTTTGAGTTAAGCCCTTTCTTTCTTTGTCAAATTTCACAGTGGAATGAAAGTTGCCATCCACTCAGTATAAATGAAAATGGCTTCTTGTCGTCTACTGAAGGGAATGGACATTGCTATTCTTGTGAGAATTAGTTGAATAGTAATAAACTTGACTTTTATTTTAAATGTTCAAAGAGCTCCATTTATGCCCCACAATTTGCTGCCTAATTCTAACTAGGACAAAGTTTATAAATCGAGTGGCCTCATAAGCAACCTTCAATTTGTAGGTCATCAGAAACTGTCACTTCTTTTTTAAGTTTAAAAAAAATTGCTTCAGGATTACAAGTTCAAAGGGTAATATGCAGCAATACAAAGGGCAGGTGACATTTAAAAACTGTAAGGAAAATGTAATTATACCAATAATAGACATATCCAAATTATCTTAAAATACGTAAAAATGATGCTTTAAAATGCATTTTCTGTGGCAAATGGAAACCTATATCCCTGGCAGTTGATAACTGGATTATTGGAGCTTGGTTTTGAGGGAGAACCCTCCTGTCTGAACGTGCAGAGCAGAACCAATAGAGTTTGCTCATTTTAATAATCAGAGAATATAATGTAATGAGCTGTAAGATACCAGTGCTATAAAATGTATCGAAAATTGTTTTTTGGCCTAGAAAATTATCACTTTTGTAATTTTTTTCACAAGCAATCAAGAAAAATGGGTGGTTTCTAATTCTTGGGTGAAAGAATTTGTATCCATTAAATTAAGTTTGTTAATTGGGTTCTCAAATCTTTTATTTTTAGATTGTTTTTGGTTGTTTCATCAATCAATAATCACTACAAGTTTTAATTATTCTACTTAATTTTACTCAGTTATACTTTACTTATTTAAGTTTTCATTTAATGTAGTACTCATTGAAATCTTTTGTTTGGACAAATTATGGATACATACATAGGATCTCTAAATATCTATCTTTGGAAAGATGGCTAATTGTCTGCCAAAACGGAGCTTCTCATTATATAACTTTGGGCTGGGAAGTAATTGGCAACCAGTGACTAGAGTCCCAACCTGCCTTGAATCTAGGTGAAGCCATAAAGCTAGTGTTCACCAATGAAATCTGGGCAGAAGTAATATGTCTCTTCCATCCCAGATTAGTAAGAAGCGGTGTGCCTTTTACATATTGTCTCATGGTACTTGGGTAGGGAGGTTGGTACTTGTGTGTGTTAACTGGTTCATTATGTAAAATGTATTTTTTACTGTGAAGTGACCGTTCTTCTCTGGAGGGCCCACAGTGAAAATGCCAGCTCTCCAATGTGAAGATGGCTGCCAGTCAATCAGTCCAAGTTCAAGATACACAGCTGCCAATCAGCTTGTTTAGTGCCTCATTCTGTAGCTAGTTGGCTGTCTAGCTAGCTATTTGTTATATAAAAGTAGTAATCACTATAATCTCCCGGGTATTTTATACCTTTGTCCCTAATTCTGACTTAATTCAGAGAGTATCTTTTGGTCACAAATAGGTGAACATCTCATTAATGACAGTACTCTTTTGTTTCTTTTCATAATTACAACTAATCAATCAGTACAGAAAATTGCCGGGAGAAATTATTTAGTGTTTTTTTTTTTATTTATTTTTTAACTTTTTAAAATTTATTTTATTTATTTTTTTATTTAGTGTTTTATGTAGGCACTTTTATAATTTCTAAATTATTGTATTTTACAATTGAACATATTTACATAGCCAAAGATCATCCGGTATTTGATGAAATCCTCCAAGACAAAAGACAAAGGCTAATACCAACAAGCAAAAAAAAGGCTAAAGAAGAAACAGAAACAATCTTGAAGACAGAATGAAATGTTTAAACTCTAATTAATATCCTTAGGATGAGAAGAGAAGCTGTCAATCCATTTTTTTAAAGAGAAAGAAAGGGAAATCTTGGAGATTAAAAAAAAAACAAAACAGATAATTGGGGAAAAATAACTGAGGAAATGAATTGGAAGAGAAAGTTTAAAAATATCCCCAAATCAGATTAATGATTCTGAAAACAATACACATGTATAACTGGAACTGAACAATTAAGTAAATGAATGGCAGTTGGTGGGAGCCAGATTTCTCTGGTGAAGAGGGAGGTTACAGGCAAGCAAGAGAAGGAGGCTAGAATAATCCATGTGGTAATTCATGTGGTACTGATTTGAGTTGTAGACATCAGTATGAATTAATGTTTAGCTAAATATAAAATGGATACATACAGAAATATATATAGATATTTACAGATGTATATACAAGGGTTCATTCATATACATATATTTCCCGGGTCTGTTGGCTAAGAGGGCCACCTAGAGACACTGACAACCCAGTAGCAACAAGAACACCTCACACCCAAATCTTGTTTTATGGTAGCATTCTTTAACCAAAGAAATCAGGACCCTTAGAGGACAGGCTGGTGCTAGGACTGGTGCAGGCATGTAGGAGATGAAACTGAAGCATCTACTTGGGAGCCTACGCTGCACCCCCAGAAAGCCTCACTCTGTGAGTCATAACCTACCCTCTCCTGCCTGTGTGCTGCTATGGGTCTTGAACTCCAAACCAAATTTTAGCTGGGATGACCACAAGAGAGGGAGACCTTTCTTTTGTTTTCATGAAATGTACAAGAAGAACTCATTTGCTGGGTGATTCCCTCTCATAATTGCTGTGCCATGTCACAAATTATCCTACATGACTTGCCAGAGATAAAATATGATAGTAAGTCATGTCCTTTAGAAAAAAGAGACCTACCTGCTTTTAATACCCACTTGAGCTTTAGCACAGGTTTACTTAGTTAGAACAAGAGTGAGATAGCAAGTTCTATGTTAATAAGCAAACACTAGAAGGCCCTCAGAGGCATATGGGCAGCCTGTTAATAATGTAGGTTAAGTTCAAGACAACCCATCCGTCCTGAATGAGAACATTTCCAAGGGTCTGATCACTTGAAAGAAACTTTGACAAAGAAAGGATTAGATTAGGCTTTAACCCTCCGGATTTTTAAAATAGAAAAGAGCACAGCTGCATCTTAAATCATCAGAGAGTGTACATTATTTAGTAGTTCTTTTTATAACTGTTTGCACTACAGGTGCAATAAGAGAATGTTAATTTTATCTGCCAGGGCATTTCCATTTTGTGTGTGAGTGTGTCATGGGATTCTTTCTTAAAAGCCTAGCTTGAAAGCCTCAGTGAAGATGCTTCTGTTTAGGTTAAACTGGAGCAAATACTTTTATTCTAGCTCATTGTGAGGGCTGGTACTCTATGTAAAGCAAGGAATTTTCTCATTAATATTTCTAAGCTCTTTAATGCTTCCATTTTCAACTGGATTAAAAATAAAAGACATCATAATAGCGCCAGCAAAGTATTTTTATCAGGCTAGGAGTAATAAGTGACTGCGGTGACTCCACTGAGATTATCATATTACATTCATAGAAAACCACCGACACAACCCAGGTGACATTCAAGTTTGACGTTAAAAGTAGCATATAGTTGTATTGTGCCAAGGTCAGACTAATCTGGATAAGAAAGAAAAACGCTCTAAAAAAATAAAATAAAGAAGGAAAAGAAAGACAATATCCCCCTTGTTGGCTTGATCCTCCAACTGGGGCCCATCCAATATGCACCCCCCGCTGCTTCCTGCTGGCATATTCCGGGGGTGGGAATCAATCCACTCTTTGTAGAAATTAAGAAATTGTGGAGGCATTAAAAAGGGAAACACTGAATAGATCTAATGTAGTTGGAGACAAAGGATTTAAGTGATTTGGAGGGAGAGGGCAAGAGGAAAGCTGGTCAGGATCTGGGTCAACCAGTCTCCTATTGGAGGAAGTCAGAGACTTGAGGTCACTAGAATTGGGGACTTGAGGTCACACAGGAGTCCATCCAGGAGCTCAGAGGTTATGTTTCTGCTACTCTTGATGTTTTATAGCACCAACCAAATGCAGACAGCTGATTTCACTTGGGGCTAGATTAAAAGGAACCGTACACATCAATGCTAAGGCGCATATCCATCTTAGGCCAGAGGTACAATGTTGTTTTAATAACTTAACCTTGAGCCAATTTGGACTGTGAAAGGTTTCACTCCGTACTAGAGAATAAAACTGAGAGGATTTTTTTTCCCCAAAAACATTATTCCGCTAAAGCAATAAACCTCAACTGTAAATCATGCCATGCAGTAAGTAGGTCACTGAAGACTAAAATGATATCAGATGTAGTCTAGGATTTCAGTGTAGCAAGATTATCTTTTTGTAATTGCTGTAAAAAAAAAAAAAAGAAACAAACCTATTTTTACTAAAAGCTTGGGGGAAAGTTTAAGTGTTTCTAAAGCTCTGTTACAAGCAGAAAATTCTTCTTCCTGTGCCAAGTATATATAAAAACCCATCGGTTCACCTTCCTGCTTTAGTAAAATTGTATGCTGAATAGAATTTTATTGCCTTTAAAGGTTCTGGATTCTTTGGTGCCACAGGGCCATTGTCAATACAGATTTTGTGAGCGCTCATCGAGTCCCTGCTAAACCAACTGTACCACTGACTCAGCAAATAATAAGCGAGGGCAAATTTCTCTTTACAGAGTTCCAGCTAAAGGAGAAATGATAGAATTAGAACAGGCTCGCTTTATAACCCCTATGAATGAACGGACCTACCCACTGAGCGTAAACAGCTGCAAACATCCCAAAAAGAGAGACAAGAAGTATGTGCCTTTCTATTCAGAGGCACAGTATGGCGTGAAGTATGCTCACTGTATACTAACTGTGAAGTAGTGTTGGTCCATCTCCTCCAAAAAACTGAGACTGTCTCTGAACAAGCCTTTAGATTTAACTAGATATTTCTAGGGACTATAAGGAACAGAGAGAATCATTATATGGCACCATGAAGATGCAATCAGCAAAAATTCATCTATGGAAAACTCTACAAGAAAAACAGCCCAGTTTCTTCCTCAAATAAATCATAAGGAATAAAAAAAGAGAATGATGGAGAGGAAACCTAGCACAGATTAAAGGATTGTTAAGAAACTGTACCCACTACAAGGTATGTTCTTATTTGCATCCTGATTCAAAAAAAAAAAATCAACTAAAAAGTAATTTAACATATATGAAGCTATTGATAATTGACCAGATATCTTTATACAATTAAGCAACCATTGTCATCTCTTTTAGAGATAACAATAGTATTTTGGTTATGAGAGAGAGAGAGAATCCTTATCCTTTTGAGACACAAACTAAAGCACTTACTCATTTTTTAAAACTCAACTTTTATTTGACAAAGTCGGTATTTTCTAGGATTGCCCCCTTCGGGAACTTCCCCTATTTCTTTCCACCCTCTGCCTAACCTCTGAGGATCCCTCTTTATTATACCTCGCTGATAGCTTGCACATCTCTCTCTCTTAACACCTACCTAGTGTACAATAATCTCTTTGTGTGAGCGTCTCTACCATTACACTAAGCACCATCATAAATCATGCCATAATTGACTTGGTATCCCCAGCGCCTGGCATGTGGTGAATCATTCAGTGAATGTAGAAATGATTCATTAAATCCAGTATCTTATTTTCGGTTATCCATGTACACAGCAGCAATGAAGTTTTTTCCTTTTCTTTTCAGCTTTAGTTAGGTGTAATTGTAATATGTTTAAATTGTACAAAGTGATGATTTGGCATGGCTGTGGAGTTTTGAACTCTTCGATATAAATGCTAAGGGCTCTGATTCACAGGCTACATGTTTTAAATCATATTTTCATATCAATCAATGACGTAAGACCTACTGCAATCATCCTCATTTATAGATGGCAGTCCATCTATAAAGGCACAGAGATGTGGGCAAGTTTCCAAGGTCTCATCTTCTAAGGGGCAGAACTGGGTTCATGCCCAGGACATCTCACTCCAGAACATCCTTGCTTGACCATGCTCAACAGCATCCCTAAGATGACCAGATCCCTGCTAACCTAGTATCAGGGACTTCACAGTAAGTAGCAACCCTGGGCCACAGCAGTTCCAAGAACCTAACTGATAAATTATCACTTTACCCCAGCCAGAAAACACACAGAAAGAAACACAACTTCAGGAAAATAAATCATCGATATACCATACTGGAATAACTTAAGACTTTCTTCAGGTGTTAGTTGATCAACCAAGTTGCTTCACACTTGAGTCCAGATATTTTGCCCCTCTGGTTAAAGAGTGGCTTTTCTCAGGCTGAGATCAGAAGTGGCACTGACCCCGTTCATAAAACATCCATCATCTAGGAACGAAAACAGTTTCTTGGTTTAGCTCTTTCCTTTCTACCTCTTGCCCCCATGTGGATATGCCTCCTTCTATGGAATAACATTACAGTTAATCAAGGTTACAAAAACACTGAACATTCCTCCCTCATTTGAGGAATTCGGGGTTGGTCAAAATCATTGTTGAACAAAGTATCCAAGATAGAGTGGGATAGAATTTACTTGACCCTTCCTTTTTTTTTTTTTCTTTCCAAGGAAGAAAGAGTCTAACTGACTCCAAGATTCTTGGCTCGGCCATTACTCAAGCCACAAATACTCCAGTTATCCAATGAGTCAGCGGCCTTCAACCGCACTTTAAATAAAGGCCTTCTATCATGATATTTTTCACATATGTTTTACTCCCAATGGTATATCCTATAAATACTAAGCTTTGAGATTTCTTTTTGCAGAGATATGCCCCAACAGTAATTTCAAGAGGATTATTGCCTGTTTTCTACTAAGGCTCAAATAACAAATGTTCTAGTTAATTCAACTGATAACTTGTAGACGATGCTAGCATTATTCTTTTTCTTTCTTTTCTCTTCCTTTCCACTTATTTATTGTGATAAAATATACATATATAAAATGTACCATTTTAGCCATTTAAAATTTTTTTTCTTTTATTTTTTTAAGTAGATGCCACACCTAGAGTGGAGCCCAACATGGGGCTTGAACTCACAACCCTGAGATCAAGACCTGAGCTGAAATCAAGAGTCAGATGCTTAACTATCTGAGCCACCCAGGTGCCCCTTAACCATTTTTAACTGGATCATTCAGTGGCATTAAGTACCTTCACATTGTGGTGTGACCATCACCATCATCCATCTCCGAATTTTTTCATCTTCCCAGACTGAAACTCTGTATCCATTAAACACCAATTCCCCATCTCCCTACCTAATTTCTAGCAATCACCGTTCTACTTTCTGTCTCTATAAATGTGTCCTTTGCTTTTTCAATGGTTTTGGTAAATATGATAGTCATTACAAGGGCAATGGTTACTAAGGGAAGGCCTATACCTTTTTACTCTTAATTCTCAAATTTGCAACATTTGATTATTACATTTGTAAATGACCATTGGTTCTAATTCTCTGTTTCAGTCCGCTTGTTCCCCAGACTTCCTTGGGTATATTTCTGTGGTTCTTAATAGAATCAAATATTGGACAGAAAAAGGAAAGAGACTCTACTTAAAAATACAAGTGTGCTAGAGAAAGAAGATGCACCATCGATTTACCGAAGGTTTTTAATTATATGTATTTCGGTGTCATCTCTCTTTATGGACACTGTTAAGCATGGATAATTGAGAATGTCCTGAGTTTGAGAGAGTTGAGTGACTTCCCATAAAAAGCTTTTATCCCCTTATTTATCAAGTTCTTAAATAAATAACGTTTCCCCTTTCTCAGATGTCTCAGAGCTGACATATCAGAAAACAGGCAAAATGGTGACCCTCGGAAGAATATAATTGGGGGGGGGGGATTAAATAAGTCAAGAATGAACAACCGGTAAAGCAACTTTTCAGCCCCCCGAGGGCAAACGGTGAGGCAGAAAAAGACTCTTTTCTGCTCTAAAAGCTGAATTGCAGCAGGATGAGCCCAGTGCCTGATTCCTAAGACAGAGGGTGAAGGTCAGGAAGCTCCAGCAAACAGGTGAGCACAGACAGAGCCAAATTCAACACATGTGACTTTGGGCCTGACCATCTAACTCCATGAGCAAGAGTCATTTTCTGTTCTCCTACGAATAGGAAAAATAGAGTTTTACAAAATAGAGTTATACAATAGTAAAATCTACCCTTATCTCCTACCCCTCAAATCTCTAATAAAGAAATTTCAAACAGGAGGAGGGGGTGGTTGGTGAGAAATGGGGATGCAGCTCTTCAGGGAGTTTTCAAGATAAATAAATAAATACCTTTCTTATCATTAGTGTCTTGTTTTAAAAAACATCTCTCACCCCCAGGTCTCATTGGGTGATACTACACACACTCTAAGATCTTTAAACATCCTTTCTGTGCATTTGCTTTATTAAATAAATAAATATATACATATATTTATATATTACAATAAGTTTAATTTATACATGGTGTGTGGGGGGTGCAAGAGTAGAGAGAGATTTTAAAAGTGGATTAACAAGTGAACCCCTACTTTGGGGATATTATACTCTTGATAAGCAAAATAAGAAGAAAAAAGGAATTTTCCTTAAGATAAAAGGCCAAACGTTGATCGTGCGGTGGTCTCACAACCCTTTAATAAAGGGGAAAAGATGTCCCGAGAACATTCCTGGTGGGTAATTACAAGGGACTTTCTACAAGAATAGTCTCTGCTCACCATTCCACACACTAATTATCCTTCTGGTGAATGGGCTTTGGCCCAGAGGCCCCACCATCTAGACCCCCCAGTCACTTCCCTCTGAGGAAAACATTCATCTTTTCCTTCCAGCCTGGGCCTTGCTAGAATGGTATTGCTAGGAGCTCTTGGCAAGTCTAGAGACAAGCACCTTTGTGGTGTGACTTTATTTCTTGAACACAGAGATTAGCAGAGGTTTTACCGAGCTTTCAAACTCCTTTCCAGGAGCAAGCCCCCAAAACGCCATTGGTCTTGAATAGTGATCAAAATCCAAAACAGTTTCTTAGCAAATCTACCATCCAGAAGCACCAAACACTTGCTGAAATAGAATCTTGAGAAAAAAACTCACCAACCAAACTAAAAATGTCCAAGGATGCGGTGATGAGATGAACAAAGCCTAGAGCCCTTAATCTTTTTAGACTGAACAACAGTAAAGCTCACTTCAAACATTTCCATTTGTCTTACATGGCCTGCACAAAGCTAAACTGTTTCTGTCTTCTGGAAGTGTGTTTCCCTTCCTTATCCTAACATCTAAATGTAAACTCAAAGAGAACACAACATCTCAAATCCCCAGTGTTGTTTCTCTGTGAGATCCCAGTTGTTTCTGTGAGATCCTGGTTCTCTCTCCAGCTGAGAAGTTCATCATCTCCCAATTTAGTACCTATTCTTTCTCAAGTTGCAGTAAACATCATATTAGACACAAACACACAGCGCAGGTAGTGAGAACATCGCTGCCAAAAATATCTCAAGCCCCCCGCGGGCCAACTTCCTCTCCCTGACTTCCTTCAGTGCGTCAAGGACCTGTGCATGTTCGCCTTCCCCACTGCACAGCACACTGCGCCCTTTTATGGAGTCATGATCCTCTCACTTTCCTGCCCAAAGTGCTGTGTGTGTTGCCGAGGCTGTGAGCCAGTGACCTGGGCAACAACAAGCCCTTGTGGTCAGGGATGACCGTCCATTAAGAGGAGAGAAGAGGTCGTTTGTAATGGGATTCTGTTCCATTAAGTGGCTCAGCAAGATGCAATGAGTATCCGATTCGCCACACAGAGATCAATTGTTACCATAGCTTATTGGAGAAAAGAACACTAACAGCTTTGGGAGGAGGAGAAAATATGTCCTTTCTCCCTCCCACTTATCTGACACAGAATGTTCTGGCTTCTGGGTGGAGAGGAGGGAGGCACAGCCCAGGGATTGTCCCCTGTGCCCTGGACGTCGGAGAAGCCCCCTGCCCGGGCTGCAAGATAGAAAAGGGATTTATAAGCAACAAAATACAGATTGCAAACCTTTTTGATTTTAAGATTTTCCACATACCAGAAGTTCTTCAAGAGAGAAGTAAAATATGGTACCTACTTTAAAAACCTTTCTTCCTCTATATCTCAGGAAATAAGTAAAGCCAAAGACAAATGGGTCTTTGCATATTTTTTAAATCTTATTTTAGCTCTTAACTGTAAGTTCTTGGTGGATAGAGACTGAAACTAATGGATCTGCTTGGCCCCCAGGGACCTGGTAGAATTGTCTGCACCCCCTTGGTTCTGAAGTCATCTTTCTTTTGTTCTTTTTTTTTAAATACATCTTTTTCTTTCCCATTTTGTTCTCACTTCCTCTTCCTTCAATTCCACAGCTTTCTCCCACCTCTGCTTTCTTTCTTTCTTCCTCTTTGTTCATGTCGTCCCGTCTCTTCCCAATTCCTTCCAGATTTTATTCCATAAGGTGCCTGCCTTCTACAATGAACTCAGATGTTCAGAATCGATCTTGCTAGTCATCATAGGACCAGCAGGTGCTTCTTGGAGAAATTTATGAATAAATGAAACTGAGGTTCATTCAGATAATCTGGATCTGGTCCTGAAAATCAACACTGAGGAGCGAGAGGGAAAAATGAAAGAGAGAATGGAATTCCGTTGGAGGAGAGAGACCTGACCGCTTCTTCTTGACTAATGGAAAGAAGGGACTGGCTTGTTGAAATAGTCGACAAATCATGCCCAGTGGCAGGAAATGAGCAAGTACATAATAAAAAGTCCCTAAAAGAATAACAACAGAAAAAAAGAGTCATATGCCCAACAAAAGTGACCAGCTCTCCAGGAAAAGCTCATTCACAACTTGGAAAAAATTGGTGTTCATCTACTTAACGGAATAGAAAGCTTTCTCTGTGTGTAACCTGTGCTGTGGACCGCGGAGGGGGCATCAGACCAAAAACAAGGGAGGGGACTTCTGTGAAATGCCACGGCTGAGAATGAAATCAACTCACACCTCCAAGACGCCACCGTTACTCAGGCGCCTCCTGTATACATCCAACGATCAGAACAGATATCCTAATATTTAATAAGAAGAAATCTGAGTTTCCCTGCCGTTTCAGAGAATAGCATCTATGTCCCTTTCCTTTAGTTATGTCATTCTGTCCAATTTAATTTCTTCATCACGTCCTCACGTCCTGGGTGATTTCGTGTGTGGACGACGATGTCAATCGTCAGGGCGTCACCGAACTGCCTGTGGGTTTCAGCACCACAGCCCACGTCCATCATAAGCCTCAATGGAACACCAGGCTATGCAGACGCCAACGGGCAAAGTTCCTTCCAGAGGGCTCAGTTCTCCCTCCTACAGTGACTGTTAGAGTCCCTGTGGTTCAAGGGCAATAAGATCATTACCTTCATCCACATTGAAAATGAGGTTTGTGGAGGATGCAGTGAGGTTGAGGTTAAGGGCAGAGATGGACAAAGGAAGAAGGAAGGGAAAGAAAGATCATGTATCTCCCTCTGTTCTTGGGTTTTTATAAAAAAAAAAACAAATAAGAAAATAAATAACCTGAGATCCTTTTATGAAAGCCATTAATATAAAATTGGGAGGGGAGGTAAAAATCAAAACAAAAATGTGATAATCATGTGGCATTATCCACTTTTTTTTTTTTTTTTTTGCTTGTTGTTTGTTTGTTTTACAGTTTACTCTTCTGTCCTATCCAAAACATTTTGGACAGTGGGCCTCATACAATTCCTCAAATGTTGTTCTTCGGGGAGAACATGAAATTGACTGCTGCTCCTTTTTTTTAAATCTCTTAGCCGAACTCAAATCATGTCAGCTTCATGGGTTTTCATCTGATGGCAATAACTTCCAAAGAACAAATTTTCATGGAAGGAATACACTTTTATCCATTTTGTTTGTGCCCTGAGCTAGACTCTTTACTATGCTTGTTTTTTAAAAAGCTTAGGAGTTTAAGGTAAATCTTAAGAGAAAGTTAAATATTTTCCAGACTGAACCTTCCTGTGCAGTTGGTGGTTAACTCATACTTTCTAAAAACCAGGTCTTCAACGAGAAACGAAAGATTTTAATCCCAAACTACTGTGGCTTTATTTCAGATAATTCAGGCTAGATTAAATCCATTCATGGATCATTTTTCCTTCTCAAAATATCAAAGAATTCTATAGAGATGTACTAGTTAAGCCTCCTAAATCTTCTTTTTGACGGTTAAAAAAAATCAACTTGTTTACAGAGGACACAATTTAGCTTTCTCTTCTGTGATTCTCTTTTTCTTTCTAGTGGGAAAAGCAGAGGGAGACAGGTAACCCCAGAACTGTGCAATGTGTTGGGCAGGTGCTGGATATGACCACTCTTTTCTCTTAATTAGGAAAGAAGCCAGGCTGGCCCACCACACCTTCTTTGTGCATGGAGAATGATCCAGAAGGTTCCCAAGAAAACCACTGTGGTGGGCAGTGCGACTCCTAGAGACACTGGACTCCCAGACTAAAGCTCAGTCCATTGGGTTCCCACAGAAGTTTCTTCATTCTTCCCATGGAACTTGTCCCAATCTAGTCTGCATTTTGCTATTCAGGGCCTTTCTTGCCTCTGTGATTCTGGCAGATTCTATATTTTCTTGTAACTCTTAAGTTCGAAAGCTTCGCATGTTCCCCAGTTAGATGCAAAGGGAGGGAGTGTATCTTTTAGAAAATAACCAATTGTCCTTTTACATTTTCTCTCTTCCCTCTAACTCCTGTCCTAAGATAATCCCGTTGATCTTCTCGATATATCGGTGTCATAAAAATAAAAATGGTCTAATGCAGGGAGAGGGAATTGGGAGGTTGCTGTTCAACAGGTAGAAAGTTTCAGTTATATAGGATGAAAAGCCTCTGAAGGTCCATTGTATAACATTGTGCTTACAGTTAGAAATACTGTACCGTACGCTTAAAATTTATAAGAAGGATGTTATCTGTTCTTAACACAACAGAAAAAGAAAAAAAGAAAAAAGAGAGAAATCAATATGAAATGATGAAAAAAATTTCAAAAAAAAAAAATTCTTTAAAAAGAGTTAGTATGTTTAAATGCTTGGGAACGTTGGACAAAGAATCTAAGAGAAACCAAAAAGAGAAAGCCAGCACACCCATAAATTGTTTCAACAGCCATGCTGAGAGATTATGAGCAGGCAGAAAACAAAAGGTCCCTATGAAGGATTTAATAGATAAATTGTATCCCCATCTACAACTGTAGAGTCGTTACAAAGGGTTCTTTAAATATTTCTGATGGGAACCGAATGAATTATGGCTGACCAGAGGGGGAAGGAGGATGAGAAAGGGCAGGATGTTGGGTAAACAAAAGTGATCAATTTCCTTGTCAGCCAAGCATACCTGCCTCACTTCTTTAAAGCATTTTTTTCTCCTTTTTATTTAAGACTCAGAGGTTAATGATCCTTCCCACAATTTGTTTCTCACCTTGATATCATCTTGTCCAGAATTGCTTATGTTTCGATCATCTTCGTATTACATGCATTATATTTTTAAAGGTATAAAAATGAGCTTCTGATTCAATTCATTAAAAGGCATTTCCATTGGGGACACCTGGGTGGCTCAATCATTTGAGCATCTGCCTTTGGCTCAAGTCATGATCCCAGGGTTCTGGAATCGAGCCCCGCATCAGGCTCCTTGCTCAGGAGGGAACCTGCTTCTCCCTCTGCCTGCTGCTCCCCTGGCTTGTGTTTGTGCTCTCTCTCTCTGATAAATAAATAAATAAATAAATAAATAAATAAATAAATAAATAAATAACTTTAAAAGGCATTTCCATCTTCTGACGTTTATGAAAGGCTCTCACCACTCATCATTCATTGATCCAATCAGTGGACAAACTTTTATTCAGAACTAAATTTGTGCCAGGCCCTGTGTTATGGGCTGGATTTCCTCATCATGGCTAAATTACACTGTCAGTGGAGTCCTTTTTATGCAGACGTAAATGGAGTAAAATCCAGGCTAGGAATAAAATCTATTAGACACCAGTACTGGTGATGTCTTTCAGACATCAGCGTTGTTAGTAACTAACATTGCATGAGAACTATCTACCAGACCCACATCGTATCTTTTACTCTTCACAGCAACTCTGGGGAAAATGAGCATCTGTGAGTCTATTCTACAAAAGGGGAAACTGAGGACCCCGTGGCGAAATAATTGAGGCAGATTCACAGAGGTGGCTCACTGGCCACACTTCCCTGGGCTGCCCCCTACCTCCTTCAGGAAAACAACGGGGAAAGGCTGGATCCAAGGTGAAGTAATCCATTTAAAATATTTACAGAATTTTAAATTCCTGACTTAAAAAATTTCAATGACCACGCCACTATTTGGCACTAAGCTTTTCTGGAGTTTGTTGGTTTGTTATGTATTTTATTCATTTCTTTAACCTGGAAAAGGAAAAGCAATTTAAAATGCATAAAATTATTATTTTTTTTTTTTAAATAAAAGGACACCAACTGCAGAATGTATGTGTAGAAAACCCGCCGGACCGGAATATGATCAGAGCCACCTCGCCGGTCAGCAAGTGTTTTCTGCAAAGAACTGCTGAGGACCACTTTGGGTTTTCTAGGCTGTAAGATCTCAGCTGCAATTATTCAATTGTCTTTGCAGCTCCAAGGCAGCCACAGACAAGACCTAAATGAATGGGTGTGGTGTGTTTCATTAACTTTATTTAAAAAACAACCCCTCACTCCACCCCCAACACCACCGCCACCTGCTTTCATCCATCCTCTTCTGCCAAAGTTACTCTCCCTATAGGGTCTCCTTTCAAGTCAAAGTTCTTAACCCACGGTCTGTAGGCTTCAGGCTTCTAAACACACTGAAATTCTTTCAAAAAGTTCATAGTCTTTTCATTTGTGTGGGGATTTTTCTGCGGTAGGATCTATGGCTCTCATCAGACTCTGAAAGGTTCCATGACTCCAGAAAAGTTAAGCCAAAGATCCGAGAGTTCCATCACTCGCTGCTGCGAGCCAGCTCTGTGGCTTTCAACGGTGCTCACTCTCTGCTGTATCTTTAGTTACTTTTCCCTGTGATTTATGAGCACTGCTCACACTAAACTATTGCTTGGGTCCCAAACACATCTTGCACGACTTTCAAGTCTCTGAGCTTTGCAAATCCTTTTCCATCTGTTTGATGGGGACCTTTGATTTAATTCAATTCCATTCACAAACCTCCATTGATGAAGCTCCTCCTTGCAGTCTCAGGCTGTGTGTCCCGGGACTAAAGACACAGATCACATGGCTGCGAGTTAGACAAGCAAACGTGTAATTACCAATTCAGTGTGACAGGGAGGGTAAAAGGTGCTGTCAGAAGACTCAGGACGGGTGCCTAACCCAGACTTCGGGCATCAGGAGATGTTTTGCAAAAGAAATGCTGGTTAAGCATTTGTGAAATCGTACCATCTGTCTACAGATTCCTGGCCTCTCTCCTGGACCTTCTCATTCTGTAGGTCTGGGTTGAAATCAAAGAGTCTGCTTTTCCAGCATTCATTCATTCATCTATTCATTTATTTAAAGTAGCCTCCACGCCCAACGTGGGGTTTAAACTCAAAACCCTGAGATCAAGAGTTGCATGAGCCTGAGCCAGCAAGGCACCCCTTTCTGGCCAGTTTTTAAGGATGATTTTTACTTTAGGAAAGTTTGGGAAAACACATCCTGACCCCCTCCCTCAACTCAGCAAAATGTATTACATCTAGGTTCCCATGGCACTTGAACCTCACTGGTATCACAGCGTTACTAGGTTGCCCTATAATTATTTGTTTACGTATCTGTTTTCCTTGTAGACTGTGAGCTCTTCCCTTACTTGCTTTGGTGTCGCCAGCACCTGGCACAGGGTCCTAAACTCAGTAAATGGCCAAGGGCATTCTTGAATAACAAGCACCTCCAGATGGCCGCTTAGCGGGAGTCATTGGGCAGACCAAAGGTCAAATGCGGCAATAAAAGGAAAGTAGCTTCAGTTTTCAGGAGCAATTTATCAGTAAGGTCTTGTTCTGAATATTCAAATCAAGGTCAGGGAGGACGCTCCTGTTACCAGTTCAGCTGAAACTCTTCTTCACCCTAAAGCTTCTCCTTACCAGCTGAGAGTTGGGGTAGTCCTTGCCCGCTTTCCTCCTGACCCCTTCCCCTCCTCCAGCCGCTGCCCCCCTGAAAACACCTCATTTGGCTCCCCTTTCAAGTCATCCAACGACTGCATTTGACCATCTGACCTTCTGTGACGGCAAATTCCTTTAGCTGACCGCAAGCTGCATGAAAAAGTTATTTCCTTTTATTTGTTCTAAATTTCCTTCTTAACCAGTTGTCCTCGTTTAAGGAATAACTTCTACAAGAGAAATTAATTCAATTACTGTTTTGTTGTGTGTGGGGGCGGAGGGGAGAAGGTCAGAGGATACAAGTATTTAAAAAATCCCCTTCAGAATTTCTTATTTGGTTGCAAATTATATGTTCTTTTTTCCTGGATCTATACATAATTTGTGTCCATTTTGCCAGTTGTGGGGGGGGGGGAAGAAAAATGGAAAGGGTATAAATCCTACCAGCTAGAATGTTATGCTCCCATCATCTGTTCATAGGATTTTGTTTTAAAGAATCACAAGAGCATTTTCTCATACGTAAATGATTTTGTCACTTAAGCCTACTATAGCTAGCATGGAATGCAAGTCTGTGCAATGATTTGACGCTTGAAGTATTACCGCCTTCCAGGCGGAAAAGTGATGTGAGGGGTGCATGGAGGCCAGGGAAGGGAGGGACGGGAGCTAAACTCTCATAAGGAATTGTGACATTGGTGGTGGAACTGCTGCGAGGATTTGTTGTCTCCTTTCAGAAAGAAGTGGAAACACCACTAAGACAGTGTGAAAAATCCAGCTCCCTTCCTAAATGTGTTCATCCTCGACAAAATCTGTGTAGTACTTTTTTCGAGACTCTCCAACCACTTCCCTTCATTAACTAGTTCTAACTCCCAATTGCTCCAGTCTCTGAACGTATTGGATTCGACAAGGGGTGGCTTACTCTGTTTACTTTGCCAGGGAAGAAAGCCCACAGGGAGATTAGTCACTTTAATTAGTCCGAGGGAGGGCTGAGTTTGGATTGGCAAACTGGGATCCCTTCCCTAAGGGATCCTAGGAAAAGCCAAGAAGGGATTTCTCAAGATTGGAATTTTTTATGGGCTTCTTTGTTTTTCTTAAATGATTGTGATTTTATTACTTTTATCTTTTAAAGGCGTATACTCATTACAAAACATTTATTGATGGAGAAGACCAAAGATGAAAATAGAAAATCATAAATCACCCAACACCTGGGCTCTGCTCTCCTGTCTGAGATGTTCTCACTCAGTCAGGATTCTGTGCCAAGGTTCACTCCGTCCAGGGGCGGATGTAGCCAGCCACGTTCATGGAAGTTCCTGCAAGTCTTGGCTCAGCCCCACACTTCAGTGATGGCCCCTGGAGAATGAGAAAGCCTGACATACCCTTTGCTCACTGGACATTTCGGAGGTGGTGAGATGAGGCCTTGGCTCCTGCTGCTTTTCCGTCATCTTTTCCCTGGACTTAGCCCTCAGTCCCCATCTCTCTGAATTGGGGAAGCTTGCTGAGCATTTCTAGAGACCGAGCAAAGCCACACCAGAATCTTCTGTTCCCCTTCTTGGCATCCTACCCCATTTTGATGGCAATGGCATGAAGCCGTACCTCTTTCTTTGTTTGGGTCTTGCCGATAGTTTTTTTTCCTGGTTTTTATTGTTTTATCCATTCCTTGAGGGAATAGAGAAGAGAGAGATTCTATTTATTGAATTACTCAGCCACCAAAAAAAAAAAAAAAAAAATGAAATCTTGGGGAACCTGGGTGGCTCAGTCGGTTAAGCGTCTGCCTTTGGCTCAGGTCGTGATCCAAGGGTCCTGGGATCAAGCCCCATATCGGGCTCCCTGCTGAGCGGGGAGTCTGCTTCTCCCTCTCCCTCTGCCTGCTGCTCCCCTGGCTTGTGTTCTCTTTCTCTGTCGAATAAATAAATAAATAACTTAAAAAAATGAAATCTTGCCATTTGCAACAATGTGGATGGAACTAGAGGGTATTATGTTAAGCAAAATAAGTCAATCAGGGAAAGACAATTATCATATGATTTCACTCATATGTGGAATTTAAGAAACAAAACAGAGGAGCATAGGGCAAGGGAGGGAAAAATAAAACAAGACGAAATCAGGGAGGGAGACACACCATAAGAGACTCTTAACCATAAGAAACAAACTGAGGATTGCTGAAGGAGAGGGGGATGGGAGGGTGGGGTACCTGGGTGACAGGCATTAAGCAGGGCAAGTGATATAATGAGCACTGGGTGTTATATACAATTGATCAATCACTGAACTCTACCTCTGAAACTAATAATACACTATATGTTAATTGATTGAATTTAAATAAAATTTAATTTAATTTTAAAAAAAAGAGATTCTTTGCCCTGAATTCACTATTTTGAATTCCGTAATTCCCAAGACCAGGTTTTTAAGTCCCTGCTGGACTGGGGGTGGTTCTCTGAAGTTCCAAGCAGAGAATCTTTTTCCTTTGACTTCAGTCATCAACAGTCATGACCTCCCAATGGGCACAGGGACAGGTGTGAAGGAAGGACGAGTAAATTCCAGGAAGGGCCTTTGAGAATGAAGAGAGAGTCTTGGCAGTTGCATCCCCCATGGAAAACTGGTAGCCTTAATTCATACTGAATGTACTTTTATTTAATTATTGGAGATACTGAATAAGCACTTTCTTCCTCCATTGCAATAAGTCATAGCTTGTCCCGCTTTACTATATTAAGCGCTAAGAATAAGACTTAAAAAGATTCTCTCATGGGGATTGGAGCAATAATCAGATATAGAAAGTTCTAATAAAGGCTAAATCTTCAAATAAGATTAAAAAAAATCACCTAATAATTTTCATCTATCCCAAGTGTGGAAGGAGAACTAGAATAGAGTTACGATTCCAAGACCTCAGGGAGACTATCCATAGGCAACATTCCTTGTCACCGGTGCCAGGTGCTCTCTGTGGTGCCCTCCAAAATAGAACCATTCCAGGGACTTCCCTGACATCAGCTCTGATATTGATGAATTCTGTAAACGTTTATTTATCAGCTACTATGTAACAGATTCTATGTCAGGCACTGGAACTGCAAAGACGGAAAAGATATGGCCTCTTAGAAGATCATAGTCTACTGGGGGAGGAAGCTGATATATAGCTAATTTCTATTCACTGCAATACTATAATCTAATAGAGACATGAATAGATGCTGAGGGTATTAGAAGCCTATGGAGAAATATGCCTATCTTCACTTAAAAACTTATTGAAGAGAGACGTGGTTTGAACTGGTCTCAAAGCGCCAGGCAGAGAAGAAGGTGGGCGATTAAGGCAAAGGACCTAGCAGCGTGTTTAAAGGCATACAGGTGTCAAAAGTTGGCTTAGCCCAGAACCATGAGAGGCTGAATGTAACTAAGCCATAAGGTTCATGTGTGATTAGGGGAATGGAGAGGAAGACAAAATTAGAATAAGCCTGAAAACAGACTGAAGAGTTTTGCTCACCATCCCAGAGAATCCGGAAGTCATTCTATCAAAAGACAGAGCGGATGGGATCGAATTTTCTTTTAGGACCTGACGTCTTGTGGCAGGGATAAAAAAATGGCTGCAGTGGGGAGAGACCAGCAGTTAAAGGATTAATTATGAGGCTCTTGCAGTTTTCCTGGCAACAAAAACATACATTTGAGCTAGGTTAACTATAGTGGGGAGTGAAGGTTAAGGGACAGAATCAAGAGATGTTGCAATAATAAAGCTTGGGTTTGACGAATATCCCAATGGGAATGGGGTTGAGTAAAATAAGTTTTCCATTTTTTTTTCCCCTTAAAACAGGGTAGATGGTGGCCATAGCTAAGGAAACCTGAAGAAAGAACGCATTTGCAAGGGAAAAGAGGGTTCTAGAGAAAAGCCAATGAGCTCCATTCTGCAAAATGTTGGTTAGCTTGGGATACCTGTTGAATGATGCACAGTTGGGAGTTTGGTCTAAGTCTCAGGAGAGATGTGACCTAGAGATCTGCTTCTAGGAGTCCTCATCCAACACACAGGGAAGAGTTGAAGACCTTTGGGTGACATTATTCATTTGTTTCACAAATATTTTATCTATTTCCTACACATCAGGTGATGGGCTAGCAAGAACTTAAAAGAAGGAGGAAGAGATTACCAGGGTAAGATTTCAGAGTGTTCATATTTAAGGCACTGGGTATTAAACTTCAGCGAGTAAAAGAAATCAACTAGGGAGATGGCTAAGCCTTGAGATTCTCAGGCCCCACCTTCGTGATCCCGGCGTTATTAACTAGCACCCGGATGATGATGCCGCAGGCGGTGCTCGGAGAAACAAGATCTCAAAGGCTGGCCTAAGGAGATGGAGTCATTCACGGAGACTGAGCACAGCGGGAGGAGGAAAGCCAAATCGTGAGATCCCTTTAGGATCCAACCAAGACCCTTAAGCTACACGGTTGACATGGTGAGTTTAAAATATATGAAAACATTCACAGGGTTCATTTCCAGAACTCTCTGTCTTTTCCTTTTGACCCATTTGAACCTCAGCTTACCGAAGGATGAGGCCTTTTTCACACTCCCCTTTCCCTAGGTCTTCTGCCTAGTTGTTCCTTTGAGGTTCTCTCCCTGGGCACCTTCCTGCCTCCTGACATGTGGCCTGACTTCCTCTAATCTGAGTTACGTCTCTTCCCCTTGACCAGCACCTTTGTTGACTGCTGGGCCGATAATGTCCCCTCTTAGGACAGCCCTGCCACCTCCCACACTTGCAAACCACAGTCAGGATCAGATACAGGAGGGGAAAAAAGATCAGGGAAGGGACTTGAGAAGTTATTTATCTAAATGTCCTACTGAAGTCAGGGTTCCCTCTGACAATATCCTTGACCAGCGGTCATCCAGCGTCTTCATGCCCGTATCCAGTGGCACCGACTGCCTGGTCTAATGCTGCCTTCTCGTCCCGAGCCGATTCTCTAACAATACCACTCACCGATCCAGTTCTGGCTTCTGTGTCCGGACAGAGCAGACCTCACCCAAACCTACAAGACAGCCCTCAGATATGAAAGCCTCCATTGTATTTATTTTCTGCTTCAGCTTAAACTTCCCTTGCAGCTTCAGCCGCTCTGTATGGGATGTGCTATAATTGAGCCTCTCGATTATTCTGATTGTTTTGTCTGGGAACAAAAGATCTCTTGATTTAGATGCTGTAGTAGTTTCCTACTGCTCCTATAACAAATGACTGCAAAATCGGTGGCTTAACACAAGATAAATTAGGGGCGCCTGTGTAACTCAGTCAGTTAAGCACTGCCTTCGGCTCGGGTCATGATCCCAGAGTCCTGGGGTCGAGCCCTGCATCGGGCTCCTTGCTCAGTGGGTAGCCTGCTTCTCCCTCTGCCTGCCCCTCCCTCTGCTTGTGCTCTCTCTCTTTTTCGCTCTCTCCCCACCACCCCGACAAATAAAAATTTTAAAAAAGCACAGGATCTGAGTTTAAAAAAAAAAAATTAGCTATCGTACATTTCTGGAGTTTGGAAGTGTAAAATGAATCTGGCAGGACTAAAATCAAGATGTCTGCACGCTTCTGCCTTTCTCCATCTTCAAAGTCTGTCTTGTCTCCCGCTTTTATAAGGACATTTGCAAGTATATTTAAGGCCCACCTGGATAATCCAGGATAATCTTTGCATCTCAAAATCCTTAGTGTAATCAGGGATGCAAAGTCCTTTTTGCCAGAGAAGGCAACATTCTCAGGTTCTGGACGTTAGGGCTTCGATATCTCTGGGAGCCATTACTCCGCCAACCACAGATTCTTCAACACACTCTTAAATCCGCATTGATTTTTCATCAACTAAATTTGTCATCAACCAACACACGCCCACTCTTTTTCACATCAACAGCTATCACGACGCTGAGTCTAACCTGTGGTGGTCCTGAGGACTCTTTTCTCCTCCTGGGCACATGGTAGGGCTGCACTGCTCTCTCCCTCCAGACCCAGGGGTAGTCACGTGACTTTCTTGGTCAAGGTCATGTGTGATGGCATGATAGTTCACTGGGAGCTTTAAGGGCTAATTAGGTTTTTCTCTGTCACTGTGACCAGTGATGTTCAGATGATAACTTCTCTATCTACCTGGATCCCAGAGTGAGGAAAATGCAAAGCAAAGTCCCCAGATGACCCACTGTGGAAATATAAGGTGAATGAGAAATAAAACCTGTTGTCAAGTCCCTGGAATTCTGGGGGTGTGATTTGTTACAACCACATAATCTAGCCTATCCTGACTGATACAAACTCTTCCTATAGATGAGTTTGTTTGTAAAATCTAAACAGGGAATTTTTTTTTTTAAGATTTATTTATTTGACAGAGAGAGACACAGCGAGAGAGGGAACACAAGCAGGGGCAGAGGGAGAGGGGGAAGCAGACTCCCCGCTGAGCAGGGAGCCCAATGCGGGGCTTGATCCCTGGACCCTAGGATCATGACCCGAGCCGAAGGCAGACACCCAACGACTGAGACACCCAGGTGCCCCAAAACAGGGAATTTTTTATTTTTTCCCACTAAATTTCATCTTTTCTGTAGTGGCCACACCTTCAAGACTTTCACAAAGCCTAAGAATCTTTCTTTCTCTAAGATTTTATTTATTTATTTAAGAGTGAGAGAGGGAGGGAGTGCCCAAGCAGGGGAAGCGGCAGGCAGAGGGAGAGGGAGAAACAGGCTTCCCAATGATCAGGGAGCCTGATGCAAATGCCTAAGAATCTTGATCCGATCGTGCTTTACAATGGATACTTGATCACTTTGAAACCTGATAAATATTTCTTCTGTATTTTTATCCAAATTACTGATTTGAAAAAAGTCTATGAGGACAAAGTCAAGTGTATCAACCTGTGGCATGCCATCTGAAAAGGCTCCCCAGATTCACACTGATCAAAAAAAAACTATGATAATATAGTCAATGGAAATGTATTACCCTTCAGCCTGTAGTTCTTCATCTGAGTCACAGGCCACAGACTTTGCAAAGTACCTAGGGTTGGCAGAATATTTCCATTATAAAATTCTGGTAACCTTTTAAAAAATTAGTTTAGTGTGGCAACTTTGCTCTTAGGGAATCCAACGCAACTCATAGTGAGCAATACATTCTTTACTAAGTGCTCCTGGATCATCTGATTAAATAAAGTTTCTAAAATTATACAGAGGTTCATGTAAATATTACTAATTTGTATTTTCTGAGACTACCTAAAACATCAAATCTTGTAAGACCATTTCTTACTATTTGGGGCAGCAAAGGGAAATTATATTCCCTTCTGGTTCTTTCCATTGGCTTTAGTTTCCATTGGTTTTAGAATACAAAATCCTGAGCAGAGACAAATGACACTGGGCTTGTCCTGCCTTACTATATTTTCCTTCTGCTGTATCGCCTCTCAGAGTTCAAATGTAGCAGATGCCCAAGCAGGCAATCAATCATCCTTGTGAGGAGGAGGAGCGGAGCTTCATTCACGGTGAATATTAATCTCCATATATTAGCTAACAAATTGTGGTATTTTTGTAGACCCCTTGAGGAGCAAGTGTGGCATACTTTGATGGGCTCTAGAATCAAAGTACCAGGGTTTCAAGCCTATCTTCACTGCTTACAGGTTTTCTGAGTTTGGACAAATCGCTCAATCTCGAATCCTCGGTTTCCTCATTCTGAAAAATAAGTTAATAATAAGACCTGCTTCTTAAACTTGGAGGTTTAAGTTAGATATTCCAGGTAAACTGCACAGAATAAGGTAAGTAAGTGCTCGATAAATGTTTTTAATACTATGTAAGATATCTCCTGCACTAATGAACATAGAGGTAAATAATCAATACATTAATTTGGAATAGTACACAAGAAGGGAGCACCTATTTCTTGCTAAACTGTTATGTGAGATAAGAGAAATCAGGATGAATTAAGTGTGGTCCAGATGTTGCCTAGTGCTTGGGGAAATTGGCTGCAACCTTTTCTTTTTTTATAATTTGTGGTTGTATGCCTTTGCAATTCTTTGTCCCTGACAGATGGCATTGAGTCAACATAACAGGTTTCAAAGACTAGACACATCTTGATTACCTCGTGTAGTATCGCTTGGCTAGCTTAACAGATAAGAGATTAAAAGTAGCAGATCATCAGAGAAGTAGGGGAAATATCACTGTTTTGTTTCGTTTCCTCTCTCTAGGGAAAACAAGTTTTGTTTTGTTTTGTTTTGTTTTAAGTTGTATTTATTTAGCTGAGAGAGAGAGAGAGAACAGGGGAAGGGCAAAGAGTCTTAAGTAGACTCTGGAGTGAGGGCAGAACAGACTGGGGCTCCAAGCGGGGCTCGATCTTACTACCCTGAGATCAGGGCCCTGAGATTAGGACCTGAGTGGAAACCGAGAGTCAGAAGCTTAACCAACTGCACCACCCAGGCACCCTAGTAAGTTTTCCAAGTAAGGACAGAATTAGGATTTCAAAAAGAAGAGAGGGGAAAAACAAACAAACAAAAACAGTCATTAATCCAAAATGTTTTATGTTATTTTCAGAGTAGCTTTTATTTTTTTTTAAGATTTCTATTTATTTTTCAGAGAAAGCACAAGCAGAGAGAGGGGGCAGTAGGCAGAGGGAGAAGCAGGCTCCGCACTGAGCGAGGAGCCTGATGCGGGACTCGATCCCAGTACCCTGGGATCATGACCTAAGCCAAGGGCGGATGCTTAACCGAGCCCCCCAGGCATGCCTCAGAGTAGCTTTTTTTTTTCTTAAGATTTTATTTATTTATTTGACAGAGAGAGAGATCACAAGTAGGCAGAGAGGCAGGCAGAGAGAGAGGGGGAAGCAGGCTCCCTGCTGAGCAAAGAGCCCGATGCGGGGCTCGATCCCAGGACCCCAAGATCATGACCTGATCCGAAGGCAGATGCTTAACCCACTGAGCCACCCAGGCGCCCCTCTCAGAGTAGCTTTTAAAGAAAACAAACTTTTAAAATTTGCCAAAGGAGAGTAGGACTATTATTTCTGAGATTGGTATTACTTCAGATATTTGTTGGCTTACTCGAATTTCTATAAAATATTTATGTTAAAAAAATCTAAAAGGATGAGGCATGATAATTGAGTTTATTTTCATTTCATGGATCAGTCAAAATAAAGCCTTCTTAAGTCTACCTCAGACCATAAGACTGAAGTTTATACTGATTTTGGATGAAAAAAGTATATATTTTTTGCCTCTCATAACAACGTCGATGATATAAAGCCTATCATTACTCTTATTTTACTTCTATGAAGTTGATTTGTGTGATGTGTGATATTTACTGACCTAGCCTTCGTCTGCCTCCCTCTCTCTCTGTCTCTCTAAGATAGGATATCTGTTGTTCGTTTGAGAACGGCGATGCTGAGACAGCATATAATGAGAGCTTACGTCTGCAAGCTCTTTCATCTGCGTACTTACTTTCTAAAGTGCATTCCTTCACGAAATCATGGTCAGCTCCACCCTTCCTAAAATAATACTGTGGCACTTCAAGATCTACCTCATCCCTCCCCCACTACCCTAATTGCACATAAACCCACTGTTGTAGAATCTGAGAATAGGGGGCTATCGGGGCTGGCTACGTAATTTATGGGGCCCGGTGCAAAATGGAAATGCATGACCCTTTGTTCAAAATGTCAGGAAAAAAGTGCCATTAAAAGCACTGACTTGGGGGCGCCTGTGTGGCTCAGTGGGTTAAAGCCTCTGCCTTCAGCTCAGGTCGTGATTTCAGGTTCCTGGGATCGAGTCCCGCATCGGGCTCTCTGCTCAGTGGGGAGCCTGCTTCCCCCTCTCTCTGCCTGCCTCTCTGCCTACTTGTGATCTCTCTCTGTCAAATAAATAAATAAAATCTTTAAAAAAAAAAAAGCACTGACTTGAAAAGCTTCTTCCTGCTTCTGTGTTCTCTCTCTTGACCAACCATGGTAGCTTTGGTTTGCTTTTTTAGCTTCATTTTTAGTAAAGAAAGCAAAATTTTAAATTATTTGTGGGAATTTCATTGTCCATTTTTATGTTGTGCAATGCCAATTTTGAACGAAAAGATCAGCAAGATCAGCGTTTAAGTCATGCGAAATCCCTGAAATTCCACAATTCATGTTCTGTTGTTTGTGCACGTGTCATATGTATTTTATTCGTACATATGACGAATAACAGAATGGTGGAAATGCTGCATAAGACCACATTGTTTTCCTTTCCCTTCTGGCTGCACACACATTTTTGTCCCCACCCTCTGCCTTTGGTTTACTTGTGAGTAAGGAAGAATGAATGAGAAAGCAACTATGTACCGCCCTATCTTTCCCTTCCCTTCTAGATCATCACTTTCAACATAAACAGGTGGTGAATACGGGGAAGTAACATGAACAGGAAGCAATATGATAGGGTTCCTTGGTGGTTTGTGTTTCTTAAAACACCATCACTTTCATTCTGCATTCAAAGGAAGTTTACATTTGAGCAGAAGGGAGGCCACCTGGGGCTTTCAGCAACCCCCACACCCATTTGACTCAGTCATAGACTTGACGCAATTACCCTGCACTCACTTCGGGTCTCACTGGACTCCTGGGCATCCTGGGTCCTCCAGAATTTTGTGCACGTAGGGCATTATGAACACAATATGCAGACAGGGCCACAAGGAATGGCTGAGAACACGCAGACTGTGCATTTCTCCTCTGCTCACATGCTCCATTGTTCTACCGGACCTCTCTCATAAAACCCAAGTTCAAAGATAAGGTTATTAAGAACATCAACGTGGTGGCAGCAGAGAATTAAACCAAGCATGGGGCCCTTCTAAGCATGGGACCCTTTTGAATGTGGGCTCTTCTGAGTATGGGGCCCCATGTAAAGGCACAGGTCCCATGGCCAAGAAGCTGACCCAATATGTTATTATGTTGGAGCTCAGTGGTTGTTCATGGGTGACAGGTAGGCTGTAAACAGTAAGTAGGAAGTTTGGCAGATCTTGAAAGGCTAACTACAGAATAACCATATAATCCAGCAATTCCAATTAGAAGTATATATCCAAAAAAATTGAAAGCAGAGACTCAAACAGATGTACACCAATGTTCAGTGCAACATTACTCACAGTAATCAAAAGGTAGAAACAACCCAAAGGTCCATTGACATATGAATGAATAAACAGATATGGTATATCCACACAATGAAATATTATTCGATCATAAAAAGGAATAAAGTTCTGGTATACATGATAGCACAGATAAAACCTTGAAAAAATTATCCTAAATGAAAAAAAAAAAAAAAGAAAGGAGAGAGACTGAAAGAAGACAAACCAGGAAACAGACTCCTAACTGTAGAGAACAGACTGTACATGGGGGAACATGGCGGGGGGGATGGGTGAAATAGACGATAGGGATGAAGGCGTGCACTTGTCATAATGAGTACTGGCTGATGTATGGAAGTGTCGAATCACTGTATTGTACACCTGCAACTAATATTACACTGTGTGTTAACTAACTAGAATTTAAATAAAAACTAAAAGGACAAAAAAACTGTCTTAGGACAAATAACACGTGATTTCATGCACATGAAATATCTAGAACAGGAACATTCACAGAGACAGAAAACAGAATAGAGGTTGTCAGGAGCTAGGGGATGGTGAATGGGATTACTGCACAGTGGTTACAGAGTTTCTGTTTGGGGCAATGAAAATATTTTGGAAGTAGATAATGGTGATGGTTGTACAACATCGGGAATGTACTTAATGGCATTGAATTATACACTTAAAATGGTTAAAATGGCAAATGTCACATGAGATATATTTTATCAAATAAAACTTGTTTAAATAAATGAGTAGGAACAAAAAAACAATCTGATTAAAAGATGGATAAAGGGTGGCTCGCTGGGTGGCTCAGTTGGTTGGGTGGCCGACTCGTGATCTCAGCTCAAGTCTTGATCTCTGGGTCGTAGGTTTGGGCTCTGTGTTGGGCTCTGTGCTGGGCATGGAGCCTACTTAAAAAAAGGGGGGGCAGAGGACCTGAATAGACACTTTCCAAAGAAGACATACAAATGGTCAGTGGATATATGAAAATGTGCTAACATCACTAATCATCAGAGAAATGCAAATCAAAACCACAAGATCTCACCTCACACTTGTGAGAATGGCTATTACCGAAAAGACAAGAGATGACAAGTGTTGGTGAGGATATGGAGAAAAGGGAACCCTGTGTACTGTTGGTGGAATGCAAATTGGTGCAGCCTCTGTGGGAAACAGTATGGAGTTTCCTCAAAAAGTTAAAAATAGAGCTACCCTATGATCCAGAAATCCTACTTCCGAGTATTTATCAAAAGGAAATGAAAACACCATAGTGAAGGGGTATCTACACCCCCATGTTCATTATACCAATTATACCGAATTGTCCATCAATAGATGAATGGGTGGAGATGTCTCACACACACACACACACACACACACACACACACTGGAATATAAAACAGGATGGCTATAGTTGTTAAGACTGTTTTGTATAATTGAAATTCGCTAAAAAGAGTAGAACTTAAATGTCTCACCAAAAAAAAAAGATAGATATGTGAGGTGATGGGTGTATTAATTAACCAAATGATAGAAATCCTTTCACAGTGTATTGAGTAGATTACCCTTTCTATAATATAGGTGGGCTGTATATTATTAGTTGAGGGCATTACTAGAACAAAGCTTGACCTCCCAGAGAAATAAGGAATTCTGACAGCAGACAGCTTTTAAATTCAGACTGCAGCTCTTTCCTGTTCCCAGCCTATCAGCCCACCCTGCAGATTTTGGACTTGCCAAAATCATGTGAGACAATTTTTAAAAATACGTTTGTGGGGGAACCCTTGGGTGTCTCAGTCAGTTAAGCACCCAAGTCTTGATTTTGGCTCAAGTCCCGATCTCAGGGTTGTGAGGTGGAGTTCTATATTGGGCCCCACGCTCAGTGAGGAGTCTATTTGAGATTCTCTCTCTCCCTCTTCCCCTGCCCCTCCCCCGCTCATGCTCTCTCTTTCTCTCTCAAGTAACTAAATAAATCTTTAAAGTTAAAATAAATACATAAAAATAATTTGTGTGTCTGCATGTGTGGTAGCCTGTGTGCTTATCTATCCCAGAATGTACAAAATGTACTCTGAATGCCCCAAAAGGTACAGAAATGTGACACAGTAGACTTGGGCTGGGAAGTCTTCAGGTGAATCCATTACAATGAAAATATCTCATAAAAGATGTACAAAGCCTTGTGACCATAGGAATACATTATCGCAATGCATCCCAGGCCCCAGTAGACACTGCAGCAGGGGGGGCCCTTGAGGCTCGGTTAGGTGAGCTCCTTGTTCAGTTCCCGTGTGGTCCCAACTCCGAAGCTGGGGGCTCTTCCTTCCCTGAAGCGCTCCTCCCTAGTCAGCCCCCTTACTGTACGGTCCGGGGACTCTACTCCCTCCCCTTTCAGCAACGCGAAGACATCCCGCCAGTGATGCTCTCCTCCTCTCTATCTGCCCTCTTTCCCCTTCACTGTGCCATTCCCATGAGCATCCAAACAAAAATGCCTCCTCCATCTTAAAATCAAACCTCTTTCGTCTTCGCTTCCTTCCCCACGTACCTCCATGTCCCTGCTTCGCTTTATAATAAAACTCCCAGCAGGTCTGTACTCGATGCTATTCCGTCTTCTTCTTCCACTGTCTCTGAGACCCATTCCGATCAGCTTGATGGAAAATACAAGACATGGAGGGCCCCAAGGGCCTTGGAACCCCCTGTGCCGGCCCCACACAGCTAACTTCCCTATTTCAATGAGAAGAAAAATAAGCTGTTGATCAGATTTTCTGTTTTATCGCGAGTTCATATATGGCTGATCTTCATCACTGGGAGGCCCGAGGATGTTGAGATAAGAGTGTATTCTTACCCAGATTGGCCTTAAAAGGGCTTTGCCTATGCATTTGCTTAAAATTAATTTTTTCCCTGGGTTTTCCTGAACCACTCGCTAGGGCTGCCATAACAAAGTTCCTCCAGTTGGGTGGCTTAAACAACGGAAACTTATTTTCTCGTAATTCTGGAGGCTCAAAGTCTAAGATCGAGTTTGGGAAAGATTGGTTTCTCCCAAGGTTTCTCTCCTTGCCTCGAAGACAGCCACCTTCTGGCTGTGCCCTCATGTGATGCTCTGTCTGAGCACGCACACGCTCCCGGTGTCTCTTTGCATGTCCAAATTTCTTCTTCTTAATAGAATGCCGTCATCTTGAATTAGGGCCCACCCTAATGGCCTCATTTTGACTTAATAACCTCTCTAAGGCCTTACCTCCAGGTATGGTCACATTCCAAGGTACTGGAGGTTAGGATTTCAACATAGGATTTTCAGGGCTCACAATTCTCCCCACAGCAAGTAGTACAAATTGAAAATCTAAACCAGAATAAGAGTCGCTTGTATTTATGAGTTCTCGGGAGAGTTTCTATTTTTTGCCCACATCAAGGCCTAAATGGACACATTTTCTGGGCAACGGTTGGAAATTCTCAGTGCTGTGTTCTGAGGGTGTCCCCTTTGAGGATCCCTGCTTTTTGCAAGAGCCTCTGCTGTGACTCATGGAAGTTTCGTCCTGCATTCCTCTTTGGCTTGGGGACTCACTTGCCTTTGCGGTTTTGCCTTTTCTTCCTCTGGGCCTTTGTGGATTCCCCTTACTTTCTTGTGGGCAGATTTATGGATTCTTAAGAAAATACGCTTTGGGGGGGGAATAATTTTAGGTTTACGGAAAAGTTGCAAAGGTAGTATGGAGAATCCCCTTCATTTTGTTGACATCTTAACCTTGGTACATTTGTCAAAATGAAGAAACCAGTGTTGGTCCATTCCTATTAACTAAACTTCAGACTTTATGCAGATTTCACTAGCTTTTCCACAAATATCCCTTTTCTGTTCCAGGATCCCACAGTCATCGTGTCCCCTTTGCCTCCTTGGTTTGTAACACTTTCTCAGACTTTCCTTGTTTCTGATGACTTTGACAGTTGGAGGAGTACTAGTCAAGCATTTTTATAGAATGTCCCTCAATTGGAATAGACATGACTTTTAAAGGATGCCTATTATATCACATCCAGCATGATCACAGTGTTTATGGTGACACATGCTACTATTTTTTTTTTAAAGATTTTATTTATTTGAGAGAGAGCGAGAGAGAAAGCACAAGCTGTGTGGGAGGGGCAGAGGGAGAGGAGAAAGCTGAGCAGAGAGCAAGACACGGAGCTTGATCCCAGGACCCTGGGATTGTGACCTGAGTCGAAGGCAGATGCTTAACCGACTGAGCCACTCACGTGCCCCAATATGTGCTACTATTCAACATGGTGCCAGAAGAGGAAGTCTCTACCCTCTGATTCTACAATCTAGCTGCCCAATCAACTGCACATATTTTATTTTCCTCCTAACGTTTGCCAGGGTTGGTTTTTCTTGCTTAATTCAGAGTGTCCCATGACTAATTCACAAACCACAATATATTTCTCTGCCACTTTTCCCACCACCCCCCCAAAATGCTCTTTTCTGGCAACACTAAATTTATTATAGTCTTAATATATTGAGATTCCTGCAAAACTCTTTATGACCTTCCCCATTTGCACCGTTTCCTTGCATCCACTCAGTGCTGCAACCACGGATAATTTTATTTCTTGCTGGGTATTGTTTTCTGTCTCAATTTCTCTTTGTTCTGGGTAGGGATCAGGGCAGGGGGCTGGATATGAGAAGGCAGAGGCAGAAGGTGTCGAAACAGAGCCCTGTGTCCCAGAGAGAGAACAGCTGAAGAGGTGGGATTGTTTCCAATCCAAGGGAGTGGCCAGGGTCACCCAGGAGAAAACTGTGGCCAGTGTCCCACCCCAGGTGAGTGCTGTCCCTACTGTGAAAACACAGACACGCTAGACTCCTAGCCAAGCAGGAAAGCTGGCCCTCCACCCTCTGCCGACTCCCTGCCAGGGGTGAGGGAAACTACAGACGGAAGGAATCTTGTCCTATTTGTCATCTAAAGAAACAGAAGGAAGCTAACAGCTTTGAGTACTCCCTTTGTATCAGGGGCTACATCACGTGTTTCTTATCTTATTCAATCCTTAACAATCCTGATAAATAGGTGGCAATTCCCCAGCCTCATACTAACCAGATTGCCAAGGACGAAGCCTTAAAGCTTGTAAAGTCTAATGGTGAACCCAGTTCTTTCTTTGAAGTTCACGATCTTTCTAGGGTAGGACAGAAGAAGGAGCGTAAGTTTGAGAGATCTCATGTTCCTGTGTGCCTCCAATCAACACTGAGAAGGTGGGCATTCTTGCACTGAGCCCAGGTTTCCTTCTGTATAAAACAAGTAGAACGAAACCTCCCTTGCAGAGTTGAAGTGAGCATTAAACAAAATGCAAGCAACACATTTAGAGCGGTGCCCAGCACAGTAGCTCTTGTTAATATGCCTTAGCCCTTATTCTTTGTAGTAGTGCTAGCAGTGCTGTAATTATCATGAGGCTCAGCCCGTGGACGTGCAAAATGTCTTCCCTAACCATACGATCACTCCTTCATTATCTCCCCTTCATTTACACAACGGTGACAGACGTGCTTCTGGGTGTTTGAGATACAGTGGGAAATAGACAAATCCCCTGCTGTCGGGGATTCCAGACAGTCAACAAGTCAACCAGGGATCAGCAAATCTTCCCTGAAAGGGACACATAGTAAATACGTTAAGCTCCTTGGGCCATAAGGTCTCTGTTGCAACTACTCAGCTCCACCGTCCAAAAGCCTCCGTGGACCATCTGAATGAATGGGGGTGGCTGTCCTGATAAAACTGCGTTTCATGGGGCGCCTGGGTGGCTCAGTCGTTAGACGTCTGCCTTCAGCTCAGGTCATGATCCCAGGGTCCTGGGTTCAAGCCCTGAATTGGGCTTCCTGCTCAGCTGGAAGCCTGCTTCTCCCTCTCCCACTCCCCCTGCTTGTGTTCCCTCTCTCCCTATGTCTCTCGCTGTCAAATAAATAAATGAAATCTTAAAAAAATAAAAATAAAACTGCATTTCGAGAAACAGGCTCTGTGTCGGATTTGGCCCGTGGGCTGCCGTCTGTATACAGAGTGTGTCAGATCATTTCCAAGAGTGATGGAGGCTCTGAAGAAATTAGATAGAGCAACGTCATACGGTATGACAGGTGTGTTGGCATTGAACTCCATGGGCAGATCCGATGCCACCTTGAGCTGAACCCTAAGTGAGGAGAGGGGGCAGACTGCCAGAGTGAATAGGCGAAGTGGAAGTTGCCGGTAAAGGAAACACATGTGCAAAGGCCCTGGGGCAGGGTCAAGCTTTGTGGCCAGCATGCTCCAGGTGGAGCTATGGACTGGGGGGCATGGGCAGTAAAGCTGCAGGTAGGAGGTGGCTTTGAGAGGGAAGATGGTGGAGCCCCCATCTGGTTGTGTCCGTGGTCTCAGTGAGTGTAGGTCCCCCAGTCTAGTTTTTCTGTATTTTCTTCTCTTGATGCCTTCTCTCTGGTCCCCAAGCTCGCCCTGACCCTGCGTTACCATGGATACGCTGCCTTTCTTCACCCTGGCCCTCTCACCTGGTGGTTGGTAGTGGCCAGAATCCCTTCATCTCTTAGAGCCGCAGTATTCTGGCTTTCAGATAACCACGACTTACCCTGGTACAGTTATCAGAGCAAGCGTGCGCATCACCCGATTTCCCGGTTACTAAGGAGCTCAGCCTGTAGAGGGCATGGAGTTTGAAACTCCGTCATCCATCATCCTCTTCAGCTCACGATCTCCTCTACCCCGGACATCTTCCTTTATCTTCCTTCCGCATTCCAAAAATGACCTTACCCCTCACCTCTTGTGTGATGGTTTAACAACTAGTAGAGCCACGGGGATTCGTCCTCCTGCTTCCCACAATCCTCTGCTTTCTCAGCACGTCTCCCGTGTTCACTGCTCAGCCAGACCCCAGAAGTTGCAATGTATGACTTACAGAGTCTTGACCGCCCCTGCAAAGGGGCAAGTGCAATAATTTATGAAATGGTAGATATAAACAGGGGTGTGCTCATACAGGCTTGTGACAACAGAAGGCTACATTGTCAAGAATTTTCTGGGCTGGTGGTTAAACACAGCCATTATTCACAATTAAGTTACATAAACTTGCAGTTAAAGTATATGAAAGCCATGAATGTAAATAAAATTAAAAATAAATAAACTACATGAAAGCCAAAAATCGTAAATACTCAACACTCATTGTTTCCAAATTATTCTAGGACATTTTGACTATTACCTATGCACTGGAGGCAATTATGTCTGTTGTGCTTGTGTGGTGGAAATACTAACTAATAAGGGGTCTCTTCTCAACTCCGTGTTTAGTGAATCTTGGTGAGAGCTTGAAATCAGCCATGGTGAGAGCATTCGCACCACAGAAACTGGCAAATGCTGTGGTGTGATTCAGGGCTGTCTGCAGCCCCCTCCCCAGTCAGTCGTCAAACATTTACTAGCATACCACTGATTGTAAACTGCCTTAATAGAAAGTTGTAGCAAACTCTCCGGGTCTGTCTCCTAAAACCACATTCACACACACACTCTCTGCCCCAACCATTAGGGGCTCCCTTCGCTGAAAATGCTTTTCATACCTCTGGCTCCTTCCACGTGCCCTCTGCCCGGGATGTGCCTTCCGCAGTTCTTCCCCTAGAGAACTCCTCCTCATCCACTGAGCCTGGGGTCAAGGGCAGCTCTCTGTGAACTTTTTCCTGACTCCATGTATTAGTTGGCTAGCACTGACATAACAAAATACCACAGACTGGGTGGCTTAAACAACAGAAATTGATTTTCTCACAATTCTAGAAGCTGGAAGTTCAAGATAAGGTGTTGGCAGGTTTGGTTTCTCCTGAGGCCTCTGTCCTTGGCTTGCTGTGTCCCTTCCTGGATTTCCTCTGTGAATGCATTCCTTGTGTCTCCTTGTGCATCCAAATTTCCTCTTCTTATAAGGACACCAGTCCTATTGGATTAGGGCCCACTTTAAAGACCTCATTTTAACTTAATCACCTTTTGTAACTCTTTATCTCCAAATACAGACACAGGACACAGGATAGGGTATTAAGAGCTAGGACTGCAACATAGGAATTTTGGGGGACACAATTCAGCCATAACACTCCCCAGGCTTTACTCTTTTTTTTTTAATGTTTCCCTTAAAATTTTGTGTATGCTTCTTACTATAGAAATTTCCATAGTCATTTCAAAATTATCTTTTAGTGTCTCTCTGCAACTGGTCTATTGATTTCTTTAGAGATCTCGTCTTACTCATCTTTATATCTCCTAACACCTGACATCACAGATACACAATAAACACTTTTTTAATAATCCAAGAAAAAAAAGAGCAAATGAAGTTCTGCTCCTACAGAGAAAATGTGTACTTTTTTTTTTGAAAATAAAGATAAATTTATGATCCCAGAAGTATCACCAAAAAGTCAGAAAATAGAGAACAGGGTCAAGAATAATTTTTTTAATTGTCCGTGTCCTTGTTATCTAGGGATAACATCTGTGAAGCATATTTGTTCTGTTTTGTTTTTTTTGCAAAGCTCTCTGCACAATTAATTTTATCAGATGAGAAGAGATAGGCAGCTGTTCCCTAGTATCTAGTCTTTCCTTCTTCCAAGTCATAGTTTTCAGCTGGGTGAAGAAAAACCCAGAATAAATATTATATTTCTCAGTATTCCTTGCAGCTGATGACTAAGTTCTGGTCAGTGGAATACACATAGGCGCACTGTGCAACCGGCCCGGGGAACCTGCCCTCAGGAACAGCGGACGGGCTCTGTGTCCCCTCTGCCAGTCACTGTCCCTCTCTGCTTCCTGCTGTCTGGAAAGCTGACGCTCTCTCACTGCAAGCCTGAGAGCCCATAGCGGACACTGCAGAGGGAGCTGGAAGGAGTCCGTGTTCCTGAACACTTCATGAAACGTCGCAGCCCTCCCGGCTTTGTTTATGAGAGAAAAGTAAACTTGTCTGCCTTAAACCACGGTCTGTTTTAAATTGTTGTACCATGCAGATGCAACATGTCATTTTGTTACTTATATTTCCACGTCAATAAATATGGATAGTATGGTGGGTTAAAAATGGCCCCAGAGGAGTACAGTCTGACGGTCTCTCAAGAAAGCTAAGCCCGGGGTTACCCTATGACCCAGCAATTCCACTCCTAGATGAATTGAATTCTCCCAAAGAATTGAAAACAGGTACATGAGTGCTCACAGCAGCACCATTCACCTTAGCGAGAGGTAGAAACAATGAAGATATCCACCTGCTGGCAAATGGATCCACGAGAGGAGGTCTATCTGTGCGATGGAATATTATTCAGTCAGGAAAATGAATAAAGTCCTGATATTCGTGTTACTGTGGACCATCGTTGAAAACATGCCGATGAAAGAAGCCAGTCCCAAAAGCTGTGTATGATTCCATTTATAGGAAATATGCAAGACAGGCAAAGCTATCGAGACAGAAAGCAAATCAGTGGTCGCCCGTGGCTGGGGGTCGACAGGAATCTAAGCAACTGGTTAATGGAAGGAGGTTTTCTTTGGGGGTGATGAAAATATTCTGGCCTAGGGAGACGGATACACAACATTGTGACTGTGTTCAATGCCACCAAGCACACTGTGAATGTATTAAATGCTATTTAATGTAAATGTATTTACTTTTTTTTAAAGATTTTATTTATTTATTTGAGAGAGACAGAGATATGAGAGAGAGCACGAGCAGGGAGGAGAGGGAGAAGCAGGCCCCCTGCTGATCAGGGAGCCTGATGCGGGACTCAATCCCAGGACCCTGGGATCATGACCTGAGCCGAAGGCAGATGCTTAACCGAATGAGCCGCCCAGGCCTCCCCCTATTGTGCAATTTGGTGTTCTATAACTTTAACATATACATACACACACACACACACACACACACACACACACACACAGAGTCCTCCCCAAAAAATGGTCACAAATTCTTTGTTGCTCCT
>CM052895.1:122378047-122391029 GCA_028534135.1 Potos flavus
CCCCCCCCCCCCCCCCCCCCCCCCCCCGCCTGCAGCGGCCGGAGAGAGCGCCATCGACTACACTGGCAAGCAAGCCCAGTCAAGCCAAAGTCAATCACAGCCTAGTGAGAAATAAGAAGTCACTGTTGTCTGAAGCCACTTGGGTCTAGGTAACTGGTGACACAGAAGCAGACAGCTAACCCGGAGCGAGCTCTCGGCGCCCTTGCCGTAATTTACTGCGCCCGTCTCCTGTGGCCAGGCTCGATCGGGTGTCCAGGTCTCTAACTGCCGTAAACAACTCTGTCCCGGACGTTCTTACACAAACCACACTCTGCGCTTACCTGATTTGTTTTCTAATACTCTCAGCAGCACTTGCCTTTACTGGAAACCTTCGGGAAAAAAACATTCCAAACATATTCTTCACTCGTTTAAGAAGCAAAAGCAATAGGGGCCATTTCAGGCCATTTCAGGTGGGAAAAACAAAGCTTTGCCACATTGCCGAAGAGAAGGTGCATCGGATCGGCCCGTGATGGAGCCCATGAATCGTCCCCCCCCAAGTTTCTCACCAGAACGGCAGCCTTAGACTGTTTTTCTGCGCTGTTTTTCAGGCCTGCCCGTAAGGTGTATGAAACCCCTGTGTTTATCTAATCTGATTAAAATACATATTACAAAATTCACGCGCCCATGTGTGGTACAGCAATTCGTCCATGAAGATTTCCGATACTGAGCCCTTCAGTATTGGTTTATTGCCGTGAATGTACACTGGGTCTTAGGGTCCATGCACCAGCTCTCCCGCTGGTGGCCGGGGGTATGGCCGTCCTCCTGTGTCTGAGCGGAAGGAGAGTCACTCCAGAATAGCTCATTAGCCTCATTGAGGAGGCCAATCCCTCACAGTCCTGTGAAAAACACATCGCACTGGTCAGCAGGAGAATCCAGGTGGCCGTCCTCCCTGGGACTGAGGTCCAGCCATGGGCTCCAGAGGGACCCCAATAAATGCCTGGATGTCTGGATGACACCACGTGCATGGTAGAGGGTCAGAGAGGGCCCCAAAGAGGAGAAATGAAGACCAGGCCCACAGGGGACCGATCTGGGGCCACGGTGGCTCCTCTGGGTGGCACAGCTGGCCCCAGACAGTGGCAGGCCCCCAAGAAGCACTTCGACCACCTTGAGAAAAGCATCCCCCAACACAGGGCCCCACTCTCCTAGACGTGGCACCCCTCTAAAGGCATTGGCACCTTGCAGATAACAAAACCCACTTGAGTGCATTTGAGCAAGAGACTTATTGAGGGGTCTTACAAGGCTCGCCGTACCGTTGGAAGGGCAGGAGGAGTGGATTTGAGATTTCCAGAAAAGATTCTCAGACCCGCCGCCTAGAACCGGCCTGGTGAGTCGGTCACCTGCCCACCTCGGAAACGTGACGCTGCTCCTGCTAGGCTGGTAGTCGCTGCCCCCCCGCCCCCAGCTGACCACGCAGACCCTCTGCCCCGGCCGCCATCCGTGTCCCCCACCCGGACGCGCCGAGCCTCCCTGCTTCCCCGGGTGAGACCGTGAGGGGCTGCATCCACCTGGTGGAACTGCCGTCACGTGTGTGGAGCCGAAGAAGCTTGAAGACTCTCCATGGGGTGACAGGGATTCACGACGTGAGCTCTCACCGTCAGCAGGCCGAGAGGGTCCTCAGGAAGAGGGGGGGCAGCTCTGGTGACAGAGACCTACTCATGGAGGCCACTGGATTCTCGTATTCCGTGAATAAAGAGAGGCAGGTCGGGGGAAGGAAGGGCATGAGGAGAGGGAGGAAGGTTTGGTTTGGGCGCACGAAGGAGGAGAAGCACCTGCTGGCAAACAGGCAGCAGGAAATACGCGGCTGCGACTTCTCTGAGCCTGAGCCACGGACTCATTTCTGAAGAGACTGTCACCGAAGAAGGGCGCAGGGTGAAAATGTGAGCATGGGGAAGGGACATGCGCCTAGGATGGACCATATTTCGGGGGGGGGCGGCGGTGGTTGGAGAGGAGGGGCCTGCGAAAGCGGCAGAAAAGAGGCCAATGAGTTGAGGAATTCGGACAAAGGCAGAGTCATCAAAGCTGGGTGGGACTGGGTCCAGGATTTTCGGGGCCCACGGCGCAAGAGAAAAACAAAAGTCATTAAGGATTTTAAGACAACACAGCAGAGAATTAAATCAAGCCCGGGGCCCCCTTCTGAGCTTGGGGTCCTGGGCGCCTCACTCTACAGACCCCACACCCGGGAAGCTGGCCCCAAAGCTCAGAAATGGAAGACTTCCAGAGAAGGCGCCGTGTCCAGGGGGGTGACATTTGAGAAGAAGCTGTCGAATTTGATTATTTCAAGGTCATGGTGATCTTCGAGAGAGTGGAATTGCAGGCAAATGTATCTGATCATAAGGGGCTGAAACACTGATGGCTCGGAGACAAGGCGGAGAATGTGACAAGGTAGGGGTTTGAAGAGATGGCCCCTTTTCAAGGAGGATAGACACAATCACATTTACTGGCTCGAATCACAGGAGCAGGGGAAGCTGCAAGAAGGGGGAGTTTGTGAGGACACCAGGTTTGGAAGTGGTAAACATGTGATTAACAAGAGAGGGGGAGACAGGAGCAGCTTTGGGAAGTCAGCTTCCGGGTCCCTCTGGAGCAATGAAAGAGAGGGAGCAGGAAGATACAAAGAAATCAAGGGAGAAAGGGTGCTATCATACAGTCTCTAATGGGCAGACTCTATCATCCTGGAGGGTTTTAAGGGTTTGGATATCTTTATCTGATTCAACAGAACCAAGACCAAGCGCTTTAAATGGGAATGGATGAATTTTAAAACACTTTTTAAAGTGTTTTTTATTTTTTAATATTTTAATTTTATTAAAGTTAAAAATTAAATTAATTTTAATTAATTAATTAAAGTATTAAATTAAATAAAAATTTAATTTTTATTTTTTAAATTTTAAAACACAATTTTAAAACCACTCTCTGTGTTTGTGCGGGACATCAATTTAGAAAACATCCCTGCTCTAGTTGGAAGAGATGGGATTTAGTTAGAATCGACTGTCTGTGGAGTGTCCTGCTTCCGAGGAGGTAAATTACAGCTTAGCCCTCATTCATGGTGTTTAGAAAAAAAATGACTGCCAGCAACTTAGTTTTTTGGAGTGTCTCATCCTTTGTGCTTTATGTCTGTTTATTCTTCTGTACTTGTTCAATTCTATCACAATAGAAAACATTTCACATATTTTCACCCCAGATTTTATTCTTTCTACAGAAATCTTGCACAATCATTTTCCGCTTCATATGAAAAAAAAAAAAAATTCCCTTCGGGATTTTTGAATCGCAAGTTATCAGAAGTAAACAAGCCAACAAAACACTTGTCTAAAAGTTTAAAGAACATTTAAAAATTCCCTTCATTTTTTTGTTCAAAAGGGCAAACATATTTGAATTTTTAAACACCCAAGACTGCAAGTCAACCGAAAGGACCACCGCTGTTAAGCGAAGCACGAAAAACAGGATTTTAGAGTTGTGTCAGTTCTCAACTTCTAATTTGTGTGAAAGAACCTTCCCGAACTTTCCCTTTCCATACCTAGTAATTAAACCATTACTCTGACTGAAGCAATTAGAGGTGAGTATTTTATGAAAACAGAAGTGATGGAAAAGATTCTATAAACGAAGACACAACCAGATTAGGAAGTGATAGCAGCAACAAAACCACCACGAAAAAGGACTCCATTTGAAATCACAAACGAGCTTAAGACAACACACTTCAACTAAAAACAAACAAACACGGGTGGAAAACAAAAACAGAGGAAGATCATATTACTTCATTCACACAGATACCTACACAATTCTCCCTTAGAATGGAGACATGCTCCCATCTGTATTAGAGTTTTGTCCATCGTGGGTTAATTTTTGCAGCTAAATAAGAGAATGTAACCTGAATTTTTTTTGGTGTTTTATTTTGAAAATGAAAAGTTAGCATGAGTCTTCGAAAAATAAGAATAATTGAGAAGGAACTTGGCTTCTGAGAAATGTGCCCATTCTGGCATTAACATTGAGCCTCTACCTGTCACTTCTTAGAGGGTGGAGTTTATCCATTTTAGCCCAAAGAGCTTTGACCAATGGGTAAGGCAACTTCTTGAAAGGAAGCACGTAATTTTTTTAAAAATGGTAACGGGATAGATATTCTTAGAAATCTATTGATTTAAAATGCTTCCCCTTCTCTGTACAACTTTGTCTAAGCCCTTGGAAATTGAACATCATCCTTTGAAACAAGGGATTCCACCGCAGACTTGAAAGTTAGATCTCCTATCCAGAACGCTTAAAATAACACGCACTTGGCCGTTCAGCAGAGTCTTAACTGCTACAGTTTACCTTTATAGCTTTTGGAGAATATGTGTTTATACAGAAAATCTGATGAATTCTGACAACCGAAAGCAATGATTCTCAAACTCAGAATTGCCTACTTGGGTGCTTACTAAAATGTCAATGTATTTAGGCACCCAGTCCACCCCTGAGACTGAGTCGTATTTTTTTTTTTCTTCTTTTTTTAACAACTGTTTCAGGAGATTTTGATACGGTGGTGTAAACTTTTTCAAGAAATATAATTCAGTAAAATTCAACTTTTATGTATTGGATTTGGCTTACAATTCTTTACGTGAGTCAAGTTGGGCGTAATTATTAACTCAATCTTCTTAATTAACAGGGAAGTGACTTCAAAAAATTAGTAGGCTTTGTTTTTGAGCAGTTTTAGGATTATAGAACAATTGAAGGGGAGGCGTCCCCTCACTGTCCCCCTCTTCCCAGTCTCCTCTAATATTCACCTGTTGTATTAGTGTGGTACATTCGTGACAATTGATGAGCCAGTATTGGAAAGTGACTTTGAAATGACACGGCCAAGGCCGCACAATACATTAGTGGCTGGGTGGATGCTGGGAACCAAGCCACACCTGCACCCTCCTCGCCTGAACAAGCGGTTTGGTAATTTCTCCTGAGAGATGTTCTGTACAGATTAGCACCATAATGACTGTAATTGTTTTGCCCCCATATCTGAGCACAGATGGCAGCCTCGCTCATTTGGCTAAGCACTTTGGCTGGTGCCTGGGTCCTGGATCCACCTTCGTTTTCCTTGCCACTGGGGACACAAGCTTTAAGGGCTGCAGTATGTCCACCTGTGAACCAGGGCCCAGGTAACTCTTTCCAAAGGCAAGTGGGGTGGGTCTCAGAACATTTATGCCGGAGCACTGCTCTGAGGTTCAGGTTTCAAACACGCTTGGATTTTCCCTTAAGGATTAAAAAAGGCTGCTTCATCCATCACTCTGTAAGGCAAGTGGGGAATACACAGTTTTCCCCTGTTGAGGACCTTCTAGTCTGCCAACTGAAGAGGGACAAGACACCAATAGAAAGACCCTTAAAACATACAGTTTCCTCAAGGGGCTTAGGAATAAGGCACACCAGGTGGTTAGGTGGGGCTGGAAGCTAGATGAGTAGCCTGGCATTTCTGGGCAGGCTTCCCCTGGAAGATGTGACTTTCTGACTTAAGCTTTAAAGGATGAGTAGCAGTTGGCGAATCCCCTGGAGAGAGCCTCTCACACCACTTGTGGTGAAGAACCAGTCATTTTTGTTTCCAATTTGCCAGATACCAATAGTAGAACCCTGCTGTGCCGGGTCTGACTCACCACGAGTTTGACAACACCAAAACTGGTTTATACTCGGGTCAAAGAGTCCACCGGTTGTTGTGGCATTTTTAAAAACTGCTACAGAAGTTCCTGGACCTTTGCTCCCAGTTTTTCTACCTGTTACAGACAGGCTCCAGTTTGCAGACCAGCACAGGACCACGTGCCACCCTTTGAGGGCACCTGGAAGCTTATTGGAAATGTCCCCACTGAATTCCAATCTGCATTTTAACAAGGTTCCCAGGTGATTCCTGGGCATGCTCCAGTTTGAGGACCTGCGCTAGAGGAAAACAGTATCAGGTGGGTCTGATCATTCATCCACCTCACTTGCCTTTGCTTGCTTCCTTTGGGTCTAGGAAAAGGGTTACATTTTTTACGGCGCAATTGGCCTTGTCCTCTTCCAGGTTACAAAACTGCATTCCCCCGCTGCTAGGAAAACATCCTTTAACCTGACTGCAAGAGAGAAACTCAACACGGGAAGGAAGCTTCCAGAAATTCTGAGGAGCCTCCGTTCCCCGCTTTGATCTGGCCCAACAGCCAGGGCAGCTCGGCTGACCGCGCTTCCTTCCCCGGGGTCGCTCATCTGCCGATCTGCATTAATGAGATCCGTGTTGAGCCTGTTCCAGGGTCCGCCGAAGATCAAAGGCACAAAAGAATCCCCCAACCCCTCCTCCCCGGTGACTATTTGGTCTCAATCACCAGCGGGTAGAATCTACTCCCCCGACAACTTCTGGGTGGGGAGGCGGGGACAGGAGGAGGTGCAGCCCCAGCCTCGCCTTCCACTCCCGCCACCGAGGCCGCGTCCGCCCCAGGCGAAGTGGGCGGGGCAGGCCCTGCGGAAGCGCGGGGCGGGGTTGGCTTTGGGCTGGGCTACTGGAGGGGTGGGGCGAGGCGGCCGAGCCGGGAGAGCCGGCCGAGTGGGCGGGGCTCAGCTCCTGGTGGGGCGGGGCGGGGCGAGTGGGAGGGGCGAGGGCTCCTGTCTGCAAGTCTCGGAGCTGCGGTGAGCCGGCTGAGCCCAGGCGTCCGAACCCTCACCGCGGGGGCGCTCGAGCGGGGAGAGCCACTCCGGGCTCGCTTTGTGGCCGCTGTCCCCCTGTCGCGGCGAGCGCCTCCGGCCGGAGCGCAGAAGGAGGGGGCGCGCTCCCAAGACCCCCGCCGCCCTCCCCCAGCCCGGGGGAAGAATGTGTCACCAGCTGTTCTCCGCTCGAGAGCGCTGCGCCCAGAAGTAAGGAACTTGGAGGCAGGGAGACAAAGGCTGCAGTTGGGACGGATGAGTTAGAGACTTCGGTTTGGGCAAACAAAAGGTGCGAAAGACGAGAAGGGGGTAAGGCGATGGCAGCGGGGGAGCCGCGCGGGCTCGGGTTCCTGGGAGTCGCGCCGTGACACGCATGGTTTCTCCGGAACGTCTGCTGGGCTGACTTCCGCGAGCCGGACGCGGGACTCGGGCAAGTTGGGGAGCGCCCTGGAACAATGGACAACTTCTTCCCCGAGGTGAGTGCGCTCGCGCCGGCGACCCTGCCGGGACCTGGCCCCGGCGCCCCGGGAGGGATCTGCCCACCGCGCCGCGCGCTCGCCGGGGGCCCTGCCCTAAGCCCGGGAGGGCGAAACTTTCCGGGAGTCGCCTGAAATCACCCCTCCGGGGAGTCTCCGGATGAGTAAGCCGAGGCAGATTTTGTTTGGTCCCGCGCTCCGGGACGTAGCGAAGGTGAGCCTCCTTCCGCGTGGGCGGCTGGCTCGCGGGGTGTCCCCGCGGTGGCCCGCGCCCGGGCGCCGGGGCCCGACTGCCTGGGTGCGGGAAGCCCAATAAAATGTTCAACGGGGACGTGCCTTTCTGCAAGAAAGTTCTGGTCTGGTATTTCCTTTGCAAAACGTGCCGGCTTCCTGTGAGAGGGGTGCAAACCCTTCCAGAGGACTTGAGAAGTGCGAGAAGGCGGGCGAGGGTTTAATCATTCACTGTGTTCTCTGCCTGCGGGACCTTTGGAGTCTAGGTTGTAGTTTCAGGGTTTGAGATCATTCCGGAGGGGGAGATCAAAGGATCATGTACTTGTGCTGACGGTCCTGGGCAGATTTTGAATTCGAATTTAAAGAAACTCGTTTAGGTCAAACCATGATTATTTTTAAAGATTAAACTGATGCCCCATATAGGGCCATTGAGGACGGGACACCGGGGTTACTTGAAAACCCTTGACTTGAGAACTTTTTTCCCCCCCTCCTCCCGGGATGGAGAGTTACAGTGGTTTCTTGGCTTCTTGTGTTTATTTAATAGATTCTGTTTAAGTTTGAGGTTTGAAGTGGCTCAAAGTAAACTTAGTTGACTTAAGGGAGCCTAATGTGACTTTCATTGAAAGCCAGGGGATGTTTTGTGAATCCAGGACAGTTTTGGAATCTTCCAGCAAATTACATTGGTTAGGGTTTGCCTCTGTTCACCAACTTGCTTTATCAGACTTAATTGGATATAATATTTCAAGTCATGGATGCTTACTTACTGTATTCTTAGACAACTATTTTTAGTGGCCAAAGTGACATTCTTGTGTCATAGTAATGTCCACTTTTTTCAAAGTGGCATCTCATGTGATACCCACCTTTGCTGTGAGAGGCAGGATGAAAAGGAATTAATCATCCATTAATTCATATTTTTACTTTTAAAGAAATCTATGGTTAAGACTATAGCTTTTTTTTTTTTTTTAACCCATAGACCTTTGTTTTCATGACTGGAAGAAAGCACCAGAACTTCTTCAGGAGTTGCAGGTTAACCAACTATGAGGGACCAATGGGCTGTGTTTAATTGCTTTCATCTGTGAGAAAACCTAGGCTCTGCCTGCAGGACACTAATTCGTAACCTTTTTTTGGTTTTGTTTTTGCGTTATGGTTCCCTTGGGAAAGCTCTTGAGATACAGGATTTGTGTTCGGTTTGTTGGGGTTCCGTCCCTTTGAAGCCTGTCTGTGGACCTCGGAGGGAGGTGGGGTTGTGGCCTCCCCTTGGGAAGAACTCTGCCCCCTAGTGCAAGTGGGGGGAACTGCAGGATAACGTGCCACAGCTGTAACCTGCCCTCCCGCTGTTGCCTTCACATACTTTTTCCTTACACCATATTTTGGTTCAGTGTAAGGAGACCTAGTTGGTGTATTATATTTCAGTGATTAGTATATATTCTTGAAGTTGGCCTTTGGCGATCATCTACACCCTCTTCATTTACTAGATGATAAATCTTAACCTAAAGACCTTAAGTCACTTGCCTAACCTCGGGGAGCTTATTATAGAATCCAGAGCCTTTTTTCTCTGTTGCTGGTGACTTGAGTACTTTTGGGAAATTTGCATTTACTTAAAATTACGCTTTTAATCTTGTGTTGTATTTGTATTAGAGTATTTCTAATCAACCTTCAGAGTTCCATCCCTGATTGTAATCACTTTTGAGTGGGAGGCCATCAAGGCCAGAGAGGCAACATAGTGCTGTATTAATTGGAAACAAACTCTTAACCTAGGTCCTGTCTCTCTCTGTTAGTGTCTTGTAACAGACCATCCTTTTGTTAAATTTTGATAAATTATCCAGTGAAGAAACTCATGGGATGTCCTATTAGAGTAGAAACAGTAAATGTGTCCGTGATACGTTCCCAAGGACAGCAAAACTGTAGGGACTCAGCAGTAAATAGTGTCCTGGTAACGGGTGTCTTTGCTAACGTTCTTCGTTGTGATTTAGGCTTAACGACTTGTTGCCTGTTGGGCAACAGCTTGAAGCTAACACTAGGAATTGAAAAAAAAATAAGGTATTGCATGTCTTAGCTTTATGTGAGTATGGCCAGATAATAACAAAATGGGGACTTCTTGTGACTAGCAGCTGTTTAGGGCTGGGCCAGGGTTTCTCAAACTGGGTGCCATCGACATTTTGGGTCACTGAGTTCTTTGTTGTTGAGAGGCTGTCCTTTGCCATCCCTGGCCTCTGCCCACCAGGTGCGAGTAGCGCCCTCAAGCTGTGACAACCAGAATGTCTGGGGACATTGCCAAATGAGCCACGGGGAGCAAAATCACTCCCAACTGAGAAGCCCTGAGCTAGCTCATGGAGCGTCGCCTCGTGGAATTAATTCCTGTGCGTGTTGTAAGCACAGACTTCTTGCCTGCACTTGCCTGCTTTAAACAGCATCAAGCCTTTTCTTGCTGACCACCAAGGTGTGTGGGAGGCTTGTGCCATCTGTTGATGGCTACTGACTTCCAGACGTTCCCCCCGATTGGAGAAGCTGAGTGCCCCACACCCCGCAATAGAGTTGCACTTCCTTCATGACCTTACATTTTTATGGCTTCTCTCAATTAAATTGTGTGCACACTTCTGGGAAAACTTCTTTTTTCAGCATTTGGAGGTAAGTTGTTAAGTTTACTGTAGGCAGAAATGAAGTTGAGATATGTCTATAACCAGAAGCAATTTTTTTCTTTTTAAAGCAAACCGAAAAGGCTCAACCAAGTGGCAAGACTATTTTGCAAACGTATTGTTGTTATTTTGAAGCGGATGCTGTTTCCTTGTCCCCGGGGCCGAGTACAGCACCGAGGGTCCTGGTGGGGCCCGGAAGCACCAGTTGAACACATAAATGAGCTCGACTTTTCTGTTTTCTCTTTTAGGAATAAGTGTGGCCTACTGGCTGTTTAAACAAAAGATCTTTTGAGGATTATTAATGGAACTTACATGAATGCTTTGATTTTTCAGAATATGTAAAATGTACATGAGTATGATCCCAAATACAAATATAGAAAGCAGGTTATTACTGTCTTAAGATTTAAATTGCTCATGAGGACATTCCAGCTGCACCTATTTCTTACGACCTGCTTCACTCTCAAGATGTTACGTGGAATCCCCTTGTTTCCATTTAATTTGGGAAGGTGTCTTGGTTTTGGTGGTTAACCTGGAGCTGTTCAAATAGCTTTTTAAGCTGGAAAGAGTTCTGGAGCCTGTTTTTCTCCCCTTTTCATAGTACTTTGGTTTTGTTTTAGATCTTATTTATTGTCTTGATTAAAAAAGAAGACTTATTTTGGGGCGCTCCTGCCCTCCTCCCCAGATCATCTCTCAAGGACTTCCTCGTTCCCCCAGATCCTGAAGGTGACCCCTTTGACCACCATGAAACAGAATCCGACCGTTTGCTGGTATTTTCTGGTCTCACGGTGGAGTATGGTGCCTTGCCTTTTCTGCACACTCTATACAGATTTCTCTTGTCAAATATTCATTTTTAGGCCCCTGCCAGTTTGGGGACAGCAGAGCCCCTTGGAGCAGCTGCAAGCAGGACACTTGTTGCCAGCAGTGAGCCCTGATCTCCCCGGCCTGGCAGGGAAGGGCTGCTCTCCCCAGATCATGTGGCCTGCTGTTCTCACTTCTCAAATCAGGCACAGACCAGCGTGGAGGCAGGAGAGAGCAGTGTTTGCTTCTCCAGCTCCACTGACTTTGAGTGGGGTCACCTTTAAGGACCTGAGCCTTGAATGTACTCTTCTGTTAAAATTGGTAGGAATTTTTTTTTCATTTTTAAGTTTACTTTTTTATTGAAGTATAATTAACATACAGTGTTATTAGTTTCAGGGCTACAATATAATTCAACAATCCAACAATCTCCGTGCTCATTGTGATTAAGTGTACTCTTGATCCCTTTTATTTCTGTTAGGGATACCTGCCTAATGGGTTTCAAAATTTTGCATTCAGAGTAACTGATACATAACATTTTCATGTCCTCTGCAGGGAACATTCAAGAATGAGCAACCAGTGACCTCTATGTTAAGGTTGACAATACTTCCCCGTGCCTGAATGCCCCTAGTTGGAATGAAAAGGGCCTCATCCTTAAAAGTAGAAAAGATGTGGCTTTTGAAAACCCGGCTATACCCCTCTCCCCTGTGGGATCTTGGGTTTTCTGACCTTCCTGGGCTTTATTTCTGTGGGCATAATCGTGTCAACCTTGCATGATTATTAGAATTTGAGATGAGATTTACTTGGCACAGGGAGATTAGTTCTAGTAACTAAGTAAGAGTGAGTGGCTGTTGATGGTGAATGGAATTCCAGTATTCAGTGGTGCAGGGAGACCTTGGCATTAGAGCTGCTCCCCAGTATCATTTCTTGTGCTCAGTTGCATTTATTAATTTTCTCCCTTTCAACCTGTACACTTCTGGCACATTTTACCTTTCCAGAATTCTGTCTGCAGCATGACCGTATTGCTAATAAAATCAAGCTCACATTCCTTAGTCTGATTTTCCAGGCCCTCTGATCTTGCAACTCTTTATTCATTTTTCCCACGTGAATTCTGCTTCTGAGGATCTCTTACCGGTCCTACTCCACGCTTTTGTGCGCCCGTCCTCTCTGCTGATCGGATGTCCTGCCTGGCTAGCTCCTTTTTTGAAACCATCCCTGACCGGTCTAGTTTACGGTGACCCCTACCTCTCTTTCTTCCCTCTGAACTTGGCTCCTCCTCTTTCTGTCCTGGTCTTGTTAGGAATTTACCCTGGGTAGCCAGAGGCTTTACGTATCTTTTCCTTTTCTCCCCTCTCAAATGAATAAATGGAGCCTCGAGAGGTTAAATATCCCATTTATAACTTTTATCACCTCATTTGCACAGAGAGGTCCTTGTATAGCCTTTATTTTCCCCTTAAGTACAGATCTTTTTATGGTGGGAGGGGTGATACTTATAATGTTTTTTTCCTTGATTGTGAAGCATTTTATAATTCTTTGAGGTCAATAATCAATGTCACTAAGTTTATTGAGAGCTCTACATGCCAGGCATGTTACTGAGTACTTGATGTTCAGTAGTTCCTTTGATTCATTTGACAGCTCTCGGATTAAGTCCCCATGGATGAAGAAAGTGAGACACACAGAGGTTAAGTAAGTAGCCCGGTGTCCTGCAGTTAGAAAGTTATAATCTGGATTCGAACGCACACTTGTGTCCCCAGATTCTCTGTACTCCTCACTGCCATTCTTGTCCGTCCTGTTGGTGTCATTTGCCTTATACTTTTATCACTGTTTCTGGGCTCTTCGAAGTGCTGTATAGAGTAGGTAGTTCATAAATGATCTTTGAGTTAAACTGCATGGGAGCTTGGGGAAACACGCACACTCCGGAAACATTGAAACCTGGTAGGAAAATGTTCATCCTGCCATTCATTTTTATCTGGTTTGCTTTTTACTTTAGAAAGACCTACCTTCTGTTTCTTTGTGAAATGTGGTTTCTAAAGCTGCCGGCCCCGAACCTCATGACGATGGTAGGAGGGTTTATGTAAGAAGACACTCAGAAGACTCGCTTTTTGAGATGTGTTTATTAGGACTCCTTCGTCTCCCCAGTTCTGGCTATCTGTTATTGCAGGGTTTCTCTTTGAGGTTTTCTGATGGAATGTT
>CM052895.1:122391529-122434126 GCA_028534135.1 Potos flavus
AGTCAAGATTTTCACAATTTATGTTTTATTGGCAGTAACACCAAAGTACAAGACCTTTTTTGAGTTCGAGTGGTTCTTTGATTTTTAATGAACTTCAGTTTGGAGAAGGCCTGCTTTGTAAGGCATGACTGTAATTACTGGCATTGTCAACAAAAATTCATATAGTAATATTTTTCTTTTTTTAAAACAAAGTATAATTAACATAGTGCTATTAATTTCAGGTATACAGTATAATGATTCACCAACTATACATTGATCACTGCTCATCAAGATGAGTATACTCTTAATCCCCTTTATGTCACTCATACAGCAATATTTAGATTAAAGAAAAAGGTTGCATGATCATTGATTTTTGCAGAAAGTACTGAATACTTTAAGTTAATTATATAAATCATATTAATACTGTGAATTTTTAATGTTCCTCAAACTTTTCAATGCTGTGTACATTATAAAGAAAACAATTCGTTAAAAATCTGTTTTCAAATGAAACTATAATACATCTTGGCCACAAAATAATCTGCATAAAAATGTGTTTGGGGATAATGTGTGTGTGTGAATCTTTTCCTTCCTAGTCTTACAAATTTTTTTTTTTAAGATTTTATTTATTTATTGGACAGAGAGACAGCAAGCTAGGGAACACAAACGGGGAGGGGGAACAGGAGGCTTCCCGCAGAGCAGGGAGCCTGATTCGGGGCTTGGACCCAGGACCCTGGGATCATGACCTGAACCGAAAGCAGACGCTTAACAACTGAGCCACCCAGGCTCCCCCTTAGGAATGTTTTTATTTCCTTAATCCGTATTACATATTTTCTTGAAATTTCAGTTTTTGTTTTTGTAAGATTTTAGTTTTTTCAGAGTGCGCATAAGCTGGGGGAGAGGCAGTGGGAGAGGGAGAAGCAGGCTCCCCAATGAGCAGGGAGCCCAATGCAGTGTCCAATCCTAGGACACTGGGATCATGACCTGAGGCAAAGGCAAATGCTTAACCAACTGAGCCAGGCACCCCTCAAAATAACATTTTTCCACCAAAGTCCATGATTCATTCTTTGAGGAACTTCTGTTTATTTGCTACTTTTTTTTTTTTTTTTTGGTCTTTGTGATGTGCGGGCCACAGTCTGGAGCCCACAGCCCAAGGTAGGAGTGCTAGGTGTCTGAGTCCTCCTGGCATATATCATCATTTATATGACCATTTTAGGTTGTTTCTAGTTGTTTGCCTTTCTAGAAAACAGCACACCAATAGATCATGGTATGCCTGTCAGATTATTTCTTGAGGATAAAATTGCCCAGGAGTGGAGATGTTCGATCAAAGAGTTGGCACATTTTTAGTTAGATGATTTAGCAGTGAAAGTTTTACGAGAGGTGTCCCTGCAGCTTACGTACAACAGGCACAGCCTAGACGCACCGTCCTGATGTGTTTATGACAGCAGGGATTTTGTGACTTCTAATTAGAATCTTAATGACACGCATTATTTCACAAAGGAAGTTATCACATAAGACTAGACTTGTGTCCACTGTCAGGTTCTGCTCTGAGCTGCAAGGGAGAGAGATGGTCTCAGATGATTACAAGCAGGGCTGGTGATTCACATCAGGCCCTCAGTAGATCCCTGTGTGGGTGCCGATGTTCATTTAAGTCACCAAAGTGCACACAAGGGACCTGGCTTTACCTTGCCTGGGCCATTGGCCATTTGTTTGGGGAACTGTTCATGGATTTTTCTCTTAATTCTCATTCTTTTGTGTTGTAAATATCCTAGTGTGTTAACCCCAGGCCACAACAGCAACAGGATGGTGGTGGTTCTAATGTAGGGATTTAGGGAGCCTACAATACTGTGTGTGTGTGTGTGTGTTTTACTTGAAAGCTTATTCTTATTTTTTACCCCCATGAAATCTTTCCGTGGACTCTGAAGTCAGTGTTGAGTGCTGGGTGAAATAACACTACCCCTTTTATAGTATATAGTGTTGTCATTTAATACAAGTTTGCATCTGCTTATTCCCACCCACATTTCATTCTTTTAATGATGGGAGCTGAAAAATGCAACAAGATATTCCTGTCACCCCCCAGGATCTCAGTAGGACTGAATGGAGAGGGGATTTTTTTGATGTAAACCAAGACGGCTAAGGCCATTGAGAGCGTCCTCACTGAGTCCTGAGTTGAGGCAGGCCTGTGGCGGTGGCAGCCGTGAGAGAATCTTCCGGATGAAGGGTATGGCTGGAGAAGCCAGGCCGGGCAGCGGCAGACAGCTGTCACCTGAAGGCTCATGACTCCACAAGGAGCCGTGCATTTGGGTCCTGAGACTCTGAACTCCACCAGGAACGTCGGAATACAGAGATGGAAAAGCATCCTTCGGATCCTTGCCCTTGTCTGGTCGTGGGTGTTTGGGAGGAATGCCCGGTGAAGACGAGCCCAGTATGGAAGCAAGGGGACTGTATTCCCCAGTTATTTCTTACCAGGCAGGGTAAGAAATTCACTCCTTCTTCCTACTTCTTACTGCTGCTTGTCCTGTGCTTTGAAAGCAGAGATGGTTTATTGGGCACGGGGGAAAAGAGGAGACCGATCCTATGAAAAGGAACTCTCTAACTTTGTTAACCCCCCCAGATGAGGGGCTTCTTGGTACCAGGGACTGGGCCATCTCCAGCTCTCCCAGCCCCAACTGCCTTCACACCTCCCTCTGGGTTCCCTGCCAGCCCGCTGTGCCCTGCCTGTCCCCACCTTGGGTCCCTGGCCTTCCCGCCTCTTTCCTTGTGTAATTAAAATACGAGCGGAGAGTGCTTCTTGAGTCTTAGGGAGATGCCCTGTATTCTCACCACCCGGCTTAGAGAAAGAATTTCTCCCCGTACAAATTTTCTTTATACCTCCGTTTTTTGGGAAAATGTCCACTTGCTCTTTTTTTTTCCATGAGGAATGTGTATAGAGTATGATGAGTGTTTCAGCAACAAGTAGGTGAGCTGTGCTTACGAGTGTAAGAGAGTTTTTTGTTTAAACTACTTTGCATATAAGAAATCTATGTGTATGCGTGCCCAGGTGCTTGTCTATGTCACATGCACACATGCGCACAATGTTCGCTCGTGTGTAGCACATGTGCATATACACATTTGCACATGAGCACAATGCAGTCTTATATGTAGTGTGTGTATACACACGTGTGCACACAGGCACAGTGCATGTTCACACCAGTGACATGTGTGATTACACCCATGTGCACAACACACTCGTTCGTTCTAAAAGTGAAAATGGGGAGCAAACCTAGTTCTAGGTCGGCTGCCTTCAGCAGACTGTAGGCAGTGTTGACAAAATGTGCCTCTGAAATTGCAAAATCCCTGGGAGATGGGAGGGCTCTCTGTGGGAATGTAGCTCTGTCCTTATTCGCCTGTTATCTTTGTGAGATCAAGTAGATTCCTTTTCCCCTGGGGCACAGAGAACTAGGTTGCTTTACCCAAGACCTACCACCAAACGATGGGGTCAGAAATACAACTCCGGTTCTGTCCTTCGAGTCTCCTACAATCCTCCTGGGCCTTCAACCTCCCCCAGGTCCCTAACTGTGACTCTTTACCGTTGGTGTGTGCACGTGGAACAGGGAAATAGGATCCCTTCAGAAGAACAAGATGTTACTGTAAAACATGTTTTACATGTTTGATGAAGTTGTTAGTTATTCCCTCTAGGAAAGCAGAATTGTGGCAACTTCTTTTAAAAGATGGTACATCCTGTCTTTAGCACAGCCCAGTTTAGGACAAAATTTTCTTTAAAAAAAAAAAAATGTTCTAGCAGTGTTCTCTAACTCAAGTCAATAGTTTGTCCAAGGAAGAAATATGACGGATACTTAGGATTTGACATAATGTGGGATTTTGGTAACGATTTGAATAAATGGAGCTCGGAGTGATGGCTAAGCCACAATGCGGGCTTTTCAGCCTCTGCCATCTGCACTTTCTGTTATCCAGCTTAACTTGTGAAAATGTATTGATCACTTGATGGGGACTGTGCTAAATTCTTTACATGGATTAATTCATATAATCTGCCCAATAATTTTTTTTTTTTTTTTTAGCATGAGACAGAGAGCAAGCCTGGGGGGTGGGAGAGAGGTTGCAGAGGAAGAGGAAGAGAGAGAAACTCAAGCAGGCTCCATGTTCAGCACAGAGCCCGACGTGGGATTCGATCTTATGCCCTAAGATCACAACCTGAACTGAAATCTAGAGTTAGATGCTTAACAGACTGAGCCATCCAGGTGCCCCAAATCTGCCCAGTAATCCTATGCAATTGGTACTGTCTCACCTCTTTTACGTATAAGAATAGAGCCCTGGAGAAGCTAACTAATTTGCCCAAGTTCATACAGCTGGGAAGTAATAGAGCTAGAATTTGGACCCAACGATATCTAGCTCTTTGGAACTTGAATTCGTTTGAAGGTGATGTCAGTAGTTTGTGTAGAAGGAGGTGAAGATAGACTCTGTGTCAAAATCATTAGGAATGTGTATTTGCATCACCTTAGACAGCAGACCAAAGTTCTGTGATACAAGACCAAGAAGAATTACCTACTTTTGCCAGTGACTAGAACAAGGAATGGCAGCTTTCTTGGAATCGAAGCGGAAACACAGCCTCGCTGGTTCTCGTGACGGCCCCCGCTGAACGTTCCTCCCGAGAGAGAGGCATTCTGTTGGGGAGAACGTTCAAAGACGAGTTCCTGTGCAATTTGTAGATTTCTGGGGAGATTTCCCACTGAAGGCGGAGGTCATGCTGAATTTCCTAAGTCATTTTTCTTGGCTTTTGTATGTTTCTGATAAACTCCAGATTCCCATGAAATAATGTTGTGAGAAGGCTTGTTTGCTTTGGAATCTGCATGCAGTTTGCAACTCTTGCTTGTCATGTGCATCGCTGATGGCTTCTGTCTGCCCTGCAGCTCTGGCATTCAGCTCTCCCGTCGTACTTCCGCGTCTTCCTCCGCAGAGACGGAGAAAAGTGCCATTTGATTTAAGTTTAGGGCTAAATCTTCTTTTATAAAGACATTTTTAGGTTCACAGCAAGTGATAAAAATGTTGTTTTTGTTCTTTTTAAAGATTTATTTATTTATTTGACAGCACAAACAGGGGGAGCGGCAGGCAGAGGGAGAGGGAGAAGCAGGCTTCCCGCTGAGCGGGGAGCCCGATGCAGGGCTCGATCCCAGGACCCTGGGAACATGACCTGAGCCGAAGGCAGACGTTTAACCAACTGAGCCATTCAGGTGCCCCTCAAGTGGTAAAATTTTAAGAAACCACCTTTTGGAAACTGGCCCTCCTCCTACTGATGTGCGATCTTTACTAGATAATTAATGGTTTACATTTAAGTGAACTGTACAAAGCTGTAATTCAGTTAAGGTGGTGATAGGTTGGCTGCTAACGTTTTGTATTCCTAATCAATATGGATTTTGTAGTTTAAAAAGTGCTAGCACGAAAAAGAAAATGATAGTATGGTTATATCAGCAGATGTACTCCATCATAACGTGTGTAGCCAGAATGTTGCTAAGGGTTTGATGGATTATTACCAGTGGGATTCGAATTTTCTGTAGAAGAGTGGCTCTCAACTGGACAATTTTGCCTCTCCGGGGACATTTAGCAACGTCTAGAGACATTTTTGGTTGTTACCACTGATCCACCGATGTGGGGAGGGTACTGCTGGCCCTAGTGAGTGGAGAAGTGGGATCCTGCTGAATGTCCTGGGATGCCCAGGACAGCGCCCCACAGCATAGACTGATTCAGTCCCAATGTCAGTAGAGCAGACCGAGAAACCCTGATACAGAAGACTGACTTGATTCTGTAAAATTCTACCCCTTAGTATTTCAATTTTCTGTTTTCTAAGTAAAATGATCACTGCTAACATAATTTCCTGTAACATATTTATTAGGGGTATGTGTGTGTGGCTGCGAATGAGGCCTTCATCGGATTTTTAAATTTTAATATCCAAATTTATTATAGTGAATTTGTTGAAGTTGTTAAATTTACTATAGTAAATTTGCTTAGTCATGTTAGACGTCTAGATTTATAGTTATATTTATTCCACAATTGATTTCTCTGGAATTCATAAAAAGTAAATAAAATATATTTATTGTGTCTGTACATTTATACAGCAGGCGATAAAGTTATTTTTTTCTAGGCCTTCTTAGCTGTGAGCTTCCATTTGTCCTAAAAGGCAAAGGAATAAATAGTAGGACAAGCTCCATTACAGAACACTGGGAGACCAATATGTAGATGTGAGATGGAAGAAAGCCGGAAGGGGCCAGCATTAGCGCTCTGCTCTCTGGACCTCTAGCCACTTGGTTCTTTTCATTCATTACCAAGCACTTGGGTCACCAACCCTGTTAATGCACGAGGCGGCCTCTTGCAGGGGGTAAGTGAACCTTTACCAACAAACTCCACACCCTCTTTTCCGCTTCTCCCTATTTTGATGAGTAAGTATGTGATTTTTTCTTTTGTTAAATTTTCACCTAGCATGTTGTTTTTTGCAAGCCACAGCAATGAATCACTGAACACTTGGTAAGGGCAGTTGAGTCAGCAGCCTAACCTTTAAAATAAATGGAAGAATACTTCTAAGTTCACACCAGACCTTCAGGCAGGAGGGAAATTAAGTTGGGTTCATCTTAAAGTTCCTGGATTTAGGGGCACCTGGCTGGTTCAGTCAGGAGAGCATGCCACTATGGATCTCAGGGTCATGAGTTCAAGCCCCATGTTGGGCGTGGAACCTACTTAAAAAAAAAAAAAGTTCCTGGATTTAATATGTGATTTAGGAGTGAGTTTTTTTGTTTGTTTTTTTGTTTTGTTTTGTTTTTTTTGTTTGTTTTGTTTTAGGTTCTGCTTTATTGAGGTATAACTGGCATATAAAATTGTAAGATATTTAAAGTGTACATCAGGGTAGGCATTCTTCCCATGGTCCTCCTCACCTTTTCTCCCCCACTAGCAGGAGGACCAACCAGAAAAATAATCTGGTTTTCCATTGACTTTGTTGCTTTTTAATGTGGAAGGTGCCATAAACAAGACCTCTTTCTAGATGGGCTTTTAGTGTCCTGCATGTTTTTGTTTGTTTATTGGGAATCATTTAAATAAAAAGACTCTCAGGACTCCAAATGGGATAATTTAGTAGAACAAGAGTCCGTACCACTGTCCATTGATGCAAAGTTCATTTACTAAGTGGATCATTTGCTGGGCATTAGCTGACCCTGATGTGGGATTAAGGACTCTGGACATACAGTTCATGATAGATATCTGGGCTGAATAGGTTGGTAATGAGGCTTCAGCGATGACATTGTCACCAAGCCTTGGACCTACTCCTCAGGGGACCGAGCCATTCAGCTGGTGAGGGATCTGTGCCAAGTACTTACTCACCAGCTCAGTTCATTCAGATGAATGATAACAAATTGGAGTACGGTAGGGATTTCTTTGCTTCAGAGATCACGGCTAAAGATCTGCGTTGATGGGATTCTGCATGAGTCAGTTGTGGTCCCGGCATGCCGCGAGGCTGAGGCAGCTCAGGTTGGCCTCTGGCTGCCGGTGGGGTTCCCAGCGCTGCCTTACCCCAGCCGTGACTTCAGGGCGGAGGGGGGTCGCCAGAGGACGCCAGCGAAGGACGGCTGATTCACCGATGCCCCTGAAAGCTACCTTGGATTTATCTGGAAGCTCTAAACCTCTAAAAGGAACGACAGTAATAATAGGACATCTATGAGAAGCTTATTGGGTGTCCTTTGCTGCGCTAATCCCTTTACATACATCATCTCGTTGAACTTTCCGCTCGTTAGGAGCTATTGTGAATCCCGACTAGAGTCAAACAACCTATTGCTTAGAGGAGTGCGGTAACTAGTCAAGTCACAAGGCCAATCCATGGGATTACATCTTGTCTGACTCTAGAGACCGTGTTCTTCTGAGTCTGTACCTGAAGTTTATCGCTGCTCTCCTGGCCAGGCGCATTACCAGTCTGGAAGGCCGGCCGTGGGTTTAGCAGATGTTTGGACTTTTCCTAGTGCCGCGCAATCCCACCCTAGGCAGCGAGTATATTTCAAGGTTATTTTCATGGTTTGTGTATGCACTTGAGGGTGTGTTTTGTCTAGGACTCCCCCAAATATAGGGCATATCTGGGCTACCCACTCAATAGTCCCAAGTAAGTAAAACAAAAGGAGTGACTTGGCAGAAATCACAGGTCTACGGAATGAACGGTGGCAGAATTAACAGTGATGGGCCACATAGGCTTCCTCAGATGTCACGGGTGCCAGGGAGGAGGTCGTCATGAGACATAATTTCACTGGCCCCTCTCGAGTACCGTAGATTTACTGATGACGGATATTAGGTTCCCTCCTGGGTGGGCACTGCGGGTCTCCAGGCGAGGAGGGGGCGAGGAGGGATCTTCCAGAAGCAGATCCTGAAGCTTCCTGGGGAAGGTTGTCACAGGTCAGGATCCCAAGGAGCGGCCTCGTGGCCGGCAGGTGGGACCTCCAGAGCCCACATTGGCGGTGAGCTCTCTCAGCCTGGCTGCCTTCTCTCTGGAATATTAAGGTCTTCATCATTCTGGCAGGAGCACACAGAAGTTGTTGGTGTGCCTTTGTCTTTTCTGACCTTCCTCATTGCCCGAGTCCATGTTCTCCGGTGCCTGCTTCCTGTGCGAAGCCTAGGATCGTGGAGTGCGGTGTATTATTTCTTGCCTCAACTAACTGGAATGAGATAAGTCTTCAGCATGGAGCTACAGAGAATAAGGCACATTGTGGAGATGATTCCTGGGAGTGTGTCCCACAACCGCGCCCCCCCACTCCCCCGCCCAGCCAGTGTAGGTCAAAGCTTTGCTTTCCCTGATGAATTTGGAGCTCTGATTTTTGCCAACCTCACTTCTGAACTTTAATACATACGTGTCCTAGTTCTACTTTGTCTCATTCTGAGTCCAGATCTTGTGGTTCCCCGGCCATACCGAAACTCCCCACGGCACACCTGCTCCTGCTTTGGCCACCAGCGACTGCCCAGGGTTGCCCTTGCTTTGTGGTCCCCCACTGGCCACCTCCCCTCCCAGTCTCCAACCTAGTGCTCTCCTGGGCTCGCAGCGATGACGAGTCTCATTTTCCTCCTTCAGTGTAATTTCAGTGCAATTTCTTAAAAGATAACTTCATTCACAAACCTATGAAAAAGACATGCTGATACTAGGGGTGAAACGTGCAGTTTTTTGTGCAGTTTTGGGTTTCAGGTGGACGTGCCGAGAGAAGCAAAAATCACAGCTTTAAAACGTTCACCAGCAACTCATGGCCCAAAGGCCTGGGTTCCTGTCCACATTACCAAGTGTGCCGCTCCCTGCTCTATTGCTAGTCAGAGGAGAGTTGATTATTACTCAAGGTTTGGGGTTTTAAAATTAATCAGCAAGAGTTTTAAGAGCATACTGATGGCTGCTTGATTTTTTTTTTTTTTTTTTTTTTTAGTTTTTAGCACCTTTCATTTCTGAGTATGGAAACTGTTTTATAAATGGGGAAAAAACAACAATTTTTGGTATTTGTGTTAGGATAGCAAAAAAAGAATGGAAGCACAGTGAGAAATGTAGGCTCCTTTTTGGTGAACTTTATGAAAACCAGAGAAGACAGAATCAGTGTCCTTTTTTTTTTTTTTTTTTTTGAAATAAACAGAATTTCACATTCTGGTGTTCAGTTGGCAGCTGGCCAGGAAGTGTGCCTATAGCTCAGGAATCATCCCAAACCAAACTAATGGAAAAAGTCTGACTTGCTGGCTGCTGAAATTGAGTACTGAGGCAGTGACATGGGTGTGTGTGTGTGCGCTCGCTCACTCGTGTTGGGGCAGGATGGCCATGAAAGACGTTGGAAGCTGCAATCCCTGGCAGCTAGAAGTAGAACACTGACTTGGGTGGCTAAAATTCATGCTTTTAAAACAAGGCTTTATTCTGCCATTTGGTCAGAATTAAGATATGATTCAATATGTTATGTCCAAGACTGGCCTAAAAATGTACGCATTTTCCTTTCAATTTGAGCCAAGTTTAATTAAAGAGCACTGCTTGACAAGCCCATTAAATAATTGAAACCCTTTCCTTGAAAAGCTTACTTTGAATGGAGGCATTATGCACCAAATAATGCATTTTTAAAAACCTAGATTGAGGTCCAGACTGAAAGAGTTGCAAGTACTGGCTCATAGGGAATAGCAGGTAAGCCAGATGAGTGAAATGAGCCATATTGTGTGCATTAGGGAGTGGTGGGGATTGTGGTTAAGCAGAACTTACAAACCTGGGAGAATTTAAGATTCGGTGTTGCCAGGCTTCCTAGTTTTTTTGTTTGGTTTGTTTTGTTTAAAGATTTTATTCATTTATTTAACAGAGAGAGACAGCGAGAGAGGGAACACAAGCAGAGGGATGAGAGAGGGAGAAGCAGGCTTCCCACCGAGCAGGGAGCCTGACGCAGGGCTCGATCCCAGGACCCTGGGATTATGACCTGAGCCAGAGGCAGATGCTTAACAATTGAGCCACCCAGGTGCCCCTGGGCTTTCTAGTTTTTAAAGAGAGGCCACATATGTAGATTTCTGTGAATTGTCCCAATTTGTAGAATGTTGGCAAGTAATGCAGAACATTTTGGTTTTTACTGAATGGGCCAAACAAAACTTGACTGGGGTTTCTACTCTCTAAGTGGTGAAGAAATGATGCTTCTTAACTTTGGAGCAGAGGAAGGGAACAGAATGGGCTCTTTTCCTTCAGGTTAGTTTTAGCTTGCTTCCCCAAAACACGATGTTGTAAAACTGTTTTTGCATGGGTGGTATCTAGGTTAAATTGCTGCCTTTCCAGAATGGATTCCCATTTATTCAGTCTTTTTGGCCCATTCTTTATGTTTTACTTGGCTAATCCAGGGGTCGAAGCTGGATAATCTTGTCTTCTAAAGAGGGGGGTGGAGAAAAGTTTTACATTGCAATTTTAAAAGTTTACTTTGTTTTGCAGAGCTGTGAGGTGTGAAAGTTTGGATGCCATACTAGGATTCTGTCCTATTTCTCTTGGTCACTTAGTGTTCATTCAGCAAGACCGAATGCCTCCCTGTGCAGTGTGATTTAGGGGGGAAGATCGTGGAAGCAGGCTGCTTGAGTTTGAATGCTGTGTCCTCCTGCTTGCTGGGTAGATGGCCTTGGGCAAGCTGCCATATTCTTCGGTGTCTCATGCCTCCCGTTTGTGAAATGAGTTTGATGAGAACTCTGTAGTCTTAGCTTGGGCTGCCAAAATAGAATCCTACAGACTGGTGGGGCCTAAACAACACACATTTATTTTCTCACAGTCCTGGAGGCTAGAAGTCCAATACGAAAGTGCGGACAGATTCGGTTTCTGGCGAGGACTCTTCCTGTCTTGCAGAGGGCTGCCTTCTGGTTGTGTCCACATATGGGGAAGGAGAGATCTCTGGTGTCTCTTCATATAAGGACGCTAATTTTGTGGGGTTAGAGCTTCACCCTTATGACCTAATTTAACCCCCAAATGAAACCTGAACATGCTCCATTCACCCCTTCCCCCGCCCCTGGCAATCTCCAGTGACCCATAGCTTTAGCCATTCTGCATATTTCATATACATGGAATTGTACAATATATGCCCTTTTGTGTCTGACTTCTTTCCCTTGGCAGGTTTTTGAGTTTCATCCTCTTGGTTGCATATCTCAGTACTTGGTTCTTTATGGCTGAATAATATTCCAGTGTTGGCTCTGATTTTATATAAATGTGTATCAAACACACGGCATAAAAATGTCTCTTGATATATTTTACATGTATAATGTGTATATTTGTATATGTTGATTTCTGTCCATCAAGATGCTCTCATTTAGAGTGTGTGTTTTAAGGTTTTATTTACTTATTTGAGAAAGAGCAAGCAAGCACAAGCAAGGGGCAGAGGGAGAGAGAGAAGCAGAACCCCACTGAGCAGGGAGCCCGACGCAGGGCTGGTCCCAAGACCCTGAGATCACGAGCTGAGCCGAAAGCAGATGCTTAGCGGACTGAGCCCCCCAGGCCCCCCTGGATGTATGCTGTTCTTAAATACAGTGTCATGCTAGCTTTAACAACTGTTCCTACTTTGTGCCTCTATTTTCAGTTTGTTGAACTAATGAACTTATTTTAAATGCTTTATCCATACCTCGTAAGCCAGAGGTTAAAGCGTCTTTAGAAAGATGTCGTTTCATTCCCAGGAGCCTGTGGTTCATCTCCCAACGGTCAGTTTGGTTTGCTCGCAGGTGTGATTTAACACCCATGAATACCTGGTTTTATATTGATTTTTATATATTATACTGATTTTTATATTTTATCCCAATTTTATATTGATGTCATCGTTTGCCTTAAATATCTGCCAAGTGATGTGAATGTACAGATTTTCCGCTTACAGCCACAAAAGAGAACCTTTAGAGGTGATTTTTTTTGCTTTAGTTTTGGGTGATTCATCAGGGGTTTTTTTTGCTTTTTTTTTTTTTTTTATAACGGGGTGAAGATAAGGCTTATATTACATTTTTAAAGGAATATTCAAAGCTCAGAAAAAGGACGTCACGTAAAAGTATGTGACATGCATCCTCTTCTTGGCAGCTCAGATGTGGAAATGCCAAAGCATTATTTCCCATATTTTTTATAATAGTATGTTAAAAAGCCAAACCTTGTTTTTTTTTTAGGTAGCCCAGTGAGGAGCCTACTTAAAAAAAAACAAAAAACAAAAAACAAGCCTTAAATATACTTTGCTTTTTTCCACAGTGAAGTTTTCTATACTGTGGAAAGATTTTTTAAGAGGGAGAATATATCTCCTCACATAAATGTTGTAACACAAAGGATCTTTTAATATTGCCCGTGTAATCTTTTTGGATATGATGGCAGCCATTAGGCCTTTTTTGGGGACTGGTGAAATTATCCTCTGGTTTTTTCTTTTCTTAATAAAGACTCTATGGGCTCCTGGGTGGCTCAGTTGGTTAAGCCTCTGCCTTTGGCTTAGGTTATGATCTTGGAGCCCTGTGTTCGAGTCCCTGCCCAGGGAGTCTGCTTCTACCTCTGCCCCTCACCCTGCTTGTGCATGCAGCCTCTCTCTATCAAATAAATAATAAATCTTTTTTTAAAAGCTGTCTATATGAAAATGCTATCACCAATGATCTGTCAACGATTGAGTGATTGGAAGTGGTTTGTTGGGTCCTCTGCAGCGTTTGACACTTTCTCCTTGGTTTCCCCAGTTTTTGCTGTGCTCCCTGGGACCCCCACTCTTCTGTTTCCTCTGTGGTCTTGTGCTCTGTCCTGCACTCAGGAGACAGCGTGGCCAGACCGTAGGAGCCTGTGCCCTGCGCGGACCCGTTTCCATTCCTGGTTCCACGGTTGAGTAACTTACAGAGAGGCAAGCAGACGGAAGCAGAGCAAGTCACTTGTCAAGGGGCCATCAGAGGGCCTGGGTTCTTGCACGTGGGTAGGATTTCTGTGCTTCTGTACAGTAGTCAAGGGGTGGAGAGGAGGGGGGGCAGGGGTGGGGCAGCAGACGGCCCTGGGGAAGGACTGGCAGGGTCCACAGCGATCTGGCACCCCTTGTCAGATGTCAGCCTTCCACCCAGGGATGGCAGAGAGCCCTCAGGATTGGGGTCAGGGAGGAGGAAGTTTGGAGAGAGGATGCTAAGGTTTTGACCCTGCTGGCTTCTGTCATCCGGGCCATGGAAGGGAATGATTTAAAACTTCTCCCCGGTGGGATGCCAGTGGGCGGGTAACAGTGTTCTCTTCAGACCAGCGGCTCTCAGTGGGGGTGGTTTCACGCCCCAGGAGACATTTGGTGAGGATTCCAGAACATTTTGGCTTGTCACAACGATAACCCCATGAGTGGGGATTTGCAAGTGCGTAGAAGCCAGAGATGCTTCTGAATCCTGAGGTGGCCCAGATGTCAATGTTGCTGATGTCGGAGTCCTTCCTGCGGGCAAGGAGGCACATTCCTTTCATCCCAGGAGTGGCCCGCTAGCTCCCCGTTCCAGGCTGTAGTGGTGGGGGGGCTGGGGAGGACCGTTCTGGATCCTCCCCTTGGTCCCCACCAGGGATGTCCTGGAAGCCAGTTCGTGGCCCTGGGAATGGAGAGCAGCTGCTCTGTCAGGCAGCAGGTGCCTTGGGGGCCTGTAACGGATACGGGACACAGGCTGGGTGTGCAAGACACACTATGGCTTTTGTGAAAATGCCGAGTAGAAAGGATTCCTGCGGCTTCTGATGGGGGCTGCAGCTGAGGAGGTGTCCGTCGTCATCTATGGGTGCTTTCTTTTTTAATTTGCTCTGGAGGCCATGGAACAGGAAATTGGACTCCACAATGGCGGGCTCGTGCTCCCTCCTCGGATATCACGCTGTTAACAAGCTGCCCTTGACTCCCCGCAGCGCTCGCCCCGTACCCGTGCATTGTCCGTGCGGGGGTCAGGGCACAGGACCATCTGTGTGGGAAGGCTCTCGCTGGCCAGTGAGCATCTTTGAAATCGGGAATTAAATTTCTTCATTCCACCCGTTGCAGGGAGTTTATTCTTTAAAGCAAACAAAAGACGATCGGTTGGTGTCATTGGATTCCGGGGAGCCATCACATATATTGGAAAGTGGGTTACTTCTAAGGTGATTCTAAGGTCTTTTGCTTTGGCAGCCCCTAGAAGCAGGACTTTCTCACTTTGTGACACTTGTCCAGCAACACATCTGAAATGCACCTATTGCCCTGGTTGTGGTGGGGTTGTTCCTGCAACCCTGGAAAGGCTGGGCGTCAGGAGGGGCCTCTGGGCTCTGATTGCGAGAGCCGCTGGCCTTCGGGTGGGAGAACATTCCCTTATTGCCCTCCTGCCCTCTCTCTTGTGGAGAGCAGCAGGACTCTGGCTCCATGGGTAGCAACAGTTTGGGAGAAGAGGGTTTCAAGGTCAGTAGCACAATGATCTGTCCTCAGAAGGCAGCAGTAAGCTTTGCAGAATGAGACCACACAGATGTATTAGGTTGAGTCCACTGAATTCATTCTTGGAAGCGTTTCCTTCAGAGGGTTTGGAAGCCAAGTTGTGTGTTGGTTTGCTTATAGACAGTCCTACCCATCTCTAGCAAAAGGGAATTAGGCCGCTCTCCATGGCAAGCGTGATTCATTGCCTCGTGTTATCTGTGTCAGATATGAAAGACTCCTCCAATAGAGTCTCTGGACGGTTCTCATGGAGTTTGTGATTTAGTGCCCTATGAAACTGCAAATACTTCAGTTCGAAGAACACAGACCCTCCCTCCCACTTAACTACACAATTCCCTTTTGTATTTTTTATCTGTTTTTGGGTTGTTCCTCTCTCTGCATTTGTTGATGGCTGTTTTCTGTATTTACTAGTTCCGTCTCTGATTAGATTAGACTCTTTGCAAGAAGACGGTCTCTTATTCAATTTCAGGCTGCCCCACCGTTCTCGCTGCCAGGCGCCGGACTGGGCTACTTTACTGATGTTTATTCCCTTCTGGTCATCCCCTAACTGCTCTGTGGCTTTGTGTTTATCGTTTGCATTTTGGAAGGTAGGAAACTGTGGCTCAGGAAAGAAGAGTGAGTGGTAAGGCAGAAGTATGTGGAATTCATGAGGATGCACTTGCCTGGGAGCCAATAATTTTATGATATAAATTACACGTCAATAGCACTGGTTTAAAAAAAAAAAAAAAGTAAGAGAGGGACACCTGGGTGGCTCAGTCAGTTAAGTGTCTGCCTGTGGCTCAGGTCATGATCTCAGGGTCCTGGGATTGAGCCCCGCATCGGGCTCCTTGCTCAGCAGGAAGCCTGCTTCTCCCTTTGCTTGCCGCTCTCCCTGCTTGTGCTCCCTCTCTCTCTCTCTCTGACAAATAAAATAAAATTAAAAAAAAAAAATCTTTAAAAGAAAAAAAAAGGGAGAGAAATCCCACCTGTTGTGCCACCTGTTAGCTCCGGAACTTTGAGAAAGTTCTTTAGTCTGTGCCTGCTCTCTCACATCTGTTAAATGGGGGCAGTATTAGTTGCTTGCTGACGGGGGTTAGAAATAGACAAGTCGGTGTGCGTGAAATGCTTGGCACCGGCATGTGCTCCACGTGTCTGCTGTTACTGTCCTTCTCCAGGCTTACGTGGTTGGGGCATCGGAGGCTGGTCTCCTGGATTCTGAAGCCCATGTCCTCATCACTGACTTCTGTGTCCTTCTCGGCCCTGGCACCATGCCTTGTCCGCCAACAGGGCTAAGTCAATATTTGAGAATGAATGAATGCATTTGGAATTTGAGGGGTTTGGGGTGGTGGTTCTCCGGGTAAAATGAATTTGCTAAGAGATGAGAACATACCTTGGATTTATGAAAGAAGTAGAACACCAGGTCAGAGATGTGGAAAATTCTTTTGCTTTCCTTAGCCAGGGCCAGAAGAGCAAACAGCTTCTCAGATCAGTCGTTTCAAATGTGGAAAATACGGCTTCATGACAGTCTGGCTCTCCAAGCTGCCTGGTGGTGGGAGTTTCTAGTGTCCTTCCCGCTGTCTAGAAAATGAATCTGGCCAGCCCTGGGTGGTGGCATGGTAGGGCTGGACAATGAGCAGATCAGGTGCTGGGGTTCTGAGATAAGTAGCCCCTGTGTGCTCATTGTAAGAAATTCCAGAAGGCAGGCGGTTTTGGTGCACAATCCAAGGATCTGTGTTTTTAGGGTATAGCTACTACTTGTAATATTTGCTTTACATAAATGTGAACCCCCAAATCTGTAATAGTCTTCATACCTATTTAAATGCAGTAGAGGTAATCTTAGGGAAGGGAGTTGGGCACAAAAGGTCAAGGTCATTGTGAATAGGGCAGGGCTGAGAAAAGGTGTACACTCTGGCAGAGCATCAAGGTGAATGGAGTTGATGCTGAAGTCTACCGCGTTCCTGGGTCTTTGGTGGAAGGATCGCCCTTCTGTCCTTCACCCTTCCTAGCAGAGGTGAGCCTCCGGCTAAGCATGGAGGCCCGGCATCGCACAAGTTCCTTACATATGAGCATAGCTCGCTTTATTGCACTTTGCAGATACTGCATTTTTTTTTTTTAACAGACTGAAGGTTTGTGGCAACCCTGTGTCGAGCAAACCTGTTTGCGCCATTTTTCTAACAGCATTTGCTCACTCTGTGTCTCTGTGTCCCATTTTGTAATTCTCGCAGTATTTCAAACTTTTTCCAATATTATGCTTGTTGGATAATCTGTGACCAGTGATTATGACTTGCTATAAGCTCAGGTGATGATTAGCATTTTTTTTTTTTAGCAAGAAAACATTTTTATTTTATCTTTAAGTAGGCTCCATATCCAATGTGGGGCTTGTTACGACCCCAAGGTCGAGAGTCACATGCTCTATGGACTGAGCCAGCCAGGCACCCCAGCAGTAAAGTATTTTTAAATTAAGTTATATACATTGGCTTTTTTTTTTTTTTAAAGATGTAATAGTATTGCACACTCAACAGACTATAATGTAAATAACTTTCACATGCACTGGGAAACCAAAAAACTTCATGTGACTTGTTTTACTGCAGTACTCTTTATTGCGGTGGTCTGGAACCGAACCCACAGTATCTCCTTCTGAGCTGTGCCTGTACAGACTTTCTCCATCAGTGGACAGAAGTGCGGGGAGCAGAGGTGGCCAAGTTGGGGAGGCAGGCCAGGCCCTCCCACAGTGGGCAGTGTCAATGCCCAGGCTAAAATGGTGCATCGGTATTATTGGCAGAGCTGCTGGCAAAGACTCGGGTCAGGTTGGGTGCGAACGCGCTCAGCCTGGCTGAGGTCTAAGAAGCATCCTGGAGGGGAGGCGGGGGCCAGGATGCACAGGGTCCTTAGGCCTTGGGAGGGATTTTGTCCAAAGGAAAAAGTTTTTAAGCGGGGAAGGGATATGTGTTTGCAAGGATCGCTCTGGCTTCTTCGTGGCACATAGCTTAAACAAGGACAGGTCTGGCTGTGGGGACTAGGGTAGGGACTGGGCATGGGAAGGCGGTCAGAACAGATGGCCTAGGTGGGCCTTTGTCCCCATGTGTTGAAAAGTCAGTTTGCCTCTCAGAGTGGCTCACCTCCCTGCTGGGTTTTGGGGCAGATTTACAAGTTTTTCTGCAGTCTGTCTTCAGATCCCTACACACCAGGCTCCAGGCTAGCTTTTACTGTTACTCAAGTTCATTACACTTCTAACCTGTAGCTCTTGGGAGCCCCAATTAACCACATTTGCCTTACGCAGCGCTCGTTACCTCTGCAAGACTCTTGTCTTATTATATAAAAAATAATCTGGTCATGGAAGGAGGAGAGGGCAGGTTTGGGTGAAAGCACATACTTTCTACTGCTTGATGTAGAATTAATTGTCTAGCTTTATTTGTTTTAACTCCAAACCCCCAATAACTCATAATGAGTTGACACGTGCAATTAAGAGGTCAAGAATTTAGAAAACATTGCTTTTCAAATTGCCATGGAGTTTTGTGTTAACAGTAAACGGATACGTTTGTCTTCCTTCCCTTTGGTTAAAAAAAAAAAAGTCACAGGGCAATTTATGTACCAAGTTCCCCAGAACTATTTTAATCATACACTGGGCATGTAGACTTACCATTCTCAGAGCAATTTTAATTTATTACCCCCCCCTTTTTTTTTAAGATTATTTTTTTATTTGACAGAGAGAGAGAGATCACAAATAGGCAGAGAGGCAGGCAGAGAGAGAGCAGAGAGCCTGATGCAGGGCTCGATCCCAGGACCCTGAGATCACGACGTGAGCCAAAGGCAGAGGCTTTAATCCATTGAGCCACCCGGGCGCCCATTTTTTAAATTTTTAAGATTTCGTTTATTTGAGAGAGCGCGAGAGTGTGAGCAAGAGAGGAGGCCAGACGGGCTCGGAGAGAACAGCTAGCTAACCGGCTGGCAAGGAGCTCCTAAAAGTTTTATCTCCGGAGCCCCTCAGAGCTGCTTGTGGTAATTCCTGTGGCTCTTACCTCTTACCCCCAAGGAGAGACGTGCAACTTCCTTCGTGCCTTTGCTGGGGCGGCCCCAGGCCTCCGCCGCCTGCAAGCAGGTTCTGCTTAGAACAGTCTGCTTATCTCCCCGCCGGTGATTGATGACAGCAAGAGGGCACACAGATTTGTAGGTCAGCTCTTTCTTCGAACAAAAAGAGCTCAAGGAGTTCTTGAGATGAGTGGGGTTTGCAGAGTTTTAGTGAGGCTCTTCAAATGCCTAATAGCATTGGGTGCGTTGCCCGTGATTGTTCTGACCTCTGTGTCCACCACCTCGGACCTTTTGTCCTTGCTAGTTTTCTGTGATCCACTGGGGTTCTTTTTTTTTTTTTTTTTAAGATTTCATTTATTTGAGAGAGCACGTGCACATGCACAAGCAGGGGGGAGGAGAAGTAGAGGGAGAAGCAGGCTCCCCGCTGAGCAGAGAGCCTGATGTGGGGCTCGATCCCAGGACCCTGAGATCATGACCTGAGCCAAAGGCAGACGCTTAACCCACTGAACCACCCAGGTGCCCTCCACTGGGATTTTTAAACTAAACCTCTCTTGGGAGCTCTTTCTGTCAAGTGAGGGGGTTCGAACCCGTTTGTGTCTGCCCCTCTAAATGTCGCTAGATCTTGTAGCCAATGCCAGGATGTCCCCAGGGACGGCCGGCACGGTCTTACCTGGAAATCGGGGCACTGGAGATGAGTGGTGGTTTCTCTAGATTTCCAGGGTCTGTGGACCTTCGTCTGTGGCATTTTTCTGGAGGACAAAGTTTGGGTTGTACCACCTAAGATGCCTTCCAGTTTGCCTGGTGTTCGCAGGAGAAGGCAGCACATGGGCATTCTGTAGAAGTCTAGAAGGAAGATTCATTGGCACGTGAAAAGCTGAGTTGGGGGCTTAAACACAGATTTGCAGGATTTTTTGAGGGAGCTGGTTTCGTGCACAGGTGGGGTACCTCACCTGTGTCTTGGAGATGATGATAGAGGAGTATTTGTGGTGGTATCGTGGACTCTCTAAATAATGCTAATAAAGGACATTTTTTTAGGTGATGATCAGCAAGCCAGCTATGTTGTAGGTACAGTTCTGTGGCAACTTCTAAAATAACTTTTAGGTGAACGGTTTTAAAAAAAAATGGCTTTCAACTGATTTCAAAACACTTGGATTGCAGTGAGTGTTAATGATTGAGTAAATAATTCCCGCAGGGGTGTAGGCTGGCATTGTGTAGTAAATTATTCAGGAGCGATGCATTCAATTCCTGGACAGGATATTTATGTTCATAACTTCCTTCTTTCCCCTCTCTCTTCCTTCCTGGCTTTGCTGGGACCTAATGCTTTCCCCTCTAGGGGCAGCTCTTTGGATTAGTGGTTTGAAACCCATAGCTCTTCGAAGCTGATGTTCTACTTTGCGTGGGGTTCCAAAGAGAGCACCGAGGAGTTCAGGCCACATTTGAGAGTCACAGAATTGGTGAATTTGGGAGCAGGGAGCGAAGGGGAGGGAAGGAACCCTCCTCCGTCTGGGTGAGCACCCGGAAGGTCTCGTCCTACTGAGGGCTGGCACAGCGAAGGGGCACTTCCTCACCCCGACCGGGCCCAGAACCGGGGTGGGGCCTCCAAGGATTCCAGCTGTGCACATCTGGAGCTGGTCCGGGGGCGCTGTCCAGGTTTGCAAGCTCCCCGGTGTTTGAATCTGCCGCAGGGTCAGGGATGAGAGCCTCGCTTCTACGCTGTTTTCTGTCTCCTGAGTTTATTGGAAGTGCGCCTGGCCCCTGGTGTTGGTGGCATCTCATTTATGAGCTGCTTTCCTGCCTGCCTTGCCTTCCTTCATGAGCCGGTGGAGTGGAGAATGGCTCCCTTTTGCAGAGGGGGGCAGCCAGGCCAGGAGGACTGCAGGAGGAGAGGCTGGGAGCAGGGCTGGGGAGTCTCAGCGACCCTGCTTAACCCTCCTTCCTGTCCCACTGTTTTCTAAGAGGAGCTCCTCTGCTGGGGGTTCACCATGGAGGGGTTTTAGTGCCTGCATGCCCTTGCTTCCAGCCATGAGTTAGGCTTTTTACTGAGCGAGGTAACTGGGGGCGAGGGGCTTGAGAAGGCTGGAGTGGGACAGCGGGGTGGCCAGACTCCATTCCCAGATGTCCTCTGGTGTCCCGCTGGGAAGCCTCTCCTTGGTGGGAGTGAGCCTGTTCTCGCCCCCGGTCGTTGGAATGGAAAGGGGAGTAGGGGGCCTTCATTTTGGATCAGGGCCACTTTGGTCTAGACAGGGCCTGGTGTCCACGAGTGGGAGAGAAGCTGACAAGGAGCCGGGACAAACTGAGAGGAACTTTCCTTTAGCTTCAGGACTGAGAGCTTTGTGTTACCTGGCCCGAGGGTACCCGGCCAGGTGACTTCAGCCCACCCGGGCCCAGCTTAGTCTCCTCATCCAGCCCGTGGGGTCCGGCCCCTGTTTCTGCCTGCTCAAGGAGATCCTGAGAATATCCAAGTTTTGAGTGACCGAGTCTTCTGAACTGAGAGGGGATCAGAAGTTGATACCTCAAAATGACTTGGCCGCTGTATTGTTTTGTTTCTTGTTTTTATAAGAACATAGTTGGAAAAGAGTCTGTTGCATTGTAAAACAATATAATTTGGCCTACGCTTTATTGCTAAGTGGGGAGACAGTTTGCGTCCTTCGTGGTTTCTAGAACTCGGTGGAGAGAGTCTGAGACCTCTTTTTTTCTTGGACCGGACAAAGGTGAATGCCTTCTTTGTTCAACTGTGCGGGGCTGTTAATAGTTTATGGGCGGCGATTAAGTAGAGCGGGTAAGCCACTTCACATCGCAGCTTAGCCTGCGCTGGCACTTGGCTAGTTTGCAGAAAATTGACCTTTCGCCTTGGTTTCCACCTGCCCCAGGGGAGTCTGTCCAGTTCATCCCTTGTGCGAGGCCTGCCTTCTTTGTCAACAGCTCGGGTGCAGGCTCTGTGTATGTCTCCCCAGATGGGTCCTTGGGGCATCAAGTTCCAGTGATCTATTTCCACTTTGTCCCCCTGTCCTCCCCTCCCCCGCCCCGGACTACAAGCTTCTGGAAGGAAGGTTTGTCTGTTGCTAATCTTTGGCCTGGGTCTCAGTCCAAAGCCTCACATCTTTGTTGCTCACTCCGTGGGTAATTCCTGATGATGTGCGCTCACCTTCGTTATCAGGCAGTTTAAGCCTCACAGAAACCTGGGGGTAGGTAGTCTTTCTGTCTCTTCTGTAGCTGGGGAAACGGAGACCTATGGAGGTTAATTTGTCCCAAGCCACATGGCTCAGCTGCGGTGAAGCCAGGATTCCCATTCAAGCAGTTTGACCCCCTGGACTGAGCCATCGCTGGAAACCAGGACACTCCCGACACTCCCGTCCGGCCATGAGAGACACCCCCGACCCAGGAGCATTCTACAAAGTACCTGACTGTCAAGGCCATTAAACAAGGAAAGTCTGAGAGGCCGTCACACAGCAGGGAAAATTCTAAGGAGGCGTGTCCACCAGAGAGAATGTCCTGGATGGGACTCCGGGACGGAAAAAGGACACGAAGGAGAAGCTGGTGGAATTAATGAAGTGTGGGGCTTGACTTGAAGTTCCTTAGTTGTGACAGACGCGCCCTCGCCGTGTGAGAGGTCGGCAACAGGGGGAGCCTGGGTGAGGGATGTGTGGGGACTCCTGTCATCTTTGCCACGTCTCTGTAAAATCTGAAAGTTGCCTCAAACTAAAAGTTTGTTGAAAATAACAGCAGAAACCACAAGGCCCGCTGCTTGCATAGCCGGTCTGGCGTGTCACGTTCCGGGTGCTCCTGCGTCCTCACGCCTTTTACTTAGATACAATCTCCGTAGATAGAACAAATACCGGCGTTTAGGTGATTTAGAAATGTTTCCGTCCTCTTCAGCACCCCACCCCCCCATCCTGTTCCTGGTGGGTGTAGCTCGTATTTAGCAGTTACTTTTAAATCCCTCCCAATGGAAAAGCATCCACAGTCATAGTTCTGGAAAAAAAAGTTTGTTCACGCGGTTAGTTAAACTAGGCCTGTACGTTCTTAGATTCTCCATTCTGGACCGTCAGAGCCGTCAGAGCCATTCTGGACATGACCGAGGGTGCCTGCAGCAAGACCCCGGATGTAGATATGGCCATGATCTGTGGGAGAGCCCTGCAGCTCTGGCGCCGTGGCTGAGCCTGGTCATGCCATCTCATGTGATCTCTTTGTGGTCCTACAGCAAGCAAGCCACGTGGCCCGTCATTTTGTGCAGAAGCCCTCAGGTCCTTGACCTAGGAGTCCACACCTTCGAGGGGAGCGTCTAGTCTCTAAGACCCCCTACCGAAACCCTCAGCGGCTCCTCTCTCTGTGAGCAGCATGGGTCTTGCAGAAGCCACTGTGCGTTTCCTGCGAATGGAGTGGGGCCCTGGGGTGGGGTTTGGGATCGAGAGTGAATAATAAACTCTTAGCCCTCATCTAGGGTGTCCGGCCCTGTTCTAGGTGCTGGAGATTGAACGCCATAAAACTAACCTATTCCTGCCTTATTCTATCCTACATCAAATAGTCAAAATGCTGAAATAACGATGGTTTTGGGCATCTAGGGAAAGCATATAAAAACCAGCTGTGGTCATTTGCAATTGCTTTCTGGATGTCTTCTGAAGGTCGTTGACATTTGTGTGTTACAAACATAATAACTGATACATCTTTGCTTGTGAACCATGGAGACTCCATGAAAAGCGGCGTAAACTGAAAAGAGGACTTTATTGATGTATGGAATAAGGGAGGTCAGGGATGACAATGGCCCATGGGATAGCACGATCCAGGGAGGGAATGAGGTCAGAGGTGAGTCTGTCTCTATTTCTTGTTGGTCTCTCTTCCTCTCCTCTTTTGTTATTTGCAGTGTAATTCACATATCCTAAAATCCACCCTTTTGAAATATGCAACTCAGTGGTTTTTTGTATATTTACTAATTACTAGTACTAGTAATACTAGTCTATCATATATAGTATATATGGTATATGTATACCATATATACTATATATGATAGACCAGTACTAGTATATCAGTACATATTAATATAAGAATAGACTAATGGTTGCGCAACCATCACTATCTGATTCTAGAAGGTTTCATCACTCCAAAACAAAACAAAACAAAAAGCCCTACAACTATTAGCCATCACTACCTTTACCCAGCCTTAAGCAACCATCAGTCTGCTCTGTCTCCATGGATTTACCTTCGGGACATTTCCTAGACATGGAATCAGACAATACACGGTCCTTTGTGGCATCTTCCACTTAGCATAATGTTTTCAAGTCTCACCCATCAGTTCTTCATCCTTTTTATCACTGAGTAATATTCCATCGCATGAATGTACCACATTTTAGAAAAATCCGTTCATCAGTTGATGAACCATGGGGGTTATTTCCACTTTGGGGCAATCGTCAGTAACTGCTGCTATGAACATTCGTATACAAGTTTTGATATATATTTTCATCTCTCTTGGGTGAATATTCCTGGGTCATCCGGTGACATTATGTTTACCCTTTTGAGGAGCTGCTGGACTGATTTTCAGAGCAGCTATGCCATTGTACCTTCTGACCGACAGTGTATGCGGGTCCTAGTTTCTCCACATTCTTGCCAACATGTGATCTGTCTTGTTGATTGGACTAGATTATTTTTAAGCACCTTTTAATCCACGAAGTATGGTTTATGGAAAACATCAGTTGCTTTGGGAATTTAATAAAATTCTGCAAAGGAATTAGTGTGTATGCCACAGACATGAAAAATACCTGTTTTAAGTTTATTTACTTCCTATTGTGTTCTTGGTTCATTCGTTTTTAGGAAGTAATGACAAACTCCTGTTCCAAGTAAATTTGTGTTTTGTTTTATTTTCCCCTAAAAACAGATAGGATAATCTCAATGAAATCCTATTCTGGCTACTATCGGTTTTTATTTGTAGGTTTGTTTTTTGTTTTTTGTTTTTTTTGGAAAAAAAATTATTCTGGTCAAGAATAAGAAGGAACAACAAACTCTAGGAAATAAGAGGGGAAGGATCTGGTATTATATTCCTTGAAGAGTGCAAACATCTTGCGATGGTCTTTTATTGCCCCTTCTGTTCTATCCTACTGTTTCCACTAAAAAGAAGAAAGGAATGGAATTTTAAGTTCCTTAGGATTTCTCACCGTTTTTGGAGAGTTCTTAGCGTCAGAACAGTTTTACTCATCTTGTAAAATCTGCGTGTCCTTTCTTCCATTTACCTACTTGTCTTTCTTGCCTTGATCTCCTTATGTTACGTAATTATTTCCTTTGGAAAAGAGTGGATGGGGAGGATATTAGAAAAGAGGTACTTTATCCTGGATATAATGTAAGCTCTTTAGAGCAGCAACAATTTTGTATTCTGTTGAATCTTTCATAGTGCCTGGTACAAAATAGGGGGCTCAAAAGATACTTGTAGGAGGAATGGGCTAGTGGGTGGGTGGATGGATGGATGGATGGATGGCCTTCTGGGTGAAGTGACTTACAGATGGATGGATAAATTCGAGGTGTGTTGACTGATTCCTCAGCCCTAGTTTGTTCTCTCTTCAACACGTGTGTGTTGGCCATGTGATGATTGGTTATCTAATAGATGGACTAGTTTGATTTGATTTTTGTTCCTTGGATTCTCAGTATTTGAGACGATCTCAGAACTTGGGGATGTCTTAGTTCTTTCAATATTCTTCCTGGATTATTTCTAGTCACTGTAGTTTACAAGAGTAACTAAAGAGCTGTTTTAAGGAATTGTGAAGAAGGTGGGGGAAAAAATTAGAATATAAAACCAGGACTGAATCAGTTGGCAAGTCGGACCCCATAGCCGTGAAATAAACTCTTTACAGCATCACACAGTCGTAGTTTAAGTAAGCATCTCGCCACCCAGCATAGTTTGTGGTTTTGATTTTTGGATCAGGAGTGGGAGATGCCAGTGAGTCTTTGTATCTTTACCAGTGAGCAAAGGTTAGTTTCTGGTTGGTGATGCTTTTTCTCATTTTCTTTCTTCTTTTTCTCCCTTTCCACCTTTTACCATTCATACACTTTTCATGTCCTCCTCTGCATGGAAGCTGCCCTTCCAAGTAGCTGATAGGGGTAACAGAGTTTGACCCTCTGGGCAGGACAACAGGAAAAAATGTGAGTGTCTCATGATCCTTCTTGGTGGCAGCATTGAGGGAGGGGAGGATGGGGTCCTAAGGAGTTCTCCAAAGACGTGGGGCGAATAGTCTGTGCACTTTGTATAATGAATGCAGACAGGCCTCCGTTCGCAGACATACTGGTTTTTAAGTGCGTTTGGATTGTTGGGGATGCTACAGGTCTACCTGTGGAAATAGTACCATGGATGGTCCTTAGGCCCATAGGCGGGGCCCAGAAGTGATGTTCATGAAGATGAGGATGACCGAACTGAAGGCTGCAAATCTATTATAACTACCAATAGCTGGAAAGCATTTCTTATAAAAATATATAGTATTTCAACAATACCATCAAGGATTCTAGAGGCCTGTCTAGGGAGTTATCTAATACATCTTAGGGTGGGGGTGATTGCATCTGTGAGTCTAGAGCAGAATGTCGGCAACACATTTCCTCTGGAATCTAATGGTGGCATCAGCCCTGATGGGCCAAGGACAGTTGCTGGGGTTGCCTATCCAGAAAACAACAGGCATCGATGTTCCACAACCAAAAGTAAAATGGCACAAACTGTGGGTCCTTGAGCCACGGGTATCCATCATCATGGGCTCTAGGCTCACGGTTTCTCTCTTGAATTTCCCTTTTTTATCGTCTTCTCCTCAGTGGCTGGTGCAGGGTGGAGCTCTGGCCTTTGCACGGTTGAATTCTGCATCCTTTGAGACCTGAGACTAAAACCACCCAGGGTCCTTTGAGAGTCTGAGGAGCCCTGGGCCTGGTTGAAGCGTTCCTCTTTGGAATCTGATACAGTTGCTGAGAAATGAGGTGTCTCAGGTCTAACGCCCTGCCGTCATGAGGTGAGGAAATGAGTCTGAGGTCACTCAGCCTTGTGGACCCCACCGTCTGCATGCTGTGTGGCCAGGGGAAAGACCATCCACGGGTGTGGGGATGCTGAGAGTCACTGGTCCCCTGACCCTTCACTCTGTCCCAGGGCCCCTCCTGAGGAGTGGCCATCCCTGGAGGGGAGAAGTCTTGGGTTTCCCCTTCCCTGTTTGTTTTTGGGGAAAAATCTGCTGGGTCTGTCCCCAGCCAGCTGTCCTTTGTCCCCACTGCTTGTGGTTATGCTGCAGTTTTCACACACTTTGTACATGGGCTTCTGCTCCTCTCTCCATTCTTGTGCGCGCCATTTCCAAACTTCTGACAAGTTTTGTGTTGGGGGGTTTGCGAGCAGTGGGGGGTCGAAATAGCTTCTGAGGGCCAAGAGCACCGTGGACAGGTTTTGTCTGTACGATTCAGTCATCTGTGTAAAATCACGAAACATCTGTTCTGATTCACATTAAAAACAAAACAGACTGGACAGAGGAAAAGGGGAGAGTCTCTCTCGCACCACCATCAGATCGTCTGCCTCCTTGACCTTTTTCCTTGTTCGTCAAACATTTTGAGTCCTAGAGAGCCCATACCCTCTCCCTTCTGTGTGCACCTGGTTTAATGTCCCCAGAAACTAGATCTGCCCCAGGTATGCTGTATCGGGGCCGATTCGACTCTGGGAAGTTGTAGAAATTTCTAGAACTTAAACAGTGGTGTCTGCTTTCTGTTAACAAGGTCACTGACAATAAGTGGTTTTGGAAACTCTAATTTGGCCGTGGCTCTAGAACTTTGTATCACTCTAGCTCCATGGTTCTCAACTAGGACTGTCCTTTCACCCCAATAAATAATTACTTCGAACTAAATGTCACTAATACCGGGTTGAGAAACCAGCTTTAGGATTTTGTGTGTTGTAAAAGCCATGTGTCTTTTAAGTTGGATTTGAAAAATAGGATTAGAAAAAAAAATATGTTGCAAAGGTGTTTCTACTTCCAACAGGAAAAAAAAAAGACTATAAAGCAGATCTCATTTATATGTAGAAGCTAACCTCCCCCTGACCTCCAAAAAAACTTACACAGAGAACAGATCAGTGGTTTGCGAGAGGTGTGGAGATGGGAGAAGTAGGTAAAGGGGGTCAAAAGGTAACAAATTTCCAGTTATAAATAAGTCCTGGGAATGTAATGTACAGCATGGCGATCATAGTTAATACCGTAGTGTGTATCTGAAAGTTGCTAAGAGAGGAGATCTTGAAAGTTCTCATCACAAGAAAAAATTGTAACTATGTATGGTGATGGATGGATATTAACTAGGCTTAGGTGATCATGTCACAGTTATGCAAATATTGAACCATGTACACCTGACACTAATATGCTGTTACCTGTCAATTATATCTTGATTTTAAAAAAGTGGAGAAAAAGTGCTGTTTAAATCCTTGATACTATAATATCCACATCCAGTTTTTGGAATTCAGTAGGGTCAGGAACAGGGTCCCCGAGACCTTGCCCTGCAGCTTTCTGTATTAGGTATTTTAGAAGATGCCAGGTTAGAAGTGATTGCAGGCCAAAGAGAACTTTCCTTTGGCTGCTGAATTGATTACAGATTTAACTCGTTTTAATGGTCTTTCTTTCTTTCCTTTCTTTCTTTCCTTTCTTTTCTTTTCTTTCTTTTCTTTCTTTTCTTTCTTTTCTTTCTTCCTTCCTGCCTTCCTACCTTCCTGCCTTCCTACCTTCCTGCCTTCCTTTCTGCCTTTGTAGTTATTGTGGGGCTTGAACTCATGACCCTGAGATCAAGAGTCTCATGCTTTACCGGCTGAGCCAGCCAGGCGCGCCTACTGTAGACTTAAAGAGCCCTATTAATTTAGCCATTACAACCTTATTTGATCCCTTTGTCTTTAAAAAAAAAAAAAAAAGTCACATTTCCGAACAAATTGTGACTTTATCACGCAGGTGGTTAGAGAATCCTGACCCGTGACTTACTAAAACAGGCCAAGTAAGAGAAGTAAGTGTGGTGCTCTGTTTTGGGTCTGAGACTCTGAGTCGTGTGTTTGGGTAAAGAATGTTCTCTTTTCTGTGAATCTGTAATTAGAACATGCCACACAGGCTGGTATTTAAAGCCTAGCATCATTCTCTCTCTTTAGGGTTGTTTCCCTACCTTCTTTTTAAACTTAATTTTTTTTCCCCCCAAAGTTCAAAAGAGAAAATCATTTTTAAAACCAGAAGGGAAATACAGTACTTTTTAAAAGTAGATTGAAATCTGTGCCGGTGATTTTATCTTCGTTACCTTCAAGCAGGGATCAGCAGGCATTGTGAGTGAAGGGTCGGAAGGTAAAGATTTCAGGCTGCTTCATGTTGCTATGGTGGTGGGAAAGAGCCAGATAAAATTCCTGGCCCAGGGAGGGGGCACCGCAAGTCCCCAGTCGGCTGGGGATTTATGATTATCTTCCAGGGTGAGGGGCTAATAATTAAGCCCTGTGAGACAGTGATACAATCTACCACAGTTTTATCTTTCGATTAGTTTCGGCAAGTCTCCGGTGTGGTCTCTCAGCCCCTCGTTGACATTAGTGGAGAGCAGGGACTTGAACTCAACACAGACCTTCAGAGCTTTCACTCAGCCCTTCCCCTGAATGCTTGTGGATGCGTGTGTCTGTGTATGTTTCCTGATCTTTCGTCGCCCAGTTATAAAGACACAACTGGGTTTTTTCCATTACAGAATGGTTAACGTGTGTGTACAATTGAGAAGTATGTAGGCTTGGAAATCCGCTTTTTTTTTTTTAAATGATTTGGAAGCGTTCCATTGTATGGATTTATTACGTTTTGTCTCTATACCAGTAAAGGGTCATTTGAATGATTTTTAGTATTTTGCTATTGATGATGTAGCTCCAAATATTTGCATGCAAGACCTTTTTTTTTTTTTTTTAAGATTTTATTTATTTATTAGAGAGACAGCATGACAGGACTGGGCGTGGTGGCCAAAGGGAGAAGCAGTCTCCCCACTAAACAGGGAGCCATCCCAGGACCCTGAAATCATGACCTCAACTGAAGACAGAAGCTTAACCGACTGAGCCACCCAGGCGCCCCTGCACGCAAGACTTTCTGAAACCTTTCTTTTGAGGAGGTAGATCTCTAGGAGTCGAATTGTGGGAACCTATGGTGAGATGGTGCTTAGCTTTTTAAGAAACTGCCAAACTCTTTTCTAAAGCGGGTGTAGAATTTTTCGTCCTCACCAACTCTTGGTACCATTGGTATTTTTTTTTTATTATATCCAGGAAATCATTTGTTGATAATGGAAAGTGGAACTCTATGAACCTCACTTTCGGAGAGGCAAGTAATACCATCCCATCCTACAGGGTTGCTCCAGATCAAAGGAGATGGGAGCTTTGGTGCAAGGGCTTTGTATTATAAAAACGTTAGTGGTGGTTATGTGCAGGAAAATTTTTAGCTGTTAAATTTCACACATATCTGGCTCAGAGATTAGGATGAAAACTTGCCCAAGTTTTAATAAAATGTGTATGTTATGATCAAACTTAGAAAGACGTTTTTAAACTCAAATCGTGAGCTTTCTCCATATGCGAGGTTGCCTGGATTGTGCATTAAATTACCAGCCTTCTTTAACAATGACAGAATATAATGGCTTGCATATGGTGGGCAAATTTTTCTTCCCCACACAAACTCGGATGATCTGGGGAATGTCTGCTTGTGACTTCATTTTCAAATGCCCGTGGGTGGCCTCTTTTCTGGACCTGGGCATGTGTGTTCTGTTCACATAGAATGGAGGCAGAACATTTGGGGGTGCAGAGAAACCACCAAGAACAATCTATGTCAAAATACCCACTTCAAAAAAAAAAAAATACCCACTTCGGTTTTACTCTGTAGTTCTGATTTCATGAAAATTGCCAGTTTAAGCTTTTTGGAGGAACAAAGGGAGTGTTTTGAATATGTTTCCCTTCCTACCTGTGGAAGACAGCGAGGCCTCGTGTTGCTGGCCAATGGGCTTGAGATTTGCAGTCCAGGCGGATTTCCTAGAACTCGCTTATCAGCGGCTCTTTACGCCTATTGAAAAAGACCTTTGGACTAAGGCAGTTGCACTGATGTTTGATCCTGTAGGACCGTGTCAACAAAGGGCTTACAGTACCTTCACAGAGGGTTAAAAGTACCACAGCACAACTCAAGTGTAAGAAACTGCATGCCATGTAGCTTCTGGAAGTCGGGAGGTTTACGTTAATCTTCGTGACAATTTATATTAATTCAGTGTTTCATAATAAAATATTTGATTCTTACTAAGTAGATGATTTTAATAAATGGGCAACCCATGAAATCCATTTTGATTAAAAAAAAATAATGCAGGTGATAGTCATAGCAAACAATGCTTTGGACTAAAGATTTGGAGGACAGGACCACTGTGAATTATTATTTCATGATTTTACCTAATGAGTAAAAGTTCTCACTTTATAGAACTTTGAAAGTTTCCACATAAATGTGTGCATGCATGTGTGTGTGTGTGTGTGTGTATGTGTGTGTGTGTCTGTAGGTATTTCAGAACTTTAAAATGTTACAGTCTCTGATGTGTAAATTAAAAAGAGGATAGAAATGGGGCGCCAGCCTCGCTCAGTCCGTAGAGCATACAACTCTTGATCTCGGGGGTGGTTAGTTCAAGCCCCACATGGGGTGTGGAGATCACTTCAATAAATAAAAATAGTTCAGGCACTTGGAAGTCTTTTTCTAGATCATTGCAGTTAATGTAGTTTTGGTGTGGAGTGATATGTGAGAGAACAGTGTTAGAGGACGGCGGAAATGGATGTTCCTTTTGGAAGCAGCTGTGTGCTAAATAAATCCGGACTGGCAGGCAGTTGGAAGGAGAATTCTTGGTGTTCCCTGTGTCTCAGTGCGAACTGCCCATCAGAAGGACGGGAGTGACTCCTACAGGGTGGGAAATACCCCCTCTTGATGTTCTGTGTGTTCTTTAAATAAAACTTCTGGATTTATAGAGAAGTGGCTCATATTCATTTTTGGTGCTGCGTATGATTGCGGAAGATTTCAGCCCCTCTTTGGAGGGAAGGTTGAAGTACGAGTTAATACCGTAAGCCTTGCATAATAAGGACAAAGGGAATGCCTGTGGGGAGGGCTTCTGTAGGGTCGTAGCAGGCAGTGCTGGGAGAGCCAGTCACAGGGAACCGGAGAGCTGGCCCCAAATGCTCGGACCAGACTCAGTGTTGACTTGGGATCCCGAGGAAGGTTCTAGCTCCCGGCTGGTGTAAACAAGGTCATCACTGGCAACAAGGGAGTAATTTTTAAGACAGATTTTTTTTTTAAATAATTTTTAAGCAAGTACACCCAAGGTGGGACTCAATCTTACAACTCCGACATCAAGTGTCGCCTGCTTTACTGACCAAGCCAGCCAAGGGGCCCCAAGTCAGATTTTTGTATCTTCTTTAGTTTTCCCTCCCGGCAGGGTAAAAGAGAACAGACGATCGTGTGTGTGGTCACTGGCCACTTAAAGTGACCTCTGTGTTATATATATATATTTTTAAAGGTTTTATTTATTTGGCAGAGAGCACAAGCAGGGGGAGCAGCAGGCAGAGGGAAAGGAAGAGGCAGACTCCCTGCTGAGCAAGGAGCCCGATGCGGGGCTCCATCCGAGGACCCTGAGATCCTGACCTCAGCCGAAGGCAGTTGCTTAACCAACTGAGCCCCCCAGGTACCCCTGTGTTGTTATATTTTAATATGCATTAATTCTTGCATTTATTTTATGAATTACTTTAAGGAGACAAATAGTATGAAGTGTGGAAAGAGCATGGGGTTAGGAATCGGAGGGAACAGCTGTGTGATGGGAAGCAAGGACTTGGGCTCTGAGCCTCAGTTTCCTCCTGGAGGTGGGATTCCTAGCTTACTGAGGGTTAGTATTAGATCCAGTATCCTTGAGGCTCTTAGCACATGACCGTGACACATCATGGGCGCGCCATTCCTGGAAGTTAGCTATTCTTTTTGCTACTGATAAACATAATTAAAAGTAGCGTAATGTGGGGGGGCCCAGGTGGCTGAGTGGGTTAAGCGTCTGATTCCTGATTTCAGCTGGGGTCATGATCTCAGGGTTGTGGGATTGAGCCTGGCATTGGGCTCTGTGCTGGGTGTGGAGCCTGCTTAAGATTCTCTCTCTCCCTCTCCCTTTGCCCCTCCTCCCCCAATGCTCTCTCTCAAAACAAAACTAATTAAAAACTTCTATAAAAAAATAACATAGCATAAAGTTATGTGTTTACTTCTATATTATTTATCCCCTGCCAACTCTGTTAAGAGACTAGTAGGAGCTCCTTAAATGGCAAGTTGAATAATCAATATATTTTAAATATTTCACTTAACATTTGAAATCAAAACAAATTAAATAGACCAATAAAATGAGGTTGAAAGTTCTAGAAAAAGTTGTTCCATCTAGGTGCCATTTCCAGTGATAACTTAGGTATAGTGTTTTCACATGAACACACTGCATCATAAGGACGTGCTTCTTCGGTGTCATTTTTGTTGGAATTGATGAAGTGGACCAAATTAGTAATAACTTGATGAGAAATTAAAGCTTTATGTTATGTTCCATCACATGGGCATACATCATACAGGTAATTCTTTATAACTTGACTAGTAACACCCAGTGATCTCTTCAAACTTTTATCTCTTGTTCTTGGAAACGAGTGGTTTTCATGTTGTGAAATTAAAGGAAGAGGAAATTCATCGTCGAAAAGGTAAATACTATGTTCGTTTCATTTGTCCAGTGGGGACATAAAAAAATGGAAATAAAATCGATGCCGAAGAATAGGCCCCAGGTGAAAACAACAGGATCTGGAAGTTTCTGTCTTGGGCTACGGTCCTGAACACTGGTGTGCGTTGGGTGATTTGGTGGCATCCTAGCAAACCTCACACCAGTGGGTTAGGTTCTGATCTTTCCTAAAACCTTAGTCCCTCTCTTGGAGCATTGATTTGACCCATGGATTTGGTACCAGTAGGAAGTCAGCAGACTGTTCCAGTGCCATCCAGGTGGCCAAGCACTTGGGGCTTGGAGCTGGGAAAATGGGAGCCAGAAGATCCCAGTGAGTTTTCAACGCTGGTGGAGCAGTGTAGGGACGTGGTTAAACTTGTTTCTGGAACCCAACTGCCAGAGGTCAAGTCCTTTCCATCTTGTGATGCTGGGCGGGTTGCTCTGCCTTCTGGGCCTTCAGGCCTTCAGGTTCTCCATCTGGAAAGCAGAGTGATAACAGTGCCTGTGTCAAGGGCCTTTGTGAGTGAAATGAGATCATTCGCATAAACCACTTGGCATTTCGGCAACACAGGGCCTACTATTTTCTGGCCCCCTTTTCCGTGTTCTCTGGTGGGACACTCAGTCACGCTTGTCTCCGGCGAAAGGCTATGCCTGACGCTTTCTGAAGAGTCATTCCTGTCTGAGAAAAACATTTGCCTTTTAAAAAGTTGTTTTTTCTTAAAGGAATGTAGTAGTCAGTGATTTTGAGAGTGGTGGTTTGCCACGAAACGCAACCCAAGCTCCCAGTGAAATCTCCTTTGTTTTGTTTACAGGGGACACGGGTCTGGCTGAGAGAAAATGGCCAGCATTTTCCAAGTACTGTCAATTCCTGCGCAGAGGGCGTCGTGGTCTTCCGGACAGACTATGGTCAGGTGAGCACACGTGGGCAGCTTCCCGACATCCGGGTCCAGCTTCCGAAGGTTGTCCTGCAGGAGCACATGGGTGTTCAATCCCCCTTCCCCCTCCCCCCCATACCCTAAACGTTTTTTTCTAAGTAGGGAAAACCAAATCCTGAGAGGATTGTAGAACATACACCTTAAGTATGTGTGAGAGAGGCACTAAAACTTTCCAAATGGAACGTACAGAGTGTTCCCGCCGGGGCAGGACAGAAGAGGGCTCCACTTGGCTGGTTCCCGGGAATCTCCTTAAAGAACAGATGTATAGGGTGCAAGCAATTTGAGAAAAACTTCAGAATTATGGATATTTGCGTATTGGTTTCCTTACCACTTTCCCTTAAAATTCTTGCATTTCCCACAGTGTTGGAAATACGGGTCCGCCGGTGGGAATGTACGTGGCGGTTCCCGTAAGAACGAGGTGGGCTCCGCCTCCCCTGAGCTTCCTTGTCCACCTTGTTCTTCAGACGAAGAGGTTCCTTCAGGAGGGGGCATCAACCGCCGCTTCTGGTTCCCTATTCTTTAGTGTAACCTAAAAGCTTATGTCAGCGAAAACAAATACACGAATCCAGAAACTAGCTCGCTGGTTATATTTAGGCTATTGTCAAAGAAGTCTGGTATCTCCATTTTATCAAGGAAACTAATTTTAACGTTACCAATGGATCCCTCTTTCAGAGGCGCAGAGCAAAATCTAAGACCTAAGGAGAGAAGGATGTCCTTTGCCAGTATTTAAAACTCCCAGCTTCTGAATCTGCTTTGCCAGTTTTGTTGAGAACAAACCCTTCATGGTCAGTGTCAAGTTTAAGGCAGATATGGGCTACGTGGTTATCAAGACCTCTTCGCAGAGAGAATCTGCTCTCTGGTACCTTTCTCGTTTCGTGGCTTAATCAACAGTGATGTTACTGGGCTGCCTTGTAAGTCCTTAGTTTCTTTGTCCTCTGAGAGTCTTGAATAGTTGATCAGCATTCGTCCAGGGGTGAAGACCTAACCGGGTTTGGTCAATGGCGATTGCGGGGGATGGTGTGAGGGGCAGATAGGTCGCGAGTCTGATGGTCATTGCCAGCGGGGACGCTGGAACTGCTGCCCAGCAGCTTTCCTTCTCATCAGATTCTCGGGTGGTGCAGCATGATCTGTAAGCTAAGGACAGGCTACGTGACTTGTCAGGCTTAAGTGTGTACATTCCCGGGCAGGGCTCGTCCGCGTTTGTCTGTCTTGCCATTATCCTGCCTGTCCTCCCTTCCCACTTGACCCAGATGAGAATTCACTTCCTTTTAGCTTCTATACATACTTTTCAAGATGATGCAAAAAAACGGAAAACCGTATTTAAACAGTGCACCTGACTTGATGTGACTCTGTTCCTGAAAGTGTTGTAAAATAGATCGTTGGCGGAATTTGCTTTCTTCATTGACTTGTTTTTTAATCCCAAAGATAATTCTTTTTTTCCCCCTCTTTAAAGAAAATTGTGGTAAAAACACATAACATTAAACATAACCATTTTTAAGTGTATACTTAAGTAGCTTTAAGTATCTTCATATTGTTGTTCAAGAGAGCTCTAGAATTTTGTCATCTTGCGATACTGACACTCGGTACCCACGCAGTGATTCCCCATCTCTCCTCCCACCAGCTCTTGGTAAACACCTCTCTACCCTCTGTCTCTGATTTTGATTCCTTTAGATACTTCGTGTGAGAGGAGGGATCACACACACACACGCAATATTTGTCCCTTTTTTGTGTGGTTGGCGTATTTCGCTTGACATGCTGTCCTCGAGGATCTAAGATGCTCTCTGTTCCCATCTGACTTCACTGTGCTCGGCAGAGGCTAACGTGGAAACCCTGGGCCTTTAGTGCTGCTGACCGTGAGACAAGGTCCAAACTCTGTACCACGTAAAGCTATTTTCAGTCCCAGCTGATGAAGCGCTCACTGTGTGGAGGCGGGGTGGGGGGGTCAAGCCAGTAGTTGTGCTCACTGCTGACAGTAGTCAGAGACTGTGGGCTTCAGAACAACGAAACCAGAAAAACGTGCACTTAAATGCGAAAGCCTCTCTCAGCTTCGACTTCTCATCTTCCGTCAGTCATCAAATACTCGGTCTTATGTTGTCCACTCTGACATTCCCAAGTATAATGAGCTTGGAGATGTGTGTAGGAATTACAGGGTTTAAGCCAGAAGAGTGAGACAAGATGGAAGAATTGGATTCCGACTGGGATTAAGAATGGACTGTGGCCAGGGGACTCTGGTGTCTTTCCTTCCTGACGTCCTTCCTCTCCAAACATCACAAGTTCACTGTGGAACCAGCAGGTGTATTCAGCAAGGATTAGGAGAAGTTCACGAACGGGTTCTGGTCCCCAGGACAGGAACAGTGACTCTGTAAGTGGGCAGGGACAGATTCTCGAAGGAATTAGGGTCCAAGATACAGAGCATGGCCTTGTTCTTGTCAAGCCTGTCTAGGATAACTTTTCAAGGTATTGGCTACTTTTAACTCAGTTTATTAAAGGGTGTGAAGAAATTCATTGGGGGGGGGAAGGGGAGGGAGAATGAAGAGTTATTGTTGAATGGGTACAGAGTTTCAGTTTTGGAACATTTCTGAAGGTGAATGGTGGTGTCAGTTGTGGGACAATGTCCTTGTGCTTTAATGCCACTGAACTGAACACTTAAATAGTTAAAGTGGCACATTTTTTTCATTCTTTTGTACATTTTACCACAATAAAAAAAAAAATCCATGTTTAAGGTCAAATGATAACTGGTAAAAGATGTCAAATGGGTATTTTTCTGCATTTTTGAAAAAAACATTCTGGCGACATTTTTGTTGGGGAAATGTGACCTCAGAGAAACAAAAGCTTATGAGACTATTAGTCTGCTCTACTTCAAGAGCTGTGGTCTCTCAGGTTATGTGACTCGCTGGGGGAGTCCTGCTGAGCTGCAGATTCTGACTGGCAGGCCTGGGGCGGGGCCTGAGACTCTGCATTTCTCACAAGCTCCCCACTGATCGTGATGCTGCTGGTTCATGAACCACATTCGAGTAGCAAGGGCGGAGAGGGCTTTCCTGAGAACCGCCTTGGGGTCGTGGTTGCCTACAGGGAGTACTCTGAAATCCTCTGTGTGGACCACTGGTCCCAGGGTTATAGAGGAAGCGGAGAGAGGAGGAGGAGGGCTTTAGGTGAAGCTAGAACACTTTGGCCTTCCAAAGCTCTTCCGTTCTCCTCGCTCTGTGCCCTTCCTTCCTGCATCCACTTCACCTTGAGCGTGGCTGGGGTGGTGCTGACGGCAGCAAAATGATTCTCGAGTGAATCAAAAAACCATTGTGAAGTCCTTCTTAGTGTTGGAAGCTGAGCAGAGCCAGGCGTCTCTAAAATCCTAAAGTGGGACCTCAGGGACCCTGGGGAGGCAGGAGATAATAGTGTGTTTTTTGCGAGAGCACCGAAGGGCATGTTCACTGATTTCATTCCGGCTCTGAGAATTTTGCACATGTACTCAGCTGTTTTTTGATTTTTTTTTTTTTTTTTTTTTGGCCACGGACATAGTTTCACTGTTAACTTAACATTCCATTCCACACTAAAAGTTAAACTACTGTAGGTTGCTCCAGGGAATAGAGAGGACCAGAACGTTCCCGTTTGATTAATAACTTACGCTCTACTCGCCGTGAAGTATTTGCAGATGGAGAAAGAAATGTGCAAGAGACACGCTAGCACACTTTGTTGAAAACTGTGCATAGTTGTGGCCTGTGGAGGACACAGCGGCTGGGCAGGTCAGCACCTGCCCCGAAAGTTCGTTCTAGGCATATGTTGTTTTATCGCGCTTTGCTTTGCTGAGCTTTGCAGATATTGCCTTTTGTTTGTTTGTTTTTTGCTTTTTTGCAGATTGTAGGTTTGTGACAACCCTGCTTGAGCAAGACTGTTAGTGACATTTTTTCCAACAGCATTTGCTCAAGATATCAATTTACCTAATTGTGTTTTAAGGGGTAGTCTGTGTCACATTTTGGTAATTCTTGGCATATTTAAAACTGTCTCATTATTGTATTTGTTACAGTGATCCGTGATCAGTGATTATGACTCATTGAAAGCTCAGATGATGACTAGCATTCTTTTTTAAAGATTTTATTTATTCATTTGAGACAGAGATAGAGAGCATGAGTGGAGGGAGAGGGAGAAGCGGACTCCCCGCTGAGCGGAGAACCTGACATGGGCTCGATCCCAGGACCCAGAGATCATGACCTGAGCCGAAGGCAGATGCTTAACCATCTGAGCCACCCATACCTGCCCTGATGGCTAGCATTTTTTAACAATAAAGTATTTTTAATGTATGCACATTGTTTTTTAGATATTGCTGCACACTTAGTAGCTAGAGTATAGTATAAACATAACTTTTATATGCACTGGGAAACCAAAAAATTCATTCGAATTGCTTTATTGTGAGGGTCTGGGACCAGACCATTTTTCTGAGGTATGCCTGTGTCTTCTTGAGTGTTAAACTGCAGACAGTTCTACAAGAGGACCATGGCTTTGCAGGGTGTGAGTATGTCTAGAAGATCAACTCTTACGGAAGTGTAAGATAGAAGACAGCCTTGAACGTCGGTCTTTTCTGGAACACTCAACGAGCTGCACGGGCCATCACGATAGCACCCTTTAGGAACATTGTAAATCGAGTACTAAGTTCTAAATTAGATTTTTCACTTTGCGAGTGAGCTATTCTCTTTTCCGAGAAGAGCCTAATTTGCTTGCTCTGAAAGAGCTTATGGTGATATCAATTTACCTAATTGTGTTTTAAGGGGTAGTTATTCAGCTTACCCCAGTAAACTTAATCAAGGCAATTACTCTAGGCAGTGATTCTGTGGCGTTTTTTGTTTGCATTATCTCTCTATGGGGTCTTCAGAAATATTTTCCTGGCTGGGGATTTAATCACCCCAGTCTACAAGTAAATGCCCTCCTCCTCGCCCTTCTGTCTTTATTGGCTTGCCACGAGTCTGATTAGATTTGGGTTTAAAAGTTATTGTTCTCATTTGATTAATTCACTAAAAGGCCATTAGATTGCCCGGTACTCTCCAGTCCTCCCCACCCGGGGGGAAAGTCAGACTTCCTCCAGCCAGACCGGACACACACCTCCCATTTCCAGCCGTCCCAGCCTTTTCAGTTTGACCTTCTAGTGTTGACTTGGAATTAGTAGTGTGGGCCCAATTTTGTGAAACTTGATAATGGAGTCGTAGGGATCTTTGTTGTCGTTGTTGCATTTCTTGATCATTTTCTCACACTCGCTCTCCTACCCAGCTGTTTTTCTTTGCTGTTTTCCCTTCGCTTTGCCCGCACGGGTGCCTTTTTGTGTCCCTGGCAGGGAGTATGCAGCACGTGACATTCATGGACCACGTGCATCCACTCCTGGGTGCGGGGAACATCTCCCCCAAGCCCGCTGAGGGCTGGAGAAGGGACAGTGGGGCAGCCCAGCACCCTGGCCCCACACCCTGTCAGGAGGTAGACAGCTAGACCTCTGCGATTGCGCTTCCGGGGCCAAAGGATTGGATCTGGCTGTTAGTGCGAAGGGGAAGGTCCAAAATATTTTAACTGAATTGCAAATTTCATCCAAAAGGAAGCTGACAGCCCAGCCGCCCCGAGAGCTTGAGCTCAGGAATGCCCTGGAGTGCAGCATTCCATGCTTCACACGCAAAGCCAGCTGTGGGCCAGGCAGCTGCCTGCAGAGAGAGGTCTCACCGCCAGTCCCTTCTGTGTGCTTGGCGGTTGGTGCGGCCCCCCCTAGGGTGGGGGGTTGGCCCGGGGCCCCTCGGGGCTGCTCACACGAGTGGTAGGTAGGGGAAGGGGGACACCAGCAGAGAGACACTTAAATTTAGGAAGATGGGGCAGCATTCGTGATGCAGAAGTAGGGTGCTGTGAGTCTCACCTGGACAGCTGGCCTGGACATAATTCCAACCCTATGTTGTTGTTTAAAGTATATTCTATCACCTTCTCAACTTTTTAAAAATTTTTGTGAAGATTAACTTTCTCATTAATGTACGTATTCTGGGGAAATCTTATTCCTTTTGTTTTCAAACAAAACATGGATTAATTCTATTTTTGCCCCTGGTAGCCTCGCAGGACTCAAGTGTCCCTTGTATTGCAATGGCTGCTTCCAACCCAATTAACCCGTGGGTCCGTTTGAACTGTATGATGCTGCCATCTCTCTAGGCCGAGAGGGTTGGATAGCGGCAGTTCCAAGCGGTTTGGCTCAAGAGCGTGTTCGTGATCCTCTGTTTTAACTTTGTGTCATAGCTTATGGATAAGTTTATCACTTCAAGATAGAGTAAAAGATCGAGTTTTCCAGGTGGCTGACAGTCAAGTTTAACAAAATAGGAGTGTTTTTGCAGTCCAGTCGAGGGGCACAGCATATCCCTTCAACAATATACAGCCCTGGCTTTGGAGTCCCACCGCCATCTTGGTCCGGGGCTCTTGTGTGTGTGTGTTTGTTAACAGTCGTGACAGGCTGTGACGTTTGTATTTCGGGGTTTCCATTTTCTCCAGGTGTCTAAATGATTTGCTGTGTTGGGTCTCTGCTGCGAATATCCAAATTGGAGTTGAAAGAAAAAAATGAATGGATATACATTTTTTTCTTTTTTGAGTTGGAGTTTGGGTTTTCCTCTATTGTTGAGTGTGTGTGTGTGTGTGTGTGTGTGTGTGTCTATTGTGGTAAATATACATAACATAAAATTAACCATTTTAACTATTTTTTTTAAAGATTTTATTTTTATTTATTTGACAGAGAGAGAGATCATAAGCAGGCAGAGAGGCAGGCGGAGAGAGAAGGGGAAGCGGCTCCCTGCTGAGCAGAGAGCCCGATGCGGGGCTCGATCCCAGGACCCTGAGATCATGACCTGAGCCGAAGGCGGAGGCTTTAATCCACTGAGCCACCCAGGCGCCCCCATTTTAACTATTTTTAAGTGTATAATTGAGTGCCATGGATTATGTTAGCAATGTGTGAAAGCATCACCACTGTTTCCAAAACTTTTTCGTCACCCCCAAAACAGAAACTCCATACCCATTAAGCACTAACTCCCTATGTAATTTATTTTTACTTTTGTTTTTTTTTTTTTTTAAAGATTTTTATTTATTTGACGGGGGCGTGTAGGGGGAGAGAGTGCACGCAGGCGCACAAGGGGGCAGGCAGAGGGAGAGAAAGAAGCAGACTCCCCACTGAGCTGGGAGCCCAATGTGGGACTTGATCCCAGGACCCTGGGATCATGACCTGAGCTGAAGGCAGATGCTTAACAGACTGAGCCACCCAGGCACTCCCCCCACCCCCGCCATGTAATTCCTTTTTAAACTACTCTCTTCTTGGGTACCTTTTCTTGTGCTGCTTTTAGAAATAAGAGTACAGTAGAAATTCTGTTTTGTGGAGCCTTTCTTAAGGAATAGACGATGTCAGGAACGAATGGCTAGAGACCTCGCGTCCGGGTTCCTAGGAGGGAGAGAGTCTGAGGCTGGCCACTCCTGAGCATTGGCCGTGGCCAAGTGACGTGCCCGTGAGCGTGGATGGGGCTGCCCCATCCTTTCCCTTCTCAAAGGGGAGGTGTCTGCAAAGCTGTCTACAAGTAGGGGGAAAGAGGGGTGCGCTGGTGACAAGTGACAGATAGTTGTGAAAATCAGACGTGTTGGCTTCTTTTGTGGAAACTTCAGTATGGGTCCATCTGTTATTCTTGGAAATCGCTTTACTCAGAACAGTGCAGCTGTATTAAAAAGGCAGCACTGAGCTGCGAAACGCTTACATTATTTGTGCGTTTCCCACATTTTGCTGTTTTATCCTGGAAATACCCGTCTCTGAGATGGATATTAAACTCCAGCCCGTGGAGTTTCTTAGAAGTCTGCGCTCCAGAGACCAACACCACTGGGACTTTCAGTCTTGCTTTGAAGACCAAGTAAAACGCAGTGTGTCCAAAGTACTCGGTTTTGAGTGAGAAAATGTTTTTACGCTGCGAGCCACGTGAGTCTTACTCTCTAGACCTCTTCCAAGAATTTGGTTTGGCGTCTTGTGGCTCAGGGATGGAAAGTCAAATGTTTCCATTAATTTTCACTCTGGGACTACAGGAAACAAAAAAAAA
>CM052895.1:122434626-122538097 GCA_028534135.1 Potos flavus
ACCACCACTAGATAGGTGGCTAGGGGATTGGGTGCTATTAGCAGTATTTATTGGCCCCCGTGAGGCTCTAGCTGAACCAACACTTTCTTTCTCTCTCTCTCAGTGCTTTTGCGGGAGAATGCGTATAGCCTCTGCCATAGGTCATGACCTTTTTTGGCTTCCTGTCCTTCTTCGGGGGCCAAATTGTTCAGCTTTTGCCTTTTCTCCTTTGTGGATATCTCCCAACTTTGGCCTCTTCACTCCTCCGGATTGAGCCTCTTCTTCCCAACCTTTAGGCTTGGTCTATTTATTTGTACCCAAGCCTGCCTCTGATCTGCCGGTCTCTCTCCTCAGGATTCCAGCCTCCGCTTCCCGGCAGCACACTCTCCTTGTGCCTCTGCGAGCCTGCCGTGTACCCAGACCTTTCCTGCGGTGCTCATGTGCAGGTGGGACGAGAAGGGTGGAGGTTTGGTGCCATCCGTCCCATCGTTCCTTTCGATTTTGTGGCTAGCTTAGCAAATTAGATTGCTCATACTTGAAGGTAAGCAGGGTACTATCTTGCATTCTCGGTGCCCGTGAATACTGAACTTAGTCAGCTAATTAATTCTGTGCTAAGTTCAGACCAGGTCACAATTTATGACCAGAAGAGGTAAATAAAAAACATTCAATCAAGACTAGATTCTTCTTGGTATGCCTCGGTGGCTCAGTTGGTTAAGCGTCTGCCTTCGGCTCAGGTCATGATCCCAGGGTCCTGGGATCGAGTCCCCGGTCAGGCTCCTTGCTCAGCAGGGAGCCTGCATCTCCCTCTGCCTGCCGCTCTCCCTGCTTGGGCTCCCGCTCTCTCTCTCTTTCTGTCTGACAAATAAATACATAAAATCTTTTTAAAAAAAAAAAAGATTCTTCTTTATTTTGGAGGCTTAAATAAATGCTATTTCTTTATAAGTATCATTTTATGAAAAACGTATATGAAGATCTCATTTGGAAAGAAAATGATGTACAAATTACCTACAGGAATTAGACATGGTACCATGTATTGTAATTTCAGTAAAAAAAAAAAGAGAGGCCATTTGTTAAAATAAATCCAGGTGTTTGTCTGTCTGTGACTGAGTTGCATTCCATTCCAAAAATTCATTTACAAGCCTGTTATTTGGAGCCAGTTTTCCCAAAGACTCCGTGATAGACACGGGGAGCTGATTGTCCCGTCCGTGTACGAAGACCCGGTAGCCGCAGGACGTCCAGACTTGGGGGGCTCTAGAAGCCCTGTGTTGGCCGATCCCGGTTTGAAACATGTCTGCAGAGTTCCAACCCAGGATGCTGCCGTGGTGAGATGAGGGAATCACATTCTTCCCGTGATCGCCTCCCTGGCCAGCGAGGGGAGGGGAAAGGAGGCACCCCGTTTCTAAGCCAGGCGCTCCTCATCAGGGTTGGCATGTGGGATGGGTAAGGGGAGGAGGAGGAGGTTTGCCTGGTGACCTCTCTCTACCAGGCACCGCGCCGGTGCATTCCCGCTGTTTGTCCCCCGTGAGCCTCACAGCTGCCCTCGGGAGGCATCGGGAGCCCTGTTGTAGTAATTGCGGAAGCCGAGCTGGAGGGACACCGTGTCCGTGAGCCCACACTTGGTCAGTGATGACTGGTGGAGCCGGGGCTTGCGTCCAGAGCGGACCATAGTCCCCCTTCTGTTACTTCTCGAGGAGAAAGGCGAAGTAGGACAGGGGAGTCTTGGGCGGGGGTGCTCCCACCTGCCCCTCCTCATCCTGGCTGTCTGCTGTGCTCACTCTTCTCTGGGGGCCCCTGGGATTGAGCGCACTTCGTGTCTTTTCTTATCATGAAATTCATGCTTTCCCTTGAAGTCACTCCTCGAGATCAGGTTCTCCCGCCGCCTCCCCCACCTCCTCCTCCTTTGTGGTCGCTTTTATTTTGTTTCATTGCTCTGGGGAAATAGAAGGGTTAGGAAAAAAAAAAAAATCACATTTTTAAAATTTGATGTTTCGTTGTCTTGTGTTCACAATCTTGCTTTCCTGCTGCTGCTTCTGACCGGCCCTCCTCAACCCTGGCTGCCTCCTCGGATTCACGGGGAAGCCCGCACCAAGAGCCTTACCCTCCCGTTACAGAGTCCCTGCTCTTGATCTTTCCATCTCTCTTCTGTCCTCCCACCCTCACATGCGGGACACTCCATTCGAGTGGGACTTTGGGGTTTAAATGTCCCAAACTCCCATCTGGTGTTTCTCCACACGTGGTTGTCTGATGAGCTGCTTCGTAATCTTCAGGGCCCTTGTTAAATCCCCTTCTGGGAAGATGGCCCCGGAATCTGTGTTTTAACAAGGTTTCCCCTTGATCCTTGGGCCTTGAAATGAGAGCACTGTTGACTCTGTGGGTATATCGATCTGAGATAAATTGGAGAGTCCTCTTCCTTTTCTGATCTGGTCTCATTTGCCATTTGCTTCCAACGGGGCTGCCCCTGCCCTGTGAGGTCGGGGGCTCTGGGGAGGGGCTGGCCCTTCTGATGGCATGAATCTCAGGCTGGGTTCTTTCATTTTCCCCTTCTCCCTCTTGCACAATCCCACCGCCTCTTGCTCCTGTGTCTGGAACAGAACCCAGTGTTTGGGGTCCTCTTCTTTCTAGCTCAAGATACTGTGAAGGTTCTTTTTGTCAGTGGGGAAATCCCAGTGGTAAAGCAGCTTCCTGAAATCCGCTAATGAAGTTCGTGCACAGAGACCGTCAGTGATGGTCTTTGAGTTCAGACAACTCAATTGAATTGTATTTGTTTCCAAGGAAAACTGTACCTGTGTCTCTCTCAAGAGGGAGAGAGCAAGGCCTTGGAATTCAGAGCAAGGTCCTGGATGGGGATGGGCGAAGGCGTCTCCCCTGGAAGGAACTTGTTTCCCCCATTTCTCCAGCAATGTGCCTGCCATCGTGCCTGGAAAGACCCCACCTGGGCTAGATGAGAGGCCTAGGAAAGAAGGGGTGGGTAGATCCCAAGCAGCTGCCCCACATGGGGGAGGAAAAGGGGGCTTTGGCCCAGTGGAGACCTCTTCTAGTAACTTCCATGTAAGAATCGTCTGTTTCTTAAAGCAGCCGTGAAAGCGTGAGCTTCCAGCTTTTATTTCAAACTGATTGCATTTGCCCTTTTAAAGGTGAGAAATCAGACCGAATGGGCACTTCTGAGGAATTTTGCCTGGGAGAGGGAACACCCATGGACTTTCTCAGGTAGTGGAAACGTTCAGTATGTTCTGTGTGGTTCACCGAGCCGTATAATTTTACTGTAGGCGAAGTGAACTTGAGTTCTTAAAAATAACCCCTCGCTTGTTTGAAGGCAGCTGTTGGTGTCGAAGGGGCGCGTGTCTCCCACACACCGCGGACCTGGGAGCTGATGGACCAGCCTTCCGTGAGGCCGCGGCGGCAAACCCGCCTGCTGCCTCCGCGTACCGCCTACGCGCTGGGAGAGCTTTGTGCATTTTTTTAATGCTTGGAAACCTCCAAAGAAGAATATTTTATGACACCTGAAAAATGACCTGAAATTGAAATTGAGGGACGTTATGCTGGAATTTGAGCAGCCGTGCCCATTCCCGAACCTCTCATCTGAGATTGCCTTCTAGCTCCTGTAGCACAAGAGAGGAGCCGGAAGTCTTCACCCCCTGGTCCTTCACAGAATTTGCTCATCCTGATCTAAAGGATCAGTTTCCCCACTTGCTTCTGATGAGATGTTTAGTGCTGAGCAGGCTTCTGGTGCTTTCCAGGCCTGGCTGCACCCATCTGATTCACTTGAGGGGCTGCTCCTGGAGATTCCTGTCCCCCTTCCTCCCCAACCCCCTCCCCCCACCCCGTGGGTGGTTAAGCTCCCTCATTTTGTCATCCTGGCGAGGTGGAAATGCCCTGCCCAGGAGGAATTAAGGTCATCAGTGGCAAAACCCCTATTTCCTGCTACCTGTAGGGCAGTGACTCCCAGAACTGAACAGCCTCAGATCATCAGACTACGCACCCCACCCCCCCTGCCATCCAGGGCTTCTTAAACCGAAGGATTCCGGGCCTCCACCCGGGGTTTCTGATTCCGCAGGGCTCAAGTGGAGCCTGAGAATCAGCAGTTCTGACAGGCTCCCAGGCGCTGCTGATGCTAGTCTGGGAGCCACACCCTGAGAACTGGTTTGTAGGGCTTTGCTGGGCTGTGTGTGTGGGTTGCTGTTTTTTTATTTAAAATCCGTGTTCTAAATAAAAGCATCTAATACACAGCCTTCTCCCCAAAACATGTTCTTTAAAAACACTGATGGCCACTCACACAGTCCAAGTACCTTTTTTGACTGCTACCGCCGCAAAGGAATCCTTCTGAGAGGTGTCTTGTCGGAAAAACAAGGCGTAGTCTAGCAATCTTAGTTTTAAATACTAACACCTGTCAATGGTTTGGTCTGTAAGCGGCTGGGAGTGGGGGCTCGGGCGGGGGGGGGGGGCGGTTGGTTAATGGGGAGCCACTCCCAAACCACAGCAAAAATAAGAAAGTCTGTGTGTTGTGTGTTAATTATATCCCAACGCATTTCCAAGGAAGGTCCACTCTTAGAAGTACTGCAACAAATAAATGAGTTGATTGGGCTTAGACACAACTTTCAGAAGTTACTCTGCAAATTCGGACACCTAATGCCCGTTTGACTATTGAAGAACAGTTAAATTGTGAACTCACCACTGGCTGTGCTGGGCCAGTGCACAGCCCTCCTTTTCTAAGTGAGGAGTCCGAGCCAGGGAAGGAAGGAGACGGTTCTGTATTTAGCAGCCGTGGTTAGAACTCCCAAGCGTTTGACAGTTAGCTCTGATTTACTGTGCTATCTTCTCCCGTTGTCCGTGCCACCCTGGCAGAGAGAACTTTGGGCCAGGGACCAGGAAGGGGACCAGGACTAGGAAAAGGCGAGACTGGTGTGTAGGGTGCAAAATGTAAGGAAGGGCCCAGCCAGGGTCATGCTGCATTGGTAGGCCCCCCTCCCAACTGGTTGATTCTTAAATTGTGTGTGCTGGCCACCTGCCTCTCCCTGGGCCTGGCCCTGAACAGAAGCTAGAGCCTTAAGCAAGACTCCCTAGAACAAGAGGCCATCTGTAGACTCAAAGTCCCCTCTTCCCTTTGCTTTGCTGGAATGATTCATTGGAACGATTTCTGTTGAACGGTCCTACTTTGATATTTTTCAATATCTTTGTCAATGTGTTTTAGGGAACTTGTTTAAGGTTAAATTGCTTCATTGCATGCTGCAGTGTGTAATATGATGGTGTGCAATATTTGCATGAGTTTTTCAGGGGAAAAATGTCACCAAAGGATCTCCTCGATGAAGACTTTATAGCAGGCTTGTGCAATCTCCTAGAAAACTCTAATATTACATTTACAAATTCAGCACATGAACTGTATTAGAAGTTCCAAGCGTGGTGGCTTCATTTCAGAGGTTCAAGCTGGTCTTTAATCTAGCTCTTGTTGGGTGTTCCAAATAGTTCTCATAATAATTTTTAAATAATTTAATGGTATTTTTAAGTCTTCCACGAAGGGTAACCGAGTAGCCAGCCCTTGAGAATTCAAGTATTTGTCTTTTGGAATGACCTTCTGTTCTGAAATGGATCCACCTTCCTGCCATGTCAGAGTTCACGGTGGCTTGCTCCAGGCATCTGCTTTCGTTCTTGCAAAGGCAGCTAATGACAGATGTTTATGGGGCGATGCTGAGAAACCTCCACTCCCGTGACAACGGGCTGGAACATATGCTGTCCCCAGTTTCAGGAAGCTTTTGTAACAAAGGATTCCAAAAGAGATCAGGCCACTGGGGAATGTTGCCAGCATGCCTTTGTAAAGGGCAAATCCTGTCCGATTAACCTAATTTCCTTCCCTGAGCAGTGAGAAACTGGGGAGATTAAAAAAGCAGATTTTTCAACTTTCGCATTTATTTTTTTTCCTGATTTAAAAAATGTTCATAATTAAAAACTGAAGTTTGTTCATTTTAAAAATTTATTTTCCCTGCCTGTGCCCCGCCCCCATCAAAAGGACTTGCTTAGCAAACAGTAAGTACTTGGGCCTCGTAAACATTCCCTGGGGGCAGCGCGAGTGAGCGAAGATGGCAGCATCCAGCTCCCCATCCTTATTTTGGATGTTCCTGTTTGGGACATTCTCCGCAACAGTATGGAGATGTAAATAGCATAGAGGGAAGTAATTCCCGCCTTTTTGAGGGAAGTCCTACCCAAGAAGTATCCATTATCGGCTCGTCGCAATCCTCTATGGAGATTTCAAAGTAGTTTGCAGATGTTACTTTTAGCTGAAAGAGCAAAAGAGACTGTAGGCCCCTTTTAGCACCTAGGATAAGATAGACTTAATAACTTTCGTAAGTTTGAGCTAGTCTGTAATGAAAAGGCATGCTTTTGCTTTTAGCAGCTGTATTGCAGTAAGACCCACATTCCAGACAATCCGCCCAATTCAGTGGCTTTTATGATCTTCACAGAGTTATGCAGCCATCACTGCAGTCCATTTTGGAACATTTTGGTTACCCCAAAAAGAAACCCCGTATCCCTTATCTATCCTCCCTCCTTCCCAAACATTCCCACCCCAGGCCCCAACCCTAGGCAGCTGTTCCCTATCACTATGGATCGGCTGATTCCGGACATCCTGGACAGTCACGTCATCTTCTGTGACCGACTTCTTCAACTTCTCAGCACGATGTTTTCACGATCTGTCTGTGTTGTCGTGTGTACCAGCCCCCCCATTCCTTTTTACTGCTCTGTAATATTCCATTGTATGGCTATACCACGTTTTACTTAAAAGGAATGGTCTCTTAAAGCTAAGTCTCAGAGAAATATACAAAAGAGAAAGGACGACTAGCCATATAAAGCCACTTTTCATGTCGCTTCTAATGGGTCACACTTTTAATATTTCTAAAAGGATGATATTTTGATGTGTAAGCTTGAGATCAGAATAATTAAGAGCGGTGACCTAATTCTTATATGCATTTAAAAAAAACAGTGTAGACTTTCTCCTAGATTCTATTTCTAGTTATGGTCTCATATCTGAAAATGGTTACTCTTTTTCAAAGTTCTGGGAGGATTGCAAGATCATTGAGGCTTAGAGAAAGGGGTTCTTCAGAAGCCGCCCAGGAAGTGCGTTATATAGCACGGAGGAGGCTAGTGGGTTAATTGAAGCAGATGGGATATTACATGGATAGTGCAGACTAGCTGTTCTCTCCCACTGGGAAGAAAGGACGTCAGCCCGGATGGGAGAGCCGGTAGCACAGGCAGGGACATCCTGACCTCAAGGACAGCTCAGAATGACAGCAGAGGAGCTGACTGACTTTGCCTTTGAGACTAAATAGCTGGCCTCTCATCTACCTGGAAAAGGAGGAAAGCTATAGATTTTAGAGTTGAGGATTACCAGGCATCATTTTCCTCCTGTCTTCCAAGCAGGTGACAGATTGTCGTGAATATTTCCTTGTACAGGTGAGACTATTATCATCCCGACCCAAGGCACAGGTAAGAATCACTGCAGATTGCCTTGACATTTGACAAGGTTGGAGAAGTGGAACAATTTTTAAAGAGAGAAGCTGTAACTTGAAGACGTGACCTTGATACTGAATTCCTCCCCCTTCCACCGCCTCCCCCCCTATGGACTTTCGAGGTTGTTTTAGTGGCGTCTTGAACCATCCCTGCTGCATTTCGGAAGTCTTGCTCCCCCTACTGGTCCCCCCAGGTACAGTGTTCCTCGGCTGCTCTCTAGGGCTGCCTGGCAAAGGCTTTGCAGGGATTCCTGCAAGAGATGCCAAGGAGGTTCACACGGGGCATTTTACTTCAAGCATTTATTGGGTGATTTGGGGAAGGAGAGGACTGAGGGGATCATGTAGTGTTGCCGGGTCATTTTGATTGGGAGTGGACTCGGCCCTGGATGCTTTGATCAAAGTCATCTGGGAGTGAAAACCTAAGCATGGCGGGCCTCATTTGGCTCTACACGGGAGGGTCATGAGGGCCAGCTAGGACTGGTCTGGAGACCAACCCAAATGGGCCGGAAGAAGTGAGGCCAACCGGCCTGCCATCTGGTGAGGGACTCCTGGCCGCAAGTCACAAAACCTATTAAAGAGGTTCGAGTAATGTCTTCAAGCCAGAGGCATAAAGTGAGTTAATTTGGGGTACCTGCTGCCCAATAAACCCTTGTGAATGAATGCGCTGAGGCTGGAACTGCAAATAAGACCCAGTGAAGGAGTCCGTGTACATGTGCCAGGAAAGGAAAAGTGGTTTCTTTACCTCCAGGATCAAGCCAGTGTCTATAATCATTCACAGACAGCACATGTGTGACCTAGAATCTGTACTGTGTGTTGCTTGGTGGCCTTTTTTAAGCCAGGCTTTTTTAATGGGGTTGGTTATTGAAGACTTTGTCCTTTATTGAAGGGCTTGTTCGCTGCATCTATGTGTATGTCTCTGTCTCTCCTTCCATCCTAGCCCCTGATAAGCAAATCTTTTCTGATTTCGTCAACTGAATGAACCTGTAATATTGTGTTTGTATATTGATACTTCTTTTTTTTTTTTTCTATGTTGACTTTATTTGGTGGGATCTTCCCAATGCACCTAATTCACCAAATAAAAGAGAAATCACAAGCACGATTTTGCAAATCTGAAGAGTCTCAAAAGGTCCCTACCTCCCATCGTCCCTGATGTGGAAATGCTGCGCGAGCCTGACATTTATAGAATTCTCTGTGGTTTGTATTGGATTGATCTCATTTTGATCCTGTAACAAACCTGTGACCCAAATTTCTGTTTTTTTTAAAAAAAAGTCATTTATAAAGATCTGCTCGTGACCACTTCTCTGTTGCAGAGACAGAAACGATTTTGGGAGCCCCTCCGTACCTGGGACCTGACTTCCCAGTATAAAACAAAGCTAGGTAGCTGAGGGTGAGATTCTGGGTTTAAGTAGAACTTTTTCTTAAAAAGTGTGAAACCATGCAGGGGAAAGAAAAAGATCCCAGAAAGTAACAGTTACTTTTTCATTCTTTCCTTGCAAGAACTCAAATTCAGAAGTATAAAATCGACCCCAAGGTAGAAATAAAGTTTTCATGTTGTCTACTGTTTTAGTTAAAAGCCATTTGACATGTCAGGAAAAACCCCAGATGAGGTATTTACTGTCCCCTCCCTCTCCCTGTCCCCCCGCCCCCCCAGTTTTTTAGAGCTCATTTTAATGTATCAGAATTACGATCAGGTTATGTTTCTCTGTACGTGAGCTTTGCCTCATCTCTTTCTCCTTACCAATAAACTGTTACGATTTTTATGCTCTTTGAGAATTTTGTTTTACTTTCTCAGTTTTTTTTTTTTTTTTTTAAAGATTTTAAGTAATCTCTGCACTGAACGTGGGGCTTGAACTCACAACCCTGAGATCAAGAATCCCCTGCCCTACTGACTGAGCCAGCCAGGCGCCAGGCGCCCCTCTAAAATTCTAAAAAAAAAAAAAAAAAAAAAGGTAAGCAGCTGGGAGTTGGAGTGTTGGATTTAATGTCAGGCCAGTATAAATAAGAAATCGCTGAATGAATTGGTAGGGCTCTTTGATGAAAATATCTTTCCTGTGATTGCTGGGCTCGGCAGAAGGACTAATACTCCAAGGGATAGCCATGTAAAACCAATTAATTTCTTACTCACTAAAAGCATTCCTCTTTGTCTTACAGAAATTCCGGTCCTAAAATTGCCGTGAGGATCAGGCTTACTGATTAAATAGTTTAGATGTTCGTCTTCTCGGTTACTTTGTGTGGAGAAAGCGTAAGCCATCTGGGCTCTCCGTCCTTTTATCTTGCTGGCTCCAAAAGACAGCAAATAGGGCTTTTGTTTGTAGGTTAAGGCAGATGTACGAGCCTGCTATCTTAATTTCTTTTGTATGGTTGGCATATATTTTAGCTGCTCTGAAATGTTGGGAAGATTTCAAACCAAGCTGGGGAAGAACAAAATACATTGGTGGGTTTTCTTCACCACTAAGTTGACTCGTTCAAATATTTTGTGAACAAATGTCTTCTGAAATAAGGACATTTATTTAACAACATTTGGAAGTTTCTCTAAATTTGTTGTTAATCTGGGTTTTTGTGTTGTTGTTTTTTTGTTTTTGTTTTTGTTTTTTGTTTTTTTTGCCAGATGTTTAACTTATGTCTGAATCCTGCATCTATGATTTGGTTTCAGCATAAGAAGAGAATGTCGGATCCTGAAATATTCTGGTGCGAATAAATTATGGAATAGTTTCCCCTCCCCACCACAAAACTCTGCAACAATCTGTAAATGTATCCTCCTAATAATGTGACCTTTTTTGTTGTTGGTGTTGTTAACTTGTTCTTTTATAGTTTGTACTTTATTCTAGTGGCATAAAGACTATTGCCAACGCAAACGTCATCGTAACTGACTTTTACGTGAACGATGCCTAGGCTAAGCTGTCTTTTGAATGTATTTTTAGCTACTTTTGGAAAAGCCATTATGTTAAGAAAACAAAACAGGTGGGGCAGGGCGTAAAATCCCTTATGCCCAGCAGCAGATTAGGCTCTAGCCATGGATAAATGCATATAACGTACAGATGATGGACTGAAGCGATTTTTCACTTATCAGAATGAAAGGAGAAAAATGCTTTTAAAACAGTTAATTCAGATAGAGACTGTATGGGCTGCTTTTCTGGGTCCTATTATTTTAATCTTCCTGAGTGATACTCATTTTTCCAAATGTGGTTGAAAAAACTGCTGTGCTTACGAGGAATGCTGATGCCCAGGCACAGCCACAGGGGAGCCCTGGCCTGTACCCTCTAGGACTTCGATTTAAGCAGCGATTTAAGCAGCATAACCAAGTACGTCCGCTGTCTCCAGTAATGGCGGTGATGATGCTGGTGTAGACACCAGCCTCTTGAGTTGTCTGGCGGACAGACTGGTCCTTCTCTCTACAGCTGGTAGGTATCAACTGCCGGCGTTTCACTAATGGTAGTATCAGCTGCTGGATTTCCCAAAGACTTAAACTAGTCCTCAATGATGTTGAGAGAAGCAGGGTGGAAGGGGTGGGGGGGGGGGGGAGTAGGGGATTGGCCAAATCCAGTTTGTGAAAGGCTCCATTATTTTTCAGAAATTAAAAGCACACATGTAATCTTAAGCCCTGCAGTAAGTAAGTAAGTGAATGAATGAATGAATGAATGTGTCTGTCTTTGCTTCATAATACTTCCCAAACAGCGAAAGAAGCTGTTGGTCAAATGAATGCCCATTACCAGGCCTTCATTTTGAGAAATGCTGACCCAGAGGTCGGTTCCGTTTTTGTAGTTGCTACTTTCATTTGGATGCTTATCAGCATTAATCAGCTGATAGCAACATTGTCTTCAGGGTCGGGGAGTCCTATACAAGTATGATTTGGAGGTTTTCCTATTTTTTAAAAAACTTTATAGAAAGTGTGTTTGATCACTGTATGTCTCTTTCCTTGGCCTCTGATTTCCATGAGGGTGGAGGCCGTGTTCCTTTTGGTCCTCTGCATCGCCCCAGCACGTCCTAGAATATTGCCACCTAATAGGTGCTCACTAAATGTTGAGGGGATGAAGGAATGAGGACGGGCTTCTTTCTAGGCCGTGTACATGTCAAACTCTATCACACCCAAAGAGATTCAGTTACGGCTGTGTTGAGGGCAGTGATTTACCTTAAGTAGTCTGAAGAGGTGTATCTCAGCGATTAAACATGACTCTGGTGACAAAGCAGGGTCCCCCACTGTCACTGCCGCCAACTGAATAACTTTGGACAATTACATAGCATTAACCATCTGTTTTCTCACCTGCGACGTGGTGATGGTAATACTTACCTTTCAGGGTTGATTTGAGGAAAGGGGGAGAGTGCTGAGGGAGGTGCTGACATCGTGTTTACTTAGCACCTGTCATGTATGTGGAAGTGTTGTCCCACAGGCAGGCCCCATACTGTAATGATCTTCCCCGCCTTTCCATACCAGCTGGCTAATAACAAAGCTCTTTTGGCCACCCAGCTTCTCTTCATCCTGTCTTTGCTACTTTGACAGCAAAGAAGTGAGACGATGTAAGCTTTGGAAGATGAGGGTGAAACATGTTCTTTCATGATAACCAAAATCTAGAGCTTTCTTATGGTAAGGGACTCTCTAGAGCCGGTGTTTGCTTTCATGCTCGGGCGTGGGAGGGAAGGAAGAAAAGGGATCTGGCAGATTGATTCTAGAACATATCATCTCACACCCAGTCATGACTGCCATGCCACCTTTTAGTGATTTCACGGTGGTTTTCAGTGTTGCGAAAAGCTTGGTGTGAACAAACCTCCATCCAAATCCTCTTTAGTCTTGTGACACTTAAAGATAGTAGTGTTATAATTAGTTTCCCAGTCTTGTGTTTCTGTTTGGCCTCATTTTACTTTGAAAACAAAATCAGCAATACAACCACAGTTGGCTGCAGTCAGTCTGTTTCTGATGTTTCTCGTCGCCTGGTTGCTGTACCTGTAGGATATGGTTCCCGGGCCTTGGGATCCCTGCGTCCAGAGATTCTGGACTGACATAGTTATCTCATCTTCTATATTGTCAGGTAAGGGCATTGGATAATTCTTGCCATTATTTTAATTTTAAAAGACAATTTTTTTTTAAGTGGGCTCCACCCTGGGTGTGGACCCAGACGTGGGGCTTGAACTCATGACCCTGAGATCAAGACCTCAGCTGAAATCAAGAGTCAGGCCTGACGATTATACCACACCGAGAGTGGGGAAGATGTAGAATAAAGGACAGCTGTTTAAGGGGAAGAAATTAAGCTTTATGAAAAACTAGTTCCTTTGTCTTGGATTTCTCACTTGGCTACTGAAAATTAACAGCCCCAGTTAAGAATTTGCAAGTCTTGGGGCACCTGGTGGATCATTCGTTGAACATCCGACTCTTGGCCTCAGCTCGGGTCTTGATCTCAGAGTCGTAAGTTCAAGCCCCGCATTGGGCTCCATGCTAGACGTGGAACCTACTTAAAAGAAAATTAAGAAAATTAAGGGGAAAAAAAGAATTTGGAAGTTCCTACTACAGTTGAATTCAACGAGAGGAGTCCTTTCCTGACAGAAAATGCAGTCCCTACTCCAGGCTTATAATTCCTGGACCTTGTCTTAGAGAGAAGGTTAGTTCTGTAGTTGGCATTTTAAAATTACTCTCCTTCCTTTTGTTTAAAGATAAGGTTTGATTATTTTTATACATCTAGTTAAGGCTTCAGTTACACGGGTGCCTGGGTGGCTCAGTTGTTGGCGGCTGCATTTGGCTCGGGTCATGATCCAGGATCCTGGGATTGAGCCCCGCATCGGGCTCCCTGCTCAGTGGGAAGCCTGCTTCTCCCTCTCCCACTCCCCCTGCTTGTACTCCCTCTGTCGCTCGGTCTCTCTCTGTCGAATAAATAAAATCTTTTAAAAAAAATTTAAAAAGGCTTCAGTTATATGTTTTGGTGGGATAATTAAGACCGTTATATTAAAAAAAAAAATATATATATATATATATATATATATATCTGGAATCCCCCTGCTTAAATCTTACTGGAAAGCTTACAAACCGTACAGACTACATAAGGACGGGTAATAGCCCCCTCATTTCTTAACTGGGGTTTCTGTGAAACTCTGAGTTTTGAAGACCTTGATTTAAGAGCCATTGAGAATGATCTAGTCGATGTAGCGCGTGTTCTTAATGTTGCTATGATTTTCACCTAATTTCACAGTTGCATTGACCTAATTTTAAGGACGAAAATTAGAATACAAGGTGGAACTTAGAATTAGCAGTTGACTATAGGTTCTTTCGCTCTTCCAAAAAACTAGACATTCGGTTCCGGTAGGTTAATTTAGCAAAAAGATCACTGAGTAAGTTTTGTAGCTTTGTTATTAAATATTCCTCTTACATTAATTCCTTTCCTAACTACATCGTTGCCCGTTTGGGTCGTGAATCTAGAGAAAGTGACGAGCCAATTAGGCAAGTTGCTGGAGAAAGTGTAGTGGGTCAGTCTTGGACCATGTGTGTCCTCTTTATCTTCAGGAATCACTATTGTCTGTTGCACTTACCTCACTAAGGGGTCCTCGGAGAAACTACATGGAAGGGAAGGGTCTGTGCGGGTGTGTGATATGGGCCAACAGCAGTGAGATCTGCCACTTTGGGGAGTTTTGTGACGAACCCAGCGCCCAACGGATCAACCTCGAGTGGGATGACGAATTCATTCTTCAAAGAAAAAGAAGTGGATAAAATTATTTGAAAGAAAATTATTTTCTAGTAGTAGGATTTGAAGGAATCATTTGAAGGGTACACTGAGGAAACAAGATGGAAAAGGGAACGTAGCTCCTCAGGTTTATTGAGGGGAGGAGGCCACGGAGAGAAAGGGAGTAGACTCTGTGTTGGGACTAGGTCAGCGGCTGATTGGATGGGTGACTTAGGAAAACCTACTTTTCCAGTTGTGCCCACTCTTTCCCTCTCGTGAGTCTGGTGTGTGTGTGTGTGTCATTGGGATAAAGTATCATAAAGCACTATGGGTTTGTATTTGAAGCTCTTATGTAACCATGTAATTATTATTTATTGGTGTCCCCATTTAGCCTTCCCAGCCTAACTTGTGCAAACCAGTTTTCAAGCTATTAACAAATTCAGAAGACCTACAGGCTTGCTTTCTTTCTTTCTTTTTTTCTTTTTTTTTTTTTTTTAAAGATTTTATTCATTTATTTGGCAGAGAGAGACACAGCAAGAGAGGGAACACAAGCAGGGAGAGTGGGAGAGGGAGAAGCAGGCTTCCCACTGAGCAGGGAGCCCGATGCGGGGCTCGATCCCAGGACCCTGGGATCATGACCTGAGCCGAAGGCAGATGCTTAACGACTGAGCCACCCAGGCGCCCCAGACCTACAGGCTTTCTGGTTGAGCGTTAACATCCTATTTTTCGTGTCACTTTTTTACCGTTTTAGAAAAGGAAATCTGTAATTTTACCCATCGCTGTATATTTGATATATTCCACCAGAGTCTAGGTACTTAGCATAGATGCAGTTTTAAAATACTCTTCCATTTTAATTTGATTTTTAGCAATGGGCAGGCAAGAGTGACTTAAAAATATTTAAGAAGTTAAAATGTATTTAAAAAGTTAGCTAGGGGAGTTTTAGGACCTTATGCAAACAAACACAACAACGTATTCTGAACCCAGAAAGCATCGCTCATACATACCTACTAACAAGGACTCTCTGGGCCCTAGTTTTTTCATTTATAAATTTATAGATTAGAATAGCACCTTCCCAGAGGGCTGATTGCCAGATAGAACACAGGTATCTTCCAGGTTATATACAGATAAGAATTGCCATAATTACATATACATATGTGTCTCTAAATATTTATGCATGTGTGTATATGGATGTGCCTACAAAAGTTAAGAGTATCGGGAGGGGGTCATTGCCATAGCACTTTAAAAGGTAGGGGTGGGGTGTGGAGCGTGCTTCTAAGCTGGAGTATGTGGAAGGTTTTAGGACACGGAGAGATGTGTGGAACTAGGCTGGCTGGGTGTGGTTTTGGCTGGCTGCCAGGGTGGCAGGGAAGGGCCTCGTGAATGTGTGTAGTCAAGGGCTCAGGGCTCGGAGCCCAAGGGGAATGGGAGGAAGCAGGGCAAGCAGAACCAGAATCCAGAGCAGAATATTTCAAGGCAACAAGCCTTTGACAGTTTCTCCATTGAGCCAATGGGCCGACTGCCAGATCGGACCGAGCAGCTTCCCTTGGCCTGTGCTTCTAGGTCGTCTAAACCTGTGTGTTGTAACCCCCTGTCCGATGCCCATGACCGCCCTGTCATGGGGGCGGGGGGGAGGTGTTCGTGCAGCCCTCGGACACATCAGGAAGGTTCCGAGGAGCAGACCTGTTTGTTTCCGACGGTCACATCCCCCAAGTGTCGGGACTGCTGCGAGGAGGGGATTTCCCTGGCGAACTTGGCCTCCTGCTGCCTGGAGCCCTGCACCTTTAGTAGGGCATCTGTTCAAGGTGCTTTGAGGACCAGTGGCTCCGTCTGCCCCTTCTCTTGGCGGGGTCTCTCCGCTCCTTCTCTCAACGGCCTTCATTTACTCAGGCTCTTGCTCTGTGCCAGGCATGGAGTCAATAGGTGTTGAATAAAAGAGTTTTTGGCAAGAGGCAGGCCAGCAGATGGAAGCCCCCAACTCCGTCGGAACACATAAGACGCTGCCTTTATTTAAACCACGACGGGTGTGGGGACGTGTTTTCTAAAGCGTGCATGTATATGTAAAGGATGTCCTACTCGAGGCCGTTTCTGAGGGCTGGCTTTATGCCGTGGAACCAAGAATATGCCGCCACCTGACTTGCTGTTTGTTACGGAATATACCGCTCCCACTGTTGAGAGTCCCCCGGAAAGGCTAGTCTCGTGGCTTCTGGGTTAGAGTGCCCTCGTATGGTTATCAGATATCGTGCTAATCTCGGCAAGAAACATCATGGCTGTGCCTAGCTGTGGGCTAATACCTGCCAGACCAGTGTTCAAACAAACAAACAAAAACCTCCCCAGGCCCTGAGTGTGGAATAATGAGGCCGGGACAAAGAGATCATGGGCTTTATTATTAGTCACACTTACAAAAAAGCTTATTAATGAAAAACAGTTTACAAGAAGAGTTGGCCTAGAAGTCAGCTTTCATTGTGAAAAGTGCAAATAGAACGTGGCTTTGTTGAGGGCGGGCCTGAATTCGTGACTGGGGGTCTCAGGCCACGAAGGCTCCTCCAGTTCGACAGTCTGCGGAGCTCATGAAACATAGCCATTCTTCCCACCTTGGAGAAAGTGGAAAAAATTAAAATTGTTCAAATGAAGATGAACCTCTAGCTCTGCTGCTTCATGGTTGCCCAGGCATAATCTAAAAGGTATATGCAGGGGTGCCTGGGTGGCTCAGTGGGCGAAGCGTCTGCCTTTGGCTCAGGTCATGATCCCGGAGTCCCGAGATCGAGTCCCGCATTGGGCTCTCTGCTCAGTGGAGAGTCTGCTTCTCCCTTTGCCCCTCACCCCACTTGTGTGCCTTCTCTCGTTCTCGTTCTCCCTCTTGCTCTCTCAAATAAATAAAATTTAAAAATAAAAAATAAAAGGTATTTGCAGAGGCAGATTTTGGTGTTAGTACAAGGTAAAGACATTTTAAACTGTTTTTCTAAAATCCGCAAAAATCTGTCCAGCTATTGAGTTCTAGCCTGCTTAATTAACAGAATCGTTTGCACTGTTAATAATTTGTTCTGACCTTTTGTACAGAAATATCGTCTCCATTTTAATAGGCTTATTAGCTCAGCTCCCAAAATGAGTACCTGTAATATCTCAATTCCTTTACTACACGGTGAAAAGACTTAAAACTCAATTCATTTGAAAATGTGCGTTCCCAAATAATACTGTTTTTGGGGGGAGGGATCTGTCTTCAGAGTTATGTAAGCAGCTCCTACACATTTTAAATCACTTCTTTTTTATTTCTTAAGTAAAGATACACTACCCTTCTCTTTGTTGAATCTTTTCCCCCCCATACATTGGTTTTAACTTTCTTCATAGCAGCCGATTTAAATAAGGGCTTCTATGCTATTTTGTTGTTGCCGTACTGGATTGGCAGTTATAACATCTCCTCTAAAGATATGTAAATTCCTGGTCGTAGTAAGTACTAGACTATAGCATTTTTCTCAAGGGCTTGAAGGAACACAAAATAATCAAGTGTCGCTAGTGAGACGTAAAGCAAGGCATCTCCTAGGGCAGGTGTGGTTAAACTCTTCTGTGTTGGTTTCTCTTGTTAATTGCTGCGTTACGGTCTATCAGTAGGAAACCTGGCCAGAGATTGTCAGACCTTGCTCCATTGTGTTCACCCAGTTCATCTTTTTCTACCTGGCTGCCCACACTCCTATTCTTCCTCCCTTGTCCACTAAACTTGGAATTAAAATGCACTATAGCCTCTTATAACCGTAACCAAGTGGTTTGTGGAAGTGTAGGGCGTGGGAGAAACGAGGCTTTGAACCCCGATCTTACAGGTAATGTGGAGTGTGTGGAGTTTGGTTTTTTAACTACCTAAGCACTGAGTTGGAACCCAAATCTCTGAATTCGTCCAACTTTTCCGTTTTCCCTAAAACGTACTTCTAAGTCTCCCAAGCACATAAATCCCGAAACTCTTCTTCTTCCTTGATATTCAGTTTGTCGATATCCTAAAGATCCTTCCCTGTGTGCTGATAGCAGCGTGAACTCTGATCCACATCTGTTCATGCTGGCTGTTCTATGGACCCGTTTCCTGACTTCTCGTTCCCCACCACGTCACACATGGGTATGTAAGTATGTAAGTATCAGGAGCACCTGTTAAGTGTGGCTGGGTATCACACCAGGCTCATTCTAACCATTTTCTTACTGTCCTCTGAGGCTTCTGCTCCAATTATCTCCTCCTAATCTCGGGCTCTCAGATTGTGCCTCTGAGCAGAGACTGCGATCTCAGATGCTATCTGGTGGTTCCCAGTTGTCCCCTACACCACTGTCTTCTTGGCTGATCGCCACAACCCAGTTTCCTGACTCCACCTCAGTCACAACCCCTGGGGGGAGGGGCTCACGTGCACGGTCCATCCGTTCTGCTGGTAATTCTTCACACTGGAGCTGGAGGATGACCCCCACCAGGTCTAGCCTCAGCCTGGCACTTGTCCCGGGTCTTACGCACTGACCCAGGCCCCTTCTTCTGGTGCTGTGCACGGGGCTCTGCAGATCTGACTAGGTGTTCAGGGAAATTCCAGAACTCAGTTCAAAAAGCAAGGTAATGGGACGCCTGGCTGGCTTAGTCGGAGGAGCGTGTGACTCTGCATCTCAGGGCTGTGAGTTCGAGCCCCATGTTGGGTGTAGAGATTACTTAAAAATCTTCCTAAAAGAAAAAATTAAAAAAAAAAAAAAACTTCCTAAAATTTTTTTAAAAAGCAAGGTAACAATGCTGATTCTGTTTCTAAGTCACAAGGACTGTCACACTAAAACGCCTTGTGCGGGAATGAAACAAATGTCACTTCTCAGCTTTCTTGGGACACACTGCTACCCACCCAGATATTCACAGGAAAGTTTCTGTGTGACTTTCGGTCTAGGGTGCTTGCTTACTAGTGTTTGTCTTCACGTTTTGGGGGAAGGCTGTTGTTGTTGTTGTTTTTAAGATTATTTATTTATTTGACAGAGAGAGAGAGATCACAAGTAGGCAGAGAGGCAGGCGGAGAGAGAAGGGGAAGCGGCTCCCCGCTGAGCAGAGAGCCCGATGCGGGGCTCGATTCCAGGACCCTGAGATCATGACCTGAGCCGAAAGCAGAGGCTTTAACCCACTGAGCCACCCAAGTGCCCCCAGGAAGGCTGTTTTTTTGCAAAAACCTATTGAACACATTGCTGGTGCTATTTGCTCTCACAGTTACTGGTTTGGACAGAGCGTATTTTCTTAAAAAGGTATGAATCCCAAAGAGGGATTCTTAGTTTGGGCGTTAATTCAGAATTCTATAATTCTCTGCAGAGTGTATAAGTTTATGGAAGTTCTGATTTTGCTTTGTTTCTGCCTGAATCAATACTGTATTTGAGAGAGAAATTGAACAAAGTGCTACACTATTTGATTCATTAACATTTACAGCCATCGTAGAGAGATGGGACATATTTCTTGAAAGATCTATGGACATATTTCTTCAATTCTCAGCTCACTCCATTTAATGACTTAGGAGGGCCTTTTCTGTTAAGAATTTATTAGTAGTGTGTCTACTAAATACAGGAAGATCTTTCTCAGTCTTAAAGAAAATATTCCCATGGATTAGAGAACATCTCCTATTTTCGGGTATCTTGCAAGCGAAGACATTGGATCTCTTGCATGGCACCCTTTTGCTGGTCTTTACGTGGCAGATTTGTGGAAAGTAAGAAGACCATTGGGGAGATCAGTAAGGAGGCCTATAGCAATGGGCCTCCCTTTGCATTACGAACACCCATCCCTCTCTGCCACCTGCCACTTGATGTCAGGGGACCGTACATTTAGAGGAGGAAGTGGTGGTTGGTGCCCTGGCTTCGTGCCCAGGCAACATCAGGACAGCAGCAACTTGCACAAATTCGCCCTTGTATGAAATGCCAGCCTAAATTATTATGAAACCTGACGCTCGTGACAGTTTCATTCTGCGAAAATGATTCTATTTTTCAGTTATTGTTCAGGAAATAGAATGTGTTGTTTTGAGACCTCCCAATCCTCCGAAATAATGGTTAATAAACTGATTTCAGGTAGAGGCCTCTTGTGTCCACTTTTTAATAGAGACCATGGACTCTTCGCAGAAGGAGCTCCCGTGGACAGCTTTTGCAGAGGCCCATTGACCTTGACACCAAGAATGGAGATGCCTTTGAGCATTTGCTCTGAGGCAGGGGGCGGGCTAGCCAAGCGCTCTACGTGACTTTTCTCATAGCAACCACGGGAGGCAAGCCTCTTGTTTTCTGATTTCTAGATGTAGAAACTGAGGAGCAGGAGGCCTCATTGCCAAGGCTGCACAGCCTTGGTCATTTGCGGCACGGATGTGAGCCCGCGTTTGAGCTGGGATCCGTGGGATGCCAGAGACGGTGATCCTAATTGGTGACCGTGACTCGTCACGGTGACCCCATGTTGTACAGATGAAGCAAATGGTGACCGGTGACTTCTTGAGGCTTCTCAGCTTCTCTACTTGAACCCCAGGCATCGCTTTACATATGGGTATTCACCCGATTCGACCGCACGGAAGATGCCCGTGTTCTGTGTCACCTGGTGTCTTCCAGCCGGGGGTATTATGGCCTTCAGAAACATGTGGGGTTCTGTCCTGTTGTCACTGAGACTGGAGCCAGACGCATTTAGGGGTGAGGGTCTGGTCACTGACCACCTGCCCGTGAGTGGTAAAGATCTCTCCTCTCTGGATGCCACATGCATTTCCCCTCGGAGAGGGCACTCGGCTGAGGCCCCCAGGTTAATGATCCAGATTTTTTACACAAGTGGCATAAAGCCAGGGAGGGTTGGGTTGGTGGCAAGGTGGGGGACATGTCCCTGGAGAAGAGCAGCAGGGGAACAGGGCAAAGAGGGGAGGCCACACCCAGGGTACAGGGAACACGGGGACCGTGACCAAGCTGGTCCCGTTTGAGGGGGACGTGGGCATCTTCAGCCGGATCCTCTAAGCTCCCACTCCACCCTCTCCCCTGCTCCTGGCCTTCTCCTCAGCTCAGCTTCACCTCTGTGGTCAGCGCTGGGCTTCTAGTTTTTACAGGATGGGTCCACTGGTCATGGGAAGGCTAACCTTCCTTGTTCTAGAAATGCTTGTTTAGCCCCATTTCTGCCCTCGGCTCCGCCACGCCTCTCTGGTCCCTGCCTTTTAATCAGCTGACTGGGGGTCAGCAGGATGGCTGAGGGGACCTCAGTATTTGAGGTGGGCTCTGCATGCGTCCAGGGAGAGGCTCCCATGCAGTGACCCCCCTGGGCCACCTTCCAGGCCGAGTGCCTGATTCAAGTATTTGTTAAAAAAAAAAAAATCAGCTTAATCAAGATATAATTCACACCCCATAGAATTTAGCCATTTAAAGTGCACAGTTCGGGGGTGTTTAGTATGTTCACAGAGTTGTGCACTCATCACCACGGTCCGTTTTAGAACATTTTTATCACCTCAAATGGATGCCTCAGGCCTGTGGGCATTCACTCCCCAGCCTCCCCCGCCCCAGACCCTGGCAACCACTGCTCAGCTTTCTGGCTCTGAACTTGCTTTTTTTTTTTTTTTTTTTTTAAAGATTTTTCTTTATTTTTTTGACAGAGAGATCACAAGTAGGCAGAGAGGCAGGCAGAGAGAGAGGGGAAAGCAGGCTCCCAGCTGAGCAGAGAGCCCGATGCGGGGCTCGATCCCAGGACACTGAGATCATGACCTGAGCCGAAGGCAGAGGCTTTAACCCACTGAGCCACCCAGGCACCCCTGAATTTGCTTCTTCTGGACATGGGCTCTAAAGGGAGTCCTAGGACATGTGCCCTTCTCTGACCTCTTTGACTCGCTTTCAAGGTTCACCCGTGTTGTCGTGTGTCTCAGGACCATGTTCCTCCTCGTTCCGGAGGCTATTCCATTGTATACCGTGGAGGTATGCCCCATGACCTTCCTCGGTTCCTCTGCTTAGATGGACGTGTGGGTGGCTCCCACTTTGGAACTAATAAAAATCACAGTGCTGTGAACATTCATGCTCGACCGTTTGCATGGACACGATTTCATTTCACTTGCATATATGCCTAGGAGTGGAATTACCCTTCGAGGAGCTGTCGGGCTGTCTTCCGAAGCAGGTATATTGTTTCACATTCCCTGTGGCAGTGGAGGGATTAACTCCCATCCTTTTAGTGGCAGCGTATCTAGCTGCTATCAAGAGATGAAGGTAGCATTAACAAAGTATGTGAAAACATTGAGTGATGAAAACAGCGTGGGTTAAGTCATTCCTAATGCACATCTTGAGATGGAGTCGATGGCTCTGCTTTCATTGCAGCTTTCGATGCAGCTTTCCTGGGTTTTCAGATGTCCACTGGGTGGGAGGCTGTCCCTCGGTGCATTTCCATCAGCGTGCTCTCGATCCTTGTCCATCTGCTCCTGTCACATGCAGACGGTTGGGAAGTTTCTGGTTTCGGCCTTCCCCATGATCTTTGTCCTGGAAAGAAGGTGGAGGCAGAGCGGCGGTGGTGGCTGCCTCCTGTGAGAGTGTGAGCGGAGGTAGGAGTGGGTGTGAACCTTTAGTGTCAGGTCTGCATCCTGGAGGAGGCCCTGCTGTCTGGTGGGAATAGGGACCATTCGGTGGTGACAGAGACGCTGGGGGCCCCTTTGTCTTTTTTAGACTGTGTTTTGACTCCATAACTTTCTGAAGTAGAAATTTGAAGAGATGCAAACTTATTATAAGGATATCGATCATCAGAAAGGGCAGCTCTCCAAACTCCCCTTTTGGGAAAGCTAAGAGGAGGAGGGTGATACTGACAAAACACAGCCATGTTTGTCCTCATGACCTTGGCTCTTGAGACTGAGATTTCAACCAGATTCCCATAAGTTTCTAAACCTCAGGTGCTCTGGGTTTTGGATATTCAGGCCAGGTTTCCCATAGAAGATGTGCAGGGATTTTATATCCTGTGAGTTCACAGATATCTGGGAAACAATTCCTTCCTGGCATTTTTTAGGGGAAAGACAAGCAATATTCTTTTTAACCCTTTAGGTTGCTCATGGTCCCTGTATTAGCAAGAGTGTCTCAGTACATGGTATTTTTTCATTAAATACACTTTTTTTTAAATGAGATCTTTGCCGTCTTCACTTAGTGATCTATTCTTTTTTACAGTCTATTCTCTTTCAGGCCTTCTGCCCCTTTTTCATCCTTCCAGTATTTCCAGTAGAGTTTTCTGCCATTTTTAGAGATTTCCTTGGCAGGGGGAGGGGTTGTCATACGGGGAAAGGGTGGGAGCTCATTATCCCATTTCTAATCTATTGCGTTTTGTCTCTGGCCTTTCCTTTTATCTGAGGCGTGTTTTCTTGTACCACAAGCTTGAGTCAAGCAGATCTCTTGTGCCTTTGTGGATATTCAGCCACACTGACTTTTGGCTTCAATCTGGACTCATTCCGATTCTCTTTGTTCACTGAATTAAATAAATACTTTGAGTTTGTATCTCCTCTTACTTGACACTTGGAAATGAGTGGTCTGCAAAAAATACGGTGCTTACAGCTCAGATTCATAGAACTATTTTGACACTGTTTTTTCAACTCTGAGATGTACACATACTTGACTCAAACATGCCTTTTTCATTTCACTTAAGAACAGCCAAGGAATTACTGTCATTCAGTTTAAGGCTGTTCCAAAGCAGCCAGTCAATGCAAAACGTTGATTTACAGCTCAGCCTTGGGACTTGGGCTACAGAACCGATGCAGGGTGCTAATGATGTGATCTCAGCAGCACGGAAGGGCAGCTGGTGCTCATCCCTTTAGCAGACGATTTGTAAGCAGCTACTGGTGCCAGACATTTGACGAGGCAATGCGGACTCGGAGGTTTCCGTGAGGTACAACCCAAGTCCTGGCGGATTAGTCCAGTGTGAGGATCGCAGCACGCCCCCGACTGCAGCGGCATGGTGATTTGGTCCTGTCCTCCTTCCCACCAATCCACATGCAGCCCCTTCCCACCAATCTACATGCACCTCATCGTGGTGCCCCAGGAAATCAGCACTTCCACACTGGCGCTGAAAGTTCGGCCAGCCCTGGTTCCTGGGCAGGGATGGGACAGAGGAGATTACAGCCTGGTGTGGCGAGGGACAGGAAAGGTTCTGTCCAAGGTGCTGTGGGAAAGAAGGACGCTCCGGCCAGGCTGGGCGTGGTGGGGGAGGCTCGGAGGAGGGGTGACCTGAAGGAACGCAGGACGGACCCCAGGACTGTTCGCTGAGTGCAGAGCCCAGCAAGGTGGGAGAGGGGGCGGGAAACTCTAGGTCCATCCTATGTGGCTGGAGTCAGCGCGGTGGGAGAAGTAGCCAGGGCCCCTCAGGAAAGCCATTGCGGGGAAACCACAGTAAGATTAGTCTTCATGCTAGAAGTGACTGGAAACAAACAGAATTCCGGTCAGTGCGTGGTGTGATTATATCACTGGTAACGGTAACACACCGACAGTGAAATATTTGAGTCACTTGCTCGGTACCAAGAGCTGCGCGAAATCCTTTCAGTGCATTATCTTGCTCCGATCTCGCCTCTGATCTCACTCCGAGGAGTGAGTATCATCATCCTTATTTTATAGATGATGAAGCTGAGGGCTAGCATGTGCAGTTACCAGAGTAGGTTAAGATTGTTTGGCCGTTGGGAAGCAGAGGGGTTTAAATCCATCAACGTCTATGCTGTTCAGACTTGAGCCGTGTCCCCTCGTTGATCCCAGTTTGGGAAACACCAGCCCAAGCAAGCAGAATTTCATCTCTGAAAATTTCTTTCAATTTGAAGTTATTAGTGCCAAGAAAATTTGTCTTTAAAACTAGTGGGAAACAAATTTTTTTAATCATTAAAATTAAAACTCGACATTAAAAAATGTTCCTTGGACTCTCAATTTGAGAATGATTAGATTCATGCCATGGGACGCTGGCATGTCCCATTAGGGACTAATTAGGAAGCAGTTGTGGGGGGTCTAGGATGAAAAATGTAGGTTTGGGGGGAGGAAGAGGAGAGCAGATGGATTCTAGGCGATGTCGCTCATCTAATCTAGGACTTGGAAAGAAGACGTCGTGGCCAGCAGTGGGCAGGGATCTTAGACTGACTCGAGTTTTGAGCTTGGGGAGCTGGTGATGGTGTCATTCCTGAGAAAGGAAAAGGGGATGGGCACAGGGTAACATATGGAAGTCCATTTTTGGTTTTTGAATGTGGAGGTGTGTGCATAAAGATGCTTTTGAAACATCAAGATAGTTTGGAATTACAGGAATAATGGCAATTCCATACCAGAGTTCAAGTTCATGGTGCCAGGGTCTGGGCTTCTGACTCAGAAGAAAGGGCTCAAAAAGGAACACTTAAAATTAGAACAAGGACCAGGATGTTAGGACCAGAAGTAAAGAACCTCAGAAGTGAAAGCTGGTGAACCAGTTATCTCACACGCACGGGGCGAGGAATTGGGGTCCCTGGGCTTTTATCCCATCCATGCCTCTTGCTTTGTGGTCTCTTTCAGCTGAAACTTACCATGCTTCATACAAGTGGATCAGAGGAGAAGCCCTTACTGCTTCTAATAGCTGGTGACTCTTGGGGGGAAGGGGTGTGCTATGTCATGTTGTGGCCAGCCCCCCTGACTCCAGGCTCTCAGTGGCTGCGTATGCCCTCAGGACAAGTCTAAGAGGAAGTGGCCCACTTAACTGAAAATCTGCCTTGGCCTGTTGTTTGGGCTGCAGCCTCAGGAGACTGCAGAAAGTCGATGCGGCACAGAAATGTCGAGTCCACTAGAAAGTTCCACTGAAATCTCATCAAAAGCAAAATCATACACTCCTAGTCTCCCAGGGTGCAGGGGAAATAACAACAGTGCCTCACTGTCAGCTCCCACCTGTCAGATTTAACATCTCAGTTACATGGCACAAGGGGTTAAAGTCATCTTTACATCAATATTCTGCTGCTTTATCCTGCCTTGCTGAGTTTGCTAGATAACCAACAACTGAATACAGATAAAAGATTGCTATTTTCTATTTCAAAGACAAACTAGTTTGTGGGATTAAGCCATTTAAATTGTCATCAGATTTTCAGGGCCCAGCGTCACAGGATACATGGCCTCTGGGTGCAAAACCAAAATAAGGCAAAGGGCTGGAGAGAGAGACATGGCATTAGTGACGGCTGGCAGCATGCACCAGACGCACTGATGTTATTACCTCATTTGATCCCACACAGGGGATGAAACAGTGTTGCTCATTATTTTGAGGATGAAGTCACAAAGGATCAGAGAGGTTAGGAAACCTGCCCAACAGCACACAGCACAGCTAGCATTGGATTCCTTGGGATTATGGAAAAGCGCACATGTTAGAGTCAGACCTAGAGGGACCCCAGTTCAGAGATAGCCTTCTAAGTTCATTTATTTACCCTCTCCAGTTCCCTCATTTGCCATTGGTGCCAGGCTGTGAGCTGGATCCCGGGAATACAACAATGATTTAAATGGCTCATCCTTCCAAGAGCCTGGCAATCCCCGAGAGATGAGAAACATAAATCCCTACCTGGGGGCCCAGAACAGAGGAAATTCCCCGGGTATGGGGGGCACTAGCCACATGGGACAGACCAGGGGAAGGGAAGAGCAGATACTAAAGCTAGGCAGTGCAGGGCACCTGCTTAATGGGGAGTGACGGGGCAGGGTGTGTGTGTGGGGGGGCCCTGTGCCCTGCAGTGACACTTGGCCTCTGGCCTGAAGGAACTGGGGGCCACAGAAGCAGCTAAGGTGGGGGTGGACATTTCTCCGCCTACTCATAAACAGACAACTCACGTCAAGCGTGACACTGTGATTGTTCTTCTAGAGAAACAGAAAAAATCTCAGTACGAAACCCAGTTCAATGAGTCCAACTTTCTAGAAACCCCACAGGAAAGCAGTCAGTGCCTGAATCCCTTCTAGGAATGATCGCTACAAACACTGTTGTCCTCACAATGGAGGGTTTCCTCCTGCCTTCCTGTGCGCAAGCAACACTCAACCGAATCGTAACGATATACACGACCCACCCAACGAGCAACGAGGGTGGGAGGTGCCAGCAGGTCAGTCCCTGAGCAGTAAACCTTAACCACGGAGCACAAAGCCGTCTGACGACCCGTGGAGTTTACGGGCAGACTGATAGGATTAAGGGTCTGAGAATCTAAAACGCCAGGAAGCTAATCTACGGACAAAAAATCTGCCCGTGGAGACGCAGAGCCATACCACACAGCGAGCAATGCCACGTGCAGCCAAGTCGCCTGCAGGGGCTACTGCCCGCCAACCAGGAAGGCCTAGGTGATACACCAGCCCTGACCTCCGCTGCTGGGCTTCAGAGAAGAAGGTTACCTCTTAGAGCCAGCTGGCATAGTCAGAAGGAATGACCGACACTCCACACACGTTAGAGAACATGCTGGTTTTTGCTAGTTAAGGAAATGAGGAAAAGAAGACCTTAAATTGGAATTTATATGCAACATTTAGGAATTGTGATTTTTATAGAAGAATGATGTACATCTTTCTTTTAGATGTTAGACTACGTGACTTTTTTATTCATAAAAGAAGTTTTCAGGAATGGGGCTACTGGGTGGCTCAGTGGGTTAAAGCCTCTGCCTTCGGCACAGGTCAGGGTCTCAGGGTCCTGGGATCGAGCCCTGCATCGGGCTCTCTGCTCAGCGGGGAGCCTGCTTCCCCTCTCTCTCTGCCTGCCTCTCTGCCTACTTGTGATCTCTCTCTCTCTGTCAAATAAATAAATAAAATCTTAAAAAAAAAATAAAAATAAAAAAAGTAAATAAATAAAATGCATGCACACAGAAATACACACACACACACACACACACACACACACACACACACACCCCACCACCACCACCCCCCCAGTAACTGCACACACAGATACACACCAGCACCCGTACTCTTGGGCATTCATTCTGTCTAAATGAAAACTTAGGTTTGTACAAAAACGTACACACAAGTGTTCATAGCTGTGCTGTGTAAAAGGCAAAAGCTGGAAGAAGCAACTCCCAGAAGGTTACATGGAGTATGAGCCCATTTACATCATATTCTTGAAATGACAAAATTAGAGAGACTGGAGGACAGATTGGTGGTTGCCAGAAGTTAAGAAGGGAGCGGGGCTGAGAGGGGAATGGGGTTGGCTTTAAACGGGCCATGTGCCGGATCCGAGGGCAACGGAAAGGTTCTGTATCTCGAATCTGGGTCCAGACCCTGGTTGTGCTCTTGTGCTTGCATTTTGCGGGATGTTGTCACTGAGAAAAAGCAGGGAAAGGGTATCTGCAATCATTCTGTATTACTGCTCACAAATGCACATGGAGCTATAATGACCTCAGAACAAAAAGTTTAATGACAAAAAAGTTTAGAAATGCATGCAGAAAGTCTGGAAGAAAATATATCAGAACTCCAATAATGGATCACAAAAAGTGATGAAAAGATCATGAAACACAAAAGGTGTTTTGGACCTTCTTTATACTTTTCTATCTTTCCCATTTTCTCAAAGTTCAAAACATCTCTAACCTTAAAAAAAAAAAAAGTCCAATCACAATCACTGTCGGTAAACATATCTGGATACACCTAACTGATTCGATTCATTTTAAAAATGACAAATGACTATTGTAGAGTTACTTTCACAAAATCCCGGAAGCCAATATTTGGTTTCCATGACCGCTCATTGTAGCCAGAGGTGGGGACGCAGAAGCCTTCGCCTGTGTCATGGATCATACTTGCCATCATGAATTCATGAGCCAATAAATGAACGAAGACAGAAATTAAATTGAGAGAGGCACCCCCGGGAGGGAAGCTGAATCCCAAGAAAACCCAAACCTAGCCAGCCAGAGTTGTGCAAAGGGGTCGAAATCGAAAGTGTACGTCAGTTTTTCATCAAATAACACACAGGCTCAGATGGTCTTAAAAAGCGTAGCACTAACTGTGTCCCCCTCCCTTTTGCTCACTCCCTTCTTCATCCAGCTGGTCTCCGGGCTCGTGTCTAAGGATGCTGGGCTCCTCTGTCGGTGCAAAGACGATTGATGCATTTCCTTTTGGAATGTTCTGTGTTCTTCCTTGCAGGATGCCCCCCTCTTGGGAATAGATACCTTGTATTCAGCCTTCGTTTGTGTCAGTTGCTCTGACTTTTACCTACATCATTTTGTTTAGCTTTCATGATGAATCTGAGTTAGTTATTCACATTCTTATTTTGCAAGTGGAAAAAAAAAAATCATGGGCCAGAGCAGGTGTAAGTACCTTGCCCATTTTCCCTAAGCTCTCGGAAGCGTTGAACTAGGAGAAATGAATCCTGCCAGATCTGCCTCCGGTACGCCAAGGCCATGTTTTGGTCATTACCCTGCTCTACCTCTCCTTATACATTGTACCCAATTTGAAACCCAGGACCGTTTATTCTGTGTTTATTGAGTCTGCATCGTGGGCCAAGACTGGCTCTGGGGAGCAAGGTAGGCATGCTTCTTGCCCTCTTGGCTTTTCGAACCATGGTTCACAACCCATAATAGATGTGAAATCAGTTCAGAGGGTCACGGCCAGCATTTAAGAGAAACAATAAAAAATATTGACAATAGGAAATATTGTGACAAGTATTTTTATGAAACTGTGCGTATGGTAGTTGACAGGATAAAACATTTCTAACTGTAGGTTGTGGTCAAATGAGCTGAAAGAGACCGACCTGGGGTGCCAGAGTGGGGGACCCAGAGGTGGTTTTTAAACAAGAAAGATGAGGGATTAGATAAGCAATTACAGTCTGTCCTAGGAGCTAGGAAGACGGTACACACAGCAGAATAAGGAGGAAACTGGCATGGTGTCCTTCTCCGCACTGATGTCTCCCGGAGAAGGTAACCTTGGGGCAGAGATCTCGAGAGTCCCGGGATGCACGTGGCCCAGACTCAGGACAGCCGCCCCTGGGCAGGGTAGGCACAGAGTAGAAAGAGCTGGACCATAACATCTGACCATATTACAGTACAGGTAGAAAATAGTAACGCAGATACAAGCCAACCCCAATGCCTAGACATCGTCCTCGTCCTCACCACCATCACCCTCTTATCTCAGGTCAAATAAGGAAGAGCCAAAAACTAAATTGCAGAATATTGTCATGCTGACCTTTGATTAACCTCTCCTCAATGTTTTTCTTTGTTTCTAAAATATTTTTATATTTTATGAAAGGTTTTGTTTATAGGCATTGGCTCATTCACAGCTTTTTTTTTTCCTAGTGCCTACCTAGACCTCTGGTGGGTGGGCCTTTCTAGACCGTGGCATCTCAACGTGGCAGTCTTGATGTTTGGACTGAATAATTCTGTGATGTGCAGCAGCGTTTCTGGCCCTTCCTGACCTGACGCCAATAGCGCCCTTCTCTTCCCCCCGGTTCTGATGACCAGAAATGTTTACAGACATTGCCACAGGTCCGGGGGGGCAGAGCAGGGGCGCCGATCTGTGAACATTCTAGCAGAAATTCTAGGATACAGCGAGAGAAGGTTAACAGATTGAGAATACCCTCCGTCCCATCTGTCCAGGGGAGGACATGACAGGGTCACTTTCTTTTTCCTTTCTCTTTAATTGGAAAAGTTAAACATTAGGACTGGGGCTTCTAATGACTTGTCATAAGAGAAATCTGTGTATATATGTAAAACTGTGTGTTATCGAGACTCTTGCCTCCATGTGGTGGGAGTTTCCTTGCAATATAGGTGCTATCCTATCCTAAGGTTAAATGTGAAAGTGGATTGACCGTGGCTCAGCTATTTTTTACTTAATTAACTGACTCCACACCTTTTGAGCTCGCATGTAGAAGTGGACCCAGCATTAGACAAGCCTTCCAAGTCATTTTTCCAATACTGTTGATTGGTTTCCTTTGTTCTGCTCCCATGCTTAATCCAGGCCGTCTTGTGACCAGTGGCTTGTATTTCTGTAACAGGAGCTATTTGTTCTGAGGCTGCGTCTTCTCTAAATTGGCTTCCTGTCTATTAATCTTCCATATTTTCCTCCACTTCCTAACCTTACCACATTTCTCCTAGTATACGCCCCATTAAAGTAACTCCATTTTTTCCTGAGTTGGGTTTTACGGAATATATTTTGTTACTGTATTTTGGTGGCTGTTCCCCCCAAAATTCCTGTAAAAAGAATTCCATCCTTTAAACCTAGAGTTATCCTGCCATTTGGGAATAATCTTGTGTAAATAATATCCTGTTAATTGTTGCACATGCCAATGACTTTTGATGCTTCAAGGGACTCTCCTTAAAAAATTCTTGAGTAAGATTGTGGGTCTCCGTAATCCTTTGAAATCTTTCTAAATTAAATCAGGTGCTTATTCAGCCACTATGCATTAACACATTGAATGCAGGGGGCTGGTTCCCTCTTACTTCCTTAGGGTCTCTGCTTCAATGTGACCCTATTGGGGAGGCTATCCCCATATCTAGTGTAAAGTAACCCCTCTTGGTACTTAGTCCCTTTACCCTCATTTATGTCTTCATAAACATTCATCACCATCTGTAATACACATTTATTTGTGTATTTTATTTTATTTTCTTCCCCTTGTTGGAATGTAAGCTATATTTCCAATGCTTAGACCACATCAGTAAACATGTGCTTGAATGAATGAATGGATTTCCTTAGTTTATCAAACACTTATTTAGCACCTGCAGTATGCCATGCACCATTCTAGAATTTTTATACATATTAACCCATCTCTGAAGGGATGGTTATCCTTGCCTTTCCTTCACAAACACATTTTCTCTACTATTCTACTTTTCTGGAGATGATTCGTCTTTTGAGCAGCTACTGTCCTCTGTCTTGGCATAATGTTTCTGTTTCTTCTGTTCATGGTCTTTTGTTTATGTAACTATTCCCTTCCATCATGATTCTGTCTCCTTGAGGCCATGGGAAGGATTGATTCCAGTTCGCTGGATTTGCCCACTCCCAAAATGGTCACGTGCCCACATTGGACACACAGCATGCTCCTGGAAACCTGAAGTCAAGTGTATGAAGGCAGGGATCTCTGCAGTGTGTAGCCATCTCCTTCCGTGCTGTGTGCCCAGCTCTGGACTTCAGTCCACGCATTGTCTTGTGTTCCCAGCGCATTGAAAAAGACCAGTGTTTACATATAACATAAATATTTATGTGTGTGTGTGTGTGTGTAATTTTTTAGTATCTAAGTGTTGTAGGCTGTGCATGACTTTCCAAAAGGCAGCATCAATACAAATACAGAGGACAATTTTAGTATTCTAAATTATTTCTATCCTCAAATTCTGGAATTCTCTGTATACTCAGGGACATTTAGTGGGAAGAGTTGTTTCCACATTGGGAAGGACTTGCTGACGATGAGTTTTGAGGGGAGGGCTCAGCAGGAAACAGTCGGGCTGGCTTTGGTGCCTTGTCATCTTTTGAATAAGAACCTTTTCCTGGGAACCTGAGCAACCAATCCACCCACTGTGTTGGCCAGAGTTTTGAGCAAGCAGCGTGAGAAGAGCCTCCCGGTGTGTGCTAGGAACAGAGAGGTGACGCAGGACTCTTCCTTGCACTCCTCAACTGGCTGGGAGTTTGCGGGGCCAAAGTTCTGCTTCTGCCCCCACCCTCACTGTCACTGCAGATAGAAGACCCAAGTACCAGCCCAGGGGTTAGTGTTTCCAGAAAACCTGCTTGCAGCGCCTGGGTGGCTCAGTCGGTTGGGCATCTGCCTTCGGCTCAGGTCGTGGTCTCAGGGTCCTGGGATCAGGCCCTGCATCGGGCTCCCTGCTCAGCGGGATGTCTGCTTCTCCCTCTTTCTCTGCCCGTCTCCCCTGCTCATGCTCTCTCTCTCTCTCTCTCAAATTAATAAATAAAACACAAAGAGGGAAAAAAGAAAACCTGCCCGGATTAGCATCATTGGCATGTAGCAAGCTGGGGAAGAGCAGAGAGTTTTAGCTGTTCACTTCTGGGATTTTCCAGATTATCCCAAGACAACTTCAACCCGTGGCCTAAATCTGTTTCTTTAGTTTTCTTCCACGGTGCTTGAGTTAGAATGGAAGGTCAGTGTCTTAAAAGTACATCTACGCTCTTGGATGTTCCTATGCATTGTTTTTCTTTAATACTTGTTTCTTGGCCGTGGCATACCCCACCCTGTGCTCCCAGGCCTGTCCTACCCTTTGGATGCTTACGTGGCGGGGTTGGCTGCCTTGCCAGGAGGTCGGGTGCTGGGGCTGGTGCGTCTCCTGCCGGTTGCCTGTGCCCAGGGAGCAGCTGGGGAGCATGGCCGGCCTTGAGAAGAAATAGTCAGCTGCCTGCCCTCGCATTGAGCAGCTTCTTGGGGCTGGTTTTGACCAACTCTTGTGGTTCCTGTGGCAGAAATGCCACTGCTGAAGTTTTATTTTTTCTCCAGAAAAATGAAACATGCCATTTTTCATGACTTCTCAAAACTGTTGGATTGGTACTTAGGCTTTCCTTAGTGTGTCATTCTCTTTTGCAATAACATACTATTTGTTGCCATGTAGGCAAGTGGCCGATATTTAAAAATAGAATTTCCCGATCAGGAAGTTCTGCAGATACTGTACCAGAAAGTTGTGTGTATGTGCACATAGGAAAGATGTGTGCATGTGAAGACTGTGCATTTTTCATGTTCTTTAGGTCCTTTTCATATCTTCGTGTTTTTTAGAGATGAACACTGGAAAAGTGTTAAATGAATAATTACGGAGTAGACTCCATCATCAAATGGTTTTGTTACATACATGAGTTTGCATGTAAAGCTGGCCAAAATGTGATCAACAGGTGCAGCTGACTTAATATGGGGAATCCTCTACCAAATCAGTAGTGACAAAAAAGCACCGAGTAGATTTTAGAAATACATGCAGATTCAGCGGTCAGTCTTAACCGCACCTGAGTTCGTCATGTACACGCTAACACACGTATGCGGCCCTCATCAGTGGTCTTTGGAATTTTAAGGAGGACAGGTCTCAAGCAAGGAAACTGATTTTATTTTAAATCCAAGAAGGGATTTAAGGATATTTTTAACATATTCCTGTGATGATGTGTTCCAGCCTTTGAGCAGATACATATTTGAACAAGTAGGACTATATGGTGAATGGAAGAGCTATTATGACGAAGTTTTGAAATATATTGTATGATCCCGTGTGAGACGTTACACAGTGAAGCCAAGCTACTTTCTAAAAGTTTGGTTAGCCAGTTTCTTAACTCTTACTCGATTTACAGCAATTGGAGAAGTGAACTGCAAATTTATGATTTCTGCGATTCCCGAGGGATGGCTAATACTTGAACTTGTGTCTTTGAGGAGTATCTAATTGCAATTGTCAAATAATTGCTTCCTTTCAAAGTAGAGAAGTGGCACAGAGAAAATGAAGAAATTCTCTGCAGTAATACTTTCTATTGGCCAATTCAGGATCTTGTTGCCGAAACTGTGCTGAGATTATACTTTAAGGTGGGAAACGTCTGGGGAGACTGTCCACTGCCGATCGCTAAACAATTGCATTCATTCTGCCCATCAGGTGTTCACGTACAAGCAGAGCACAATTACACACCAGAAGGTGACCGCTATGCACCCCATGAATGAGGAGGGCGTGGATGACATGGCCACTTTGACGGAGCTCCACGGGGGGTCCATCATGCATAACTTATACCAGCGATATAAGAGAAATCAAATATATGTAAGTTCCACTTGAATTCTCTATAAAAATCCCTCAAGTCTGAGTGAATATGAGTTTTTGTTTTCAAAGGGTATTTCCTGCCTTTTGAGAACCTGTCCAGTTCATCTAAGTAAACCTGTGTTTTTGGGAGTTTTGCCAAATTAGAAACGTGGTCCAGTAAATCATGGTCGTGTGTTTATTGCTTTGATTTTATTAGAGAGGATTACTTTCTATTGAAGGGCAATTTGACCTCTTCTGGTGAGTGCATTCTGTTTTGTTAAGTGTTCTAGTCTACAAAGAAGTCACCAGAATGGTTGTTGTCTTCCTCAGTTAAGGGGGGGGGGGATGTGGATTTGCAAATAATAGTACCTGAAGCTCCAGCTTTTGATCCTTTTCTTGATTTTTATCCTTTTATGGATTTTCACATTTTTTTCTGGCTCTGGAGCCCCTCCAGGGGAATATTTGGATTCAGGGAACTCATCTTTCTTATTTGTAGAATTGCCATTTTGAAGGGAGACATGTCCATAAAAAGCAGGCGTGCACATTTTTCTCTCAACTTTCGTGAAATGTGACTGTATCTGTATTACAAGGGTAATATTTAGAAATCGTTCCCAAAAAAATCATCTCTATAATACGTAATTACTTTTTGACATTAAAGTACATGTATTAGTGTATCTGTCAAGATTGGCCTGGAGATTTTGTCTTTTTCATCTGTCTGTTTACTGTAAGGATAGTAAATGGGCCAACTGTGTACATAGGTTTTTTTCTTGTCAAGTTCAAATTTATAGGGTTTGGTTTTGTTTCCTTTTTTTTAACGACATCGAGAACTAATGAAATCCTATATGGTGACTAACATAATAAAACACACACCCACACACAAAATAAAAATTAAAATTAAAAAATGATTTTAATATTGTAAAAAACTCTTGATCTTTAATTTTTCTTCTTCAGCAGTTATGCTTAATTTTGCCAATACCTTGGTGATTTTGATGAATAATGTCAGCCTTTACAGCAAGCCAGTAGGTGCTAATGGAAACTCAAGTCCTGCTTAGTATTCTTGTTTCTCTGATTTATTTACCCTTAGACTGGAGAGGAGAGCTGGGAAATGAGGAATGAGTTACTTGCGGGTTTAATGCTTAATTTTCCTCTGCTTCTTACGTTGCGGAAGTGTCATTTTTGCCAGATTGACCTAATGTTTGCCACGTGTTCATAAGCAACCCTATGGAGAGAAAGGCAGTGGGATTCTAGCTCTCTGGCTGGCTGAGCCTGCTCACCCTGTCTCTAGATTACGGTGTTTTCCATATATTCTTCAGGAAAGGTAACATTCACATGTGTTTACAAAGACGTGGCTATCTCTTCTGTGTTGTGCATGTGCTGGCAGAGCTCTGCTTGTTCCAAGGTCAGAAATCTCCAGGGTGACCCGTGGCCTCCCTCCTTCCCCGGGGAGGAGCCACTACCTGAGTCCAGGTTGCCATACCTGCGTATTGTGTGTGATTTGACACTGCCACGGAACTTTGTTTACCAAGCAATTTCCTTGCTCAGTTCAGTCAAGGACGGACTTTGTTTTTGCTTTTTTAATTTATATTTTATTATTTTTTTAAGATTTTATTTATTAGAGAGAGAGAGAGAGGGCACAAGCCAGGGGGAGAAGCAGAGGGAGAGAGAAAGGGAGAAGCAGACTCTCCACTGAGCAGGGAGCCCGACGCAGGGCTCGATCCCAGGACCCTGAGATCGTGACCTGAACTAAAGGCAGACGCCCAACCGACTGAGCCACCCAGGTGCCCCCAACTTTGTCTTCCTTGAGCCAAGGACATTCCTAGGTATCTGGTAGTTATATGAGAAATGTTTGTAAAACACATGCGATACGTATTAGAAATAGCATCCTAGTTGATGATGAAATGTGAAGCTAGATACACAATTTCTTCGTGGGTATGTGTGTCTCGTACATGAGTATTTCAGAACTCACCCTCTTCTATCTTTAGGGGCAAGTTCTTATTCTACATTTAATAATCAGGAGAAAGTCAGTCCATTAGAAGGGGGGAAAAACTATCCAGGGGGTTTAAAAAGCAGAGACTTTTAAAAGTTTTTCTCTCCCTCTTTTCATGATGATGTTAAACCTGATAGCTAATTTGCCCAACAAAGCCTGTGAATAGAATGAAGATCTGAAAAAACACGGGACTTTTGTACCTCCGAGTTGCAGGTCGATTCAGTTAATAATGCCCTTCTATGCCTGCCTTTTGAGACTTGGATAACTGTATTATCATAAAACAGCCCCTCGATTTTCTTATCCTTGCTGAAGATGTTGGTGGTGGCTTCTAGGACTGGAAGCCCCATTAAGACAAAACCAGCACCTGTCAGAAAAACCACAGCGTTCTGCCGTTTAATCCTCGCTCTGAGTGATGCCTATCTATAGCTTTAAAAAAGAAAAAAATTACTTGTATCAGAGGTACTGTATCAGTTTTCTATGGCTGGCATAAAAAATTGCCTTTACTGTAGCAACTTAAAACATCGGATAGTGTCCTGTGGTTCTGTAGGTCACGGTCTGACCGGGGTCTTGCCAGCCTCAAATCCCGGCTTGGGAAGGACAGTGCTCCTGTCTGGAGGCTCTAGGGGACCATCTGTTTCCTGCTCCTTCTGGTCATAGGTGAAGTTAGAGAACTGAGGTCCCCGTTTTCTTGCTGGCTGTCAGCGGAGGGCTGTTCTTAGCTTCCACGGGTCCCCTTCCTTCCACCTTCAAAGCCAGCAGCGGTAGACCGAGTCTCTCTCATGTTTCCAATCTCTCCTTCCCTCCTTCTCACTTCTGTCTGCAGCCAAGACTTCTTAGCTTTTAAGGATTCCTGCGATTGGATAGGGCCCACCCGGATAATCTCCCTGTCTCAGCATTTTCCAACCTTAATCACATCCTCGGAGTGCGTTCGGCCCGGACGTCCAGGGGCACGTTGTTCTGCCACAGGTGGCCTCCTTTGAGGCGTGTTATGGAGAAGGAATCCTCGTGGGTCCTCTCCAACACTCTGGATCTTGCATAATTTCCTTTGTTGGCTTTCTGGTCCGAGTGAGCAGGTTACACGGCTTGCTGATGAGAAGACCGATCTCCAGGTAGAAAGGTCTGCTGTCTTGTGCTAAAAAGGACCGTTAGCTTTTTTCCTCCTTGGGGACCGCCCTTACTGCCTGAGGACTTTACCAGACCCCAGTAAGATATTTTTCCCAGCCGTTCCCATCCCCCATTAAAGTGGGGTAGACAGCTATAAAGAGGGAAGACAAATCCAAGTTGAGCATGCTTTTCTCCACTCGCCTCCTCTTGGGCTCTATGTTAATCATTTAATCTGCGTGTCAGTTTTTTAAATTTATGTTTTTTAAAAGGTCAGATGTCATAACCCCCATATCTGACAGGACTGTTTTAAAATCAAATGGCAAGTGAAAGTTTCTAGAACCTTTGTACCTTTCCCGCATCTTCCTCGTCTGTACTACCAGGTGTTTATCGAGCTCCTGCCTGGAGCTGGGCCCTGGGTCCTTCCGGGCAGAAGCCGAAGGGACTTCTCTGCCAGTGTGGAGGTCTGCACGACCCTAGCCTTGCCACTGGTCCTTCTGGGATCGGACCCTGGTTAGAGCAGCTCTACTCTTTACACAGTTGCCTTGCCTGAGCCCCTGTCTTCTGCCCCAAGGCTGGATTCCTTTCCTGGAACTTCGGGTTCCTGGCGCCGAGGCTCCGAGTCGTCTTTCCCATCCTCGGGCGACTTCCCAGCACTATGGCTCCCAGCCTGGGACCTCGTCCCACACTCCACCCCGAGCCTCTTTTCTATGGCCTTCCTGCCACAGGGGCTGTTCCCCGATGGCCTGTCCTCGGGAGAGGGTCTGATGAGGGTCCCACGTTCCTCTGTCTCCTCCCACCACTCACGAGACCGGGTGAGGACAAGTACCCACGCCTGGTAAGTTCCTAAAGACTCAGGGAGAGGAGGAGCGGGGCATGTGTTTGTGGGACAAAGGGGGAAGAGATAGGGAGAGGTAGCCTGTAGGTGGGCTAGAAAACCAAAACTGGCCACGAAAAGCCCTATAGGGGGATAGGAGGGGCAGTAATGACACTTCAGAGGAGGGATAAGGGTTGGTTAGAACGGAAGGGCTAGTAGACCCCATACAAGAACATGGAGAGACGAGAGTGAATTCAGTGTGATGGACTCACTAAATTGGGGGAAGTTGCTTTGCTCACGGAATCTGGTGTGTGTGAGGGAGTATTGAGCTAGTTAGACAGGATAGGCAGGCTGGGGTCAGGACATTGTTAAACCAGGTGATTCTGTCCCTAGGGGACATTTGGTGCTCTCGGGAGGCGTTTCCAGTTGCCTGGCTAAGGCAGAGGATGCTAACGACATCTCGTGGGTAGAGACCAAGGGTGCTGCTGACATCCCACGGCGCCCAGAACGGCCCACAACAAAGCATTATCTGGACTGAGATGTCAGTAGTACCAGGGTTGAGAAACCTTGATTCGCTTAGAGTCAGTCAGCAACGTTTGGGCTGGGTCGTATAGAAAGCACACCGTCTTCGTGAAAGACTTTGGAAGAGAAAACTTACCCGAGGTAAAAACTTAAAGACGAGTTGATGGGGGAGTTGTGCGGTATAGACTAGAGGGAGTGGACTGGCGGAGAAATGGGGGGCTTTAGCCCAGGGTGGAGGAGGTGGGGAGCGAGGGGAGACCAGACAGGGGAGGCGTGGGGGAGGAAGGGTTGGTTTTCATGGCTCCCAGCTTCGAGAAGCCCACTGGCCGTGGGAACATGGCCCTGACGGTCCTGGCAGCTCCTCCAGGAGAGGAGAGTGGGGAAGGCAAGTTGGTTTGGGACGCCTGTCTCACTGTATTCGCTGGAGCCTGGATCACTTCAAATTGTTACGTCCCCAGCTTCTAAACACAGTGTTGACAAGAGCCGACGAGGTTTCCGTTGTACTGAACGTGAGCTCTGTGTCTGCCAGGCCGGCTCCGCGGTGTGGCAGATTGGATTTCCGCCCAGCGGAAGAGAAGCTCGGGGTGTCCATTATAGGGTTTGTCGCGCTCTGGGTCAATTGCATGGGGGAGCCTCCCGCCCCAGCCTTTGAGGAGCGGTCCCAAACCACATCACGGAGAGAGCCGCGGGGAACGTCAGAGCTTGTCTGCAATTAGGGCGCTGGGGATGGCTCCAGAGGGCCCCGGGCTCCGGTTGCCCCGCCCGCCGGTTAGTCTGTCGGTCCTCCCGAACCAGCAGTGCAGAGACCAGAATCAGACGAGCCCATAAATGCGTGTGTAAGCACAAAAGAGTCCTCCCAGCTAGTGTATTTTTAGGTGTTTCCAAAATATCCTCCCTTTGGTGAGGTGGCGATCCGCACCGACTCCGCAGATGTATTTGATGATGATCCTGAATTAACTCGGAAGCCTGCTGCCTTCCGCCAAGCGTAATGTGTTCACTGCAGGTGGCCAGAGACCCGTTTGCAGAGCAGGCAGGTGAAGGGGAGACCCTGGGCCGCCGACGGTCGTGGGACCGGGCGTGCGGTGGACTTGACCGTCTTGGACGTGCACATCTAAATCTGCATCTCATTTCCTGGAGTTGAGTTTTCCCCAAGCAGACTTGTTTTGGATTCATTTCCGTCCCTTCCCAAAGGCCGTGTCGAGTTAACAGTGTGCCTCTTACGGAGGCCGGGATGGCCTGGGCACGGGCCTCGGACCAGGAACGGCTGAACACAGTGCGGTTTGTCGGGGCCTTTTTTTCACATGAAATCGAGACCGGTGTTGCCAGAAGATGATTGTAACCATCTGTCTGACTCTATGTATTTTTAAACTTCACCAAACGTTCATGCTCTTGAGTGGTTACTACCACATCAGCACATGATGGCGGCAATTAGGAATGTTGTTTTTATGATTTCTTTTTTCTTCCTTTCCTGCCCCTCTTTTGGGTCCCTTACTGGGTCCGATTCCTTTCAACAAGGAGGGAGTTTTAATCAGAAATTTTCTCAAATTAAATGGGAATGTCACTTGTAAATTTCAGAGCTTGACTTCAGTAACAACTTGACTTCTCTGTTGTCCTCTAGTTTTCAACCAACGTGAATGCTTAACGGTTTTTTTACTTAAAAATGTTTTTAAACTGTTTAGTTGGATAATGACGGCAAACATTTTGTTTGTTTCTTATGTAGTAGTAGGTTTTTATGTAGTAGTTTTTTATGTAGAAGGTAGTGGACATAGAGCACTAGAACCCAGTTGAAACATGAATTTATTTGGTAGATTTGTGGTCAAATCACGTGGCCCCAAACTATCAACATGGATGCAGCCCTGCTTGTGTGCCGGGCTGAGTGCTAAGCTCCAAGGATGCAAAATTACTCTTGTTCACAGTAACTGTTCCTTGAAAGACTAGAAGACCTCCAAGACCTCACAGTTCACTGGGGAAGGCAGACACAAGCAAACCATTGACAATTGCTCAGGGTGACCATGAGTGTGATAGAAGTACTCAGAACATAATGAATGAGCATCCAAGGGAGGAAAGAAGGAGGGGTCAGAAAACGATTGCCAGCAGAGGCACCGGTCGTGCTGAGTTTTGAAGTATTCACAGGAGAATTTGACCAAGAGGGAGGCTGGCTCATTTCTAGCAGATGATCAGCATGTGCAAAGACATGAACTAGCGTGGAACATTTGTCCAACTGCAGGCAGACAAGATGCTGAAGTGTTATATGCAGCTGTCTGGCAAGATGGCCAAGAGCAGGTGAGGAAGGGCTCCGTGTATAAGTGAATGAGTTTGAAAATATTTGTGAAGGCTCTACGGGACAACTTTAAACATGAGCTCTGGGAAAACTCCCTCTGGCTGCAGGCTGTTGGATGAGTGCGGGAAGCATCCCAGTCTAGGACCAGCAAGCTAGATGGGAAGTGATGGGGTTCCAAACCGGTCCGGGGAGAGTTTGAGTATGAAGGATACCGAGAGGAAGGAGGAGAGTGTTTGATAGGGTTTGGGGGCAAATAGGCTGAATGTCTATAGGATGACTCCCAGATTTCTGGACTAACCATTTGGATTGACCAGGGTGCTTTGGTCAAGATGCCACTAAGTGAGGGGCGCCTGGGTGGCTCGATCAGTGAAGCATCTGTTCTTGATTTCGGCTCGGGTCATGATCTCAGGGTTGTGAGGTTGAGCCCCGTGTCGGGCTTCACACTGAGCACGGAGTCGGCTTGACATTCTCTCTCTCCCTCTGCCCCTTCCCCAACTCACTTGCGTTTTCTCTGTCTCTCTCTCTCTCTTAATGAATAAATAACATCTTCAAAAAAAAGATGTCACTAAGTGAGAAGAAATCGGTGTTTGGGGGAGCTCAGCCTTGCCCATGTGAGTTAGAGCTAAGGGTCATCCGAATGAAGATGTCCTGTGCGCCATTGAGCGTGTGGACCTGTAATTTAAAACCGAAGCTGCATTCAGGATAAAGATATTGCTGTACGGAGCTGCTATGATCAAGAGGGAAGGAAAGAAAAGAATGGTGGATGAGAAATAAATATGGCTGACGATTCCCACTTCTTATGTTTTCGCTTTAGCAAAGTATGGCGCAGCCCTGATGCAAGCGGATTTCCCTAGTGCGTTTCAGTTGCGCCTGTTTCCACATCCAGCTATGTTCACGATCACATGATGAAAAGTGGTTGTAGTTTTTATTGTCATTAACAAAAACAACGAATACCCCTGATTTATGTAGTCCTCTCACGTAGCCATCATGTGGGGTGCCAGGATGTGTGTTTATGACTGATCAGAATCCCTGAAGCGTGTTTCAGGGAAAGTAGCTCTGGGCTAAGGACTTCTTGGGTTCTGATGACCAGACCTTGTTGCGTAGACCTTTAGTTCCCGTGGTTGAATAGTGCCTTCCTAACCGTGGCATGGATCTCTCTGTATCTCAAAGCAGAGTGCATCTGAGCCCACTGGGTCGCTTTTAGTTTTCTGAGTCCTACCTTTGGGTGGGGGGATGACCCACTAGGCATTGCACCCTGATGCCTTTTGAAAATCTTGAACCCGTAGACTTTGGATTGAAGAAATGCAGTGAGTTTCTTCCAACACTTTTATTTTTTTTATTTTTTTTTATCATTTCTGTATTTTATTTTTTTTTATTTATTTATTTTTTTAATTAACGCATAATGTATTATTTGCCCCAGGGTACATGTCTGTGGATCCTCAGGCTTACACATTTCACAGCACTTACCATAGCACATACCCTCCTCAGTGCCTCTCGAATTCTTCATATCAGAGAGATCATATGATAATTGTCTTCCAACACTTTTAAGCAACATGTGCTACAGCTGTTTCACATTATTAAAGTGGACAAGGAAATGTATTTTTTGGTGAGTTGTGTGGAACTTTTCTGACTAGAAAAATTTGTTATGTGCTTTGAAATAGAACGTCCTTTCTGTTTCTGAAAAGCCATGCAAATGACCAAGCTCTTTATTCTGGTGGAATTTGAATCCGATATGAGGAGGCCAGTACCTGGTCCCGCCTCATGTTTGAGAGTTTCATGTGTCCAGAGTCTGAAATTGCATGGCGTCATCATGGCAGTTTCGGGAGCAGTAGAAATACCTTTTTATGGAGGGGTAAATGGTACAACATGTAACGAGCGTGTCTCACAGCTCTTGGGATTTCTTACCACGTGATCTTTGCTTCTCTTGGTACTTAATTTACAACGAGGCTCTTCTTTGACCCCCGTCGCTTGCCAGTCGCCATTTTTACTTGTATTACATTTGAACTTGACTAATTTAGTGAATCTCTTATCCGTGCAGCCTTTGTTTTAGCGATACAGTAACCTATGCAGGGTGGTATGTTTTAAGGTAGTGGGGGAAAGAAAAGATGTCCTTGGCCATAATTATTTTTGCTGATAGACCTCTAGGATTTCACCTAATTTGTCCTCCTTTGAATAAGCTATTAGGAATGACTGCTGTTGTTATTGCCATGTCGTTTTACACTTCTGTTTTACTGATTTTTGAAAGTGCCACTTGGCACAAACATGGGCACCGACGAGAAAACTCAGTAAGTAACTGAAGCCCCTCCCCCACCCCAGCTTCCATAACTGTTATGAGAATAATTCATTAGGACTCAGGTTGTTCTCTCACCTTTTGGGAGCCACTCAGACTGTCTTCTTAGATACCCCAGTTGAGTGACCCTGAAGATGGTGGGATTCGTTGGAGGCCTCTAAACAGGACAGTTGTCATCTTCGGAGGCTCATGGGTCATTATGGAGCTTGGATTGAACACACAAGTCCACTTTGGGAAATCAGTGAGGAAGGCGGCTTTTATGAAAATCTGAGTGAGGCCAAGGTGGGAGATGGAGGGGGAGGAGAGAGAGTCTAGAGTTCATGGAAAGTGGAACGTATAAGACATAGAGACATTGGCCACTGGTGAAGAGCTGGACAGAGTCAGGGATAATTCCTGTTCCATACACGGGTGAGCGGTGGAGGGGGCCGCCACAGACCCACAGTGTGATGTACCGGGAACCCGGGTTACTATCCTCGATCTCACTCACTGGCTCTGTGACAGCAGGGGCAGCACTTAGCCGTTCCCTCCTCTGTCAGAGGAGTCTGAACAGTGGCCTCTGGCCTCCCACTTCTCAAGGTTATGCTGGAGCAGGTGAGGGCTGTGAGGATGTGTCTGCGTGGGTCGGATGTCCTCTGTGCCCCCCAGTTACGAAATGTCAGGGAAAGTTGGTTTGGAAACATGCAGGCTTGTCATTTAAAATCTGGTGACAAGCCTTTTAAGAAATGACTTAGGCCATTAGTGAGAAGGCGAAGTAGTAAAGCTCGTGCATTCATGTTTTAAGAACCTAATTAACTTCTGGTACTAAATGGAGGTCTTACATTAGATAGGCATTTTTTTAAATTAATTTATTATTAAGTTTTTACTTAAATTCTAGTTATAGAGAGGCATTTTTAATGCATTTTTTAAATTAATTTATTATTAAGTTTTTACTTAAATTCTAGGGATAGAGAGGCATTTTTAACGCTAAATAAGACAAGGTTTCCTGTAATCTTAAAAAATAAAAATGAGGATGCCTGGGTGGTGCAGTTGGTTAAGCGTCTGACTCTTGATTTTGGTTCAGGTCCTGATCTCAGGGTGGTGAGATCGAGCCCGGTGGTGGGCTCTGCACTCAGTGTGGAGTCTGCTTGGGATTCTCTCTCCCTCTGACCCTCCTGCTCATGCTCTCTCCCTCTCTAAAATAAATAAATCTTAAAAAAATAATAATAAAATAGCTTTAATTGGGTTCTCTGTGTATACCAGACACACATTTTACATATTCTTTACTCTATATCTTTTTTTTTTTTTTTTTTTTTACGGTTTCAGATTATTGAGTTTAGTTCAAATTAAGCCTGGTTGTTTGCAATCCCCATGTTTGGGAGTCCATTTGTCGAATTTACTGTCATGTATTTATTAATATTTGAGCTCTAATGAGATTATTTTGTCCCTGAAAATCTAAATGCCTTTTGTCTTCTCCCTTACTAAACGGTCCTTAATTTGTCATTGGAATATTGTTTTTCTCAATTTGGGTTAAAATTTAAAGGTACATGTACGAAAACGGACTGTGATGCTTCTAGTTATTTACTCTTAATTCTGTGCTTGTTTTCAGGTCTCTCCTTGATATTATAAAAAAGAGATTAATATATTCTATCAGTACCAAAATTCACAATATCAATATCTTTTTAATTTTTAAAATGTTTGTCACCAAATACACGCAGACATTGGTCATCTTAACCATTTTAAAGCATATACTTTAGTAGTGTTATGTACGTTCACATTGTTGTGAATCTTTTAGAACTCTTAAATCTTCCAGAACTCTTAAATCTTCTGTGCCCATTAAACAACTCCCCCAGGGTGCCTGGGTGGCTCATTCGGTTGAGCGGCTGACTCTTGGTTTTGCCTCAGGTCATTATCTCATGGATCGTGGGATCGAGCCTCATGTCAGGCTCTGCGTTCAGCAGGAGTCTGCTTGAAGAATCTCTCCCTCTGCCCCTCCCCGCACATGTGTGTGTACTCTCTCGTGTGCACACACTTTTTCTAAAAAAAAAAAAAATCTTAAGAAAAATAACTCCCCCATCCCCACTCATGCCAGCCCATGGCAACTGCCATCCCACTTTCTATTTCTGTGAATTTGACTACTCTAGGTACATGATTTCAGTGGATTCATACAATATTTGTCCTTTGGGACCGATTTATTTCACTTAGCCTAATGTCCTTAAGGTTCATCCATCTTGTATGTGTCAGAATTTCCTTCCTTTTCAAGGCTGAATAATACTCCACAGTATGTGTATACTACATATTACTTATCCATTCTTCCTTTGATGGATACCTGGGTTGCTAACACCTTTTAGCTATTGTGTAATATTTTTTAAAACCCTGGAGAGTATGAAGTTTGAAAAACCATTCTTCACTCAGTAGGAATATAGCAAAGAAAATAAAGTGCTTGGAGAACATGGATTTAAGGAAAACCTTGAACAGATTCAAGATGTTATAAATATGTGTAGGTTAGCTCTCTTTGCTTAGAGTATTTAATATGGTCTAAACTGGAGGGATTTTCTTTTTTCTTAGATTATATATTTTATATGTTAGAAGCCTCTACCACAAAGTAGAAAGGACCCCAACAGGAGTACCTGCATTCTTATAGTCACGTTGGAATATTGCTGTATACCACTAAGTGCTTGATCTTTTAAAATCTGTTGCAGCTATTTTATATTTAAGTGATCTCTCTGCACCTGGCAGGAAGGCTCCTGAACATTATGGAGACAGAGGAATTCAACTCTTCGTCCGGCTTAAAGATATGCAAGTGCTCCTAGGATGTGAAGAATTGTCACATAGTTAAGGACAGGCACCTGTGAAGGTGCTCTTAACCTTAACGGTGAAAGTTTTAAGCAGTTGAAATGCAGATCATTTTGAATGTGTGTCTTCGTTTCGTGCATTATGTGGTGTGTGCAATGCAAGTAGAATAAAAGCCTGGCTTGGTATCTTCCTTTTAACTATGCAGCGAAGCCATCTCTTATCTGCAGACTCTTCCAGCACCTTCTGCCATTGCTCTTACACCGCAGTCTCAGGAAAAGCCTTCAGCCTTTTATTCCACAGGAGATTTGGAGCCCCTCAAACAGTGCTACCTGGGGTGCATGGGAAGGCTGAGAAGCTGCAGTCTGGAGGAGCGGTTGGGAGATCAGGATCTGGGCTTGGTGTTGGTGGAGACGAGAAGACTGTGTCTACGTCATTTAGTGTGGGTGTCATTGTTATAGGCTGAGAGACCAAATAAGACCAAAAATCCCTAAAAGAGTAAATTAGGTACACTCACCTGGTTTTGAGAACACAAAGGCATATGCTGTACATTTCCAGAAGTTTTCCATCAAAATGGGGAAAATCAGGATTTCTTGCATAAAGTGGTGAAAGTCTATTTTTAGTAATATTTATACGGAACTTATAATTTCTCAGCAGTGTATAATAAGGGACTACATGGTCTTCGTGGCAGTTGACGAAAGATGAGGAACGGATTTTCAACATCTTGTTGGGGAAGTCAGACATGAAGATCAATATTGTTTTAGGAAAAGCGTCCAACCACCAGAGCCATGGCGGTCATTTGGCATGAATAGTATAACTAAACCAACTTTGGATTTTTGTCTTTCCCCTCAAATTGTGTGCCTTTCGAAGCTCTTGGTGGAAGTGTTCTCTTTCACGGTGTGCGTGGTTTTCTTCCGTCTTGAAGGCAGGTTGGTAACTCAAACATGGAGCGACCTGTAGATGTGGTGGGATGATCTTCTGAGCCAGAGACACTGTGGGGTCTCAGCCAACAGGCCAGCTCCAGCTCCAACTGCGTGGCAGTGACTGGGCTCACTGGGGAAAGGTCTCATGATGCATTAGTGGGTCCACCAGGCATGACGGCCAGTTCTGCAGGGTGCCTCTGTGCTGAACGTCTGGCTTCCTTCTCCTCTAGAATCACTGCGGGGTGGGGACTGGGGAGGGCACGTGCGCGTTGTTGGTAACTGCCATAGCCACCAACCACGTTGTTCTGAAGCACTTTACAGCTGTTTCATTGGGCAAAGTGCGATATAAATGACTTAAAAAGAAAACCAGGCACAAGACCATTTTGGATGTTCCAGCTTCAACTTTGCTAACAAGCATTTAATGCCCTTGGATTTCCTACCCCCATACAAAAACCATGTCCTCCGCACTTCCAGGATGAGTGATCTCTTAAGCCAAGCTGTATGACCAGTGGGGTTGCCCAACCAGGAGGGGGTAGCGTGAGGTTTTGACCAAAATAATCGCTTTCCAAGTAAAGCTTTTGTGGAAAGATTATGACACCCTTTATGAGTCACTCAATACTTTTTAAAAGAAAGGCTCATCTCCCCAACAACCATATAAACATGTTATGATAAGGTGTGCAAAATTTTCAAGACACAGGCTGGGTATATCATTTTTAAAATTTTTTTTTTTTTTTTTTGCTTTTAGATAAGCTCCACGCCCAATGTGGGGCTTGAACTCACAGCCCTGAGATCAAGAGTTGCATGATCTACTGACTGAGCCAAATAGGTGTCCCAGGGCATATCATTTTTTTAAAAAGTGTATTAAAAATGGGTTAATATCAAGGCGCCTGGGTGGCTCAGTGGGTTAAAGCCTCTGCCTTTGGCTCAGGTCATGATCTCAGGCTCCTGGGATCAAGCCCTGCATCGGGCTCTTTGCTTAGCGGGGAGCCTGCTTCTTCTCTCTGCCTACTTGTGATCTCTCTCTCTCTGTGAAATAAATAAATAAAATCTTTAAAAAAATGGGTTAATATCCTAATATTAATTAAATTTAATTCTCATCTTGATACCGTGTGGCTTTTAAATTTTACTTGTAACTGAGAAAGAGGATTTCAGTGTGCCTACCTCGCTGTTTTAAGAGGGGAGGCATTAAGTGTCTTAATTTCTGCCAAAGTAGGAAAAAAGTAAGACCATATTTCAACAGAAAAAATGGATAGTTTTGATTATTTCTAGAATAAAAATAATCAGGGCAGCTGGCTGGCTCAGAAGAGCATGAACTCTTGATCTCAGGGTCATGAGTTTGAACTCCACGTTGGGTGTAGAAATTACTTAAAAATAAACAAACTTAAAAAAAAAAATCCTTAAAAAAGTAATCGTACAGCTACGAAAAGGTAGAAACAGGTCTGACATTTTAGACAAAGTAGTGGAAGAGGTTAGACACCCAGAGCCTCAAGCACTACCTGCCTGCCTGCTTCACCCCTGCAAACAGTGGACGTGAAGGAAGGCACCAGCGCCTGTGGTCAAAGCATTGATGGAGGATGTATGTGTCCTCCAGGGATTAAGATGGTTCTGATTGTCCTTTAGAAGTAGGACACACCTTGCCCAGAGGAAAAAGCAGTTTCCATCTTTCTTTATGGCCAGATCTTTCCCACAGTGCCCTGGCTGGGGAAAATAGACTTTCTGGAGTGCTGAGGTTTCCAAAGACCTGGACATTTACCCATTAGTGCACTCTATCTTTTTCTTTTTTAAATGGAGGTGAATTTATAACAGAAAATTAACCATGTTAAAATATGCACTTCAGTGTATTTAGTACATTCACAATGTTGTACAGTCAGCACTCTTGTCTAGTTCCGAAGTATTTTCATCACCCCAAATGAATACCCTGTATCCACGAAGCAGTCACCTCCTCCATTTCTAACTGCTCCCCTTGCCCGTAGTAACTACCACCAATCTGTCTTTATGGATTTACCTTTTCTGGATACGTGAACTCGGTGTCTGACTTCCTTACCTTGGTGTAATGTTTTCAGGGTTCATGCGCACAGTAGCACGCCTCAGTACTTTATTGCTTTGTGGGGCTGAATAATAGTCCATTGTATGGGCATACCACATCTGGTTTACCTGCCCATCAGGTAATTGAAATTCGGGCTGTTTGACCTTTAGGCTAGCGTGAATAATGCTGTGCTTGTTTTTAATTCTTTTGGTTATATATCTAGGAGTGGAATCATTGGTCATATGGTAATAACTCTTATGTTTTTAACCTTTTTGGTTCAGATATTTCTAAAATGTATTATAAGCTCCTTACATTTGAAGACCGTTCCATGGAGCATGTGATACTTTGTTGGATGTTCCTGGCAGTCCCCGTGACTGTAAATGAATACAAATTGTCACAATGTGGTACAGATGCTCTCAGGATGTTTGGACTCTCTGCCTCACGTTGCTTGCTTTTCCTTTCCCTGTGCTGCATCACTGTGCCTTGCCAAGGAATATGAGAAGCCTCTGCAGTTGGGTTGCTCGGGTTCAAATCTCGCCTTTACCACTTCCTGGCTTCGTGGGTGAACACAACATCATTGCTATGCCTGTTTCCTCCTCTGAAAAATCAGGCTAGTAATATTGTGAAGCTCCTTAGGTTATTGTGAGTGTGAAGGGGTCAGGCCCCCTGTGTGGATCAGCTCGGGGGAGTCATAACAAAATATCACTGACTGGGTGGCTTAAACAGACTGATTTTCTCACAGTTCTGGAAGCTAGAGGTCCAAGGTCAAGGTGTTGGCAGGGTTGGCTTCTCCTGAGGGCTCCTTCCTTGCCTTGCAAATGGCCGCCGTCTTACTGTGTCCTCAAATGGTCTTTATCTGTGCCCACACATCTCTGGTGTTTCTTTGAGTGTCCACATTTCCTCCTAAAAGGACAGCAGTCAGACTGGATTAGGGTTTGCCCAAACAGCCTCATTTTAATGTAATCGTCTCCTTAGAGGCCTTAGCTCCAAATACGGTCCCATTCTGAGGTATTGGGGGTTCAAGCTTCAACATAGGAATTTTGGAGGGCCGACTGCGGCACTTGGCACAGTGCATATGAACCATCAAAGGTGGTGGTGGTTACGGCAGTCTGCCTCCACCCCTGCACTCTGCTGCTGCCGTTGTGTCTGAGGCTGGAAACCTGGTCACCAAACTCCGTTAGCGTTTCCTGCAGAAGTCCAAGAGAACAAGTTTGGTCCATATGGACGAGGCAGCAGACCTTGCATGTTAATAGGTGTAGCCTCTCTGCTTTGCTGTTCTGAAGAGTTTGCTTAATTTCTGGCCTGGATTTTGTTCTGGAAGGGTGAGATTGTCAGGTGTATCATTTCCAGACTACTTCTGTGGCACCCAGATTTTTCAAAATGGTTACTGTTTTAAAAAGTTAAAGATACATGACATAAAATTTACCATTTTGACTGTTTTTAAGTGTACTGTCCAGTGCATTTGCAGGGTTGTGTAACTATAACCACAGTCTACCTCTAGAACCTTCTCACTATCCTAAACAGAAGCTCCATACCCATTAAACAGTAACTCCCCATTCCTCTTTCCCCCAGCCCCTTGGTGTTGCTCTAGTTCTTTCTTTAATCCTGCTGTCTCCTGAGAGCCACCTGACGAGGAAGGAGCCGGGTGGTGGACAGTCCATTGTACCTGGGACAGGATGAGGAGGTCACCAGGGACAGGGATTTGGGCCTGGGCTGCTTCCCCATCTTTCTGTGGTTTACCTGTCGCTGCGAGTCGTCTTTGAAATGGCTCCATTTATTTGGACAGAATGACAAGATTCTGTACCCAAAAGGTGTAGGAAAAATATGTGCAGAGGGGAGCCCTGTCGTTCTTCTCCAAGCAGACTCGTGGATTCCGTTAAAGCTGGAGACAGGTGGGACTTTGGGGAGGTGTGGCAGGCCCTTCCCCTTGGGAGCGTGGAACAGCGTGAAGCTGAATCCAGCCTCTTCTGTGTCTCTCCCAGCGTGAGTGGAGGCGACACGCCCTTGTCCTGCACCCCCCCCCACCCACCCAACCACGTATAACCCCACGTCCTTCTGTCTCCCTGCCCATGTGCCTGCAGACCTACATCGGCTCCATTATTGCCTCGGTGAACCCCTACAAGACCATCGCCGGGCTGTATGAGCGGGCCACCATGGAGCGCTACAGCAGGTGCCACCTGGGGGAGCTCCCCCCCCACGTCTTCGCCGTCGCCAACGAGTGCTACCGATGCCTGTGGAAGCGCCACGACAACCAGTGTGTCCTCATCAGGTAACCGGGCCGCCGTGGGGCTGGCAGAGGGCTGGGCAGGGAGCCACGTGGGGAAGCTGGTGTAGGGAGCCCACCCACTGCCCACTGGACCAGCGGCGCCTTCCCAGCCAGTCCCCAGGACACGAAACCTGCTTAGAAAGTGAATGAGAAAAATGTTTAGTAGGCACCTGAATTCCTCAGACGGGGTTTTCTGTTTTGAATAGCTTGATAAGTACAGCTTTCCAAAGATCCAAGCTCACTTAGAAAAAAGCAAGAGGTGCCACATTTGTTGGCTCTTGGCCTCAGAATAATCCTTCCGTTTTTCTTTTTCTTTTTTTTTTTAATTTGCCTTAATTATTCTTTGGTTTATTCCATTGTGGCATGGTCCTTCTATGGATTTAAGAAAATGTGTATACAGTTCTGTGCTTGCTTCAGCAGCACATATACTGAAATTGGAAAGAAAATGTATTGTTCTAAAAAAAAAAAAATGTATTGTTCTTTCAAATTTAAAATGTTATGTGTATATATAATGTATATATTATATATAATGTATATATTATATATATATATTCTAGAATGAGAAGGCTTGTATATTTGAGCAAGAGATCTTTTTTCTCTAATTCAGTCTCTAATTCAATACGATTACATAGAATTTCCCAAATTTAAGCATTTTAATGATTTTGAATTTTATTAAAATAAACTACCAGAAGGGGCACCTGGGTGGCTCAAGTTGGTTAAGCATTAAGCATCTGACTCTTGATTTCGGGTCAGGTCATGATCCCAGGGTCCTGAGATTGAGCCCTGTGTCAGGCTCCGTGCTCAGTGGGGAGTCTGCTTGGGATTCTCTCCCTCTGCTTCTCCCCCAACTTGTGCATGCTTGCTCTCTCTCTCTCAGTTTCTCTCTCTCTTTATTAAAAAAAAATAAACTACCAGAAGACCCATTATCAAAACCTATCACTAGGAACTGTCTAAAAAATTAATGGAGTATATTTCTTTAAAAATATTTCTTTTGCGGGGCACCTGGGTGGCTCAGTCGTTAAGCATCCACCTCTTGCTTTTGGCTCAGGTCACGATCTCAGGGTTCTGAGATCAAGCCCTGTGCCAGGCTCCACTCTCAGTGCAGAGGCTGTGTGAGATTCTTTCCTCCTCTCTGCTCCTCCCCCAGCTCATGCTCTCTCTTAAAAAAAAACAAAAAACCCCATTATTAACTAATTCAAATTGGCCTCATCACTTACATTCTAGTGATATGCCATTAGATCTTCTCGATTCGTTATAGCAGTTCTATAAAGTGTTCTAGTGATGTTCAGAACAGCCGTGGACAGAACCCAGAGCAGATGTGCTGAGCCTGACTTTCCACGAAGTTTCCGTGGAATGCCCAGGCACTCCCCTCATTCCTGCTCACGGGGCACGGCTGTCCCTGAATGCCTGTAGTTCCCAGGACGGCTGACGGGGAAGATTTTGACTTCTGTTGTAGGTGACTTTCTAGTCCCAACTTGTGGCAAAATAATTACGTTATTTCAAGAGGAAAGGACGAGGCATTTTGGATTTAGGCGAGATGATAAATAAGACCCTCCTTTCCCCCTCTGGATTTCTGATTCGGTGGAAGTTAAGACAGATGGAGGGCCATGTGTTTGCTTTAGACTTGAAGCCAATCGGGCTGGCTAACATCGAAGCCCCCAATTAGGCCAAAGCACCTGCCCTGAATGCAGGCAGGTAAGTGGTGTCCACGATCACCGCCAGAAACTAGTTCCCTGCCGGTGAGGAGCAGACCAGCCCTTCCCCTTTCACCTGTCAGTGAAACCACCTCTGCTCCTGCGGGGGGGAGGGACTGGCGGACATGCCAGAGGGTGTCCCTCACTGAAACCCCAGGGAAGGAAATCACCGCCCCCCCCCCAAGCTGAGGACATTTGGGAGACACAGGGTCCCACGTGGCTCCTGTTTGAAGACGACTACGCTGATGGTTTCTGATGGGTTGGTGTGTTTTGGACACGGTGCCAGGAACATTTCCGACGTCATCTCATTCAGGCATCAACCTTCCAACAGCCCTTTGATGTATATGGCTGCTCATTAGTATCTGTAGGGACCACACACAGGAAACTGATTGAGGGATTATATTCTTCTTACTGACGGTTCTCGCCCATGATGCTAGGTGGTCCTTGCTTTTACAACAGATCAGAATTTCATGAATAGAATAACAGAACTTCGCCTTTCTCATTCTACCTCTCTCTGACCCTCTTAGGGGAGGCGAGCATCTGAGCAGATACACGCTCTTTTCTTAATCACTTCGATCGTGCTAGTGTCCCGAGCTGTGGAAATAACTTGGAGAGAGCGGCTCTCCATTTAGTTAAGTAAATGAGTCATTATGACTTGCAGTTCATCAGAATAAAGCTATTTAATATATTTAAAGAGATGGGGGGTTTCAAGGGTCCCATTTCCAGTAAAGAAACTTGCCTTATGTCTGGAGGCACGTTTGTGGGCTTTTGCAGGGAACTTCACCAAAGCTCACAAGTTAGAATGTAAGATCCCCATTTCAGCATACAGAATATAATTTAGTAAGATTAACAGAATGAAAGAAAACGTGATCTGGTTTTAGGAAGATCAAATTGTATTCCATACTTTGGTACCTAAATATTTGCCATTGATAATTGCTTGTGTTTCTTACTTTCAATTTGGAAAAATGAGAGGATGACGCATCGATCGCTCGCTAGACAGAGTAGCTTAGGAAGAAAAAGGAAAATCGAATGAGGTCATCGTGCATATGTGTGTATGTATGTGTAATAAAACGGAAAGGGGTTGGCATTTTCATGCCAAAGACTGCGGTGTTTAAAAATAAGGCGGGAGGTGGAGGGGGAGTGGATCCCAAATAAAAAGCCCCCATTGTCCGCCTGTGTGAACAGAGTAACTGTATTTAGCTAAATTAACTCAGGAAATGGAGTCTTGAAGAATACAGGTCTCATTAAAATGTGTCGTCTTTAATAGAGCTCTCCAGCAGGTTTTTTTGTTGGGTTTTTTTTAAGTGGGGGGTTGGGCTGTGGGAATTTAGAGAAAATTGAGTCTAAAAATAAAACATGTAGGTTACCTTAGCTAGATTTCCTCGGGCATAATCTGCCCCCTAGTGGATTCAACATGTTTTACTACTTTGAAAACATTTTCTCATGTGAAAACCTTTTAAAACCAGAAAATAGGCCTGTTTGGAACTACAGAGGACTTCAGAGATCAATTTTCCCCCCTCCCTTCATGAGCCTAGGTCACTTGGCCAAAGTCCCCAGCTACTTGGTGGCAGTGCCAGATCCTTAGACTTTTAGTCCAAGCTTCTTGTGTTGGTCTCACTTTCAAGCTTGTCCGCTCTCCCAGGCTCTCGTTTTCCCTTTTGGTGCACTTTTAAGCAAATGCTTATGCTATTATAGTTTTTAAAACATGTTTAAAACTTGAATTTTCTTTTTCATCTAACTGGCAAGATCAGCATTTGCTCTGGGCTGATCTGGTGCATTTTACGTTGACTTGGGCTTCTCGTACATTGGTGGTCAAGCGGGGTTTCATTTATTACGGTCTATCGGTACATATGACCCGTTAAGATCTATGGTGTAAGTAAGGCCTGTGGCTAATTCACTATGAAATTCATTGCCCGGGACAGTGTCTGGGAGACGGCCAGCGTTCAACAGCTTTCAGCTGAAGCATAGATCGACAGAGCAACTGTGCATTTGGGACCTTTGCTTTGCTTTGCTTTGCCTGTTTTGGTTTTCCAAAACGGGATCGATTATCCACCTAATGGATAATTAGGGGTTCAGTCTTCTGTTTCTAGGACTATATCTATAAATGATTGAATTGGAACAGTGAACAAAACTTGCACCCTGGGTTAGAAAGGCACTAACCCGAACAGGACTTGAAGCAGACCTCGTGCTCACGTAATAGGGACAGGTTACTGTGCTAGACTTTAGTGGTTAAAAAATAATAATAATAAAATCCAATCATTGCCTTCAGGAACTTCTTCTCTGATGAAACTGATGTAACCAACTAATTTCAGTACAACCTGCCAAATGCTATAATGGAAATACGTCCATGATTGCTCAGAGGAGGTGGCGGTAGATCTCAGGAAGGAACTCAGACCATACTTCATAGAGGAAGTGATGTGGGATTATGAGTCAAAGAATGTGTAGGAATATGGCTGGCATAGAGGAGAGGAAGGGTACGGAAGCATTTCCCAAAACATAGACATTTGGAAAAACAAAGGTCATTAGGAGATGGAAGGTAGTCCCTGTCCTCTCCATGGTGCGCCATCGCATGGGGTCTCTCCCTGCTTCTCCGGGCGCTCCGCGCTCGTCCTCCACTGCTCATCTTCCATCCAACCTTTCCCTCTCAGGTCTGCACAACTCCCTGGTCTGCGATGCCTCCTCCCCCTCCCCCCCTCCCCCGCCCGTCCCCAAGCCCCGCCCACCCGGTTTCTCCTCCGCCTTCCAGACGTGTGTCCAGGTGCCCATGAGGTACCATCACAGAGATGTCTCCTGGGCATCTCAAGAGTGGCATGTCCTAGGGTCATGCTAAGTTTCTCCCAGAAGTGTAGTCCTCCTCTGATGTTCTCATTCTCAGCAAGTTGGACTCTCCATCCTACCAGCTCGCAAGCCTGAGATCAGGAAGTCCTTCTTGGAACTAGAAGTCCTTCTCCTCCATACACCCCCAACCCCCGGCCCCCACGAGGGTAGAAGTCCGCACAGTAAAGCGTACCGACCTTATGTAGACGGCTCGATGGTTTGTGCACACCTGTGTCGTGACGCTCAGATGATCCCGCTGGGAAGCTCCCTGGGCTTGCAGGAGGCATTCCCTTCACCTCCCTGTTGCTTACTACCCTCCTGACCAGGGCCGGCCTCTCTTTCTACCCCCCTCCCCCACCCCTGCCGCCACACCGTCTTTTCCTGGGCCTCTCCACCTCTCTGCGGCCCCCCACTCCATCACTACCCTTGTACCCTCACCTCTGTCTCCCTACCTCCTTCTATGCATTCACTCCATTCCCTACTCCACACAGCGATTCTTTAAGCCCTTGAACCTGATTATGACACTTTCCCACTTAAAAACGGCCTTGTGACTTTGAATCTGCGTACGAAAACGTCTCAAAGCTTTTAATATGGCCTAGGAGGCCCCCTACCAATGCTTTGGGTTATTTTCGTTTCTCTTTTTTTCATTTTCGTCGTTTGTTTCGTTTTGTTTTGTTTTCCCAGCCTAAGCTCATTTGGGTTCATCTGGATGAACGTGTGTTCTCCGCGGCCCATGTCTGTGTTTGCAGTCATGTTGGCGCCAAGGGTGAGGACTCTAATTGCCATGGGCTAATGAGAAAAATGTAGGACTGGATATGTAAGGGATGTGTTTGCTGCAAGTGAAGGTAAAATAATATCGTAATTGCCGTACGAGTTACTGTTTTACGGCGGCGAGAAGGAAGGAATGAGGTGGAATAAATGAGTCACCCCCCAGCGCGTGACACAAGCCCAGGCTCCACACACAAGCAGTGAGACGTCCCAGTACAAAGAGCTCTTCAGCTTGAGCAAAGTGACATTAACCGGTGGGCTACAATCAGCCCTGTTATTCGGATTTGGGGGGTGTTACAGTTTGTCGTCTTAAATTTGGCTTTATAGTTCCGTGATGAGGATTAGCCAGGACGTATGTACGTAGTTATGTAGATCACTGCTGTCTGCCATATGTGGGCTCTGCCGTAGTCTCCAGAGGACCAAGCAGGTAACTCAACTTGGACATTGCCCGGAGATGACGTCAGATCCCACAGGTGAAGGGCTCCGTCCTGCAAGGCTACCCCCACCCCACCCCCACTTCAGACGCCAATCACAAGTCCAAGTTGTTGCCCGTGCTTCTGATGGCCATAGATTGGAGGTTCCAACCGACCCCCCCACCACTTTGATGAATTTGCTAGAGCGGCTCACAGAACTCAGGAAACCAGTTTACTTAATAGATTACTGGTTTATTGTAAGGGATATAACTCAGGAAGAGCTGGGAGAGACATACAGGGCAAGATATGGGGAAAGGGCCCTCAGCTTCCCTCCATGTGTTCACCAACCCGGGAAGCTTTCTTAGCGGCACCTCCCACCCCGTCCTTCTGGATTTCTATGTGGGCTTCGTTGCATAGGCATGATTGATTAAATCATTGACTCACGGTATTGAATTCAATTTCCAGCCCCTCTCCCCTCCCCAAAGGTCAGTGTTGGGGGAAGGAATTGAAAGCCCCAACCTTCTGATTCTGTGCTTGGTTCCCCCGGCAAGCAGCCCGCCACAGGGCTTTCCAGAAGTTACCTCATAACATAACAAATGATGTCTTTATTGCTATCATCATTTAGGAAATAATGGAGATGTTAGGGGCTCTGTGTCAGGAAGATGAAGACCCAATATGTATTTATTATAGATAATCCGAATATCACACACCTATAGCATGTATATTATATGTTACATCTATCATTATAATGATGGGTAACTCGAAAATGTCAGGGGGTGTAATTCATGATCTTCCTCGCCACCCCACTCCCCTACTTAAAACAACTAGTTCGGGGCGCCTGGATGGTTCCATCAGTTAAGCCACTGACTCTTGGTTTCGGCTCAGTCACGATCTCAGGGTCATGATCTCAGATTTGTGAGACCAAGCCCTGTGTCAAGTTCTTCACTCAGCGTGGAGTCTGCTTGGGATTCTCTCTCCTTCTGCCCCTCCCACTCGTGCACGTGCTCCCTCATGCACTCTCTCTCTCAAGTGAATAAATAAATCATAGAAACAAGTAAAAGAACTAGTCCCATGCTTGACTAGAGAACAGTGGCCTCTCAGCGAGCCCCCAGTGTTGTCCCTGCGTTTCCGTGGACTTCAGCCATGCAAGCCGCTTTTCCTTCCTCCAAGGAAGGAGCAGTGTCCTCCCACTGAGCCTCCCTCCTCTCCCTTCAGTTTTCACCCAGTTGACTCCTGTGTGTATTTTCACGTTTTGGTCTGAATGTCAGCCCCTCCCCTCCCCTAAAAAAGGTCTTTCCTGAACCTGTACCCTCCGTCTAAATCATGAGTTCTCTTATCCCCTGGGATACCTGTGATCGTGGTTGAGATCTTTGTGCTTCTGGATCGTAGACTGTCCGTGCCATTTTATATATCGGTGCTTTTCCAGCCCTTCGAGCAGCCCGACGCACAGTAGGCTCACAAATGTTTAAGGAGGGAAGGAATATCCGCGGAGATGCTCTTTCTCCGTTGCTTCGAAGATTACGTTGGTTTGACCCTCGGTCAGTGGTTTTCATGGGCGAACGTTAAAGACGCAGGCGGGTGGGAGGACGAGGAGGGTGACATAAAAGCATACAGCCTGCAGAGAGGCCTGCTACCTTGGCGTCTGGCTTATTTCTGGGTTTTAATGGGTGAGTTATTTAATTATCTTTATTCTTTGCCTTGTTCATGTAACACTTCCACGGCCCCATAAGATAATAGCACCCCTTCTTATGCCCCTGGAGCAGTCCTATCTGAATTGTGTGGAAACTGCTTTCAGGAGTAGTGGTTCCCAAACCTGGGTTCATAGTAGAATCCTCTGGATTAAATTGTACCCCTATAGGTTCCGATCAGAACATATTAGGTGATTCTGATGTGCGGCCAAGTTTAAGAACTGTTGAAATGCACTGTTCAAATCTGCGTTTTGTTTTTGTTTCAAGTTTTAGTTCTGTATCAAAAAAGATGTACTTAAAGACTGTGCTCGGGGCGCCCGGGTGGCTCAGTCAGTTCAGCGTCTGCCTTCGGCTCAGGTCATGATCCCAGGGTTCTAGGATCGAGTTGTGCGCTGGGCTCCCTGCTCAGTGGGGAGTCTGCTTCTCCCTCTACCCCTCCGCCCTGCTTGTTCTCTCTCAAATACATAAAATCTTTAAAAAAAAAAAAAATTACTTAAATCTCTTCTTGCAGTTTTTCTTAGTTTCAGTGCATCCTTGGCAAATGTCCCCTGTGTGCCAGACACTGGCCTAGGCAGGGACCAGTGATGTGAGGAAGAGGACGGTACGTGCTAAGCCCTGTACTAGAGAGATTCTGGTTGCCGATAACAGAAAACCCAAGCGAAGTTGTCCTAACTCTGATAACACCAGGCAGGGCTTTTTGGGTCTGTGGATTCAGCCACTCCTGCAAGACCTTCTCTGATTTTCTTGGCTTTTGCTTTATTATCTCAAGAGAGGTGTGTTTGTCCGCAGCAAGGGGGATATTTCTGCCTGGTGTCTCTTGTGTGTGCACAAAGCTCCCCAGGAGCCCTTGGCTTGCTTGACATGAAGTCTCTCGGGCTGCAGTCCTCACACCTGCCCGTGGCCAATGCTGTCACTTGCAGAGGGAATGGAATGACTGAGATTGGCCTAGCCCAGTGTGCATTCCCCGGGGGCCTGCAGCACGCAGCTGGACATGACTGGTGTCATCTCTTGATCCTTTCCTCTCCTTTGTTACATGTGGTTAATCATGTACCGTGTTTTCAGCAAAATTCCTCTTTCATAACTTCCCAGATCGTGACATTCACCAAGGGTAGCTTTTTTTAGGACTAAGCGGAGCTCATCTGTGTATCTTGCCCAATTAGCAATGATTAAAGTGTTACCTTGATATATCATTGGCATTGCTGTTCTGTTACTTACACCTTTTTTTCTTTAAGTCTTATTAGGAGAGAGCATGCACGTGTGAGCAGGGGGAGGGGCAGAGGGAGAGGGAGAGAGAATCTCAGGCAGACTCTGCATTGAGCGTGGAGCCCGACGTGAGGCTCGACCTCATGACCCCAAAGTCATGACCTGAGCCAAAATCAAGAGTTGGGTTCTCCGACCGAGCCACCCAGGCGCCTCTGCTACTTACACCTTTAGTTTTTGGTTCCCTGCCTTTTACTACTTCCGTTCTCCCCCACGGTACTGAGGATGGTATCTTACACAAAATTGAGTTTCTCTTTCCAAATCCGTGATCTCCGTGCCTTCCTGCCCACATCTGGCACGGCTGTGCGTGTCCAAGCACGAGACAGCACCAGCTCTCCTGTGGGCCCCCCACTCCTTCCAGAACATTACCTCCAGAGCCATGTTCTTCCCAGGCCACCTTGATGAGCTCAGTCTTCACCTTCTGTCTGCTGTGATTGCCTCTGAGCCGTCCCCCCGCATTGTCTCCGCTTTCCTTCTCCAGCACCTCTGATCTCCACCTCTGATCTCGGTGCCCTGACCTAACCGGAATCCCGCCCCCTAGTGGTCTTCCCTAGCTCAGCCAGCTCTTGTGCCCAAATCCCTCCCTTTGTCTCTGTGTGGCTCCTGGTTCCGTTTCTGTTAAGGGGCAACTTGAACCTGGCTTCCTTCTCTCACTGGCCTCCCCTCCCCTCCATGGCTTTGTTCACTTTCCCTCAACTGTCCCTGAAGCCGGATCTCTGCACGATGTCAAACTCAGACCTGGTGTTACATTCTGGACGTGGCTGCTTAGCCGCTGCCTCCCTCCGAGGATTAGTGTGCAATAAAATGATGCTGTGTGCCTCCAGGACCCATGGGGTCATTCCCTTGTCCCCTCAATCATGTTTACGAATAACTGCATTTTTAAGCATATTTGGCTGCTTTCAGTTTCCCAGAACGATGCTGTTCGTGGGTGCGTTCATCTAACAAGTATTTACCAAGGGCTTCTCAGCAGCCGGGCACCGTGGAGATGTCGGGATTCTCTAGCGAACAAAACAAAGATCCCCGCTCGTGCGGCGCTTCCCTCGTGTGGAAGGCACAGCCACCCTCTCACCTGAACTTAGTGAGGAGGTTCTGTTGACCTCTGGCCTCAGGTTTTCGTAATAGCAGAAAGGGCATGGCCAGAAAGAGAACGTGCTTTTACTGCCCTTTAACTTGACTCATGGGGCAGGCATTTCTACCTCTGTTTTCGTACCTTTCAACAGTTGTTCTGTGGACCAATTGGAGTGACTTTGGTCAAACTGTTTAAGATTTTATTTATTTAAGAGAGAGAGAGAGCACACAAGCAGGGGAAGCGGGAGAGGGAGAAGCAGACTCCTCACTGAGCAGAGAGCCTGATGTGGGGCTTGATCCCGGGACCCTGGGACCACGACCTGAGCCAAAAGCAGACGCCCAACTGAGGAACCATGGGTTTTGCTTTTCTTTCTTTTTTTTTTTTTTCTAATTTGAACAAACTTGCTCATTTTGTTTTTCAGCGGTGAAAGTGGGGCAGGTAAGACCGAAAGCACCAAATTGATCCTCAAGTTTTTATCAGTCATCAGTCAGCAGTCTTTGGAACTGTCCTTCAAGGAGAAGGCATCCTGTGTTGAACAAGCTATTCTCGAAAGCAGGTATTTCTTTATCATGCTCCTTCTTTCCAATGAATAGAATTCACTGTCCTCCCGGTGTGGCTCGTTTAAGGATGAGTTATAAAGACCTTATAGATCTTGTTACTTAGAATTCAGTCCAGAAGTCAGCAAACTACCCCTAACCTGTAGCCTGTTGTTTTTTTTGTTTTAGCATTCATACACTTTTTTCAGTTGTCGTAAAATATGTGTAACATGAAATTTATCATTTTAAATGTTTTTTCAGCATACAGCTTCGTGGCATTAAGTACATTCACACTGTTGTGCAACTATTAAAAACCACTCATCTTCAGAACTTTGTCGTCTTCCTACAGCCTGTTTTTGTAAATAAAGTTTTATTGGAACAGAGACACACTCATTCGTTTATATATTGTTTACAGCTGCTTTTAAGGTACAGCGGCAGAGAGAGCCGAGTGGTTGTAACAGAGACCCCATGGCAGACAAAGCATCTATTATCTGGTTCTTTACAGAAGAACGTGCCACCCCCTGATCTAGTCCGACCTCATCTTGCAGTTGGGGAAGACCCAAAGAAATTACTCATAAATGAGTTGCCCCAGGACAGACGACAAATGGGTGAAATTCCCAGGACTGGGACTCTTTCGTGCTGAAATCTAAGTGGGGTCTTTTTCTGTGCAATCCCTGGCTTGTGGATATAAGCCCGAGCTAATTTGCACAAGGACAAGCCATTGTGGTCGCCTGAACTCAGCATCGTGTGTCTGCACACGGAGCCGTAAGAAATGGACATGCATTAGAGACCCATTTCAGCAAGTGCTTTGAAAATCTGGTTCTTCTGTAAATAAACATAGTCACCATAGATCCTTTTGATTTCAGATTTTTCTTGCAATTGTGTATTTTGACATTTGCGAGGAATGCTCTTGCTGTTTTTAGATCTCTCCTAATTAACACTCGTTGCTGTTGTCATTTTTTCTTTTTTAATTAATTTTTTAAATTGAAGTATAATGGCATTCAGTATCCTATTAGCTTCAGGTGTATGTCATAGGGATGAGCTATTTTTGCATGTTATGAAATGATCCCCACAGTAAGTCTAGTGACCGTCTGTCACCGTACATAGTGATCACAATGTTATTGATAGATCTCCTCTGCTGAAACTGACACCCCATGACGTACGTATTTTATAACTGGAGGTTGTCCTCACGTCTTTCACAGCCCCATCATGGAAGCTTTCGGCAACGCCAAGACCGTGTACAACAACAACTCCAGTCGCTTTGGGAAGTTCGTTCAGCTGCACATCTGCCAGAAGGGAAATATTCAGGGCGGGAGAATTGTGGATTGTATCCTGTTTCATTCAGGTCTTGTCTTTAGTATTTGACTCTACAAGTACAAACTGCTCTTGGTTATCGTAAGGACAGATAATGGGAAACACTTCGGTTATTGCTTAATATTACTATGTTTGACTGAGTGCTAGAATAATAGATATTAATAATACTAGAATAATAGATATATATATTATATATATAATACCAGAATAATATATATAATGATAATACTAGAATATTAGTAACTATATTAATAATAATACTAGGATAATAGTAATTATTCTAGGAGATAACCGTTTTTCTTCCGGAAAATTCTATCATGTTCGTTGTCTGGAAAATTGGTTTCATCATCAAGCATCGGCGTTGTTTGAGATCCATTCTGTCAAATAGTTTGGCACCTCCTAGGACACCATGTGTCTTGTTTGAAGTCTATGCTTTGTTGGCTCATCTCTTGGCACTGGAAGTCTCAGTGTCAAAGGAATAGGGATTTGCAATTACTTGGGTGACAAAGAATAGAAAATTAAAGCCTAATTGAGCATGTCATATCCTGGTTTTGTTCCTTGACTGACCATTGCTTTTCACATGAAGATTTATTAGAAAAAGTAAGTAAACATGATTTAATTCACATTTTCTTCTTTAATAATAATTTTTGGAAATTATTGGTTTGTGTTAATGAAATAGAGGAAACATCTCTGAGATGAAATCCGATTTACTCCCACAGAACCGAGTAGTAAGGCAAAACCCCGGGGAAAGGAATTATCACATATTCTATGCGCTGCTGGCAGGGCTGGAACATGAACGGAGAGGTAAGTGGGTGGGGGACCAGCAGAACAATGTGGATTAGCCCCGTGCTTTCCCTTGGAAAGCCGCAGGTAAGACCTCTGCTTGGGCTTTGCTGGAGTTCCGTAAATTGAAGCAAAATGTATGACAATACCAAAAGATGCTGAGTCCCTGTTAGAGCCAAATAATGTAGAGGGAAAATCATCAATAGAGAAATGTTACATTTTTTGTTTTTTGGGATCTTGGTACTTTTCTCATTTATAAGATAATTCATGAAAAAAATGTATGGTGCATATTGTAACTGGTTTACTTTGAAACCACACCCAAATCTAATTTCTAAACATTTGGTTTTTAAGGGAAAATAAAATAGGACCCTTATCAATTAGTTTTTCAGGAACATTTTCTATCATGTCATCTAGTTTAATTAAACCCTTTATTTTTATTTTTATTTATTGATTTTTTTTTTAGAGAGCATAATCAAGAGTTGGACTCTTAACCAACTGAGCCACCCAGGCACCCCTAATTAAATCTTTTTTATTTTCTGTAAATGATGATTAAGAGAGAACTTTTTAATAGATATTAATAGGGGACTATTACTTATATACTTTATTTTTTTATTTTTTAAAATTTTATTTGTTTATTTGACAGAGACACAGCTAGAGAGGGAATTCAAGCAGGGGAGGTGGGAGAAGGAGAAACAGGCTTCCTGCTGCCAAGCGGGGAGCCCGATATGGGGCTCAATCCCAGGACTCTGGGGTCATGACTTGAGCTGAAGGCAGAGATGCCCAATGACTGAGCCACCCAGGTGCCCGATACTTTGTTTTTTGTTTTTTGTTTTTTTTTAGGTTTTTTTTAAGTTACAAAGTGAAGACTCTTTTGGATTCTGTCTTATGCTGGCCAAATACTGATTTTATGTTTTTCTCTTTTTACAGAAGAATTTTATTTATCTGTGCCAGAAAACTACCACTACCTGAGTCAATCTGGATGTATAGAAGACAAGACAATCAGTGACCAGGAATCCTTTAGGGAAGTGATTGTAAGTTACTTTCTTATTTTCCCTTTATTAAGAGTGACAACCCCCTTAAAAAAAAAAAAAAAGACGTCTCATTTCCTATTTCAAAAAAATGTTTTTAATGAAAATAGAAGTAATTACATTTGCACCGCTGTATGAGGATAGGTACTTTCTTCTTATTCCAAGTCATGATAAAGAATGTTCCAGACTGGAAGAGAATCCTTTCTTCAGAAGGTGGATGACTATCTGTGGCATTCAGGATATGTGAGGGGTTGACTTGGGACAGTGTATGAAAAACAATATATCACAGGCTTGGCACTGGGACGTGCCAATCATTCTTTTTTAAGCTTATTTTTTTTTTATAACACTTTCTACAGCTAAAAACAAATCCGTCAACCATTAGGCCAGGTGACTATTAGGATCTTGTCTGATTCTCCTGGCCTGATTCTGACAACCAATTCTGACCACGAGAACAGTAGCCCCCTTACAGCTCTGAGGTGTGGTTGCGTGTGGTCTCTTAGTTTTCTGCTATCACAAGGACTTTGTTATAAGGTGACAACATTTAGGAAGCCTGGTCATCGAGTTTTACTGACAGCCCCACCTCACTGAGAATGGCCGGTAGGTTTTTGCCAATGCAGTCTTTGTTCCTTTGCCAGAGTCATTAATACGCCAGTTGCGTATGGTGGATCTAGGGTTGATTCATCATCGTAAATGCAGCTGACATTGATGGAGTGCTTGTTATATGGATTCAAATGGGCCGCCTCTCTCGTTGCTCTTAACAACCCTGTGAGGGTAGGAACTCTGGTTGGCTACACTCTACGACTCTGAGAGGCTGGTGTCCAGCCTAACCATTCACAGTGCCAGATAGAACTGGTGTGGAAAGAGTCTAACTCCAAATCCCAGACTCTAATCCGCAAGGCAGGTAGATGGTACCTGCTTCTAGTACAACCCGGATTTGTCTGTGAGGTTCTTGTGTTTTTATAGTTGTCAACCGTTCTCTAATCAATAACCCCGTTTATTCTTCTAGATTGTTCGTAAAAATGCCTTGTGGAATGAAATCAGGGTCTTTTTTTTAAGTGGATAAATCTACATCATTTTTCTACCTCTTAAATTGAAATGAAGAACAGGATTGGCTCTAATAGGATCCTCTTCCCCTTTCTCTCCCTTTTATTCTGTCATTTATAACGCAGAGGGGTTTCTCTTGCCAAATCTCCTTCCTTAAAACTGTTAACAAAAAAGCCGCCTGCTGACAGCACCTTTTGCTGTGCACCCTGGACAGCGGTGAGAACTGGCCCTGAGAGTCGGATTTTATGAAATGTTTAAGTATTTTAAATTTTCTTTCCCAATTTTGTTTTGCCCCTGGCTTCCTATCACTACTCAGAATTTCTCTCTTCTCAATTCATTTAATATTATCTTTACTGTGTGTTAGAATAAATATGAAAATTCATCTTTGATGAAAAAGGCAGAAGAAAGGATTTTTTTTCCTTTTTTTCCTTTCTTTCTTGAAGCTGGAGAACAATGCTTTGTGATAGAAGGACATTGTGTCAGGAGACAGACTCCTAATTGTCCAAGAAGCAGCAGGTCTCCTACTCATGAGCTGGCTGGCCACTAGGGTGCACTGGGGATTGGGCCCTCCCCTTGTCCTGAGAGCCCCAGAGAAGTTACTCTGCTGGCTTTCCTCTGCTTTCCTCTTGGGCCTTTAATTTCTGATTCAGAATTATTTGTTCCTTTTGCTAGCCCACGGGTAGACTTGTGGGGCTCACCCTGCTTTCATTGATCGCTAGCTTTTATTATTAAGTTGAAAGAGTAGGTTTTGGCATTTAAAATCTGTTCTTACATTGAAAAGGTTTCAAGAAAGGAAGAAAATTTATGCATGAAATTGATGTACACAGCAAGCTTACAAGTATTCCATTTATAGATTCTTAAATATTTGTGATTATTTTTTAGTGTCAACTTATTAGAAATGGCAAAACCCAGCTGCTGTCTATTAAAATCAGGAACATGTAGTTTTTATTATTTAACCTTCTGGGAGTTCTAAGCAATACAGTCAGAAAAGAAAAATGTGCACCTTTTCAGAAAGGAGGAAAAAAATACTCTTTTCTATAAAAAGTAATTTTCTCCCTTCATTTTTTTTTTCCTCCCTTTACCTTAACCTGCAAGAACCACAAATTGGGGAATGGCTTAAATAATTTGTTATAGCCATAAAATTAGGTCCCTTATAGCAAGCAAAACATATGCTCAAATATATTTAATTATATGGAAAAACTTGCTTATTTTATAATTTAGGAAGATAAGCTGCAACACTTGATAATTGTTTTATTAAAAAAAAACTTATGTATAATTTAGGATATATGATGATTGATATAGTAATTATATGCAGAAAAAAGGCTGGGACAAAAAATATACCAAAAAATGTTATCTCATGAGGCAGAATTCTAGGATTTTATTTTGTCATACCGTGTTATATATTTACAGTGAATATATCAGCTTTAATGATTATGTAATTACAATTACATTCCTAAGATCATAATTTCTACAATCATAAGTATCCTATCAATACCAGCCATCCCATTGTTCTGCCTAATGCAGTACTCTGTAACCAGGAGGGACACAGGAATGGTGAAAAGAGACACTGAACTCTTCAGGCTGAATTTGGTTTTTTATATTCAACATGTTTGAGCCCCTGCCATGTGCCAGGCACTGTTCTAGGCACCAAGGATACTGCAGTAAATAAGCTACATATAATTCCGGTATTCTGCTGAAAGAGAAAAGATTAACCATATTGTACTGCTGTTTTTAATGTAATTTGTCTCTCAGTATTTTCCTCCAAAATCAAATACCACTTAAATTTGTATCTTCATATTTCAGTTTTGTACAGCTTCTTTTCCCAGAGGTTTTGGGATCAAAGGGAGGGAAGGGACCGCATTCCATTAAGGCTGAAGAACATTAGTTTGCAGAATATGTTGAAATGTTCATAGAAATTATTTCTGTGAATTATGTATGAAAATATCATTTCTAGAGTTCATTTTTAGCCACTAAAAATGATTATTTTATCAACTACAATATTAGTATACTCTTATATACTTCTTTTAAGAATTTTGCTTATTTTATTGAGAATTTGCTTTATGTATTTTTAGAGTTCATCATCGCTACCACTGGATATTAAATAAGTACCTGTTAAGTATGCTGGGCAGCTTTAGGAGACCTGTTTTTTCCTGGTGCAGACTCTGGGAATTTATGCTGAATTTCATAGCCATGTTTTTATGCAGCCTTTCAAGTTGCCCTAGAAATTGGTCAGGATGCAAGCTATTTCAAGTCAATAGGAGCAACTAATTTTTTGCCTGCATTTGACCCACCAGAATGGTGGCTGATAAAATGTGTGTGAAGTAATAGGAGTTTGGGGTTGATAATCTTTTCAGATTCTCTTACTCCACAAGTGTTAAATGTTTATAGCGTGCCTGGCTGTGGACCAGGACTGGGGTTTCTGGACCATATCGGCCTTACTGGGTATATCCATGGGTTTTTAATGGAGTGAGCCCATGCGTATGTATGCATCAATTCATTCCACATGAGTCAGATTTTATTAAGACTTAAAGGGCGTACTTTAAACCTCAGTTTTGCCAAGCATGGAAACATCAGTCTCTTTCAGTGATGGAGAACTTGGGAGCATAAGCAAATTTTATGTTATAAAATAACAGGATATTGCCTAATATCACATTGCATGATAAATTATTATCAGATTGCTTACTTGCAATTTACTATGCCCAGAATAGCCTCCCCTTCCACTGTTTCAGTGACACCATTTATTCAAGATTCATCCGTGGTCCCTTTGCCTTGAATGGCACCTCTACACCTTACAGCCAACTGCCCGAGACCCTAAGCGGACATACCTTTTGGCAGTAAAGCACCTGAAATTTGCCCCTCTTTTCTATTACTTTCTAGTGTGATGAACCTCGCTCCCTTTGGTTCTTCATGGTTGGGACCAAATCACATATTTGTCATCCTTCTCCTTCCCCCCTGCCCACCCTCACTTTCCCAAACACCTATTTTTTTTTTTAATGCACCTAATAAGGACTTTATTGAAAATATTTTAACTTTCTGCCAGATTTATTATAACTAAATTGCTGTTTATTGCTTCTGAACTATAGTGAGAGTTTCCCAGCATGTTTAAGTCTTGGAGCCCTATGCTGAGAAAATAAGATAATGATAATAAGCTTTAAAGTGGCTACTCTCGCTGAAGGGGTGGAGATTGCAACTGGAGAGATAGAGGCTCTTGCGGTTGGTTCCAGCACACATGCCCACGTTGCTGGCAACTGAGGGCAGCCATTAAATTACCCCGCAGTATGATTTATGCAATTACTACTTATCGCCACACTCCTAATTCACTTAGAGTTAGATTGACGGTAGTCAAATTTATTAACACAGTAAGCACATTTTGTGTTTGCTTTCTATCTCCGTATATACCTTTGGCATGTATTTAAAGAACTTAGCCAAGAATATTTTCATCGGGCCTCTCTTGATATTTTTCATTTGATAGCTTGACATTTTCTACCACCGCAAACTTTTTTTTTTTTTTTTTTTTTGGTCTTATCGCCTTTTAGTGTTAATATTAAGTCCAGGTAGTTGACCTAAGCAGTGAAGGGTCTCATTTCTATGATCATACTATGGTCGAAGAATTTTTATAAGTTAGTGTTGAATAGGTCTTATAGGAGGAAAACGTGAATCGTTGAGAGGGGGAAGGTATTGCCTTTTGCACAGTGTAGGTGCTTTGTAATTATTTTGCTGTTTGATTTCATCCTTACTGTTATTTTAAGAGTCTTGAGAATAAGAAATTATTCTCTTTCTTTTTTTGTTTTTTTTTTAAGATTTTATTTATTTGACAGAGAGAGAGAGGCAATGAGAGAGGGAACACAAGCAGGGGGAGTGGGAGAGGGAGAAGCAGGCTTCCTGCAGAGCAGGGAGTCCGATGCGGGTCTCGATCTCGGGACCCCCGGATCATGACCTGAACCGAAGGCAGATGCTTAATGGCTGAGCTCCCCCAGGCGCCCTTTATTCTGTATTTCTTAACTATCTTTCTTTACTTGTAACTTTTGGAATAAGTAAATTTGAATAATTATTTTTCCATATTTTTCAATGGATAAGCACTTGACTAATCTTATTCTTTGTGTCGATTTCTGTTTGCACCCATGAAATGAGTCTTCTCTCCCCTGATTAAATAATTCGTGGTGTTTTTATTATTTGGAATCATATTGAAACGCAATGTAAAATGCTACCATTTAAAATATACTTTTTAATGGATTTTGAATTTACTCACCCATGTACCCACAACCACAGTCAAAATAAAGGGCTATTCTTTACTCCAAAAGTTCCTTTGGCCCTTCCCAGCCACCCTACTCCTGGGAAACCACTGATCTGTTTTCAGGTACAAATCAGTAGATTTGTCTCTTCTAGAGGTTCTTGTTGGTGAAATCCTATAGAGGGTATTCTCCTATCGAGCTCCTTTTATTCACCTACATCATACATAACTCAGTTCATTCCTTTTTCTAGTGAGTGGTATTCCATTAAATAGGCAGCAATTTGTTTATCCATTCACCCATTAATATTGTAAAAATATTGTACCATTATTGTAAAAATATTGTCAAAACATTAAAAGACATGACGGAACATAATGTTTGTGAGTTTTTTCCAACACTAACATTGCAACTATTTTCAATACAGTATATTTACTTCTCAGCCTGGTTTTCTTTATGGGGTACCTAGCTGGCTCATTTGGTAGAACATCTACTGTTGATCTTCAGGTTGTAAGTTCGAGTCCCACATTGAGTGTAGAGATTACTTTAAAAAAAGTTACAAAAATACAATTTTTAAAAAATTTACTGATAACACGGTTTTATTATTTTTTTTAAGTAATTTCTACACCCACCGTGGGGCTTGAACTCATGACTCCAAGATCAAGCATCCCATGCTTTAGCCAGACACCCCAACAATAATGTAATTTTAAACTTTTTATATAAAGCTATCAGAAATTATGTTTCTGGATTATCATAATTCCCTTTGCAAAGTATACACTATTCTAAACTATTGAACTGTTCTCAACTATTTCTGTATTTGACCTGTCTGATTGGAGGATAGTTAGAATCTTTTTCTCAATGTGTTAATACAGCGCTGCAGTGAATATTTTATAGAACTTCCTTTTCTGTTGAGATTTTCCTTGGAATAAGTTGCCAGCGTGGAAGTTATGGAAGATTATATAAGAGATTGCTTTATTCTTTTTATGTCTTTAGAAAGTGATAACATTGGCTGGATAATACCTTTGTGAACTTTAGGTTCATTGGGCCTGAATTTGAATCTTGGTTGTGCAACCCTGTGAAAGTTATTGAACCTCTCTGAACATTACATGTGTATGTACATACATGACCAACACAATACAGTCATATAATCTTGTTCTCCAAAAGGATTATATTAACTTATGACACCAATGACAAGTGCATAAATGTCCCAGTTTCACCAATTTTAGGTTTCTCATTCACAAGTGTTTTGCTAATTTAATAGAAGCGATCTCAGATATTCTTTGATTTGTACATGTTTGATTTCTAGGAAGGATTTGTATATGCTCCTATAAGAAATTCCTATTTTATTTCTGTTGTTCGTGTATATTTATTATGGCCAAGCTATTGCTCCTTCCTTTATAATTTTTAAATTATTTTCCTGCCTATTGTTTCTGTCCTTCGTTTCAATTTTGTTTTTTCCTTGCAAAAAGTTAAACTTTTCACATTTTAAATCTCCAGTTGTTTCCTTTTCCAATTTCTACTGCTTCAGAGTGTTGTGCTGTTTCCTTCCTAATCCCCTGAAGTGATTGTTGTTGTCACAATTATTACATTGTGGGCCCACATGCTCTTGGTAGGTCATTTACATTGGTATTACCAACAATTCTGTCCTCAGTTGGGGGAGAGGGGTGCTTTTTTCTTGACAAGGATATGGCTTCTAAATCATTAATAGAGGGGCACCTGGGTGGCTCAAGTTGGTTAAGCATTAAGTGTCTGACTCTTGATTTTGGCTCAGGTCATGATCTCCGGGTTCGGAGCTCTAGCCCCATGTCCATGCCTAGCACGGAACCTGCTTAAGATTCTCTCCTTGCCGTTCGCCTCTGTCCCCCATCTCTGAAATCAATCAATCACAATAGAAAATGAGCAGATCTTGGATGTGATTCAGACGATACCTGACTTCAGTTGTTTAAATACTTGTATTTGGGAACAAACCTCCTCTCCTGTAGGGGTCTGTTTATTTTTATTTTCCCCCCAAACGGCATTATGTTAACTTCCATTTCCTGTGGAGGGGCCAAGACAAGATCTTTAAAAACTCTTTGGAGAAATTAAAAAGAGATGTGATGAATGTCTAAGGAAGACTGATTTGAATCCATTCATCTATTCCATCAGTGTCTATTATAAAAGGAGCAGAGACTCTCCTATTTACAGAGTTCCTAGTAGAGAATTTTATTCCTCTGACTCGGGTCCCTGCTGCATTTCGCCATTAAGGAAAGGCCCCAAAATTTACACCAGAGCAGTCCCATGAAGCCTTCCCCTTCTCGCTGTCATCACTGTGACTCTCTTGGGTGATTCTCCTGTGGCATCACTGGTAGGCTTGTACCTAATAAGGCAGATGTCTCAGTGTATGTCATCGATTGGGTGATCTCTCCACATTCTACAGTTCTTCCTTAATATCACATGCTTTTATGGGTGCCTTTGCAAATCTTTATCATTTAAAAGCGAGGGGTCGTGAATCTATTTCTTGTTTTCTTGCCTTTAGACTGTACCTAACAATTTTACTCAGTAATGGGTTTTTCGTTTTCTTTAATATGGAAGAAAAACAACAAACACTCGAATACATTGCTTTTCTTTCAGACGGCGATGGAAGTGATGCAGTTTAGCAAAGAAGAAGTTCGGGAGGTTTTGAGGTTGCTGGCTGGTGTGTTACATCTCGGGAACATAGAATTTATCACTGCTGGTGGGGCCCAAGTGTCCTTTAAAACAGGTAAGATGCCCCCTCCCTTCCTCCCTCCCTTCCTCCCTCCCTTCGCTTTTTCCTCATAGGGAACTTAGACATAAAATATTTACTCTCTGGCCTTTCACAGAAAGAGCTTTCTGACCCTGGATGGAGATCTAGAGAACTTTGTAATTGATGGGAACCGTCAGCTAAGAAAGGGTCCAAGCCTATGACGGGTGATTACCGCAGGGGATGGTGGCCATGTTCTCATTCTTAGCAAGGGAAGAGGAAAATGGACCCAATAAAGAAATATGAGCAACGAGGATTAGATGTAGAAAAATGTCAGGGGTCAGGGGCATGGTGCTGCTTTCTTTTGCTTAGTTCTTGAGTGGTGACGTAGTGTCCTGGAGGAGACCATTCTCGAGCAGAAATGCTGTACACAGTCCAACTCTGTCACAGGCTACTTCCTTGAGATACGTATCCCCCAACGCTCGTGATTTCTTATCTATAAAGTGCCTCACTGATGTGTTGTCCAGACTAAAAATTAACACGCACATCGCCATGTCAGTTGTCCTTTTCCTGGAGGGATTTACGTATTTATTTTCGGAACTTTCCTGATGGAAGCAGTATGTAGGGCATGAAACCTTACTGGTTGGATGCGGTAAAGGTTGAAATGGCTCGAGGCAAGGACAGTGCTGTAGGTTAGCAGTTCTCAAACATTTGGTCCCAGCACCTCTGAATCATCTGGAAACCCTAGAGAACTCCTAAGAGCTATTGTTTATGTGGGTCATGTCCATTCATGTTACTGCTTTAGAAATCAACTGAAGTGCTGTAAAAAAAAAAAAAAAAAAAAACTAATTAATTTTGAAATAACCATAAAAAACCCATTGCATATTAAAATAATCATATTTTTTATTTAAAAGACTATCTTCAAAAACAAGAAAATCTGTGAGAAGAGTAACATTGTGGGGTGCCTGGGTGGCTCAGTCGGTTAAGCATCTGCCTTCAGCTCAGGTCACGATCCTGGGGTCCTGGGATCGAGCCCCGCATTGGGCTCCTTGCTCAGCAGGGAGCCTGCTTCTCCCTCTGCCTGCCATTCCTGCTGCTTGTGTTCTCTCTCTTTCTCTCTCTCTCAAATAAATAAATCTTAAAAAAAGAGTGACATCGTCTAACATGTTTGCAAACTTTTAAAGCATCAGATGTCATGGAGGACAGCTAGATTCTCTTACCTGCTTCTGCATTCAGTTTGTGGAGATAGCTCATGTCAGGCAGCCACTAGAAAACCCCTCTATCGTGGTAAGGGAACGAGAGTAAAACAGCAAAGGGCAACTTAATATCACTGAAAATAATTACAACCTCGCAAGCCTCTGGCAGGTGTTGGGTAGCCCCTGCCTTGGGGTCTCAGAACCACACTTGGTCCAAGCATCAGGTTCTCTGCCACTAGCCTGAGACCCGTTAAGGGGTGAATAACTTACCCACAGAATGTGTGTTCTGTCCGAGGGATTGAGGAATGTTCTCTGCTTTCATGTCTTGCTGTGAGGAGTGAGCTCTGGGGTCCCGGGGCCCATTCCTTCTCGGCTCAGTGCGTCTGCTTTCCCTCTGTTCTTCGTTTCCAGCCCTGGGCAGGTCTGCGGAGCTGCTCGGACTAGACTCCGCCCAGCTCACGGACGCTCTGACCCAGAGATCCATGTTCCTCAGGGGGGAGGAGATCCTCACGCCTCTCACCGTCCAACAGGTACGTGCCCTTGGCCATCAGAGCGTGTTGCAGCAGACACTGCATTTTCAGATTCATGGCTTGCATTCAAATAAGTAACTACAACAAACTCCTCAAAGGAGTTTGGTTCATGATCAAAATAGAGAAGATCCCCCTGCTGAAGGGGGGAGACAGAGTTGTTCGTTTTCTCAGACATAGTGCAGCTGAGTTTCTAAGAGGACTGGGCCTGGTGGAGGTTTCCTGAGTGCGAATCCTGACATGCTACTTTCTGTTCTTGGAGAATGCACTCGTCGTGTCTGTTTCCTCCTCGGTAAGGCAGGGATGATTTTCATACCGAATTCATAGGATTCTTGTAAGGTTAATAATAAATATACGCCAGTTACTTAAGTACTAGATAAACGTGAGCTATTGTGATTTATTGTTTTTCGTGCAGTAGTACTTAGTTCCCCTTCTGCTACTGCCTTGAACCAGCCCATGTGCCGGTTATCTATTAGATGTGCCAGCCCATCTAATGTCAGTTTCTTGCTTGGGTAAGTACAAACACGAGCCATACCAGGAAGAAAATTTTTCTGTGTACAAAGTAGATTATGAGGGGCGCCTGGGTGGCTCAGTCGGTTAGGCGTCTACCTTCGGCTCAGGTCATGATCCCAGAGTCCTGGGATGGAGCCCCGCATTAGGCTCCCTGGTCAGCGGGGAAACTGCTTCTCCTTCTGCCCCTCACCCCGCTCATGCTCGCTCTCTCTCTCTCTCTCTCTCTCTCCCCCTCCCCCCCTCCCTCTCTCTCTCAAATAAATAAATAACTAAATATCTTTTAAATAAATAAAAATATTTTAAAAAGTAGATTATGACAAGATGATCATGAGAAAACTCAGGCCTTAATTGTTGTCTTAAACCTGATAACATTCGTAGCTGTATGTATGTGGGTTCAGATGTTTTCCTGTAACTCGACCTAAAGACTTGAGTTTGAAAGCCTGGTATTTAAAGGAGGTCCCAGCGAATCCTACTGTAGAATGAGCGAGTGAGCTCCGCTTCGCCCCTTCTTTAGACACCTGTGTTCTAGATGGCTCTGATTGACTCGGTATCGGGCAAACGAGTGTTCGTGCGTGTGTCTGCGAGAGGGGCGGGGACGGACTTGCTGCCTGGGCTGACGGTGGTCCTCGGGAGACGGTCACCGGTCTCCTCTCCCACAGGCGGAAGACAGCCGGGACTCCTTGGCCATGGCACTTTATGCCCGCTGCTTCGAGTGGGTGATTAAGAAGATTAACAGCAGGATCAAAGGCAAAGATGACTTTAAATCCATCGGCATTCTTGACATCTTTGGATTTGAAAACTTCGAGGTATGCTTTGGACGAGCGGGAGGCGTGAATTCTTCTCTCTCCACTTACTGTCTGATCGTGAACGCATCTCCTCAAATAAATATTGATATATTTCTCTTCAGATTTTTTTTTCCTTTGCTTCACCTGTATATGTATTAGTAAGGGCACTAGAGGTACTTGAATCGTTTTCCGCTTCCCCCCCCTTAGGTTAATCACTTCGAGCAGTTCAATATCAACTATGCAAATGAGAAACTTCAGGAATATTTCAACAAGCATATTTTTTCTCTGGAACAACTAGAATATAGCAGGTGAGTACTCATAGGACTCTGCTTCAATTTTTTTTTTTTAAAAATCAGCCACTAAATTAGTTTTAAAGCTTTATTTTATTATAACTTAGCCCTTTTAAATCTTGCTACAGGGAGGGATTGGTGTGGGAAGACATTGACTGGATAGACAATGGTGAATGCTTGGACCTGATTGAGAAGGTAACATTGCTGAAGCATTGTAGGAGTTCCAGGGGTGTCCCGCTGGGCTGATTCATATTTATGGGAACAAAATCGCTTGTGCGAACATGCACATCAAAGATGTGAATGTTTAGAACACAATGGACCATTTGGAAACATACATGCAAATGTGCAAGGTCGAATTTAAATACTTGGCTGCCTCAAACCTATTGTCTCATTGAACTCCCTATTTCTATGGAACTTAATTAAATTCACTGGATGTCTTCCTAGTATCATTCTGAATTTTTTTAAACCAAAAAATTGCTATGCCTTTTCCTTTAACAAACACTTACTTGAGAGAAGGGGAAGGGAGCTCTGAAATATTTTGAGGCATTCAAATTTTAATTCATTTAACTTCTTTCCTCTCTTCCAGAAACTTGGTCTCTTAGCCCTTATCAATGAAGAAAGCCATTTTCCTCAAGCCACAGACAGCACCTTATTGGAGAAGTTACACAATCAGCATGCCGTATGTCAAAACTTGCCAATTCTTAATTATGTCTGAGTAGCAGATCTGTGGATTAGATTACACATAACATATTTCAGCACCGTTGCCTCCTCTGTGCTTCCCACACGTAATTTTTTTCTCAAACCAAATCTCTTCCAGTCACTAGAACTAAGTTGAAATAAGTTAAAGGGATAGATTTGGGGCTACTCGTCAGAACGTGGCCACATTTAGTTGAGTATAGAATTTAACCTCACTTCTGCGATGACATGACCTATGTGGGTTTGAAAAAGTGTGTCACACGCTCTGACCTAAACCTCTGAAGTGTGGTGGGTTTTTCAAGTTTTCACGATCTGTTGTAGTGAGTTCTCTCGGGAAGTCAGTGCAAATCAGTAAGTGAAACTAGGCATTTGTATTTGTTTCTTTATTAGAGTAACCACTTTTATGTGAAGCCCAGAGTTGCAGTCAACAATTTCGGAGTGAAACACTACGCTGGAGAGGTAACTTCCTAATTAAGATTTTTTTTTTAAGATTTTATTTATTTATTTGACAGGGAGATAGTGAGAGAGGGAACGCAAGCAAGGGTAGTGTGAGAGAGAGAAGCAGACTTCACTCTGGGCAGGGAGCCCGATGCTGGGCTTGATCCCAGGATCCTGGGATCATAACCTGAGCCGAAGGCAGATGCTTAATGGCTGAGCCACCCAGGCGCCCCCCTAATTAAGATCTTTAGTGATATTTGCCCATTTGGTATTTAGGGAAATAGTAATTTCAGAAGCCAATCGTAAATGTGTCAAAATGACTTCTCTTCATGGATCTGGCTCTTAGAGGAGATGCTTATGACCTGAAGTTATTCCTTTGATCAGTTGTACCATTTCTCGTTTATTTTTTGTAAAAACCAGGTGCAGTATGATGTCCGGGGCATCTTGGAGAAGAACAGAGACACCTTTAGAGATGATCTTCTCAACTTGCTAAGAGAAAGCCGGTATGTCACTCTCCTCCCCAAGACATCCTTAGCGAGCAAAGTATTATTTGTGCAGATGCTTTTAATTTACAAGTATAGAAAAAATTAATATGGAAGCAACCTGATTTATTATTTCCTTTCATGGGCAATATTTCATTAATAAAATGACCGAGATATAGAGAGTAATACGCGTTCCAGTGACGACCATTCAACGAGGTGTTCTAAGAACAGCACGCATATCCGTGAGTTAGAGACTATTAATCCTGGTGTGAAGATGAACAGACCGATTCTTGGAGCAGTGGAGTGCCTTGCCCCAGCTAGTTTTTGATTTGCTCTGCTGGGCTCCAGAACCTAAGATCTTAACCAGGATGACCTCCTTTCTTCACAACAAGCTTAGAGCTCTGTGTTAAATTGGTTTCAGCCCGGGGTCTGTGGGACCCGTCTGTCTCTAAGGGATTTCAGAAAAACTAAACAAGTATCAACTCCGCTAAGATAACAAACTTACACGTTCATTTATTCATTGGCGAGTTGTAAATTCACACCATCACATGAGTAGTTGGTTAGTCTAGCTGTTTGTATGTATTAGAGCAGGAGGCTGTGTGTGAGAGAAAGGGGGGAATAACCCTGGGGGTGAAGCTTCGGATACTTGTTTCAGATCCAGCGTGAATCTGAAGAAACAAATTTTTATCATCCGGGGAAGGAAAGTAGCACAGTTACTACAAACCCTAAGGCTTTTAGGAATGTAAATGTCGGTGGCCACCCGGTCACACAGACAGCTGTGAATTGCGGTGAAGGGAGCCCACCTACAGTGTCAGTTTAGGAGCTTCGAACTGGAAGATATTTAGTGTTTTAACTTTCCTGTGGGAAGATTCCCCGTTTACAGAACTGTCAGCTGTTCTTACTTTTAGATGAGTTTTCGGATCTATAATAATGGCAATATTCCGGGGCACCCTGCTGGCTCAGTCAGTACAGCATGTGATTCTTGACCTCAGGGTCCTGAGTTCGAGCCCTACATTGGGGGGTAGAGTTTACTTTAAAAAAAAAAAAAAAGGTTAAAAATAATAATAATAGTGGTGATGTTTTAAAAATACCATAGCGTGTTATCTATCAAAGCAATTTCTTAGTTGTCAGATTTTAAATAATACATTTAAAAATGACCTTGACATTACATAGAATCCCCTGGCTGTGGCAAGATCATGGGTGCAGAGGTCCGCAGGGTGGCGTTTGGCTGGTCGCCTCCGTCGTCACGTAAAAGGGTTTTGTGACTGGAGTAAGGACGTTCCTGTTCCAGTCCAGGTTTCTCTCCACAAAACTGTGAGGGGCTTGGGCTGTTGCCGGCTCTGCTGTCTTTCACCTTCGACACCTGTGACATTTTAACGGACCCCGAGCTTTTCTCCAGAGCGCTCAGAGCACAGTGAGAGAACTTCAAAGGGTGCGGACGACATGATAGCCTGGAACAAAAATGAGGAAGGGAGGGGGGCAAAGTGAGAAGTGGCGGGGCAGCCTTGACCGTGCCGCGTCGGGAGGGAGGGATGCGCACATGTCGTCCCAGCCTTCCCCGCTCTTGGGGCAGCCACCTGCCCCCCCCCACTGCACAGCCCGTAGCGGGAGCATCTTCCATGCTAGAAAGAGAGGAAGTTATCGAGAAGCCTTTTACTTTGTATTAGTAGTGGCAATTTCGTAGTACTTTTCAGCAATAACATAACTTCTAAAATTACGCTCATTTCTCAAATGAAAAATGAAGCTAAGTCCAGCATCTGCCCAAGTCTCGTAGCTTGGAAGGGATGGAGGCAGGACGGAAACCCTAGTGTGCTTCAGGGCAGGTGAGCACCTTTCCCTCTGCGAGACACCATGTGAGATGTGCAGAAACATCTCCCTCCTCCAGGCAGAGACATCAAGGCTGCAAGGAACTTAGGTGGCCCTGTGGAAACAGAGCTCCTCGGTGACCTGTCACCCTGGGTCACTTCCATCCCCATCCGCTTCTCTTCTGCAAGACCCTAGCTCTCAGAAGGTGGCCACGACTTTTTTTTTTTCCCACTGCCTAAGGCTTTTTGGCAGTGGTTGCTTTCAAATCTTGGGAAGCTCTCCTAGCTCTTCTGGATTCCATGGGTCACTTTCAGTGGGAACAGGCATGATAATGACAGTAATCCAGCGCCTAATAATTGGGCCCCTCACGGCCCTCCTGCTCTCTGCTCACACAGATTCGACTTTATCTATGACCTGTTTGAACACGTCTCAAGCCGCAATAACCAGGATACCTTGAAATGTGGAAGCAAACATCGACGGCCCACCGTCAGCTCACAGTTCAAGGTTAGTCTGTGCCACCGGCTTTCATGAGTCCACCGTTGCTGTGATTTTAGGAGTTGAAAGCAGGAACTGGGGGGATGTGAGGTCCATGAACTGTTTTTTTTTCTCTCTCTCTTTTATGGCACCAGATGGTACTTTCAAAATGTACTTTTTCTGAGTCAGATGAAAATGTGTAGACTTTTTTTTGTTTTGTTTAAAACTAATAACTACTTATTCTAAGTTGAAGGACTGTTTGGCCGTGTGGGATCACTTCGATTTGTATTTAGAGGCTCCTATGAATATAGAGTATATTTCTTTCCGTGTTTGGATTTTTGTACTTTTCCCAGCTATGTTGACAGTATGGCAGCTAGGAATAATGACCGAGTGAGAGCATATTTAAATAAGATCAATGTCAGTTACCTTGTCCAGAGACCCAGATTTCAGGGAAAATAAGGACCGTTCTTATTTGCATTTTAAATATTTGGCCATTTTAGAAAGTTTCAAGGTAGGGCATACGAAGACCATTTTCTGAACTTAATTGTTCTGTTTCACCCCCAAGAAACAGATCCTGATGTGAAGAGAAGTGGAGGCATGTCAGTCAATAGACATTTATTAAATCTGCCTTCAAAGGGTCCGTCTTTCATTTAGTTGCTCAGAGCAGGATGCCTCCGGTGGGGTTCTGTGTGAGGTCTGCGTACAGGGCAGCTGGCCATGAGCCAGGGACACACCAGTGTTGCTGACAGTGTTGGATTGTGTGATATGATGGGCCAGTTTGACCCAGGTAGATTATAATGAAAATAGCTGCCACTTACTGTGTGTGTATCATGTGCCAGTCATTGGGCTGATCGCTTCCTGTACGCGATCTTGTTCATTTCTCCCTCCATCTTGTAAGTATGTACTGTCCTCATTTCACAGATGAGGAAAGTGAGGTTTAGAGAGTTGGAGACCCCTTCAGTCCCTCTGAGGACTGAAGCTAGGATTTGAGCTGAACCTGTCTGACTCTAAAACCTAGACTCTTCGCCTCCCAGTGGAATTGTTACGTTACCTTTCTCCAGGGTGGTGTTGCCTGGAATCGCCTTGGAAGGCTTTGTGGTTATCTGGTCAGATTGCACGAGGAATCAAGGAAACGGCAGAGAGTGGGCAGGCCTTCCAGGTGGAGAGACCAGGCGGGAGAAAGAGTCCTGAGACAGGAGTGTTGAGTCCTGTCTCTGGAAGACTGTGGCCAGAGGGGGCCGGCTGACAGGAAGTTTGTATGGACTTAAACTGGCACCGGGAGCTATGAAGGGTCATGCGTGCCAGGCCGTTTTGTCATCTGTGAGAAATCCTAAAGCTTTCGAAGCAGAGAAGTAACACCTCAGTGCAGTGCTGTAGAAACCCGGTTTCTTCAGCAAGATTGTAAGAAGAAAACAGAGCCAGAAATGGAGGGAAAACCAGTGGTTTAAAAGAGACTAAAAGACCAGTCAGCTGCAATATGAGAACTTCATTTACATTCTGATTTCAAAGAAACATTTTTTTTAAAAGATTTATTTATTTGAGAGAGAGAGCGTGCAGGGGGAGGGGTAGAGGGAGAGAATCCTCAAGCAGACTCTGGGCTGAGTGCGGATCCTCACGCAGGACTCAATCTCATGACCCTGAGGTCATGACCTGAGCTGAAACCAAGGGTCGGGCTCTTAACCAGCTGAGCCACCCAGGCGCCCCAGAGAACAGACCATTTAAAAATTACGAAATTTGAGACACTTGAAGATTTAATATGAAATTGGAGACAGTTGCTTCTTTTAATATTGGTATTAAGGAATTCTTGTTAAAGCTCTTTAGGATGATGATATGGTGGTGACATATGTGTCTGAAGGTGTGTAGCCTTTAATAACACATCCTGAAATCTTGAGGGATGAGCTAATATGCTGTCTGGGATTTGCTTTCCTGTGAGCAGTGGGCATAGTATGTACGGACGGGGATCAGAGGAAACGAGGTTAGCCAAGAGCGGAAGCTGGTGAGGAGTGCTCATTACACGCTCTGTCTGCTTTGGGAGATGTTAAAAATTCTTCACAACCACCACAACAAAAAATCTTTAAAAATTAAAAAAAAAAGCAGTATTACAGAAGATTGATCTGCCTGGTGATTCGAGGGTAAGAGTTGAGAGATTGTGGAATACTGGTAGAGACGGTCATTTTGATGGAAATAATGAATTAGGAGAAAAAGAACTCCGAGGGGGAGAGAACAGGTTTTCTGTATGCAACGTCAAAATAGCCTATGGTTGCTTTTTTGCTGGTTAACACGATGTTTTTGTTTTTGTTTTTGATGATACTATTTCAGGGAAGTGACAAATGACCTTTGTATACTGTGAAATCATTTCATGTCTACGAATTATAGTATCTTGACTTTATTTTATATTAGAACGACGTTAAAAATAAAAATTCTTATTAATCCTATGATTTATATTGATTTTTATTCCTGTTTCTGATCAGTGCCTAGAATGCTGAGAAATCTAAAGAATGGCATAGTAAGAGACTAAATGAACATATACTTTTTCCTTTCTAATAGGACTCACTGCATTCCTTAATGGCAACGCTAAGCTCCTCTAACCCTTTTTTTGTTCGCTGTATCAAGCCAAACACGCAGAAGGTAAGATTTACAGCAGTGCTAGACTGAGGCTGGGTCTTTAAGGACACCGCCTCCTGGGGCACTTTCTCTAAAGTCCTTTCATCATCGAAGGTTCAAAGCGTATATGACATTATTATAACCTAACAGTAAATGGAAAAATTCCCTTTGTCTTTTGGGCCTATTTGTCTGCTTCTGAAGGATGCCATTAAGCTTTAGAGAAATCTAGTTTAAAAGGAAACGTTGTGAAGCTTTCACAGTTTGTTTTTTTGGGGGGGGGATTTGGTTTGAAATTCTTGGGCAGGCTTCTATTTGGAAGAGATAGTTGGTGTAGGTTTTGTGGTTGATTTCTTTTTTTCATGTTGCTTTCTTGTTAAACACGATGCAGGGTCTATATTCTGAGTAGCAGTGCTGACTTTTAAGGTCCCTAATCCTGTGGTCAGGCCTCATTTGAAAACTCCTGAAAGGCTGCCATGGTCAGTTTTCATGGGTAGGCTCTGTGAGGTTAACTTTTTAATGCCATAGCCTGATTAGAAACAATATGAGTGTTACGAGAAGCTATCTAAACAAAGAAAATTTAGTATTCAATGGATGTAGTTGCCGAATCCAAGACTAAATGGGCACCCTGCCTTAAAATGTTGCCGAAAAATGGAGATGATCTTGATTTGGGAAATATCAGCTCTTAGTAACCTCCCCGAAGACAGGAACCACCCATCCCAGTCCCCCACCTTCCCCCACCCCCCCGCAAGACAGAAATGTCACTGGTCCCTCATGTCGAAAAACTAAACGCTAGTCTCTCGTAAGGCTTGAGCAAAGGAATCTGACCTGAACTGTTTTCTCGCGAGACTTGTGTTACATTCTGATGACTTTGCTGATGCTAGATCTTACTTTTTATCTTGTTTACCAGTCGCCTGTGACTTTAACATTAGTGATTGCTCATTTATGGTTTAAAAATGTTTCTGAGAACCACAATATTGAACTCTCTGTCTTCTAGGAAGGGAAAAGTGGATGCTTTCTTTTTTCTTTTTTGTTTTGGATGCTTTCTTTTACCAAGAGTTTACGATGAGCCGCGACGGTGGGGAATTTGGTATTTATATGGCATAAAGCAGCTGAGATTGGTCCTATGTGGAAGATCTGTGCCTCAGCTCTGGTAGCTTAGAAGAGCAGCTCATCTTTCCATTTCTGGAATTTATATTCCGATGTCTTAGATTATCACAATCATGGCAGCATACACAATATGTAGTTTTGGGACCCAGTGTAGGAAATTACTAGTCAAAACATAATAATATACCATGTCAGCTGGTTTATATTTCCCTTTATGACCTCAGTGGGCAGTATTTACAATACAAATGGACTTCACGCTTTGGGTTATTCTCATAGGCACTGTTTGACCCGTTCCTCTTCCTCTCTTTACGACAGTGTTAATACTACCATATTTCATCCTTCAAACGTGCCATTTTTTCCCAAAATTTAAGGACCTGGGTATTGGGCTGCATTTTACAGCTTTTGGCGAGCCGTAGTTTAATTGGGAGCTCTTTTCCTGTCTTAGGGATGTGTACCCTAATCAGGCAGGCTTATAGGCTTTGGTGTCTTAGATTCAGTGAAATGGGGACCCGCTTTTAATTCGAGAAACTCGGCGCCTCGTGTATTTGTTTTCTTTCTTGGATAACATGGAATTTTCCCTTTAAATTGTAATCGCTTTTGAAATTAGGCCTGCTCGAAAACCCTTCAGCAGGCAGAATATTGAAGAAATTGGCTCTTTTTGACGTTTATTTTTTCTGGCTGGGATTCGACCGTGCCTCATTGCTTTGGTTTTTGCATTTAAGGAAATGAGCCACCCAACCTCCTATTTCCTATGCACTGCTTATAGTCTCTCCGTCGCCTGACCTGGGGCAGACACTAATTAATGCTCACCAAGAGATGGGCCGTAAGAGACTCTGGAAAACCATCTTGGTACCATTTTAAACGCAACCAGAAAGTAAAGGCTCAGACACGTGAACCAACTTGTCTGATGCCCAAGATGTAGGTGTGATTTTAAGTGTGAAGATGCTAATTAGAATATGAAAATAGTTAATTACGACTTGCTTAGCATTCCTTTGGTTCCATTGAAAATATCAGATGTTACTGGTGATGATGGTCTATGAGACATGTATAAACAACCCACCTTTGGAGTTTATTATGAGTTTTCTTTGGTCCAAAGATTGGTGCTTCTAGAAATTTCGCAGGGAAAATCTTACCTGCTGTCACCCCATAGATGGGGAGTATATATTTCTGGTGCAAAGGGATGAGACTATCTTTCCCTATCTCATACCCTTTTCCAGTCATTTGTTCAGGGGACCTTGAGAGGATGTATTCAAGCTTACATATATGTGGGTATATTGTGGATCATTCAGGAACATGGGTCATAGGTTTGGGCAGATTCTGGAGGGTTTAGTTTTGAAAATTCTATGACCAGAGGGATAAAAACAGGGGCTTTAAAGTCTGTGGCCTAAGGAAATGTGGCCTTAGAGAAAGTGAAGGAGCCTCTTTGTGCTTTTAGGGGCATATCCAGCATATCCAAGACTCCGGTGGTAGCGTTGTGCGTGTGAGCACACAGCCCAGGGGCCCCGAGCTTGTCGGACAGGCTGCCTCCCCTCCTTGACAAATATGAAGCTCAGAGTGGGTGCTTGGGCCTGAAGCATCTGGAAATCCTTTGTTGGGAATATTACAGGGTTTTTGTTACTTGGGACTTTTGTGTTTTGCTTTGAAAATCAAGTGCAAGCAGGGAAAATATAACTGAAATGCTAGAACATTATGTCAATTCAGCTGTAATAATTGTGGACTTTTTTTTTTTTAGGAACAACAGGTAGCTAACCTTAGGTTTTATATAAAAGACATTTCACTAGCATTGAGAAATTCTGGTGCTAAGTCAGGAGGCAAATTATCAAATACAATGGAATTGTATTTTAATACAATGGAATATTATTCAGCCATAAAAAAAGAATGAGATCTTGCCATTTGCAAAGACACGGGTGGAGCTAGAAGGTATTACGCTAAATGAAATAAGTCAGAGAAAGACTAATACCGTATGATTTCACTCATACGTGAAATTTAAGAAACAAAACAAATGAGCAAAGGGAAAAAACAGAGGAAAGCCGCGAAACAGGCTCTTGGCTCTGAGGAATAGACTGATGGTCACCAGAGGGGCGGGGGTGGGAGGGTGGGCAGAACAGGGGATGGGGATTAAGGGGTGCACTTATTGCGATGAGCACTGGTGATATATTGTTGAATCGCTGTATTGTATACCTGAAACTAATATTACTCTGTGCATTAACTATACTGGAATTAAAATAAAAACTTAAAAAAAAAAAAAAAGGCCTCCCTCTCCATAGGGGCTTGTGTGCAGTCAATTCTTTGCCTGACATAGCACTGCAGGCTGTAATCTTCCACTCAGCTTAGAATTTTGGAGTTTACAGAGGCAGACTTCTCCACTAGACCATTTTTAGATGGCAGCGTAGCCTGTTAGCTTATTTCTGCTGTGATTTGTTGGGCAGTACTAGTTTCTGGCTCCAAGTGCCCAAACCAACACCAAGAGATTTCCCTAACAAAGGAAACCTGCTTTGCTTCTGCAGAATTTCTCCCCAAGGGTGTCCTGTGGCCTGTGATCTCTCCCTTCTGTCCCCGCCTGGTGTTTTAGCAAATAAGTTCTAGTCAGAAAAGTCTGTCATTAACATTCCTTAGAAAAACCCTGAGGAAAGTGCAGGGCAGAATTAAAGAAGGGAGCAGACTGATAAATATCAGGAAACCCTTGGGGGGGTGGGGGGTGAGCCCTGGCTGTTCGGTACCTTCTGGAAGTTTGATGTGGGGAGCGCTCGGGTTCTAGGGGGGAGTCATCCTCGATTCCTACAGCATCCTCTTCAAGCTTTTAACCCAGCAGAACAGTATCCTCAAAGATTCTGTCAGCGCGTCCTCCAGAAAGGCAGGACTTGGGCACCTGAGTCACCCCAAGGCTGAGGGCCGGTGGAGGAAGGCTTCTGGCAGAGATGGTTGCCAGGAGGGAGGTTTATCTAAGGGAAGAGAGGAAGAGTGAGGAGTGGGACATGCCGAGGGGAGGCCCCAGAGAAGGGAAACTGACGTCTGTCAAGGGGCACTGCAGTCATATTTGCTGGAAACTGGAATATCAGGCGGAGTACGGAGTTGGAGACAGAGTTAGCCCGACCGTGGTGGCCTTGTTTTGGAGCACTGTCTGTGAGCCCTGAGATGCAAGGACCTGTCACCTTTTCACTTGCTGGTCTTTGATAGACTTGAGAGGATGCCAGCGGTTTGCCCTTAAATGAATCCTGATGACCTGTATCCCTGTCTGTCGTGGTGCCACTGTTCGTATTGGACTAGCTTCCTCATCTGGACAATACCTGAGACTGGCCGCGGGCACACAAGTGAGGGCGCTGTGCAGGCATTATGAAAACCTAAACCTCCTGTTTCCAGAGGCCCAGTGATGCCATGAATGAATTAATGAATTCAGCACATTCAGTCCTGGGGACTTATATTTGTGTGATCCAGGTGCTGCCTGCCATTTGTTTTCTTGGGGGTTTTTTTTGTTTTGTTTTTTTATTAAGCTTGAACTCAGGACCCTGAGATCAAGAGTCACATGCTCTACAGACCAAACCAGCCAATCCCCTTCCCTGCCCTTTTTTTTTTAAACAAAGACCAAACATTTCTTTGAAAAGTTCTGATGATCATGTGGCTTATTTCCTACCTTGAATTTTTGTCCTGTTCTTCCTAAATCTTTTTCTCTTTCATTTTATTCTTTTTGCTTGTCCTTAGCCTTACTGATCTTTCTTGCAGCAGCTTTTTGTCTTTAGTCATTGTTCTCTGTACCCTAATCCTATTTTCTGAATAAAGTGTTCCCGACAGAGGGAAGATCTTAACCAGGTACAACTTTGTTGGACCTACCTTGCCCGTCTTTGTACCCCGCTGCCTAGCTCAGTGTCCGGGCCACAGTATATGCTCAGTAAATGGTGAACTGAATTACTTATCCAAGTACATTGTGAGCCCACTCGTGGCATAGGCGTGCTTAACTTTACCAAGATAAAGAGTTGACTTGCTACTTTTTTTTAAAGATTTTATCTTTAAGTAACCTCTGCACCCAATGTGGGGCTCAAACTTAAAACCCCAAGATCAAGAACCCATGCTCCACAGACTGGCCAGCCAGGCACCTGCTGACTTGCTACTTTGAATCCTGACCGCTACAGGTTTCATTCTAGTTAATTTATTTCAGGCATGTTTTTGCTTCCGGATCCTCTCTGACTGTTGTAGGTGGAAGTTACCCTGGGGATATACTGGGGGATCGGTATTAGGGTGATATCCTCAATAGGATTCAGCCTTTCAGTGTTCAAACATCAGCACACGATGCTAGACTATCTCAGGGCTCTTGTGGGCGATTGGCTTGGGAGAGTTTTGCTTGCGTGAATGTACAGGCTGTGCTTGTCTCGTGTTCATGTTTTTGCTGTTCTTCCACGGGCGGCTGTTTGCCCAGGACCGCGTTTACGAGGGCCCCACCTGCCCCCCGCCCTGGCTACTCTCTGCTCTCCCTCTGTGCACTCTTGGGGTTCCCTGCAGAACAAGGTCATCCCTTGGTTCTCCACACCAAGGTCACGGGTGGCTGTGCCCCGCTTCTGCCAGACACAGGGCGTGAGGTCACTCCGTCCTCACAAACTCCAACCCCGGTTTATGCTGGATCACAAGAAAAGCTTCCTAAGACTGTTGCCAGCTCTTTTCCTTTTTGGATTTAGTTTTAAATTACCTATCTTTGGCAGATTGGCATAATTGCCCCTGTGTGTATGTGTGTGTGTGTGTGTGTGTGTTTAATTTTCTTTAGTTCTTTACACTGTTATGGGAGGAACATTTATTTCAATTTTTAAAAATTGACTTTATCTTTGATTTCTTTTTAAGTAATCTCTACACCCCAGTGCGGGACTCGAACCATGACCTCCCCCAGATCAAGAGTGGGATGCTCTACCAACTGAACCAGCTAGCTGTCCCTAAAATTGACTTTATATTTTTAGAAAACTTTAAATTTATAGAAAATTTGAGCATATAGCATGGAGTTCCCATATCACTCTGAATCCCACTCAACGCGCGCGCACACACACACACACACACACACACACAGAGTTTTCCCTCATATTAACATCATACATGACTATGTCACGTTTATTATAATTAATGAACCAGTATTCTAAGGTCCAAAGTTAACATTAAAGCTAACTGTGTTGTAAGGCTCTTTGAGTTTTGACACATGCACACGGTCAGGAAGTGTCAAAATGCCAAATATTCACAGTCTATTCCCAATAGACGAACGTTTTCTCAGGTAATAGTTCCCAAGAATAGGATTATTTCTGATTGGCGAAAGGCAAAACGCTGAGAATGAGGTCTCTATTGCGCAGGATAAAATGCGAACGATACTGTTCTATGTGGAAGAAACCCGCAAAAACCAGCTGAGAAAATGGGGAGATGCTTTTTCTCCAGGGAGCACCAGGGAGCTAGGATATCTTAGAGCTATCTCGATCATCAGCCTCTTTGACTCCTCTCTGCGTTCAGCTGGTCTTACAGCCTTTAGAGATGGTTCCATTTCCCCCACAGACTTCCTGGAAAATGCCCCCTGGCATTGAGGAACCTTCCATAATTCTTCCTGTCTTTCTGATTGCCGCTCGTGTTACCTGGCCTCCTGTAACTGGCGCGCCCATGGCTAGCGTCTTTGACTTTGGAGAACATCACCGACAGACGCCTCGTAAAAAGGCAGCCTTACCTTTTCAGGAAATTCTAGTAAAGGAAGCATTAAAGCAACCATTCTTTGCCCTGGACAAAACCATCCCATTACACCCCTCCGCGGTCGCTCGAATCCTGTTTACCATGTTGCCATGACAACCATTCAGCGGCGCTTTGCAAAGCCCGGGATAATAGGCACAAATGAGTCTCCGCTGGAGTGAGGAGTGTTGCTCTCAGGGTCCACTTTCCAAGGTCACAACGAAATTGCTCGATTTTTGTCTTGTGGCTTTTTCTTTTTTAGTAATTGGCCCTCTTTGAAAATTTGGGGGGAGGGGGGCTTCGCGCGTCTTCACACGTTGGTTGGGGCAGCAGAGGTGGTTAGTTCGCTCCTGCGGTTAAAACCGTCTCCAGCAATTGCTACCCCGCCAGCCTCCCCGGGCTGGACTTCCTTTCAGTAGAATTGGGAATGAATTAAGCAGGCAGAGCCCAAGACACCACATAAAAGCCTGGGAACAGCAGCGAGCCGAAGAAAGCCCGTTTTTGTGTCTGTTGCCTCGGATGCTGGCAGTCCCGGACTGCTAACGATGCAGCCATTTACAGCGCACAAGCACTGAAGGGGCACGAGGAACCCACGGTAGGAGCCTTTCTCTTATTTGAGCCGCTTAAAAGTTTCACGGGCCTGGCAACGATCACAGTAGGGTAAGATTTGGTGGGGAAGTGTTTTAAGCCTGGGAGAAACAGGCTTTCCCGTCTCTCTGAGCACAGAAAGGTTTAATTTCTAAACAGGTGGTAAGTGTTGACTTGGATCGCACGTAGGAGTTCGAACTGCGAACACTCAGCACGAAGGACGTTATCAGATCAGGCATCGATAACGGGGTATGTTTTTGGTAGAGCATTCGCCTTGTGTTGGGAAACTCATTTTTAATATGACGTTAGAAGGGGAAGTCTCTGGCGGTGGTTTCTTTTGTTTGAATGGGTCATCGCGAGGCATTTCGCTTTGAAAGTTTACATGCTACAGACCTGTAGCTCTTCCTCGCCTTGTACGTTGTGTGAACGTTTAAAGGAAATTTGCCCAAGAGGAATCCTATCCTTTTAAATTGTATTGTAAACTGGTTTGCACACGAATGTGGAAATGAAGGGGTGTCTGGAGTCTCCTGGTCATCTATTGACTATCTTATGCTGATTTGGCACAAGCACCCACTAGCCAGAATTTCGCAGTGGTCCTGGAGACACCTCAGGAGGCACAATTTGTTGAGATTCTCTTAGCCCCCCCCCCAGGTGTCCCCCAATAAAGAACATAATAAAGAGTGACTGAAATGCTAATCTCTGCCTCCACCAGACACTTGAATGTGTTCAGTTGATTTCCATTCATTTGCTAAAAGAGCCCTTTAAGGGAGCAAGTTTTAAATGTGAAGGTGGTCTTTCATATTAAATTGACTTACATTTAAAAGAAGCGAATAATAATGCGGCTGACGGCTACTTAGCTAAATCTGCTCTCAGGGAAATACATTTCCAGTGCTGGGTGAAAACCCAGTGTGTTAGAGGGTTTCACCATCAGGTTTAACAATCTCATCAGTCATTAATCTGACATAAAATTAATGACCGCCGTGAGGGAAAGGTGGAGCGTTAGTCACCAATGGGAAAAGTGCCACCTATTGCTGCCTCTCTGAGTTTCTGTACCCACTTTTCAATATGGAGATCCCCCAGGTTCAGAATCCCATTGCCTTGCACGCCGGCTTGAGTGACAGAAAATAGTCCCTCCCGTGTTAAAGGATACTTTTCGGGAAGACTGATTACAGAGACCCGAGGGGTCTGCCCTGCTGGCTTCCGACCCGGGAGGCACCACACTGCGGGCACGGGTTAAACATTTTCCCGTGCGCCCACCGCCACAGTCACGGCCCCCTCACCTCAGCCCTCCAGCTGTGCATTTCAACTTTAGCTGTTCCTCCCGAACTTCTGGAAACAGCGACCAATCAGAATAGCAGCCCCACTCCGACATTTGAGCCAATCCCAGTCTCAGACCATCTGTCTGTTTTATGCAAACTGTGGGGTGATTTTTTTTTTTTTTTTTGGGTGGCTAACTTAAATGGCCTTGCATTGGCATTTTCACAGGCAGCCCCCTCAATGTGTGATTTCTGCTAGTGACTTTGTTCTAAAAAGCCATCACTGCCCACCCAACAACTTTACAGAGAGCTGGTTCCCAAAGCGGTGGCCCCCCTCGATGACTCTGGAGCAAAGGGCCCAGGTTTGAGCCCAGACCGGAGGGTGGAACTGAGGGGTGCTTTTGGTGTGGTGCTTGGGTTCAGAGACTAAGCCTCCCTAGGTCTCCTCACAGCCATGGAGGAAGCCCTCTGCCCCTCCCAGTCTCCTCACCATTGTGCTGTGTTGGCCTTTGACCCTGGGTGTCCCCCTATTCCTGCCTCAGGCCGGCTCTTTCCCGGATACTCAGAAATGCTACAGCGCAGTAACAATAATAAAAACACCACCAGTTAGTAACTGGGTTTTCCCTCCACCCCTCCTCAATATAAAGGCAATACTTCCTGATTATAAAATAATTGGAAAATATGCAAAATACAAATTTAAACTCTTTACGTTTTATTTAGAGGCTGCTCTTAATTTTATAACTTTTATTAGCTTACTGGATCTTAAAACATTCCAGTGCTTTTTTGCGCGACTGCCGAATTCTGTCAGTGACTATACTTTCAAATAGGTTCTATTATTGGACCATTTCCTTTTCTTATTGTAAACAATGCTTCTGTATTATTCATGTGTATTTATACCAGAGCACATTCAAGATTGTTTTTTAAAGGTAAATCATCAGTTTATTTGCTAAATCACAGCACGCATGTTGTTAGGACTTGGCTGTATCCATCCCCATGGCCCTATTGCTCATTAAGGCCAACAGCGAACACGAAGAATATTTTGCAACAGGTGTAACAATGGATTTGTAGCCTTAAAAAGTAGCCCTTACAAATCAGGAAGAAAATAACAAACGCGTTGGTAGAAAAATGAGTAAAACCCATGAATGAGAAATTCACAAAAGGGGATACACACAGGGGAAATAATTTTGCCTGGGTGAAGACTGAACGAGTTTCTTGGTTTTGTGTTGCTTTTTTTTTTTTTTTTTAAGATTTTATTTACTTATTTGACACAGAACACAAGTAGGCAGACAGGCAGGCAGAGGAGGGGGGGAAGCAGGCTCCCCGCTGAGCAGAGAGCCTGACGTGGGGCTTGATCCCAGGACCCTGAGATCATGACCTGAGCCGAAGGCAGAGGCTTTAACCCACTGAGCTACTCAGGCGCCCCTTTGTGTTGCTTTTTAATAACACTCCCAGGGAGATCGTGGAAGAAACTCCTGTTCTTGTGCACAGGGAGTTTAAATTGTGGCAGCTTTTCTGAAGAACGGGCTCCTCCTGTCATCTTGATCGAACGTTTCTTGCCTCTCCCGGGACTATAAGCCATCCGCTTTTCTCCTTCATGCTGTCCAAAGTTCCTTCTCTCCAGGTTCCTTCTCCTCACTCACACTCTCTTTGGATTAAATATATGTAAATATTCTAATGTTTAATATAGAGATATGTCCATAAAAGGGAGGGGAGGTGGGAGTGACTAGGGAATGCTCCCCCCTGAGCCGTCTTTTCACTGCTGAACATTTCCGGAGAGAGGCCGTGCCCCTTTTCTTCTTTCTAATGCTACGCCGTCAAAACTGCCCTTGCCTCCCTTCTGCGGAAAGCTCCAGGTAGTTTTTCCTGCCCCGCCCTCCTCATCCCCTACCCTCACCCCCCAAGGCCTGTGACCTCGCCAGCCACCCCGCCTTCCCGGCACCTGTCTGACTGGGCCTCCTCCCCTCCCCCTGGCTCTTGACTGGTTCCCGAGCTGTAGGCACGGCCTCGGGTTCTGCCCTCCTCCTCCTCCTCACCTGCCCGCTCCCGCAGAAATGCTCACTGCTCCCCTCCGGCTCTCAGCAAGGTGAGTCCCTCTGCACTGGATTTTTCCCAGCCCCAAACCCTCCTCTAAGCTTTGGCCTCCTCGGCTAATGTTGTAATGTCGTAACCCACTGTGTTTTCCCCCTGGGTCGCTAAAGTTTCTAGTTCTGGGCCGGTCTGCCTCCCCTGCGTCGTATTTCAAATTGGAACGTGTTCATAATTTCACATTCTTTACCTTCCACCTCCTTCTTTACCGGGTTTTTCTTATTGATCGGCTTACAGTAGAATATCGCAGTGTTGGCGCAGTTGGCATTTTGAACGGGGTGATCCTTTGCTGTGGGGCCCTGTCCTATGCGGCGTAGGACCTGCAACAGCCCCCCCTCACCCCCGCCTTCTCCCCATTAGATGTCAGTAACGGCCCCCGTGGTTCTCCAGACATTCCCAAACCTCCGCCAGCAGGCAGTGTTGCCCTGCTTGACCACCAGTGGGTTATGGTGTCAGTGCTGATCATCTCTTGGTTTTTATCCTATTTGTTGTTTGCTCTCAGTAAAAAATGGCATCTACGTACAATTTAATTTTTATTATACCAGTTGTTCGGGCTTTGAACATTGAGTTTTACTATTGAATAGGGGGCGAAAAGAGAAAATGGCGTATCGTTCAACATTTTTCCAGATGTAGCGAGTCACTTGTTAACATGTTTTGTTTCCTAGCAAGTAAGAGTAGAAAATTTTAAAGGGGGGGGGTGGGGTGCCTTTAATATCAGTGTGTCTTGCAGGATTACGTAATTGTTCTGTGCTACTACCCACTTTCTCAGATGAATGGGTGGCCTAGTTTCAGCCACTCTGAAAGGATAAAACAGCTCATTAAAGTGTGCCAGATGCTTCATTTGTCACTGTTTCACTTAAAAGGGAATACTGTTTAGCTTTGGAGTTATACTGGGTTACACTCAAAGTTGGCCTTTATGAATGCAAGACAAGTGTCCCTGTTAAAAATATTGCAGCGTCCTCACCTCAACCCCCCCACGTTTATAATGAAACGTTCACCACCAAACGAATGTTTTAGAAACTGTTAAGTAAAGCTTTTTAAAAAGTCTCTTTAGATACACGAGAAAATGACGTTTGGATATGCGCACTCAAGTTGAATAACAGACTTCTGCTTTTCAGCCAGAAAGGGGTTTAAAGGACAAGGGTTTGGATATGAAATCTGTTTAGCCTACCTTGGTACTGTTTCCACTGGGACAGTTTAATTAAGTTTACTGAAATCTTTAAGTAGAGGACTGAAACAAATTTTGGGGAGTCAAATACATTCTACAAGGTTGTAAGGGCCGAAAGTAAAGCATTGTTAGTATGTTCATTGTGGCCTGAGAAATTGCAGAAAGAAAATTCTCCTGGCTTCTTTTCATCTCCTTCTCTCTCTCTTTTTTGGGCTTCGTTTGCTTTAGTATTAACTCTGAAACATTGGCCTATATATTTGATTCATTGACTTCATTGCATCAATTCCAGTAAAGCTTGGACTGTTGAATTTATATCGGACCCCACTTGCAGCTCCTAGCTCCTAGCTTTTTCTCCCAGGCGCCATGTAAATTAGGGAACTGAGGTCCTTCGTGGAGGTGAGAGGGCAGTTTGGACCTCATTATGACGTCATTTGGTTTGTAGTTCCAGGATTCTAACACACCTGTCAGTCTTCCAAGCCAGGTATCAAAGGTGCAAAAAGGTACAAAAAACTATAAAACACGATGTACCTGACCATCTCTTAAAGCAGTCATTGTCCGTAGCCTGGCGGCATCAGCAGATGGGCCGCTTTGACTTGGGAGCGCCTGCTGTCTGGGGCTGAGCTGGAAGCATTTCTTGGTTTACCCACACTTGGGGCTCTGCCAGGGTCTGCAGAGTGAAAGCCTTTCCCTTCTCATGCTCAGTTAGAAAAAATGAACCACAATACAATCGTCACTTGTTCTCATGACTCACCTTGCCTACTCCCAGCACATGCACGCTCCTTGTTACAACTTGTTGACGTAGTTCCATGCTTGAGGAGGTGGTTCAGAACTATTGGAAGAACCTTTAGCCACTGGCCTGGATGCACGGGCTTTCTGCTCTCTGTTCTAGTCATTTGGGTGACCAGCCTCACACACGATTGCCCTGTGCCCAGTGCTGGGAAGGCTGTAAGGGGGGCGCTGCTGCGGGGGCATAAAGGGATAGACCCCCTTCCGTTGCATAGTAACTCTATTGAGGATTGGGTGCTAAAATCTGGGAAGCAGCGAAGACGTGAACAGATTATGTCTGAATCCTTTCTGTCTTTGTTCATGATCCCTGACCAGCCTCAAATGCCAAAGTACGGATGGGGGGAAATGGGGAGACGGACGCAGAAGCATTTGCGGAGCGTTCCCCAGCGTATGTCATCGTAGTGGTTGTAGCCCCACGGTTTTCTTGCCTAAATCACAGAACTCAACACCTATCCTTCCCAGCCTAGCGACTAGCGGTGAGCCAACGTGCACCTGTTTTTCTGTATATTCTGGGGCTAACGCTGGGGGCTGTCATAAGTCTCGGAGAACAGGTTGATTTTTTTTGCTGTTTGCTGGTGAGTAAGGCAGTCTGTCCTTTAGACAATAAATGGGTGACAGGGTGATAAAACGGGTTACTCCTTAAACATTTTTGGATCAAAATAATTAATGAAGCTGCATCAGGAGGCCGTGTATCACGGTGGGCTGAGTGAGGTTTTACAGAAATGCTGCAGTCACTGTCACCAGCCCCATGTCACTGATCTTTTAGGTCCTCCGTGTTCTCATTGATGGAATAAGGATAGAAGTCACCCCCCCCCCGTTTTTTTTAAGATTTTATTTATTTGCCAGCAGCGTGAACACACAAGCAGGGGGAGCGGCAGGCAGGGGGAGAAGCAGGGACCCTAACGAGGGACTCGATCCCAGGACCCTGGGATTGTGACCTGAGCTGAAGGCAGATGCTTAACTGACAGAGCCACCCAGGTGTCCCAGAAGTCACCCTTTTTTAGGGTGGTTACAGGACTGACTGATCATGTGTACAGAACCCCCAGTTCAGACTGGCACACGGTGACCACTGATGATAATTATCCTGCTGGTCATTATGGAAAGAGGCCACGTGAAGAGCCCACCGACGGTGATCGTGTGGTGGCCCCAGCAAATCGAGGTGTTCACTTCCTCTCACGACCTATCATTGGTATTGATTCACCACTCACTGAAGTTGACACTGTACCCTCAAATAGAATTTTTCAAGGACCTGTGTTCATTTTCAAGAATGGGGGTGGCGGTTACAGTCAAATGGATCCCTAAAGGAAGCAGATGGATAGATTATTCTGAGGACAGGTGAGAATAAGAGAAAAAGAACACTTCATTGTCATACATGTTTTCTGTTTGCTGGGTCCTTCTTGAATTTCGGAACGTGTTTGTTCTGTCTCTATACAGGTTCCTTTTATTTATTTACCAATTTGCTTAGGTAGTGGAAGAGTCTTTAACTTAAAACTCTTTCGTACCGATTCTCAGGCACCAGAGTCATGGAGGAAAGTGCCAGACTGCACTTCACCTATTGGGCTCTTTAACCGTGGGGGGTGGGGGGAGGGGGGCGGCATCCCGAGTGGAGCAGCTCCGAAGCCTGGCCCCACGCTCTGGCTGCTGCTGCACCAGGAGCCCTGTCGAGGCCCCAGGGATGGGAAGAACCTGGCCTTCGAGCATTGCCTGACCTCCCGTTTCCTAGCAACTCCCAAGCACTCCGTGGACTATTTTGTGCTGTTCCTAATTTATACTTAACAGATATTGGCTGTGTTTAAGGCTGGCTAATTTCCCATTATGACTTGCAGACAACCACTTTAATACATGAATAAGCAAGAGAAAGGACTCCTGGGAGGGAGGCTGGGCTCACCGGCACCCCCTTCTCATCAGGCCTTCATTGTCCCTCTAGAAAGTAGAATTTACCAAGGACTTGCAAAACACGTGACCATTTCCGCGCAGAGACAGGCTGCCCTGAGTTTTCAAGTAAAATTCTTTTCTTTGACATTTTGTTCTGATAGCGCAGCCCATCCTCATGAATATTTATAAGTCTGCTCCATCCATCATCAGAGCGGCAGGTCCTTCCTTAGCTGTATTCTCCGCAGCGAACGCGGAGTGGCCACTTTCTCTTCCTTCCTGCGTAAGTGAGGCCATGGGATGGGGTGATTCTCACGCCCCTTCCAGCCCCCAGCTAACAGGCATCTGATGAAATCCTCCTCTTTCTAATAGTTGGCGTCTCTCATTGGGGGCTTAGATTTTTCCCAGTTGCCATTTTTATTTGCATACTTTTTAGAACCGTTCAGACCCCTCAGTCCGGACTTGCCCTTGTAGCAGGGATCTCTGAGCGCCCCTTTGCCTCCGTATCCTAGCTTGAACTTAAGAATGGTGAATGATCTTCCATCTCTCAGTGGCTCAGAAGATGTTTGTCCCTGAAGTTCAACACCTGAAAGCAAGAGACCACCGGTCTACTCTCTGTTCTCCTGAATATTACCTATAGACTGATTTCTGCCCCCACGGCGGTCTTAGTACCAACGGAGGTAGCACCACACTGTAAAAATAACGTGGGCCAAGCACTAGCGATGTCCGTCTGGCAGATTTTTCCAGGTTGTGGACATTGAAGCGTGGAGGGCCACACTGGGCACATGTCCCATCCCCTGCTCTTCTGTTTTCGGGCTCAGCATCCTTGTAGCATTGGCACGACCTTGGTGACTGCGTAAGTGAGTCGGTCCGATCCACGGCTGCGTCAGTGGTTTCGGGCCTGGCCGGTGCCTCCTTGCCAGCGTCTGCAAAGAGGGACAGCTGCCCTCCTAAGGCGTATCTCTCAGCCTGATTTTTCAGAGCCAGTGTGAATAAAAGGGCCTCTGACCTATTCAGTATGGTGGATGGAGCATTTGAAATAGAATAGTGATGAACAGTGAGGTTGAGGTTTAGTTTAGCAAGGTAAAGAGTTTAATTATATTCATTAGATAAAATGGCAGCAGATGACACCCAAGAGGGAGGCTGCTTTATGAGGATTTCCAGATGGGATTCGTGCTGAGGATGGGACCTTCTGTCATCTTTACTAGGGTCTGTGGACGATTGAGAACAAACCTGTGGTCTCTCTCCTGCCCCCCCCCCATTTCTCTGTGTTTTTCTGAGTCTCTTTCAACACACATTAATTGACTCTCCAGATCAATTTATAGATATAGATATATCTCGAACTCCCAACCTCTGATTTTAAATTTATATGACCAATTTGGAATTTAAATGTGCCCTTCCTGGGGCGCCTGGGTGGCTCAGTGGGTTAAAGCCTCTCCCTTCGGCTCAGGTCATGATCTCAGGGTCCTGGGATCGAGCCCCACATCCGGCTCTCTGCTCAGTGGGGAGCCTGCTTCCCTCACTCTCTCTGCCTACTTGTGATCTCTCTCTCTGTCAAATAAATGAATAAAATCTTTAAAAAAAAAAAAATGGGCCCTTCCAGCCCACCACCTCGTCCTTCCACTGTTATCACTCTCTTTGAGGGGACTTGTTTCTTTTCCTTGCCCAGACCTCAAGTCCCCTAGTTTCTCTTAATCTCCCCGTGGACTCACTCTGAAATTTCACTTTTTGCTCCAGTTGGATTCATTGGTGGGCCTTAAATTTTTTTTTTTTTTTTTTTTGATTGGAACACAGCATACATATTTTTAAAAGTGCTCAGATCATAAGTAACCTGCTTTGAAAGATCTGCGCGTGAGCCCAGACATAAAAAATAGCGGCCCACGGCAGGGAGGAGAGCGGTTTAGTTATGAACTTGGGGCTTTGGTGAGGACCCTGGGCTCACTGACCTTTGTCCAGATTGCCAGCCTTGACTTAGATGATGCCCACATCGTCCTCTCTGGTCCCACCATGTTGCTGGAGGATATCAAGAAATGTGCTCTGATTGGCAGAGGACTGAGAACATCTGTCACTAGTGAATTCACCCACCCTTCTCCACAATGTCCCCTCCTATCCTTCCTTTGTCGGATTCTCGCTATGTGTTGAGCGTAGTGTTCCCAAGTACAACCCTGTCCCAGGCCCCTTGGCTATGTGGCTGCTTCAGATGAGGCCACCAACTCGTAGTTCTCCTTGTGGCCACAGGGTGCTCAGTCCATGCATTCTGTCTTTCATTCTGACTTCTCTGACCTAGATTTGGACTTGATCACAGCTCTGTGATGTCTGTCTGGCTTTGGCATCATGTACCAGCTCATGTTGTTGGTGATGACCTCTGCTCTGCTGTGCCTTCTGGATATTTTCAAAGCTTACCGTATTAACCACAGTAGCATTTTCAGCTGTACAGCAACCTTGTGTTTCCACCAGGGATCTGGATGTTTCTGGAGCCTAAGCCCATTCTCTTCCTTCCCAGGGGTAATCCTTCCCTTCCGCCACAAGACCTCTTCCATCTAACTGCAGGTGGTACAAGTGGGTCAAACACACTTGCTACCCCTCAGTCTCCTTTTGGAAAAACCTTGACTCTTTAAGTGACGAGACACAGAATAACTTCAGCCAACAGTGACCTACACCATTTATACATATAAGTATCACATTTAATAAGCACTTGTTTGGAGGCCCCACAGTATTGGGTCTTCACATCAATGTGTCTGCAGTTCTCTTGGCCCTTCCTCAAGGTTGCAAAATGGCTGCCACAGGGGCAACCATCACATCCTCACAGAATATCTTCATTCGGTTAACAGCTAGTTTTTGAGTATCTGATGTCCCTTTGGGATGCATCTCTGAATCAAACCAACAAAGATGTGGTCCTCTTAGAGTAAAAATTAACCTGTGAAAGGAATGAGGGCAGGGCCAAAAGAGCAGCTCTCCTTTTATTAGGAAGGAAAAATCTTCCCAGGAGCCCCTCAGTAGGTTCGCCCCACTTCGCAGGAAGCTTGGGAGAGTGAATATCTGGCCAAGGTGGATAGGTTTGCCCAGTTGGCTTGGAATGATCTCATTCCCAAGACAGCTGCCCCGAGTACAGTGGGAGTTCCATTTGCAAGGGAGGGTTGATGAGCCCCACCAGCGAATAAAACTTCACATGAGGAGTAGAGAGGATGAAGATGGAAATACAAAAATATTTTTAACTTGTGTACAGTTTAGTGAACTTTTTGGGATGCAATATCAGATTTTCTGAATGGACATTGAACACTTATAGCAGTTTTGAGGAAGGAGTTAGATAAATACACTTACACTATATTTTTTTAAAGATTTTATTTGAGCAAGAGAGAGAGCAGGAGGAGGGGCAGAGGGAGAAGCAGACTCCCTGCTGAGCAGGGAGCCTAATGCTGGGGGGCAGGGGGGCGCCATCCCAGGACCCTGGGAGCTGAAGGCAGCCGCTTAGCAGACTGAACCACCCAGGCCCCAGGCACCCCTTATTTGTTGAGCCTGATTGACGTTTAAACAACAGAAAGAGAAATAATCCTCGTACTTTATGCAAAATTAAAATTGTGTACTCATGATTATCAGGAATTTCTTATAAGCATTACCCAGGCTCAACATTGGTATCTTGTAGAGCACCACTTCTCATGCTGTACATGGCAAGAGAGCGGTTCTTTTTTATTGCCAGTTTGTCGTGGAGTGGGACGTTCGATGGCATGTCCGTGTCGTGTTGCTGTTGAAGGTCCCGAGCGCTTTGCTCCCACTTCCGGTGTCTCTCATCGTGGACCAGCACCTGTCACCAGCCACACTCAGAGGGATGCTCTTCCGGTTCTTCTGCAAGGAAGAAGGGCACGGAATCTACTTACAGGTCCTAGTGCTAAGGACCTAGGGCTTAGCAGCCACATCCCCTTGGACAAGTCACTCGAGTTGTACTGATTCACTTCTTCTGTGTCTATAAGGAAATCCTGTTCCTAGCTTCTCCACTTGCCTTTATTTATAGGGTACTGGGAGATTTGATCAAGGTAAAGAAAATCTTTTGTGCAGAATAGCCTGTATTTAAATATTAGACACCATTATTTGCTGTTTGGCTTTTAAATCAAGGAGAAAAGCATAGCTTTTTTTCCCCAGTAGTGAAAATTAAATAGCAAATCATCTAAACAGCCCAGGGTTCCCTTTTGCGGGAATGCGCTGCTTTCTGTCTTCCCTACGTGAGGGGCGGAGGGCCTCCACAGGAAAGCCCCAGGTACCTCGTCCCCCAAGAGGGGTCTGGCGTCCCCTACGAGGGTCTGGCATGCAGGCCTGAAGGCTGGGAACTTCCTGCGGGGTGTCCTGGGAATTCAGGGCCCAGAGGGAGGCAGGGCTGGGGGCGTCTGTGTCCAGCGTGTGCAGGAAGGGAGGGAAGGAAACGCAGCCGTGTGCAGTACTCTGCACGCATGGCTGTGGAGAGGAACGCAGGTCAGAGCAGCAGGTGCAGAGGCTGTTGTTAAAAGCAGGAAACCGGAAAGGAATAAGAATGGAAGAAAGACACTGTGGAGGAGGGCAGGCTTTTGCATTCTTGTAATGCAAGGAAGCATTGGACCAAACGTTAAATACGTGTGGCTTTCGGGCTATTTGTGGGGTTTGGAAACAAGCATGTGACGTGAGCACAGTGGTCGCTGAGACTCAAATGGGTAAATGTCCCACGGACACAATTAAAGACTAAGTTCTTGTTCTGAACACCAGGGAGCTGCCCCTGGGCCGTAGCCTTCCAAGCATTTAGTTGCCAGGTTTGGGGAACAAACCGATCGGGGTGCCCCCTTTTTGCCCTCTTCGGTCTAGCTTTATTACAGATCTCCCACAGTGGTGTGCTTTTTATTGTTACTATAGATGCTAAAGACGCTGGGTTCAGTGGCCTGTTAAAAATAAAGCCAACTGAATGTTCTAGGAAGCTTCTGGAATGATGTTAGAAAAACTCCATATAAATTTATTAGGAAAAATGAAATCCATATGTTTTGTTTGCAAGTTGTATTGATATTTCGTGCTTTATTTGGAGTTCATGGAAGTTCTTCACGTCTAATTTCTTTAGAATCATCAGCCTCATGGAAACTACTTGGGGCATCTTTCACGTTCTTTGCGTGTTTTTCATCTTTAAATAATGGATCATGTTTTCAGTGAAAACTGATATGTTTTGATTTGGTCTCTGTATGAGCTTTGTATTAAAAGAGTCTGACAGTTCCATTTTATATAAAGATATGCTCCAGGTATCCAAGGCAAATAGAATTATAATGTTAAGCCTTGCTCTTTTCCTCCACGTCCTCCTAGAGTCAGAGGCTCAGCCTAATTTGTTAGAGCAACGGCTGTCCAGTGGAAATACAAAGTATGAGACCTGTACATCATTTACAATTTTTCCCATTGCCTCGTTGAAGCACAAAAAGAAATTAGTGTTGGTGAAGTTAGTTTTAATAATATACTTTAGCCCAATGTATCCGAAATGTTATTTTGACATGAACTCAATTTCAAAATTATTAATGAGGCATTCTCCATTTCTTCTAGTATTGATTTTTTTGAAACCTGATACATAATTTGCTGCAGACTGCAATTTAGTTTGCACTCTAAGATGGCACCATTTACTTGGCTTTTGTTCTCTCCGGAGTCGGTTGGCACACTTTTCCTGCAACTGGCAAAATAGTAAACATTTCAGGATTTGCCATTGTCGTGTGAAAGAAATCACGGACAATGCGTGGCTGTGTTCCAAGAAAACTATTCACCAAACCATGTGGCAAGCCAGATGTGGCTTCCAGGCTGAAGTCGGCCAGCCCCCGCCCTAACAAAGTGTACGGTCTCCTTGGAGTTTAAATCCTCAGAAGCTGACTTCTGTTTTGGTGTGAAGTCTGCTACCAATATAGCTATTGTGATGACTTTCATTCAAGAATATCCAGGAAAAATGTACCAGGAAACAAAGTCCGTCGTTAAAGAATGAGAACTTTGGGGCCACAGGAACTCCCCATCCCACCTCCTGAACTTGGCGCCTTCTAGGGCAGCCAGTGCGAGCCAAGGGTTTGTGGTGCTGGCGTGGCCCTCACTGTGCCCGACTCTGTGTTGGAGCAGCTTTGTGACACTTA
>CM052895.1:122538597-122554569 GCA_028534135.1 Potos flavus
CCCCACCGGGACCAGCGGGCACCTTACCGAGAGCCAAGGGTCTGAACGCGGCCACGAGAAGCAAATGGCTCCCAGAATCCTTTCTCCCCTCCCCTAACAATTCCATCGGCTCAAGTGAACAACTGGGAGGCACTCAACACCCACTACAACCGACTGCCTCAAAGACCGCGGACCGGGTGGCTTTGGAGGCATCAACATGAGTGACCGAGCAGCCCCAGAGCACCACCCAATGGGCCACCTCCAGGGTCCGTCAACGTACTTGGCCGTCCGGACTTCCAAGGTGCCTTTGAGCTTGTCCTCGCTGTCGTTTTCAAAGTACATGAGCTTGGACTGGCGGAGGACGAACCAGCGCTTCTTCCAGTTCCTCCGGGACAGCGTGGAGGAGCCGCCGCCTTTTTTGTGCAGCCAGCCTTGCTTGAGGGCCTCCTGCTTGGAGCGGAACCACAGGAAGGTCTCATCCTTGAGGACGCACCAGCGGCGTTTCCAGGAGTTCATTAAGCCACCTGTTCCCCCGAGATCGGGGAGGGAGGGGTTTGAGAAAAGTCAGTAACACTGCGGGACGACATCGCTCGAGGGTGCTGAGGTTCAGCCTGTCCTTACTTTGCCCAACCGCCCCGCCCCCAGACACCCCTCGACAAAGCGCGGCGCAGGCTGGCTTGTGTTCAGGGGGCGGCAGGGAGATGTCACACTGGCTTGGTCAGACTACACAGCAATGCTGTCCCTTCCTAATCTCCAAAGCAGCTCCTACTCAGCTGAGAAATCTTGGCGAGGCGCTGACAGAAACACAAATCATGAGCTGACACTCTGGCCCTGGGATGAGTGGAGCCACGGGGAGCGAACCATTTCCGAGGGAATGGATGGTGCTTCTCTCCAAATGCCCCAGAGAGGAGAAGTTAGTTTAAAACGGTGCCAAAGTTTACACACACTCCTTTTCCTTATTTGGTCAATGGGTTGGGGGGGGCGTACAAGACCTAAAACTTCCATAGGAAAATGAAATAGGGCTTTTTTGGGTAAACACATTTTTTCAAAGAAAAGTATCATCTGAAAATCGTTTATATGTAAAAAGTGTAAGATTTAGAACATGAACAACTGAATTGTGATGGGGCCTTAAAAATGAGAATTAGCTGTAATTTATTTAGTAGAAAACTTTTAGAAAGAGAAGTAAAACAAGGATATACATATAACTTTTACAAGATAAAAAATATTTCTAAGGGGGCGCCTGGCTGGCTCAGTCAGTAGAGTATGTGACTCTTGATCTCAGGGTTGTCTGAGCCCCACACTGGGTACACAGATTACTTAAAAATAAAATCTTTTAAAAATTTTCTAATATTTTTCTGGCAGATAACTTTATCTTAGTATTCTAGATTTCCCAAGGACGGTCAAAGATGACACTGTAACCACCATCAGTCAAAAATCTCTTAACGTATCCACTGAAGCACATGGAATCTACTTCAGTAACTTATTATAAAGAGACGAGTTACTTTTTTGATCAGACAGTCATAAAAAATAAGGCACAGGTGAACATGGACCCTGAAAGAATAAAGAAAACGCTCTCTTCTCCAGATTAGAGATAACTTGAAAACAGATCTTCTCAGATTTATTTCTTCAATGATTGCTTCAGTGACTATAGATCTAAACTGCACACTGAAACAAATGAGGCAACGACTACACTATTTGGGGTCTGGCGTGCAAGGGTGCTCGCTTTCGTTGGACACACCAGTGCCCTTTCTTTCTTTGGGAAAGAGAGAGAGCACGTGCAAGAGCAGGGGGAAGAGCGAGGGAGAAACAGACTTCCCACTGAGCAGAGAACCCGATGTGGGGCTTGATCCCAGGACCTGGGATAATGACCTGAGCCCAAGGCAGATGTTTAACTGACTGAGCCACCCAGACGCTGCCCCCCAACCTCCCCCCCAGCCATGCCCCTTCTTAAACCTAAATAAAGCACTGTCCGCTCCCTTGGTTGAGAAGTCTGGGACCACACCATGCTCCAGGGCAGTTTCCTAACAAACTACAAACTCGCCAAGGGCTACCAGTATTAAACTTTTTCTTTCCGATTTGTGGCTTTAATCTGGGTTTCTCAAAGCGAGCCCAGAGGAAACTGCAGTACAAAGTTATTCTATGATCTTACTGTCTTCAGGTGATAGAGGTTAATGACTTTGTATGAGGACAGACGGGGACTATGACTTCTAGTGGTGGGCACCGAGGAAGGTACGCAAGTACTAATTCATTATGTTGTACACTTGAAACGAAGATAACACTGCGTGTTAGTTTTACTTTGATTAAAAACATGTTTTTAAACGATAAAGGTCATTCACAGTTGTTTTGAAGACACAGATTATACCCGTCATCACCTGGAGTTTTTTCACTCTGTTGCTCTTACGCTAAGAATGAGACTCCCAGCTGTCCCTCTCCAATTCTGGGAGCTTTCTCAATACTTCATCATTTAGAGAATTTGATCAATGCTATTAATTTCCTAACTGCAAACCCTTTAAGGAGACTATTAGGCTGGGGAAAATGCATTTATGCTCATAAAATACAATCTGGTGGTTAGATTTTCTTTATCATTGGTTTCTCTGAAATGTTTGGTCACAACTTTATAAATACTTTATTAAAGATTAAATGATGACATATAAATATTGGAAGGTGATGCATTTATACAACTTGTTTCAGTCAGAGGAGTTTGCCCAAAATTCACTTGTTTACCTTCTTGAGCTCTTCATGCTTTAATCTTATGATTTTAATGCTTTGGATGTATCTTTATTTTTTTCTAATCTTATTTGTTTTAATCAGATGATTATGTAATAAATCAATGCCATATCAGAGTGACTTATAGGGACTTCTAAAGCTAACTTAGGGAACTAGAATTAAGTTGGGGTGGGGGAAATACACAGTACTAATAAAAAACTTATATTTATTTTGAGACATGCATGACAAAAATCTTAAAATGCTGTTGGATGCTTTTTAGGTTAAGTTCTGATTTGTGACTAAATTTTTTCTTTTACGAGTAGTCTGGTGAACACTTGATTACTCAGTTCGAATTTTTCAACCAGCACTCCTATAAAATTCCAGCACTCCTATAAAAATTTCCACCAACCAATGACTTCAAGCAATAGGAAGATCTCCCCTAAACTAAATCTGGTGGGGTCTCCCGAGCACCTTGGGGATCTGGAGTTGAGAACAGCAGACCTTTGACAAGCCAGTGACCGATACTTGTAGCTAGACTGATGTTGAAGATGGGGGGCATGGGGAGTGGGACAGCAGCCAAAAAAAAAAAAAAGAGAGAGAGAAGTCAAATGAAAATGAAAAGAAAAATGTAAGCAAAGAAAAACAGGGAAACTATTAGGGAGGACATATGATATGAAAAAAGATAAATATGCCAGTAGGAGAGAGAAGCAAAGGCAAAGAACAGAAGACACACAGGGAAAGGGAACACAGAATAAAAACTTCTTAATGGAGGGAAACCGAAGGAAAGGAAAAGCGAATGAGGAGAGATGGCAGTGGAAAAGAAAGTGAGGAAGAGTCAGGAAGACAAACCTGACGACAGAGAAATAGGGAAGGGACAGGAAAGGAGGGGTGGCAGAGTGAAGGGCATCATCACCGGGACGATGCTTCTGGTTATCCCTGCCCCCCAGATCTGGACCCAGGCCCTCATGTAGCCTGGAGCCATTTGAGAAACCAGCCAGACCCTTCTTTCCAAGATCCATGTGAAACTCCTACCAAAACCTAGTGAGGACTGTGGCTTTTCATGATCCCTGTCACTGATTTAGAAGTCAGAGTTGAGGGGCATCTGGGAGGCTCAGTCGCTTAAAGTGTTAAAGTGTCCAGCTCTTGATTTGGGCTCAGGTCATGATCTCAGGGTCGTGAGATCGAGCCCCGAGTCAGGCTCTGCGCTGAGCGTGGAGCCTGCTTAAGATTCTCTCGCTCCGCCTCTCCTTCTGCTCCTCCCACCCCCGGCCAGCCAAATAAAAAACCTTAAAAAATAAAATAGAAGTTAGAATTGAGAACACGAAAGAGACAGGACCACAAGGTCCTAATAAAGTTCCTTCCCAAAAGAAGCATGCTTTGAAGCCCTTAAATATTAAGGGCCAATAAAACACATTCGAAGTTTAATAGCGGTCAAAATATACAACCCAAATCCTCGTTGGGAAGTACAGGGTAGACAGCAGGTGTCATAAGCAGTCAAGGCAAGGTGCACCCCTGTCTCGGATCTTTATTTTTCTCCCATGTAAAGGAAACCCTTCTAGGTTCTCTAACTCTCCTGTGGGAGGGAAAGGTGCAGGTTATCATCACAATGGACTATACCAACTGTAGCAGAAGCATGTGTGAGAGAGAGAGACAGAGAAAGGAAAGGAAGAGGGTGTGTTGGGGAAGGGGAGGAGGAGGTGTAGGAAGAAAGGAAAAGAGCACAGAAATGAGATGGGGTGACGGTGGCTATGTCCTCTGTCCTAACGCCATGAGAGTCCGAGCAGCGTCCTTCCTGGTATGATCCTCTCACCCATGGCATCCCTCATTCACCTTGGAGGACCTAACACCAGGTGAGGGCCATGGAGAGGGTCCTTCCTGGCCTCCCTCAATCAGCCTCAGTGAAAACAAAACCTCAGTGGTCCATCACTCTACCCATGCTCAGCCCCCCCACCCCCCAGGCACCCGGGGACACAGGTCCTACCTTTCATGTACAGAAAGCTGTGGAAGTAAGGCAGGGTGACACAGCTATACACAGAGTCCCTCCGGTAAGAAAGTTCATCGTCTGTATCAAACCTAGAATCGAAGTCCTCCTCGCTGTCTTCAAACTGGAAGGAAGGAGAGAGCCAATGGTGAGCCAAACAGAAAAAGCAACAAAAATGCCCAGCATCTGTCAACACTGAAAAAAATAAAATCTGACAAAAGCAACACGAGGATTCATACCATTTACACCACAGGGTGGTCATCCAAGGAATTACAAAATACGGACCCGTAAGGTCAAATGATCCAGAGTTGATACCAAGAGAGACATACTTTAATCCAAAGGCTGTTCTAAAAACACTGCTGTTCAAGGGTAGAATTTTAATCAAACCGTACAAGAGTTAATTCCCTTTAAATTACTATGATAAAAGTAGCTTCAAGTCTCAGAAAATCAACAGGATATTAATGCACAGCCAACGGAAAAAATAAAAGTCAACTATAAACAAACCCCTAAGCTGGAAAGGGCATGTGTTAGGCAATCAAGGAGTGCAGAAGCAGGGAGAACGCGCTGGGGAGCGGACGGTGCAGCCAGCGGAAGGCTGGTTCTCCGCTGTGCCCTTGGCCGTTCTAGTTCTAATTTAGAGCGGGCCTTACTTCCCCACCTGCTGGGAAGCTATGACAGACTGACAGACACAGCCTGAGTTTCCACTTACAGGGCCAGTTTTCCCAGGCGACTCTGGGCTCTGTGTTCAACCTACAGCAAGCACATCAAAGCTCCATTTACTAACGGGACTGCTTTTGGCCAGAGAAAGGGGTTTAGGAACTTCTTCAAGAGCCCGGCTCTGAAACCTCGGCTCCCCCCGGGCGCGGATCACAGACAAGGTCCGTCCCCTCCGCTGCCCCCCGCGGGGCGCGCTCACCGAGGACTGCGCCCCTTCCGAGCTGAAGCGGTACGCCCCGGAGCTGTTGTAGGTCCCCACGGAGCAGCGGTAGTCCGGGGACCACTGGCTGCCGTACGAGTTGGAGAAGGTCACGCTGCTGCCCGAGGTGATGGCGCCGTCCTCATAGTCGTCCTGGTCGTAGTCGTAGTCGCCGTCCGGGGACGGGAGGCCGCCGCCGCTCTGGGGCATGCAGTAGGTGGGCTCCCCGCTGGACGAGCCGTGCTCCGACGGGGCCAGGAGCACCGTGCTGTCGGCGCTGGGGCTCGTGGGCACCACGGTGTCGTTCATGTACGGGTCCTCCTCCGACGACTCGTCGCTCGTGCGGATGCCGCTCGTTCGCTGGTCCGAGTGGCCGTGCTCGCTGGGGTTGGGCGAATCCTTGAAGGCGTCGTCGTCGGCCTCGAAGCCCTCGTCCACCTCCTCCTCCGGGTAGGGCTGGCTGAAGTTGAAGCTGGGCTTCTCGGCGCCCGCGCCCTCCGCTGGCTCCCCGAGCTCGGCCGAGAACTCACTGCCCACCGACAGCGAGCGCTCGATGTTGCGGACGCACTCGTCGATCTCGTCGAAGTTGAGCGACTCCAGGAACTCCTGCGCCGCCCGACACGCCTCGTCCTCCAGCCTCTTGAGCTCCTCGTCCCGCAGCTGCTGCAGCTTCTGCAGCGAGGCCTCGGTCAGGGACAGCTCCTGCCGCTCCTTCATGCGCTGCAGGTCCTCGATCTCCTTTTCCAGGCGGAGGATCTCCTCCACCTGCTTGTTTTCCTTCTGCTTCTCCAGGTCACAGCGCAGTTCCGCCTCCCTCTGACTCTTCTGCAAGGCTTCCAGCTCCTGCTGCTTCCTGGCGGCCTCCTCCTGGGCAGAAGAGGAAGGAAGAGGTCAGCAAGGGTCGCCACAGCCAGCACGAGCATCGCTCTTTCTTCGCAAAGAACCACGAGAGGATGTGCTCTCTATGGGCTGAACCGTGTGTCCCGTCCTCCGAAGGGATAATACTGAAGCCCCAATCTCCCGAACCACAGAATGTGTATTTGGAGACAGGGCTCTCGAAGAAGTTGATTAAGTTAGGGTAAGACCACGAGGTGGGCTGTAAGCCCTTCTGCCTGGTGTTCTGGCAAATCGAGGAGATCGGGACACACACAGACACACCAGGGACGCATGCACACAAAGACAAGACACGGGAGGTCACAGTGAGAAGGTGGCCACGTTCGAGCTAAGGCCTGGGAAGACAGCCAACCTGCTGACACCTTCATCCCGGGGGTCTAGCCTCCAGCATCGTGAAATAACACTTTCTTGTTTAATCCCGGCAGGCCGTGTGGTACTTTGTTAGGGCAGCGCTCGCGAACTAATACAGCGGTCACGCGGCTTTCCCGTGCAGGTTCACACTTAAAATCTTAAGCACTCACAAAGTTTTACTCAGTGTCAATGGGCCGCATCATCAACATCGCCTTTAAAATTCTTCTTGTATCTTTATACTTTGTTTTCGTTTTGAATCCTTACATCAAAGCGTTTGAAGTGGGAAGGGAAGGGGCACAATGGCATCCTTTACCTGTTGGGCGCGGAGCTCAGCCTCTCGGCGTGCCCTCTCTCTTTCTCTGAAAACGTAAAGGAAAAAGATGGTGGAAATAACCCAAAGCAAGGAAAAAAACAAAAACAAAAACAAAACTCCAGAATCATGTTTCCGAGAGAGGGCTACCTTTTTAAAGAAAACTTGGCTAAAAACAATAAGGATGAAGAATGGCCCCTCTGCCTCTGGTCAATTATGCATCCTGTGCAGGAATAAAAATGCACAGAGCTTGGTCTTCGAGGCTGCCAAGGAATTTTATATCCAAGCCACCAAGAGGTAATGTTTCAAACAGAAGGTTCTGCAGCGTCCATTGGGAATTCCTGCTGCAAGAACAGATATTGACCTTACAACTCGAAAGGTGTCCTTCTGCCTCATCCGAGCAAGAAAGCTAGTGTACCTCTCCTCTTCCTCCCGTCTCCTCTGCTCCTCTTCCTCCCGTTTCCTCTTTTCTTCCTCCTCCTGTTTCTCCGCCAGCAGCTGTCTGTAAATTCTCCGAGCAATTTGACCTCGGAGTCGCTTCTGGAAAACCACGGCGGCTTTCTTCAGGTGCAAAAATCTCCTCCTCAGAAGGAATGCTCTGTAATTCTTCTGTATGATCACCACGCAATCCAGGACCTTTCTGTATTGCTTTCTGAAAATGGAAACAAAAGCAGAACAACAGAAGCGCTATTGAGGTAATGAGGCTCTGAGCTCTTCAATGAGTTTCCATTAAGGCTACAAGACAAAAGAAAAGGGCCGTGTTCTGAACGTCTTATTATAGCGACGGGAGCAAACAGGAGGCCCCTTTGGACAAAACAGAACGGAAGGAAAACAAAAGAATAAGAACACACAAAACTAAAGCAAGAACCTTATCATTATCTTGGCTAAATCTAAATAAGCCCATAACCCTTAATGCTGACTTGGAAGAGTCCTGGGAGGGGCTGGATTGTAAACAGCACCAAAAAAGATCTGATGTAGTCTCCCATTCTCATGAGGGGGAGGAAAAAAGGCCACAGCACGATGGTCCTGAACTTCAGAAAACGGACCGATGTGGGGTTTCTCGCAGCAGGCAGGTCCGCAGAGGCAGACAGAGCTCCAGCTCGCAAGGCAAGAAGCCGCGTCACTGGGCAAACGCGGGTGAGGGGGGCCCTCTGGGGACCCGACGGGCCAGCGGCCAAGTCAACAGCCAGGCTGCCCGGCTTCGGTACGTGACACAGAGGAACTGGGTCAACAACTCAAATATCTCCACCCTGTCCCCTCCTGCCACTGCTCTAATGCAGACATCGGGAGGCCCCTTGCCTACGTTCCGCCCAGGTCAAGCCAGCTGGGCGTCTGGCATCGCTACTCAGGAGCGCTGCCCTGAGACTCTCCACAGCCTGGTCCTGACCTCCATCCAGGTCTGCGTCGGTAAAAGCAAACAAGGGGTCCCCCCGCCCGGTGACACCATACGGGGGGAGGCCTCCTCTTGGCACTTCATGGCTTCTCCCCTCCGTGTGCTTCTTACCGAGCCAAGTAGCCCAAGATGTGGGCCCGGATCACCATGGCCGCCCTCGTAACCTCCTCCTCCCGCTGCTTCTCCAGTTTCTGCTCCAGGGATTCTCGAAGGAAGACCTGGCCGAGGGAAAGGGACACATCAGAAGCCAAGAACGTGGCTGGTGAAAGGAGGTTCTCTCTGCGTCAGAGCTAGCTTCTGGAGGCCAGGCTTGCTTCTCTCTCCGTAAGTTTGCTCCCAACACACAGCCATGTGTTCTAGAACAATGCTTCTCTGGCTCCCTGTGGGGGAGGGCTGCTTAGTTTTTTAAATTTTCCATCTGTCATGTCCTAAGACATTTGAAAAATACAGTAAAAATACATTGCTAGGAAGAAAAAGCAAAGGTATAGAAAATAAAAGTCCCTTTTGGGGGGGGTGTTATTAGATCCAACAGGCACAGAGGACTATGAAGTTGCCATCAAAGTTTATAGTCACTTAAGTGGGACAAATAGTTCACGGACCTGCACCAGTCCCACATGAAGTGTAAGTCACGAGAAACACAGACACCCTAGGTTACAAAAGGAAAGAAGGACAGGGAGGGGAGAAAAAAAAATCCAACAACTTTGCAAAATGTTACTTTACTAGCACATGGGAACTCTCTGCATGACTGAAGCGCTTACCATCACGGTATCTTGGCCTCAAAACCTTTAATGCACATTTAAAAAGTTGACATTAAGAATGTAATTCTGGGGGCACCTGGGTGGCTCAGTGGGTTAAAGCCTCTGCCTTCGGCCCAGGTCATGATCTCAGGGTCCTGGGATCGAGCCCTGCATCGGGCTCTCTGCTCAGCAGGGAGTCTGTTTCCCCCTCTCTCCCTGCCTGCCTCTCTGCCTACTTGTGATCTCTCTCTGTGTCAAATAAATAAATAAAATCTTTAAATTAAAAAAAAAAAAAAAGAATGTTATTCTGAGGGCGCCTGGGTGGCTCAGTCGGTTAAGCGTCTGCCTTTGGCTCGGGTCATGATCTCGGGGTCCTGGGATGGAGTTCAGCAGGTGGGGCAGACTCTCTGCTCGGAGAGGAGTCTGCTTTTCCCTCTTCCTCTGTCTCCCCACCAACCCACACCCCCATCCCCCGGACCATGCTAATAGATAAAGAAAATCTTAAAAAAAAAAAAAAAAATGTAATTCTGAAAACTGAGTTTAAAGTGAGAATTGAACCATTTCTGCTCCATCTCAGTTTGACCTTACAAGAATACCAGAATTGGGACAAAACAGATCATAGCTATTTGCTGGCCTATTTCTAGGAACAGGCACCTCAATCCTATGCTTATTAAATAAGGGCAGTGTCTCTGCTAATTGGCACTCCGTGTCTGAATTCCCAGTATTTGAAAAGATGTGAAAACATTAAGACCCTCCCTCAATCAAGGTAGTTTGTAATTTTATAACTTCAGATTTACTGCCTGCATAAGAAATTCTGAACTATTTCCTAGAAAAACTAGTGCCAAATATTTTCATGCTTTTCTATGAACGGCCAGCCTAGAAGCATTTCGGTGGTGGTGGGTGGGAGGCTAAATGACACTCTCACTCACTCATGATGTTTTGATTTATGCTCCTGTGAGTCATTCTGGCCGATAATAATGCATTATGTTTTCTTAGTAGCACATTTTCCCAGACACTCTGCTCTGTCTCTTCTAAGACATTTGGGGCAAAAAAAAAAAAAAAAGCAAATCAAGAATCCTACCGCCATGTGACTCACAGAAGCTTTACCTACTCATGCCCCGGGTTCCTGAGCACTTGCAAACTCTACCACAAATAATTCTCCTAGAGAAGTTTTTCATACAATGCTCTTCCTATAGTTGCAATTGTAGGCTCTATTGATGCATGAAGAAACTGCATCTTTGGCCAAATAAATAAATAAATAAATAAATAAAATAAAAGGTAAGTATAAAGCTTATTTATTTGATAATAATAGTTTCAGAAGTAGGAATCTCTGAAGCAGTTTTCATCAAGACTAGACTTTCAAGAAGTATTTAAACTTCTTCGAGACTTTTTTCAGCATAAAAGATCTTACTCTAAAAAAAAAAAAAAGATCTTACTCTAATGCTGTAGCTCTGGTGAATATTTAAAAGGATGAAAATCACATCTTGGGGAAGCATGACGGTGGCGAGGGTTTAATGAAACAAAATGCCAGTTCTAATGAGCAATATATTTAGTATATTTATTCCATGAACAAACCACTAACCCAAAGGGCAAACAAATAGAGTAGAATACTTTGAGACCCAACTCGGCTTAAGAACATCCACCCTGAATTTACGCAAGGACACATGGAAAGCCACGTCAGTTCTCCCAGCCCATCTTCCTGGGACGCGGCCAACATGGCGCCAGCACGACCCAGCGACTGTGACGGGAGGTGCTGCCCTGAGTGGCTCAGCAAAGGGCGGTGCCTGCTCAAGGGACTGCCCTGGGGAACTCAACTCAACATACAATATGAACAATTTCATCTGGTCTTTTTTCATCCTTATCCCAATAGCTCAAGAACCCAAGTTTTATTCTAGTAAGATGTCTTTATAAACAATACCTCTTGCAGGCTTTATTGCCATAGAACAAAAGGGAAAAGGTCTGGCAATGGAGTCCAGGTGGTCAGAAAAAGGAAATGTGTCAGAGTCACAGAGCAGTGGAAAGAGTCAAAGCCAGGTCACCCTCAACTCAACCGCACAGCGGGGACACACAGGGGAATGTTCTGGACGGGCTGTTCACCGGAGGCTCAGGCAGGACTCCTGTCTTCATTAGGAACGCTTCCCCAGAAGATATGAATTCTTGCCTTCTAAGAACTAAACGTGTTTTTATGTGAGCCAACTAATTCAGACCTGGTGTCGTGTTTAATTCACCCACTACAACACCGTCCACGTTTCCCTCTGTCCTGTGTGATGGGAGTTTCTCTACTGGAAGATCCAGATGTTCATTAGTTGTCAAGGCTTTAGATACAAAGACCTTCTGGCAGCAACACTGACCAAAACACTCACTAGTGTATAAGTCAAACAGTGGCCAAGGTCAAAGCTATTTAGCGGACATGACTCAAACACTCTCATGTTTACATTTTCTTCCCAGTATTTCTATCAACTGCCAAGCTTCCATCCTACTTCTACCTCCAACCAGTCACCAATTAAAGTTTAACTCCTCTTTAAAGGTATCCTCATCTTGAATGCTTCCCTGAGCATTTCAATCCACAGTGAGGTCTCTCCTGGAGAAGCAGTGTCTTTCCCTAGAGGAGATGACACCACGGTTTATTGGTGGCACGTGGATGTCTCCTCTCCCAGGAACATAGTAAGCTGAAGGGCAATGTCTGTGTCCCCTGTGCTATGCCTGGTTTCAAGCCTTGCTTGGACCTCATTTCCATAATGTAATTGTCATTGTATGTGAAGTTGGATTGGTTCTTGAGAGCTTAGAGAAGAGATCAGTACTGTCTGAGACATCACGATCTTTGGTGTTACTCCCACTGTACCAGGCAGCGGGATAGGAGGAGGGTATCCACTGATAGAGGATGTAGTATCTTTTTGATTAAAAAGTCAGAGCAGGTGACATTGTATTGTCAAGAGTTCCATTTGAATAGTCTAGAAAGTTTCCCCTGAGGGACTAAATGAGTGATACCTTAGTTCCATCCCTTATAGTTTTTTAGCACTTAACAGACATCGCCTGAGCTCCTACTCTGTGCACTGTGTAGAAGAATGAACAATTAACTCTGTATTCTCCTGGGTGATCGTAGAGAAGTCAACAGGCAACGCCAAGATGGCACGAGAGCATGCTGAATGTCACAACGGGACTGATGTAGAGGACAGAGGGGGCTTGACTCAGTTCGGGGGTGTATTTTTTGTGCGGGATGCAATGGAGAATGTCAAAAAGGATTCCTGTCCAAGTCCATGTCTAAGCTGAGACTGGAAGGATGAGTTAGATGAATGGGGGTGAGGTGGGGGCTGGAGGGAGAATTCCAGGCAGGAAGACCTATAAACCTGGGAGGACACATCCTGAGGTGACCCCCTAATGACTTACACCCTGGTTTAATCCTCCAAGTGTGGGTGGCAACTGACTTCCTTCTAGCAAATGGAATATGAGAAAGTGACTGATGTCACTTCTGTGAATACATGAATTATAAAGACTCCGCATGATGAGACCACAGGCAGTCTCCTGCTGGCCTTAAAGAAGGGAGCTGCCATGTTGTGGGACGGATCACGTGGTCAGAAACCGCTGGGGCCTCTGGGAGCTCAGAGCAGCCCGGGGTGGAGCCTGTAAGAAAACAGGGACCTCAGTCCTACAGCTGCGAAGAACCAGATGCGGGCACCGCATAAGCTGGAAGAGGAACCGAACTCCAGAACGGAATGCAGCCCCAGCTGGCGTTCTGACTGCAGCTGGGGAGACCCTGACCGAGGCCCTGGTCAGGCCGTGCCAGAGCCCGGACCCATGATACCGCGGGGGAATTAAATTGTGTGCTGTTAAAGCAACTACATTAGTGTAGCTTCTTACACAGAAACAGATAACTAACCCGATACCCTAGCTACCCTGTGGGATGTTTGGATCTGAAATCCCTGCCAGGGTGAAATTGCTCCAGAGGAGAGGCGCAGGGGCCACCTGGGTGGCTCGGTCGGTTGAGCATCTGACTCTTGATTTCAGCTCAGGTCGTGATCTCAGGGTCGTGAGATCAAGATCCAGCTCCGCAGTCAGTGGGGAGTATGCTTGAGATTCTCTCCCCCTCTCTCTCTGCCCCTCCCTCCAACTCTCTCTCTAAAATAAAGAAATCTTAAAAAAAAAAAAAAAGTTAAGAGTAGAAGAATAGGTCCGTCACACACTTTTCCTTGCTGAGTGTCCCCGTGTGCTCCCTCCATACTTGTCACTGCTGTGATGAGCGGGATGTCTGTGCCCTCTCCATCCCCGATTTGGACGCAGGACCTCCAGGAGGTAGTTAGGTTTGGATGATGTCAGGAGGGTGGGGCCCCCTGACGGGATCTGTGCCCTCTAAGAGGAGGGAGAGGAGCCAGAGCTCTCCACCATGTGAGGACCCTGCTCGCAGACTTCCAGCCTCCAGAACCGTGACAAATAAACGTCTGTTCTTTAAGTCACCCGGTCAGTGGCATGTTGTTAGAGCAGTCCAAATGGACTAAGACACTCAGCAATTCTCCTTTCTCACCCTCCCCACTTTTTTTTTTTTTTTCGAGAGCAAGAGAGCAAACTTTAGTGGGGAGGGACAGAGGGAGAACCTTCTTTTTTTTTTTTTTAAGATTTTATTTATTTATTTGACAGAGACACAGTGAGAGAGGGAGCACAAGCAGGGGGAGTGGGAGAGGGAGAAGCAGGCTTCCGGCTGAGCAGGGAGCCCTATGCGGGGCTGGATCCCAGGACCCTGGGATCATGACCTGAGCCGAAGGCAGTCACCTAACAACTGAGCCACCCAGGGGCCCCCCTTTCTCCCCGTTTTTTAAAGAAAGAAATTCTCTGGTTAAAAACAATGTAATAGGAGTGGAAACTTTAAAATACTTTTCAGATGCTGCATTGCTACGCGAGGGGCCGGGAGGATGAGGCATGAGGACTGCCTCTTACCTTCGAGTACCTCCTAACACTCGACGGTCAACCCCCTCGGCCGCCTGCCTTTCTGTGCCAAGTCACATTTCTGTCTTCCTGTGTGACGAGGCGCAGTAGCGGAGGGAAGAAACAAGATTGAACGGCAAAGGAAGATTTTGGCAGCTCCCCGACAGAAGGAGAACAGTCACACAACCAATGTGATGGCTAATTTTTGCCGTTGAGGCCAAACTGTCTGCCCCTCAGCTCCCATCTGGAATAAATGGGAGACAGGCCTCATCTCGGCCATACCGGCATGTTCCAAACATGACCTTCACTCGGTTTTGTAGACTGGATTTTTGTCAGCCTACGAGATCTCAGACTGTTGGCCAGTCTCTCGCACGACAGCCCCCGGGGGGCAGGGACAGCATTCAGCGTTCAGATTACCAACAGTTCGAAGGGTCTGGGCTCTCACTTCTCAGAAGCCAGAGGCCGCCCAGCGCTTCCCAGCACTGAACTGCTCGTCAGCCCAAATGTGCGGACTGCCTGCAGGAACACACACATGCATGCACACACATATGCACACACACACACGCACGCGCACACACACACACACAACCAGCCCAAATGTGCGGACTGCCTGCAGGAACACACACACACACGCATGCATGCATGCACACACACCAGCCCAAATGTGCGGACTGCCTGTAGGAACACACATACACGCATGTACACACACCAGCCCAAATGTGCGGACTGCCTGCAAGAACACACACACGCATGCACACACACACACACATACACACACCAGCCTAAATGTGCGGATTGCCTGCAGGAACACACACACGCATGTACACACACCAGCCCAAATGTGTGGACAGCCTGTAGGAACACACACACACATGCACACCAGCCCAAATGTGCAGACTGCCTGCAGGAACACACACGTGCACACACACACACACACACACCAGCCCAAATGTGCTGTCTGCAGGAACACACACATGCATGCACATACACACACACACGTACACACACCAGCCCAAATGCGTGGACCTCCTGCAGGAACACACACGAACACACACACACACACACACACCCCAGCCCAAATGTGCAGACTGCCTGCAGGCACACACACACACACACACACACACGTACACACACCAGCCCAAATTGCGGACTGCCTGCAGGAACACACACACACATGCATGCACACACGCATGTACACACACCAGCCCAAATGTGCGGACTGCCTGCAGGAAAACACACACACACACACACACACACACACACACCAGCCCAAATGTATGGACTGCCTACAGGAAAACACACGCACACGCACACACACCAGCCCAAATGTGCAGACTACCTGCAGGAAAACACACACACACACAGATGCACGCGCACACACGTACCAGTCCAAATGTGCTGACTGCCTACAGGAATACACACACACACACACACACACACACACACACGCAAACACCAGCCCAAATGTGCGGACTGCCTGCAGGAAAACACACACACACCAGCCCAAATGTGCTGCCTGCAGGAACACACACATGTGTGCGTGCGCGCGCGCGCACACACACACACACACCAGCCCAAATGTGCTGACTGCCTGCAGGAACACACACGTGCACACACACACACACACACACCAGCCCAAATGTGCTGTCTGCAGGAACACACACACGTACACACACCAGCCCAAATGTGTGGACCTCCTGCAGGAACACACACGAACACACGAACGAACACACACACACACACACACACACACACACCCCAGTCCAAATGTGCAGACTGCCTGCAGGA
>CM052895.1:122555069-122573591 GCA_028534135.1 Potos flavus
AGGACCTGGTATTTGGGGTTTCTCGTGGTAGTTTTTAATTGACATTTTCACCTTTCTTTCCAGGGTGGTTGCACAAAGAAGTAAAAAACAGTCCGAAGATGTCTTCACTGAAACTCAAAAAACGGTGGTTTGTGCTCACCCACAATTCCTTGGATTACTACAAGAGCTCCGAGAAGAACGCTCTGAAATTGGGCACGCTGGTCCTCAATAGCCTCTGCTCGGTGGTGCCTCCGGACGAGAAGATCTTCAAAGAGACAGGTAACAGAGCCGCGACGAGCCTGCCTTTGTTCAGACGGAGGGATTGAGTTGATTTATCTTCTGAAGCCATCTGTGGTTAGCTCTATGGACACTTAGTATTGAAACCATAGTAGAGGGGCGCCTGGGGGACTCAGTTGTTAAACGTCTGCCTTCAGCTCAGGTCATGATGCCAGGGTCCTGGGATCGAGCCCCGCATCGGGCTTCCTGCTCAGCAGGAAGTCTGCTTCTCTCTCTCCCACTCCCCTGCTTGTGTTCCCTCTCTCGCTGTCTCTCTCTCTCTCTCTCAAATAAATAAAATCTTAAAAAAAAAAGAAAAAAACCATAGTAAAGAGGCCTTGCTTACTTGAGTTGCACAGATGTTCTTGGAACGATCACACAAAAACAAAGATTCCCCTGTGGCGAGCTCTCTTCCTGTGCTGTGTTTTTCATCGTTTCCATCTCTGTGCTGTGAGAGTCCTAACGCAGCCCAAGAAAGCGAAATCCTGACTGTCCCTGAGCTTATTAACCTCGTAGAATAAAAAGCATTCATGTTAGCTTAGTTTTGTTCTTGTCACTATTATGAAAATATTTCTAGATTGAGTTTTGTCGCTAGTTGTGATTTTGTGCTTTTTTTTTTTTTAAGATTTTTTTTATTTATTTGAGAGAGAAAGAGAGCACATGAGCAGGGGGAAGGGACAGAGGGAGAGAGAGAAGCAGGTTTCCCTGCTGAGCGAGAGCCCAATGCAGGGTTCCATCCCAGGACGCTGAGATCATGCCTGAGCCCAAGGCAGATGCTTAACTGACTGAGCCATCCAGGCAACCTGATTTTTGTTTTTAATACAGTTCCTCTGTTCCAAAGGACCGCTTGTTTCTGGACACACAGACGGCTTGCTTAGAAGTGCTTTCTTCTCAAGGCAGAGTCTAAGGAAAGGAAACAAACAGGAAGGGAGAAGGAGCGTCAGAAAGGGAGGGGGAAGCATTTTCACTCTGGTTCCAGAGCCGTGAAAGTGACTTAGTTTATGCCTGTTTCTTTCAGAGCAAATGTTACCATTTATTTATTCATTTTTAAATATGTGTGTGTGTGTGTGCGTGTATATTTTTTTTTTTTTTAATTTATTTGAGACAGAGAGAGTGAGTGCACAAGCAGGGGGAGCGGCCGGCAGAGGGAGAAGGAGAAGCAGGCTCCCCGCTGAGCAGGGAGCCTGACATGGGGCTCGATCCCAGGCCCTAGGCCCAAGGCAGATGCTTCACCCACTGAGCTCCCAGGCGCCCCTGTTACACTGATGTATTTAATCCTGGGTTTTATTGTTTTATGTTTGTCTTCCCCTCTCCACCATGAGCTCCTCCAGTCAGTGGATACGTGGGTTGCCTGGACCCCGGGAATTCAGCGAGTGCTGCTGAGTTAGCTAACGGACTGCTGGGTTGCGGGGGTTGTGGGCGGCGCGGGCCCTTCATGGGGGGGGTGATGACGCCACTGCGCATGCGCCCCGCCGCAGGCTACTGGAACGTCACCGTGTACGGACGCAAGCACTGCTACCGGCTCTACACCAAGCTGCTCAACGAGGCCACCAGGTGGTCCAGCGCCATCCAGAACGTGACGGACACCAAGGCCCCGATCGACACGCCCACCCAGCAGCTGATCCAGGACATCAAGGTAAGGCGGACCGAGCTCACCGGGGCGGGTCACCATAGCTCGCAGAACCCTCCTACCCCAACTTGGAACATCAGGATATTGGTCAAGCTCCAATTTTATTCCGTCATCAAAACTAACGTGGGATTAATTTTCTGTTGGAAGAAGCTGCTTTTAGAAATCTAAATGCGAGCACTTGGGTGAAATTTGACACTGAATGTGCTTTGTCTCCACGGAGGCGGCAGGTGTTGCTGCCCAGGCAAACCCGGATGTTGGGCTGTGTGGACAGAGGGAGAATGGTCTGTGGTTTGGGGTGTAGGGTTCTCCGTCCCTGGGACATGGTGTGATCTCTGTGGGGATGACCTGCTGTCACAGGTCGCCCTTCAGCCCCGGGGTAGGGACCTTCTAGGAGCAACACAGTAATTCTGCTCTTACTGAAGAGTTACTGGACCACACAGGGGATTCACCAGCAGCCTGGATTGGTCTAGAAAACTCAGAATCTTTCTTAGGCACCTCCAAATTCACAGGAAGCTTCCAAGTCTCTAGACCAACATTGACCTTGTTAAATTGTAATTTCCTTTTTATAAAGATGACCTGCTCAGTGAGGATACACTGAACGAATAATTACATGGTAGCCATGCACAGAGATTGCCGCACTCATTTTTCAGGAATGGAAACAGAGACATGGAATATTCTGGTTGCGTTGTTCACACAGCTGGTCAGTCCCTGATGCAGAACCAGGTCAAGGGGATTGTTTTTACTGCTGTTCCTCTAAGTTATCCATCAGATAGATCCTCATACCAAGGAAAGAGCTGGAACAGTGACAGAAAAGATGTGAGAATGGTAAGACAGGTGTTTACTGATCTACATCAAAGGAAATTCGCTCATCAAATCAAGAGGCAAGATCAGACTTCACAGAGGTGGGAGAGGGTCTAATATGTCTGTAAGATATCATTTCCCACTGAATTCAAGTCTGCCTCTGGATTGTAAAGTAGTGTGTTTTCTGGGTATTTGGAGCTAAATACCACCAAGCCATTTATGCTCTAAGACTCTGCAAAGCTTTCCATGAAACCCAGGATGCTAAGTAGTAGCAATTTCATTTCTAGCATTAAAAAAAATTACTTCTGAAGCTTTTTTTTTTTAAGAAAGTGAAAATTCATCAGCTGAACTTTCTCTTCAAAGCTGTGTCTTATCTATTCTTATATCTCTAATTTGAAATGTCATTAAAAGAGTAATAGAATTTTCCAAATATGAAACAATCTTCTTTAAAAAATTAGGATGCCCTAATTAAGTCCATACAAAATTGTTGAAATAATTAAAGGTTTTTTTCCCCCGGCTTTCAGTTGGGTATTATTAAAAAAGTTTTATAGTGGAAATTACCATGATAGAATGATTCATTGCCTCTTCTCCAACTTTTCTGTTTATCTAACGTTCTAAAAGGAACTTTGCCTTTTTCAATCCCAAGTTAACATTTTAGGAGCATAAGTACAGGATGAATTTCTACGAAGGGATCTCTTAAATTTCAGGAAAGAGAAGGCAGGCATGTTGAAGAACAGTCTCTCTAATAACATATCAACACGTGTAATTTTCAGGTATAGAGAAAATACAGAAGATCAATTAAAGAACACAAACAATGTATTTTTTAAGTGAATTATAAATAAAAATACATGGTTTGGCTAAACGTTTGATGGCTAAATAGCAAGAGAACTTTAATTTTTGGAAGTATATATAATCTCCAGGGAAAATGTTTTTAATAATATGGGAAGATATATGCAGATGAAATGAAGAGAATGAACTGTGTGTGAGAAAAATGCATATTTGTGATTTGTCTTCAAACACAGATTGTGGGTATCATCATGCTTGAAATTTTTTTTTAAAGATTTATTTGAGCGAGAAAGTGCATGAGCAGAGGGAGGGACAGAGGGAGTGGGAGAAGCAAACTCCCTGAGATCATGACCTGAGCTGAAACCAAGAGATGGATGCTTAACCGACTGAGCCATCCAGGCACCCTGAAATTACTATTATTTTTTTAAGTAGGCTCCATGCCCAGCATGGAACCCAGAGCGAGGCTTGAACTCATGACCCCGAGATCAAGACCTGAGCTAAGATCAAGAGTAGGATGCTTAACCAACCACCCTGGTGCCCCCATGCTTGAATTATTAATGCTAGATTCTCTAGCATCTCATGGATGCTTTAGACTCTAGAAGACGTTCAGGTGTGGGAGAATGCAGATGCCGGGGCACGCGGGTGGCTCAGTCGGTTAAGCTCCTACTCTCTTGATTTCAGCTCAGATCATGATCCTCAGGGTTGTGAGATCGAGCCCCAGTGTTGGCTCCTCTCTGGGCATGGAGTCAGCTTGAGATGCTCTCCCTCTGACCCTCCCCACCGGCTCATGCTCTCTCTCAAAGAAATTTTAATTAAAAAATAATAATACAGAGGCTTTTGTTCTTGTACACACGTGTGTTTTGGATAAGCTTGCTTGCTTTACCGGGTTCTCTGTTTTCAAGGAGAACTGCCTGAACTCCGACGTGGTGGAGCAGATTTACAAGCGGAACCCCATCCTCCGCCACACGCACCACCCCCTGCACTCCCCGCTGCTGCCCCTGCCCTACGGAGACATCAACCTGAACCGTGAGTGCCCGGCCCCACCCACGCTCCGCGGCGGACACTCTTCTGTTCTCCCTGGTCGCTCCTTGGCTCTTTCACACCAGCGCTTGTTTGTGGTGACGCGAGCGTTGTCGAACTAAGACAACAATTGTCAAGGGGCCCTCCCTGCGAACTCAGAGTTGCCTGAATTTACTAGAGAACCCGATCCTGAACATCTTGCGTTACAAAGCGGGAACCAACTTTGTAAGCGTCTTGTAGAGGGAAGTAGTTGAGTTACGTAACAAAACCACAACTTGCCACCTCTGGGTTTTGACAGCCTTGTTTGCCTGATTCGAAGGTTCAGGGGACGTGGCGAGCACCGTGTCACGCAGCCACCGTCTGTCCCCATCCCTTCCCCGTGTGTGTGTGTGTGTGTTTGTATGCGCGTGTGCTGCTGAGATTCTAGTGTGTCCGGACCCTTCGTGTAAAGACCTGTGTGTGTGTTCTGCTTCTCCTAGTGCTCAAAGACAAAGGCTACACCACTCTCCAGGATGAAGCCATCAAGATCTTCAATTCCCTCCAGCAGCTGGAATCCATGTCTGACCCCGTCCCCATAATCCAGGGCATCCTGCAGACGGGGCACGACCTGCGCCCCCTGCGGGACGAGCTGTACTGCCAGCTCATCAAGCAGACCACCAAAGTGCCCCACCCGGGCAGCGCGGGCAACCTGTGCAGCTGGCAGATCCTGACGTGTCTGAGCTGCGCCTTCTTGCCCGGCCGGGGGGTCCTCAAGTACCTCCGCTTCCATCTGAGGAGGTAGGCGACGGCCCGCTCCCGCGGGGGCCGCGGCGGCTCGTGGCTCCGAGGAGGACGACACCTGGTGTGGTCCCCCTCGTGGGTCCCTTGAACAAGCCACATAAGGCTGTGGCAGGGACCGGGTCCCTTTCAGCGGAGCGTCCTAACGTCTGAGACGTGGCGTCCTTTAATTGCCACCACCTGAATAAACGGAGCGGGGGAAAGCCTGGGTATTTGGATCCAGATCAAACAAGTAGAAAGATTCTGATTCGGACTCCAGTGAACCTCGGCAAAATGGTTTTCACCCCACAGTACAAGACAGGACTCTGGGCAGTGCCGCAGAGGTGAGCTGGCCGCTGAGCTGCTCCCCATCCAGCCCTGGCTCTCTGGGCCTTCGTATTATTATTATTATTATTATTATTATTATTATTTGCATTTAAACAAAACCTGCACAGAAAGTGGCTGGTGTTTGCTCCGCACCATGGGGGGGCCCCCTCGGGGCTTCGCCAGCCGCGTGCTGAAAGCAGCCCGGCTCCCGGGTGCCAGCCAGCCTCAGTCTGGCAATTAACAGCGAAGTGTTTGTCTCCTAGGATACGGGAACAGTTTCCAGGAACTGAGATGGAAAAATACTCCCTCTTCATTTATGAATCTCTCAAGAAAACCAAATGCAGGGAGTTCGTGCCTTCCCGGGATGAAATCGACGCTCTGATCCACAGGCAGGAAATGACGTCCACGGTGTATTGCCATGGGGGAGGCTCCTGCAAGATTACCATCAACTCCCACACCACGGCCGGGGAGGTGAGGGAGCGGCCCTGTCTGACGCCTCACTGCCGGGGCACAAAAGTCAGCAGGGCTGATCGCGGTTAGGGGGACGACCGCGGAGTTGTGCTGTGCATACCGCGGCAGGTGTAACCTACAGCCAAACTCACGTATAAAGAGATAAAAATACGTATCAAAGATGAGTAGAAACAAAAAATAAGCTGGTGCCGCCATAGCTGAGACCTCCTCCTGCTAATGTGAGAAGCAGGTGCGTATCCGGTAGAGAACGTGTGCCTGACTCAGGCGTGCCCGCCACGACACGGGTCTACTGTGGCATCTCCGCGAGAAGGGGTCTCTCTTGCCGTACGAATATCTACAATGAGGGGTCAGATGAGCACGTTTTCTCTTTTTTTTTCCCCCTTTTTTAAGATTGAAATTTAGCATTCTAAAACCATTGGCTAAAAGAAGTAGGGCAATAAAATCCAGAAAAGCTTCTGGTGTGCAAAGGAGAAACATCCGTGAAAGCCATTGTTTCTTGGAAGGTGACAAATGTATCAGATGAAAGAGAGAGCTTCAGTTTTCGTGGGCCTCTCCTGCCAGTATGGGTTTGCAAGAACTTTGCCCGGCATCTGTCTCTACCAGTGGGCAAAATGCTCCGTGTTCTTTTTTTACAAAGACAAGAGAAATCTGATTTCTGGAGAACAGTGGAAAAAGAGCACTTTGGAAGTTCTGGGTGACCACACATGACTGTTTTAGTGGGGGAGCTGCTTGGACCCTCGCGTGCCGGCAGCTGTCAGGGCTCCGGTGAAGCCACATTCCGGAACCAGGTGCTGGAAGCTGAAGATCTTGGGGTGTATCTTGCAGGTGGTGGAGAAGCTGATCAGAGGCCTGGCCATGGAGGACAGCAGGAACATGTTTGCCTTGTTTGAGTACAACGGGAGCGTCGATAAAGCCATTGAAAGCCGAACCATCGTAGCGGATGTGTTAGCAAAGTTTGAGAAGTAAGTTCCTTCTCCCTGGGATGCCAGCGGATGGAATAATCCCCAGCAAGGGTTGAGGATTGCTTTTGGCTTCAGTGTGCATTTGAGTTCCTATTCCTTTACTTGGTGAAGCACGTTTAATTTTTCATCTCTCCCTGCTGCCTGTTTTTCTCAATGCCTAGATAAAGCCCATCTCAAATAAGATTCATCTCGCCATTGTTCTTTTACCCCATTTGCTCAGTCCCCTGTTCCACACACTGTCGTGGAATTTCCGGATTCTAGGCCTTTCACTTGTCACTGGCTTCGAGACGGGACCAGCAAGCACAAGCAGACTCCTACCCCCTTCAGACTGCATTTTAAATTGTCTCTCGGACGCGTAATGTTTGATCTAGGACTTTCCGATCCCCTGAGTAGCACAAGATATTATGGAGGCTGTGTTTATATTGAACAGGAGTATTTGTGTCGATTTTTGTATATATTGTCGTTTATTTGGGGGTAGTGAAGCGAATGAAGATAGAGAGCCTTTGTTTCTTTTCTTTCTATGGATTCAGCATAATGTTGAGCCAGTACTAATTTGACTGGGGCCCGCAGAAAATCCTTGTTAGCACAGTATAATTGAAGGCTACCCGTTTGTTATCTCAAAGTAAGACCAAAACGAAAGCATGATTTTCACTTCTGGCTAAATACAGTTAGTAAGGAATGAGTCATCTAAAGTCAACCCTTGTGGCACCAAAAGGCCATTTGTCCTTTTGCTTTCTGAACCTCTCTCGCCTTCTGTCTGTAGGCTGGCTGCCACATCAGAGGTGGGGGACCTGCCCTGGAAATTCTACTTCAAACTTTACTGCTTCCTGGATACAGACAACGTGCCGAAAGACAGCGTGGAATTTGCGTTTATGTTTGAACAGGTAGAAGGAACTTTCAGAAACGGGTTCCTCTGCTCGGGCTGGCAGGGGGGCGGGGGGGGGGAAGCAGGGGTGAAACCTGCTCACACTCTTCCTAAGTTTGCGGTTGGTCCGGAGGGGTGAGGCCTGGCGGGACGTTTCCCAGGATGCCCGGGGCGGCTGCTCCTTCCTGCGTCTCTAGTATGAAACCACGACACGCGTTGTCTGAGGTCCTGTGCCAAGACCTGTTCTAGCTGGGAGGAGAGGGGCATTCAGGGATGAAACATGAGTTAGATGCCGTCTGTGCTAGGGAGAGATTTTGAGCAGCAAAAGGGGCGGGTACAGTTGTCAGGAAGGTGACATTGGAGGGAAATGGTGACAGATTCCGGACCACGCGCCCCTAACGCTGCCGCCTGCCTCCTTCAGGCGCACGAAGCGGTTCTCCGCGGCCACTACCCGGCCCCCGAAGAGAACCTGCAGGTTCTCGCTGCCCTGCGGCTCCAGTACCTGCAGGGGGACTACTCACCGCACGCGTCCGTGCCCCCCCTCGAGGACGTCTACTCCCTGCAGAGGCTGAAGGCCCGCATCAGCCAGTCCACCAAAACCTTCACCCCATGCGAGCGGCTGGAGAAGAGGCGCACGAGCTTCCTGGAGGGGACGCTGAGGCGCAGCTTCCGGACAGGGTCCGCCGTCCGGCAGAAGGTGGAGGAGGAACAGATGCTGGACATGTGGGTCAAGGAGGAGGTCTCCTCGGCTCGGGCCAGTATCATTGACAAGTGGAAGAAACTGCAGGGAATGGGCCAGGAACAGGCCATGGCCAAGTACATGGCCTTGATCAAGGAGTGGCCAGGCTACGGGTCGACGCTCTTCGACGTGGAGGTGAGAACTGACAGCTGCTTCTCAGATTGGCTGGCCCGAAAGCACGCGTCAGTGTGGCCGTGCCCGAGTCCATGGGGCTGGGGGGGAGGGGGCAAGATGGAGCCTTTGCTCTCTCGCCCCCTTTTGTTAGAGCAGACCCCCCCCCACGCTTTACCATTAACACACCCTCTCATCCACCAGTTCTTTCCTCCCATGTAGTAAATGCTTTACAGTGTTAGGAGTGAATGGAAAATTAAGAGGTCACCTCCTCTTAAATAACTTTCTTTCTTTCTTACAGAAGCTATAGATAGACCCAATCAAAAAGTGCTGGTAAAAATCAGCATTTAAAATTAAAAAAAAAAAATTTTAGAATTATGTACATGAAGTTAGAAACTTTGAATACAGTTGACCCTCGAACAGTGCGGGTGAAAATCCGTGAATAACTTTTGACTTCCTAAAGTGTAACTACGAATAGCATGCTAATGACTGAAAGCCTGACCAATAACATAAAGCAGTCGATTAACACATATTTTGCACATTAGATATTACATACATACATACTGTATTCTTACACCAGACCTAGAGAAAAAAATATTGAGAAAATCTCAAGGAAGAGAAAATACATTACAGCACTCTACTGTATTAAAAAAAAAAATCCACATGTAAGTGGACCCATGCAGTTCAAACTCAATGTTGTCAAGGGTCAACTAGGATTTTACATTTGAGTTTTTTTCCCCATGAATATCTGTTTGCAGGGAAGAATTTGTTTCACAAATGGAATTTAGCCATTAGCTGTAACTCATACTGATTCATACCCCCGTTTTGTTTTTGTTTTTTTTTTTAAGTAGACCATTTATTTGTTTATTGTTAAAGATTTTATTTAGTCACCTGTCAGAACCAGCAGGGGGAGCGAAAGGCAGAGGGAGAAGCAGCCTCCCCACTGAGCAGGGAGCCCGATGCTGGACTCATCCCAGGACCCTGGGACCTGGGACCTGGGACCATGACCTGAGCAGAAGGCAGACGCTTAACCGACTGAGCCACCCAGGTGCCCCTTAAGTAAACCTACCGGTGCTCTAGATCGAGGCCTGGCAGTCTATGTGCCACACCCTGCCTGCCACCTTCTGTCATGATGTACTGGAACGAGGCAGGATTCCTTTGTGCCTCTGGCGGCTTCCACATAACATGGCCGCATTGCGTGGCTGTGACAGAGACCCCGTGGCCCGCGACACCTCAAATACTGACTCCCTGCCCTATCCCTTAATGGGTAAGTTTGCCAGCCCCTGGTCAAGATGAACTTTGAGTTTTCTTCTCACAATCCCATTCAGCATGTTTGGTATCCAATGACTTTTTTTTTTTTTTAAGATTTTATTTATTTATTTGTCAGAGAGAGAGAGAGAGATCACAAGTAGGCAGAGAGGCAGGCAGAGGCAGAGGGAGAAACAGGCTCCCCGTCGAGCAAGGAGCCCGATGTGGGACTCGATCCCAGGGTCCTGGGATCGAAGGCAGCTGCCTAACCAACTGAGCCACCCAGGCGTCCCGGTATCGGATGACTTTTAAGTGAGGCTCTATAAAAAATCCAAGTATTGATTATGTATTCCAAGATCGCTTCATGGCTTTTCGTTGCATGCTGTGTTTGGTTGCTTGGTTGGTTCAGTGAGGTCTTTAGGTGTAAATCTGATGCTTTGTACAACACCTCCTCTTCTCGGTCTCACTAATGTACATCCCTCCTGCTCCTACCGGCTTCTCATCCCTGAATCGGGGCTCTGGTTTCCCCCACACCAATCCATCCAGGGAAGCCTGTCACCAAACCAGTGACATTCCTGTTAGCTCCATGCACACCGGAGGTCATTGCTGCTGCCTCTTATCTACAATCCAGTTTTTCAAGAGGAGCGCAACTGCTCAGTACAGAGAGATTGGGAGAATCTTCCTCTGATCTTAGATTTTGTTTTGGAAGAATAGTGATCAAAAAAAGGAGTGGAAGCAGAGCTGGGGATAGGAGATTGGCTTCGGGCTGCTGGGTTTGCTGGGAGAGCCACTGTCAGCTTCCCCCCGCAGTAAGGTTACCAACAGGTGGAGTCAAAGCACGATGTCAGGATTCACCGATTGGGTTTTCCGAATGCCCGGTATGGGTCTTCTAGTCAGAAACCAATCAGGCCTCCAAGGGGAGACCACACGTCCTATTTCAGTTGCCCAGGCACAAACGGGTGGGATGCGTACCGTGTTCTGCCCAGAATGCTTGACTCAGCCTCTCCCGCGTCCTCTGTTTTTTGCTGCTTGATGATCTGACTCTTGTCCGCAGTGCAAGGAAGGCGGCTTCCCCCAGGACCTCTGGCTGGGCGTCAGCGCGGATGCCGTGTCTGTGTACAAGCGCGGGGAGGGAAGGCCGCTGGAAGTCTTTCAGTACGAGCACATCCTCTCTTTCGGGGCGCCGCTGGCAAACACCTACAAAATCGTGGTCGACGAGAGGGAGCTGCTCTTTGAAACCAGTGAGGTAAGAGGCAAGCCAAGGAAATCGTTTGTGGCCTTGACAAAAGAGAGAAACGATGCCCCATTTCCTGATGCCTTTGACTGCTTTGCTTTAAAATATATGAAAATACAGCATGGCGGTCCCTCCCCAGCTGTAGGTTCCCCGAGGGCCAAAATCAAATCCTCCCAAATTTCTTCTTTGCAGCCGAGAGATTTGGTTCTGCTCTACCAGTGGGTCTTACCCGGGAGGAAAGGAAATGATGTAGATGTCCAAAATATATATAGTTTGCCAAGGAAGCCTTGTGCCCATCAGCCGATAATGACGGCAGAGAATCGCAGCTGGCCGCAGCTGGAGGGAGCCAGGGGCATGACCACCCTGGGCGTAGCTAATTCTGGCTCACAAAATCACCGAAAAAAAGCCTCTAAATGTGTGTGCCATCTGCTCCAAAGCTTAAAACGTCATCATCATCATGATAAATCGAGAAGCCTATTGAGGGCTCCACTTAGGACGCTGCTAGCATGCAAGGGTGGAAAATGGAAGTGAATGACCCACCAGCTCAGCTGTTGGTATAAAGTCACAGAGGGGCGTCCTGGAGGCTGTGGGGCAGGAGACGGACTAGGCTAAGGGGAGGGGAGCAGGGACATGGAAGAGGCGGGACCTTTGACCAGAGGGTCCCAGGTGCCCAGCTGCCAGGCTTGGACGACTCCAGTAGACAGAGTGATGGTGCCAACTGACATGGGGTAGGACGAAGAGGGAGAAATGAGGGAAACAGAAGGCGGTTGGGATGCCTTGAGAGGGATGCAGGCCTGCCCAAGGCCCAAGGGGGTGGCAGTGCCTGCGTCAGGGGAAGGGGCTAACGCGAGGTCACGGCGGTCACGGGCGGCTGGCCCCCAAGGCTCCCCATCCTCGCTCTGTTCCGCAGCTGCGTCGTGGCGCGCGGACGACACCGTGATGAGCCAGGTTTACTAGCTGTGCTCGTGGGCGCGGTTGTTCTCCAGTATTTTAATCAGGGGGAGTCATCCCAGCCCTCAAGACACCCAGTGTCCTCGGGTGGGGTTTTTTTGGTTGTTTTGAATGTGTAAAATCTGCCAAGTGTCCATCAGGCAGAATTGTGGTTTTCGTGCGAAAAGAACCACGCGGTGGGGCCCACCGTATTCGGAGAAGCCATGTTTCCCCTGCCCGCCCGTCGGGAAGAGGGGAAGGGCGCTGCAGGTCTGGCCCGGGACCGAACCACTGGCGCGGCAAGCAGCTGGCTGGGGCCCCTTGCCGGGGAGCTCCCCGCACCCCCGCTGAGCGCACACCGGCTGTGCTTGTGCCGGCAGGTGGTGGATGTGGCCAAGCTCATGAAGGCCTACATCAGCATGATCGTGAAGAAGCGCTACAGCACGTCGCGCTCCGTGAGCAGCCAGGGCAGCTCCAGGTGAAGGCGGCAGGGACGCGACGTGTCTTCAGCAGCGCGTGGGAGACCCTCTGGCCTCGGCCGGCACCTGGGCCGAGCTGCCCCCGCCTTCTGGAAGCCCCTGGCCGGAGGGAGGCGTCTCCGAGGGGCCTTCCGCCCTCTCAACCTCCGTGATCCTGTATTAAGCTGTCAACCTTAACAGTCAGCCCCGTTTTGAAAGCTTTACTACTCTTAGATGACACATGCCTTAAAAAAGAGAGGACAACCCCCCCCCCCAATCCCTGCCAAAGCAGCCAGAAGTGCCTTAACGTGTGGACCCAACACTAACTGACCTTAACTGTGCTACTGAAGGGAGCTGCCCCCTCCCCCCACCTCGGGGGAGACTCTCAGAGCTTGGGGGGTGGGGGGGACGTTCATCCATCAATTCTGCACTAACCTCCCAGCCTGATTTCCCTACTTTGAGGGAAGGTGAGGGAGCGGGGAGGGGGGACAGAGGGAGCACAAGGGGACAGGATATTTTAGTCGGAGTGCTGCTGGCAGCCTTCCTCGCAGACATAGATTAACTTCTTTGTTTCATCTTTCAAGTCTCTGTGCTTGCCTGCGCATGCCTGTGTTCATAAACTCATCACTTTAATCACTGTCTCATGAGCATTAAAAGCAAAGGGAAAAAAGGATGTGCAATGGTGTAAACAGTCTGTCTGTATATTTTAATAGTCCAGAGTTCTAGTCTTCATTCGTTACTTTATGAGGCGGTTTTATTAACAGACCAGAATCCGGGACTTTGCTGTCTTTGCTGTCTTTCGGAAACCACGTTCTGACTCCGTTTTGTTTTACGTGTAGCCAAGTCTGCAGTCTGTGTCTGCTGTATTATAAACAGATATGCGGCCCATACAGATCATGGTTTTTATAAACCACTCCAACTCCGATGCTGTTGTCAGAACTATATGAAGGCATTTTGGAGTCTTTAGTTTCTAAAAGATTTAAGTTAAAAAAAAAAAATTTCTTTGAGGATGAGTTTGTATTGCTGCAGGTAGATGACCGTATGGCGGAAAGAAGTTTCATTCCCCAAGGGCGTGATGCGTGAGCAAATCTTGAAAAGACCCTGACCGAGGCTTTAAGAAAATATACTTTATCCCAAGATTATAACGGTAGTCCGACAAGGTGCCTGTAAATAAATAAGTGTTTATGACCAGAAGAAAAATAATCTGGTCCTGGACTTTTATTTTTATATGGAAAAGTTGAAAAGACTTAGGCCAACTAAGTCTGCCCACAAAGAAAAAAAAAAAAATTGCCTTACCTCTCCGGGACAGCCCTGCGAAATTGTTTGTTGGCTCAAAGAAGGTCTGACAATAAAAGATATTAGCTATCCTGGAGTGTGTTTTCTTGAGCAGGGGAACTCGAAATACATTGTGGGTCGGGGTTTTGTTGTTGGTTTGGTTTCAATGCTTTTGGACTCAGTGCCTAAGCTGCGTGTTGCGTGAGTTGATCACCAGGTCTGAAAGTGGACGTGGAGACCTCTTGACGGGTCTTTCAGACATGCGGCACGACTCCAAGGAAGCAGAGATGGTAAAAGCAAGGATTCCGTGAAATCCAGAAATCTAAGATGCGCATTTATGTCAAATGGTCTCGTAGCCCCAAAACCCGCCGACTCGTGAAATCATGACCCTGCAGCAACCTGCTTGCAGCCGTGCTCACCGGGGAGAACCCACAGGGTGGCTCTCCGGCCACTGATTTACCCAGAGAACCGGCTCAGGACCCGGGGTCTCACCTGGTCCCCTCGGCCAGACCTGGGACACAGGCAGCACCGGTCCCCCAGATGTCCCTTCCTCGTCCCACTGAATCCCAGCACTGCTTGTGTCCAGAGTGCCGCCCTCCCCCCTCCGGGGCACTGGAGGTACCGTGAAGGTAGCTGAGCACCTGTGGCCGCAGGTGCTCAGAGGGAAGGTGGCAGCAGGGCCGCTTCCACTGCTCACCTCCCAGGATGCCCTCTGGGACTTGCTGCACCCCAGAAGGCCGCCTCTCTCCCCCAGCTGCATATGAAGAAGCAGGCGAAGTGAGGCAGAGTGCTTCAGCCGAGGCTACAGCAGCACCAAAGCCAGAACCTCGGTCTCTCCACACATAGGCCTTTACGCGCCCACGGCTGGGTTCTGTTTTACTGTTTTACTTGGAAATAACACAGGTTCAGAGGAAGGTGCAACAGTATGTACAGGGAGACCCCTCTACCCTTCCCCTGCTTTCCCCAATGGTGACATTCCGCAAAACCATAGGACAGCACCACAGTTGCCCAGTGTAATGAGGATTTTGCTTCCCCATGGTATACAAGGAGTACAGTCCCCAGTTTTGAGACTGTTGCTTTAAGCATTTCTTGTCTGCTATTTTGAATGAGCTCTGGGGTTTCCTTCCCTCCCTGCGGTTCCTCGCCAACACAGACTGGCTCAGCCTCACCTCTACTTCTGCCTGATCAATCAGCATGTGGACGAAAGCCTCTCCAGGACAGAAACACCGTCTTCCCCTCCCACGCCCCAGGAAATCCAGCCTCGTGCCTGCCCAAAGCAGGCAGAGATGGGACTGGGATGGCCAGGAGGTGGCCGGGAGGACTCTAGGGGAAGGAGTGGTGCGTCTGGAGCTGGTCTTGCAATATGGCGGAGGGGAACAGATTCTTCCTGGGGGCGGGGGGAAGGGGGTGGTCACGGAAGTGGCAGGAGCACAGGTGTGGAGCAGGTGTTAGGGCAAAGGTCAGAAACCATGGCTCCCTTGTCCTAGCCCCGTTGGCCTCTGTGCTTTACCACGTCTGGCGCCTTCCCCTGCACCCCCCGCCCGTATATGCTGTTGACAAACCAGACACATGGAGGGATCTTTATAAAATCTAAATCCAACTATAACCTTCTACAAAAAGCTCTCCTTTAAGTTTGTCCAACCAAAATATCGACCTCTACTACAGCACCGTGGCCTCCACCTCACCTGCCTCTAACCTCGTCTCACGCCACTCTGCCCCACTCAGCACAGAGCTTGGCTGTCATTCCATCCCCATTTTATCAGCGCCCAGCTTACGGTGCTCTGCCCAGCGGTGAGAAAACGGACTCTGATGTGTTCCTGGGGAGACCTAGTGTCTGTACTCAAGGCGACACGAGCTGTAATTTCCAGTACCTGGAGCTTTGGCGGGGGCGTGCTGTCAGTGTTCATCGGCGGCCTCTCCAGGGGGAGAACAGTCCCGCGGCGTGCTGCTGGCTGACTTTCCCGGTGTCCGTATTTCCACCGGGGCTAACTCCGAGCTCCAAAGCGACTTCACTGAATGTGGAGTTGGATGGGAAGCGAGGTTGGCTCCCGAAAGCCTGGTCCTGCACACCACACGGAAGGGACGTACCAATAAACAATTTCTCCATAAGAAATTTGTATCCTATTCATAAGAAAACCTCTAAAGGAAGTAAAAAAGACACTTAAAAAGCTTTAAGCACTCTGTGTGGGGAAAGTTACTGTGGGAAGAGTAAGGATGTTTATAAAGTATATAACCTCCTATCTTTAGTTTTCCCAGAGATTTCTTTTTCAAGTAATATCAGGATTACAATTAATTAGCAGTTTGAAACATAAACAGGGCCTCCTACCCTTGAGGCATCCCGAATTTGCTTGGTGGGAATTAGTGGCCAGATCAGGGTTGTCATTGTTCTCTCATGACCTGCCAGAAAAGAAAATGAGTTATTCTGCTAACTCTGATCTCTTGGGGAAACTGTTCTCCATAAGTTTACTTACTGACTCAACTTTGAGGAAATGTAATCAGCCTCTTGATTAGAAATAAGATAACCCCAATGATCAATATCAACCATGACATAATTTAGTTAGTTGACTTTAATTTACTAAATTCTTGTTTGGATTGAAAACACACACACACACACACACACACACACACTCTCTCTCTCTCTCTCTCTCTCTCTCTCTCTCTCTGGGATTTGCAAAGGAAATAGAACTGTCTTAAATGCTTAAAGCCTAGTTGGGGGTAAAAGATATAAATATATGAAATCAGTTCACTGCAACAGCAATAGTAACTGGGCCATCTGCATATGTGTTGACGGGGTCCAGACAACAAGAGTGCAAGGGAGAGAGTTTTTAAAGGCGAATGTGGTAGGGTAGCTAGAGGGGAGATGGGTGGAGGGATGGGGTCACTGGGTGATGGGCATTAAGGAGGGCACCTGATATAATGAGCACGGGGTGTTCTATGCAACTGATGAATCACTTTTCCCCTTGACCATCTCTCTCTGATGTGACTGATGGTGTTAGTTAGCATTTGCTCAGAACATACGTTTCAGGCTTGGTGCAAGATGCATTAGCATCATCCCACCCTTGTTTCCTCCCAGTAGCTAAGAAGCAGGTGCTAGCAAACCCATTCTTACATTGAGGATATTGAGATTCAGAAAGCAAATTATTTAACTTGCTCTAACAGCTTTGCTGTGTAACAAGTAACTCCAGAATCCGGTGGCTAAAACAACAAGCATTTGCTTAGGTCACGATCCTATAGGCGATCTGTTGGAGGTGGGCAGTCTCCCTGCTCATCTCATTCGTGACTAACTTCACCTGTATCCAGGTCAACTTTGTTGATCTTGCCTTGGCTTTCTCACCTGTCTGGAGCCCCAGATGAGATGGCTGAGCTCTGCGCCATGTGATCTCTTGTTCTCCAGTTAGCTAGCCTTGGCTGATTCATGGCATTTGGCAAGGTCTTGCAAAAACTAGGAGGGACAGGCAAGGCCTCTCAAGGCTCAGGTTCAAAACTGGCACACTGGTAAGTCCGCCATATTCTATTGGCCAATGCCAGACCAGAGCCAAGAGGTGGGGAAACAGACTCCATATCTCAATGGAAGTTGCTGCAAAGACACTCAAGAGGCTGGAGAATTGTGGCCTTTTTATGATCTAACCATGCTTGGCTGAAAAATGACAAAACTACAGTGGACAGAGAATTCAGACCCAAGTTTGAGTGAAATCGGGCTCTTTTCATAAAGCTATCCTAAAATCCAACCTCTTTCTCTATTTTCCTTTACGTGGCCACACCCCTAGCTTACCACCGCCCCATCGCCAGCCTCTGATTACACGCTTCTAACGCCAACAGACGGATGCCCACCTTTGCCCCTTTCCCAGGTGTCCCCTCAGAATCTTCCCTTCCCAGAAATGATCTTTCTCCCCGTTTGTATCTCTTCATCTGTGACAACCTGGTTTAGATTTTAATCTCTGCAAAGCTGCCTGCGGCAGAGACTTCTACCCATCCCCTAGTGATCTGCCCTCTTCCCCTTTGTCCTTTCTTCCCTTTCGCCTTTTATCATAGAATTCCCCTATGTTTTACCTTGCGGTGGGTGCTACGTTACAGAATCCATTCCCCAGCCTCCCCTGCAACTTTGTGTGGTGGTTTTAAAAAACGTTACAACTGGGGCGCCTGGGTGGCTCCGTCGGTGAAACGTCCCGACTCTTGATTTCGGCTCAGGTCATGATCTCAGGGTCTTGGGATCAAGCCCCGAGTCAGGCTCCCTACTTGGTGGTGAGCCTGCTTCTGCTTCTGCCTCTCCCTCTGCCGCTTCTCCTACTTGTGCTAATTTTTTTTTAAAAAGTCACAACTTCTTGATAACCCCTCCCAAAAAAGGCAAAGCCTCATCCCCATGAATAGGGGCCAGCCGTAGTGACTCCACTTCTAATACATAGAATGTGGTGGAAGGGATACCACATAGTTTGCAAGCCAGGTCCTAGAAGGTGACACATCTTTACCTGCTCTTTCTCTTGGGACACGCACCTTCGGAACTCTGAGCTGCCATGACAGAAATCTGACCAGCCTGAAGCCGCCGTGCTGAAAGGACCAGGTAAGGAGGCCACGCCGAGCTAGCCAAGCCCCACAGGTGCAGTCCCCCAACTGGTTTGTCTTCTCAACCTCAACACGTGGGTGCGCCTTCCGATTA
>CM052895.1:122573691-122584452 GCA_028534135.1 Potos flavus
CCCCCCCAGGAAACAGTCACAAGTCTGTGGCATTTGTGGAAAAAGGAGGATGACTCAGGATGTCTCCAAGAAGCCGGGGGAAGGATTCCCAGTTAGTGGAAAGGAGTCCCAGCCACGGGACTGGCGTCACGTGCTCAGCTGGATTTCAGAACTGTGTGAAGGAGAGACGTAAATCATTTGGGCCAGGGGACCAATTGGGGTGGCTTTAAACATATCCACAAATTCCTTCGACACTCCTCCCACGAAAAGGTGGAGTCTAATTCTCCTCTCCTCCGAACAGCTAGAGTGTGATGGGAGGGCTACCGCAGGGCTCCCAAAGCTAGGTCGCACAGGGGACACTAGAGCGTATACAGGGCTCTCGGGACATGTGCTTTCAGAGCCCGGTGGCCACCGTGCCCGAGAGACCGTGTGGAGAAGCTGGGTAGAGACAGATGCCAGAAGGGTCCCAGCTGGGCCAACCCCCAGCTCTTTGAGTCTTTCCAACGTCAACCATGAGACATGCAAATGGTGAGCCTACAGATCATTCCAGCTCCCAGCCTGCAAGGCCACTCGGCTGAAGCCAAAGGGGACAGAGGTAGGGTGACCCCGCTGAGGAGCTTCCCGCCCTGCCAGTGAGCCAAAAAACGAATTAAAGTATGAGGAATGGATGAGATTTAAAACTGTCGCTATCGCGGCACCTGGGTGGCTCAGTCACGTACGCGTCTGCCTTCGGTTCGGACCATGATCTCAGGGTCCTGAGATAGAAGCCCTCATCGCATCGGGCTCCCTGCCCAGCGAGGTCTGCTTCTCCTTCTTCCCCTCCCCTCCCCCATGCTTGCGCTGGCTCACGCGTGCTCTCTCTAAACTAAATAAAATCTTTAAGAAAAAAAAAATCGCTGTTTACAGCTGATGTGACAAAGCACTCAGTTTAACAACTGATTGTATTGGATTTCCTATTAGAATTAATGAGCTAATGTAGCAAGATCACTAGATAAAAACCAAATGCATTTCTATATAGCAGTAGCAACCCGTTATAAATTTTTAAAAATATCTCCTACAATGTTACCAAAAACATTTAAGATCTAAGAGAAAATGTAAAGAAATATTGTGGCCTCTGATGCCAAAGCTCAGGACATTTCCTTTATGCTACACTCTGAGTTGATACGTAAATTGATCTGCAAAAGCATCTGAAATAAGGTGAAGCAGAAAGCACTATAATACAAGCCTCAGCTAATCATTAAAACAAAAACATGTTGGTTAGACAAGAAAATGTGCTTATGATCCAATTTATTTCTTATACAGGTGAGGAAGCTAAAAGACTCATAACTTTCAGTATCATGGTCCTTTCTCTTAAATGAAGCTGAACTTAAAACACAGAAGAAATCTAACTTCAAAATAAAATACGTCCCTTTGCAACAAAGTGAAAGTTCCATTTCTTGGTTAGTAGAGAGCTCCTGCTTGAAAGGTTTATTCTGTATTTTAAACCATCTGGCCTTTCTGTTGCTTGGGAGAAACATGAATTTTTTAAAAGTAGATTTCTGCGGCCATTCAACCAGAACATGCTACGTAGAATCACCCATGCGAGAAGCACGGCAGCTGCGAATCGATGCCTGCCATTAAGCCCACTTCTCCCTCCCCTGGTTCCGCACAAATGACTCTGTCATCCAGGCCTCAACGTAAATGTCACCTCTCCAGAAAGGCTCTTCCTCACCACCAAATATAAAATAGCTAGTCTTCACTGCATCACCATGTTGTAAGAAGCACTAAATAGTATCTCTTGTGTAATTGCTTACTGTAGGTCTTCCTCAATTAGGAGATAGTCTCGGGAGCGTCTGGGCGGCTCAGAGAGTCAGTTAAACATCTGACTCTCGATTTCGGCTCAGGTCATGATCTCGGGGTCATAAGATCAAGCCCCATGTTAGGCTCTGTGTTGGGCACAGAGCCTCCTTGGGATTCTCTTTCTCCATCTGCCCCTCCCTCCGCTCATGTAATAAACAAACAAATTAATTAAATCTAAAAAAAAAAGGTAGCCTCTGTGAGAACAGAAATCTTTTTGTATTTGTCCCTCTTAACCGGATCATGTCTGAATATGGTGGACATTCAGTCATTTTTTTTTTAGGATTTATTTTAGAGAGCATGTGCAAGAGGGGGGAGAGGCAGCGAAGAGGGGGAGTCCTCAAGCAGACTCCCCGCTGTGCACGGAGCCCGATGCAAAACTGGATCCCAGGACCCTGAGATCATGACCTAAGCTGAAACCAAGAGTCGGACACTTAACCAACTGAAACACCCAGGCGCCCCTCAGCAATTAATTCTTAAACAAATGGAAGCGTAAATTGTAACTTTCGATTTGGGGGCCACCCCAGTTGAGACTCCCCAGAAACGAGAGCCCAGGGCAGAGGTTAACCTCCAGTGCTGTGGAAGTGCAGCGCCAGGGCAGAGAGGATAAGGGAATGAGGCAGAGAAGGATGGGAGGCGGTGCAAAGTCACGTACGGCCATGCCGGCCATGGCCTCCTGTGAGCCACCAGGCACCCCGCAGCTGCTCAGGAGTGTGGCCACGTGGGATGTCTCTGCACATGTTGTAAGGGAAATCCTGCCTCAGAGCAGCCCTCCAAAAGAAGGAAGAAAAGACATTTCCTGGGTTGGTCCTGTCTCCTGTTGCCCCATGTGGGGAGTCGGTCCCCTCTCATTTCCCTGTCATCTGGTGCATTTCGAAGCCACATGAAGCCGTACCCCCACACTGTGGCAGGCTGAAGGATGGCCACACCCTAATCACCAGGACCTGTGTCACCTAGTATGGCAAAAGATGTGATTACACAGAGGATTTTGAGATTATCCCCATGGGCCCAGTGTAACCGTGACTCCTTATAAGACGGAGGCATGAGATCGGAGTCAGCGGTAGAAGATGTGACAGAAGTCAGAGGTTGCAGTGGTGTTGAGAAGGGGCCATAGGCCAAGGCACGCAGGTCACCTCCAGGAGCCAGGAGACCATGGACTGGATTCTCCCTTGGAAACTTCCGGAGGAACCAGCCCTGCTGACACCTTGGTCTTAGGCCTGTGAGTCTCATTTCAGACTGCTGACCTCCCGAACTGTAAGAAAATAAACTTACGTTGTTGTAAACTACTGAGTTAGTGGTAACTTGTTACAGCAGCGATAGGAAACAGATACACACACAAACGGATAAATAAGGGGAGCATTTCCTCTAAGTCTGTAGGGGAAGGTGGAAAGACCCCCCAGATAAGCAAGGCCAGAGAACCTGAGGTACATAAGATGTACCCAATACAAGGACCTATATGACTGCCTATATTAAGAAGCTAAGGACAGAGAAAATGTGTGTTGATTGTATTAACATTGTCTCTTATTATACTTCAGTTTCAGTTATGAATAATGGCCCAGCTCTGAAAAACATCCCGGGGCCTCATGGATGACTTTTTTTTTTTTTTAAGATTTTATTCATTTATTTGAGAGAGAGAGAGAGCAGAGAGAGAGAGCACACAAGTGGTGGGGAGGGGCAGAGGGAGAGGGAGAAGCAGGCTCCCCGCTGAGCAGGGAGACCGACGTGGGGCTCGATCCCAAGACCCTCAGATCATGACCTGAGCTGAAGGCAGATGCTTAACCGACTGAGCCACCCAGGCGCCCCCACGGATGACTTTTATATGTCACATAACCTATACTCCAAATCAGACCACCACACAGCTTCAAATCTGGTAAAAATCCATTCATGCAGCAACTATTTTATGTAGATTTGATGTAGAAGGGATAGAGAGCATAGCATGTATTAGGGTAAACCTAGCTGCTTTAGCAAACACCTACATTTCAATTACCTACCATTATTTTATTTTATTTTTTTCGAGAAAGAAAGTGCGTGAGCGGTGGGGAGGGGCAGAGGAAGAGAGAGCCTCCCAAGCAGGTGCCATGCTCAGCTCAGAGCCCGAGGCAGGGCTCAGTCTTATGACCCTGAGATCATGACCTGAGCCGAAATCACGAGTAAGACACTTAACCGACAGAGCCACCCGGGTGCTCCTCAATTTCCTGCCATTATCAAAGATGACTTCTTGCTTCTGATGGGTGTAATGTTAGAAGGGTGTTGGATCTGTGGTTATTCAGAAGCCCAGCTGACGGGGGCTCTGCCTTCTTCAACATTGATCTTCCACGGTTGCCAGAAGCACAAACAAAGTGACAGACAGGGAGCAGTTGACTGGATAGGAATACACCTTTTAACCTGCTCAGCCTGGAAGTGATGTCGCATGGCGTCATTTCAATGGGAGGGGTGCCAGGAAATGTAGCTCCAGGCTGGGTGACTACCTTTTCAGTTACACTCTGCACTACATAAGGAGAGAATGAAACTCTAGTGGACCACTGGCTGTCCCTTCCACAGTCTGTCCCTTGGGCCAAGAAGTATTCATGTGGCCTCTTTCCCCCAAATATGGAAGGCTCTTCTCCCAGGCGAAAAGGAACATTCAAGGGAATGAACTCAAAACCCTGTTAGTTACTGCATCCCTGGGGACAAAACAGATGCGTAGCCAACAAGAGACCGCTCAACCTATACAACTGAAAGAAGTCAAGGATCAATGACCAGAAGGCTGAGGGTTCACCACCCCACGTCCTTGCCTGGTGTCCAAGCCCACTGGTTGAATGCAAGACTGTGTCTCCAGCCCCCTGCGTTGCCCTGATCTCTCAGTCCTTCACCTAAGGGTAACTGAACTCTGAGGAATACCCAAGCATTTTGATGACTGTTGGACAGGGTCTTAGCAGACCTCAACACCTAGAGACACTAATCATCATCAGGGGCCTCTGTTAGGGTTCAGGAATATTGGGACTAGGTAATAAATGGATACCTGGTCCAGATCAACTCACAATGGGTCCACTAGGTCTGTGGCCCCATCTGAAGGTCATTTTCCTAGACCCCAAATGTATAATGGAACTAGACATGCTTGGTAGTTGCACACCCTCACCTTGGTTCCTTGGCTTAGGGTAAGACTACCATAGTGTAGACTTCGAGGAGAATGCTCTGAAATGAATCCCCTCAATAAAAAAGATAGTGAATCAAAACTGATATGGCATCCCAGGAGGAATGGCAAGAATTAGTGTCCTCACTAAAGAACTAGGGGATTCTGGGTGAGGATCCCATCATGTTTCCTTTTAATGCACAAATAAGGAAACTGCAAAACCCAAAGCGATCCAGTGAACAACGGCAAAGTCAACCAAGTAGTATTCCCAATTGCGGCTGCCATGCCAAGCCAGTCCTGTTACTGGTTCAGAAGAGCTTGGTCTTAGTGCACGCTCTACACCATTTCACACTCATTCTTCTTTGGAATCCTATTTTTTCCCATTAATTTCAAGTAAACATAAATCAGAATGTATAATTTTGTCTGAAGATATATGAGATATGTAGGATGAGATTTATTTCTTCAAAGAGAGTTATATAATTAAAGCTTAACAACTATTACCTATAATAATAGGGGTGTCTGGGTGGCTCAGCTGGTTAACTGTCTGACTCTTGATTTCGGCTCAAGTCATGATCTCAGGGTCGTGAGATCGAGCCCCACTTCGGGCTCCCCACTCAGCTGGGAGTCTGCTTCTTGGCCTCTCCTCTCCCTCTATCCCTCCCCCTGCCCCTGCTCATGCTCAAGTTTGCATGCTCTCCCTCTCTCTCTCTCAAATAAATACATCTTAAATAAATATTACCTATAATAATAAATTATTCATATAGTACCTATTTGGCAAACTCAGTAATTCAGAACATGGCCAAGGATCTGTAAAGAAGCAAAACCTGGCTTCACATGAGTAAGTAACTATGGCCAAGTCCATGTGAGCTTTGCTGACTCTGCTTCTGTTTGAAGAGGCTCTGAGAAGCTTCCCTTCCCTTTCACCACCACGACAGGGCCCTTCCTCTCTCCCCACCTCCAGCCTGTGCTCTCTGCAGCTCATGATCTGTCTGCAAACCGCCCATAATCACCATCTCTTCTCTACGTTCCACCGTCCAGCTCTAACTCAGACGTGGAGTGTTCCCTGCGACCCTCTCAAGCAAGGACTGTTTGGTCGCCAGCCCTGTACCACTGGGTCTACTAGGCAGTAATTGTGCCTTTGGTACTTCCAGACCATTTCTCTTCCTCCCATGATGAAGTCCTCAGGATCTTTATTTAGAGCAATGCTATTGGACCATACCATCCACACTCCCTCCTCATCCAAGTATCCGGCTGATTTTCTCGGCACCATTATTCTGCAGACTTCCTTCACATAAACAATCCATCCAGGGCCCTGGCTTCTTGCTTCTTTGACCTCAAGTCCTCTTCCCCCTCTAAACTCCACTGACTCCTTTCTACTGCTTTTCAGCGTCCTCCTGCTAGGAGCACTTCTCCAGCGGTTACCTATTGGGGCCTCCAACCATGAGGCCACCATTTCCTTCAACACCCATCACTTCACTCGTGCCTTCACTCCCCTTCTCCCCCAGATCAGAATCTCTGGTCCATCACTCTAATCATTCAATTACAGACACCCTCAACTCTTTCCTCATCCCTTCCTCTTCTCCACTTGTCTTGAAAAACCTCATCCACAATAAACCCAACTCTCTAAGTCTGTATTTGAGCAGCTGAATGTCGCTGGAGAAACTCCCAAACAGGCTGACTCTCACTTTAAGCTCATGAGCACGATTTTCAGAGGCCGCCCATCACATCCTCCCTCCCACCCTTCCCTAGTCAACTGTCTCCCATGGTCTCCCATGTCCCAAGGCCACTATCTCAAAATTCCTCTCTTTTTAAACTTCATATCGCTATTCCTCCCATCCCCCAACTTATTTCATTGTGAAACCCAAGGAGAAGCAGAAACACTGCAGCTTCTACCACATCTTCCAAGTTATCCCATGGATTCCTTTGGCTTTCTTGTCATTTAGATGCTGACCTTCTCTCCCCTGAGCTCATGGTCTTTATATCCAGTTTCCTACTTGTCTGCACGTGGACCTGGATTAGGCATATGCAGTACAGTATGTCCAAGATAGGATTCCTCTCCCAAGAGAGAATTTTCTCTCCCCAAAGCTTCCCTATCTCTACAGGCGTTAGATGTCATCTGTAATTCTTCTCTATCCCAACACCTTACGTCTGATCTATTAGCAATTCCTGTGGGTTGGATGTCCCAGGTGTATTCCAAATCTAATCATTTCTCACCACGTCCACCACTACCAATATCTCTGTGACAAGGGCGGTAATCCCTAAATCTCCTTGCTTCATGCTTGTCTCCTCATCAGTGACCAGAACAATCTTTTCGAGATGAAAACTGAATGAAGTTTCACACAACATCCTTCATTGATTTTCCACCATCTTTTAGAATGAAATCTCAACCTGTTGAGATTGTTGTGCCCTTTGTGATGCCCCACTGCCTTCCTCTCCTCTCTTACCTGATCTCCCCTCACTCTGCTCTTCTCATTTTAGCCTTCTTGTACCTTGGGTGGATGTAGCTAGTTCTAACTTCATGATCCTCGTGTGCACTTGCCATCCTCGTTGTCTGGCATGCCCTTGCCTCCAGAAATCCACACGACTGGCTGCCTTCTTTCATTTAAATCTGCTCAAAAGTCACTTCTCTCACTTCCCCATCTCTTGCAAAGCACTTCCCCTTTTCACTCTGTTCCCTTTTCCTTCACTGCGCCCTGTGTTAGATTGTTATGTTAATGGTCTTCATGCTCTTGTGCTGTTGCCTCTTCTGTTGACTCTGGGCTTAGCCATGTGACTTGCTCTGGCCACTAGGACATCAGGAAATGTGATCCAAGCAGAGGCTTGCTAAGTGTTTGCACATTAGGGGATACCTTCATGGAACTCCAGCTGCCAAGTGAATTAGTGTGAAGCCTGCCTGCCCGAGAGGCCACATGGAAGACAACTGAGACATATCTGCTGACGGCCCTGGCCAACGGCCATCCAGCATTTTCTAATTGGTGGTAAATGCGTAAGTGAACCCACCAATGCCATGTGGATCTGAGACGTGCCGTTCCTGCTGATCTTTCCCCAACTGCCCATCTGTGGAATCATAAGCAAATCAAAGTTGTTTTAGGCCACCAAGCTTGGGGATGGTTTGTTATCTACAGCAGGAAATGATACACATCCTAACCTAAAGTGTTATGTCTATATGCATATTTGCTCACTCTCTGCCAAGCCTTCCAAAATGTAAGCTCTATGAGGATAGGAACAGTACCTTGAGGACACTGGTCCTCCAGCCTAGCCACAGAGGCATGCAGAAGACAAGTGTTGTTGGATGAGCAGTCTCTTGAGGAGGAGCCTCATCTGGTCCTCTTGGCTTCCACTAACATCTCTAAATTTGGCCCATGAGAAAGATCTGTCTCCATGGGGTGCCTGGCTGGCTCCATCGGTAGAGCATATGACTCTTTATCTCACGGTTGTAAGTTCCGAACCCCACATTGGGTGTAGAGATTATTAAAAATAAAAAAAATTTTTTTAAAGATTTTTTATTTATTTGACACAGAGAGGGAGATCACAAGCAGGCAGAGAGGCAGGCAGATAGAGAGGGGAAAGCAGGCTCCCTGCTGAGCAGAGAGCCCGATGCGGGGCTCAATCCCAGGACCCTGAGATCATGACCCGAGCCGAAGGCAAAGGCTTTAACCCACTGAGCCACCCAGGTGCCCTAAAAATAAAATCTTAAAAAAAAAAAAAAAAAAAGAAAGATTGGTCTCCTGTCTTCCAATTGACCACTAGACATTATAAATGGAAATTCAACATCTTCTAAATTGATGGAGGTTTTTTTTCTCTCCAGTTTTTCTCCTCTATTTCATATTTTAGTAATGGCACAGTGGTAATGACAATTTTAGTGTCAACTTGGCTAGGGGATGGTGCCTATTTATTTATTTGTCAAACACCTGTCTAGATGTCACTGTGAAGTTACCTTTTAGATGTGATTAACATTTAATCAGTAGACTGAGAAAAGCACATTACCCTCCATAACATGGGTGAGCCTCATCCAATCAGTTGAAGGCTTTAACAGCAAAGACTGAAGTCCCTTGAGCAGGAAGAAATTCTGTCTCTAGACTGCCTGCAGACTCCAGACTACAACACTAACTCCTGCTGGAATTTCCAGCCTCAAGCCTACCCCAGAGATTTTGGACTTGCCTGTGCACTCAATTGTGGGAGCCAATTCTTTAAATCCCTCCTCCCCAGCTATACAACACACACACACACACACACACACACACACACACACACACACAGCATTGGTTCTATTTCTCTGGAGAACCCTGATACTGGGCTTATCTTTGACAATCTCCTCTCCCTTTTCCCAACAGCCATCCGGTCACCCAAACCTGCTGGTACAGTGTACAGAATGCCTCCTGCAGCTACCCTTTCTCTGCCTCCATGTCCCTTCTCTTGGTTTAGACTCTCAGCATCTCTCACCCGGACTATTATAAAAGTCTGCTAACCAGTCTCTCTGCCTCATCTCCTCCCCATCCGCATGCTACTCCCCTGCCAGGGTTACCTGTCTAAGAACCTGATCATGACCCTTACCTCCAAAGTCTCCCAATCACCTACAGAATACAGCACAAACTCCCCAGTGTAACACAAAAGCTTTTTATCAACAAGTTCAAGTTCTATTCCCAGCTCCGTATCTCTTACTCCTCTCTAAAGCCTCTAAATTCTAGCTATATTTAGCACCTGTGGATCCCCAAACATGTCATGTTCAGTTCATACTTTCATGCTTTTGCACATTTTAAGATTTCTTTTCATTTAGGGAGACAGTGCGTATATGTTTATGTGTGGGGGGGGGAGGGAAGGGGCAGAGGGAGAAGGAGAGAGAATCTTAAGCAGGCGCCATGCTGAGTGGAGCTTGATCTCATAGGGCTTGTAAGATCTTGTGGGGCTTGATCTCACGACCCTGAGATCATGACCTGAGCTGAAATCAAGAATTAGATTCTTAACTGATTGAGCCACCCAGGCGCTCCACTTTTGCACACCGCATTCTATCTACTTGGAATGCCTGCCAATTTGTCTTGAAAACATTCCAACCTGCTCTTTAAGCTCTAACTGAGATATATTCTTTGTCCTTAAGCTGTCCCTAGATTCTTGGTCATAATATTTAGACAATGATAAAGATCTTTTCATTAGTCTTATTGTCTTGAAATTAATGTACGTGTCTGTATTTCTCAAAGCCTAGAGGCTCTTTGATGGCAGGGACTGTGTATAATAATGGATACTAATAGATAGGAATAGTAATAATAGTAATTAGATCCCTGGTCCTGGGTCTTCTGTTTAGCTCATAATGGCCACTCAAAAAATGTTTGCTGAGTCGATTTTTATGTGTTAGATTTTAAACCCTTTGAAGGCATAAACCATATTGCTGTTCATCTTTCTATCACTCACGGTGCCTCTCATAGGATCTTGTGCACAGTACAAGGACCAAGTACATAGTACTGTGTACATAGTACACAGATTTAGTACCCAGTACATAGGATCTTGCTATATATAAGAAGGCTGAATTAAAAGCTTCAGTTCTCTAGAGAAAGCAAATATTTCATTTTCTGTTGCTACACTATGTCAGCCATCCCTGGATTCCCACACTCGGGCCTGTCACAACGACTTTAAGTCAAGCAAGAGTTTGTGGAAAGGAGGGGCGCCTGGGCGGTTCAGTCATTAAGCATCTGCCTTCAGCTCGGGTCATGATCCCGGGGTCCTGGGATTGAGCCCCTCAGTGGGAAGCCTTCTTCTCCCTCTCCCACTCCCCCTGCTTGTGTTCCCTCTCTCTGTCTCTCTGTCAGATAAATAAATAAAATCTTTAAAAAAAAAAAAAA
>CM052895.1:122584952-122617556 GCA_028534135.1 Potos flavus
TATTTACCCTAAAGATACAAATGTAGTGATCCAAAGGGGCACGTGCACCTGAATGTTTACAGCAGCAACGTCCACAATAGCCAAACTATGGAAAGAGCCTAGATGTCCATCAACAGATGAATGGATAAAGAAGATGTGGTGTATATATACAATGGAATACTATGCAGCCATCAAAAAACATGAAATCTTGCCATTTGCAACGACGTGGATGGAACTGGAGGGTATTATGCTAAGCGAAATAAGTTGATCAAAGACAATTATCATATGATCTCTCTGATATGAGGAATTTTAGAGGCAGGGCAGGGGGTCGTGGGGGGTAAGGAGGGAAAAAATGAAACAAGATGGGACCAGGGAGGGAGACAAACCATAAGAGACTCTTAAACTCAGGAAACAAACTGAGGGTTGCTGGGGGGCAGGGGTGGGGGGGGGAGATGGGGTGGCTGGGGGATGGACACTGAGGAGGGTATGTGCTATGGTGAGTGCTGTGAATTGTGTAAGCCTGATGATTCACAGACCCGTACCCCTGGGGCAAATAATACATTATATTTTAATAAAAAAAATAAAAATAAAAATAAAACACAAACCAAGCCATTTCACCTTCCTGCTGAAAGTCTACCAATGACCCCAAAGCACAGACTCCTTAGCAGCATCCGGGAAGAGACCCTTTTGAGCAACTACCAGCTCATCCCACTCTGTGCTGTAACTCAGAACAGCTCATGGATCACCCCTGGGCCAGGCCGGCTCCCCTCCTGCCTTCAGGCTGTGCATATACCACACCTCCGCACTCCCTTCACCTGCTCACCTTCTTCAGGTTCCCTTGCCCATGACCTAGAGCCAGGAGGGAAATAAGCAGCCTTGTTTGTCTTACTGTAAGCCCACAGTCAGCCTTTAATGAATGTTTAATGATCAATAAAATGAAGAAATAAGGAATGAATGATACACAATTGCAATGAGGTAGAACCAGGACCACAGAGGGGGAGAAAAAAACCGAGAAGAGGTTGCGCACCAGGATGATGGTTCGCAACTTTGGCAGTTTCCCAGGTGAAATCTGAACACCCCCTCCCCCACCCCCACCATACAGGGGGGGCAAGACTGAAGGAGGAGGCAGGCCACTCCAGAGTGGTAGTGGCACATTGAATAAGCAAGGGAACTTACAGATGAGAGGGCTTGTCTTGGGCAAGATCTCCATATCAGCTGGCTAGAATCTTAAGTTTATACAGAGGCGATAAGCGACAACACTTTACTCTCTCAGGACTGTATCCCTGAAACGGCTCCCACTGTGGGAACCATGGCTACAAAACCGACATTCCAAGAACAGGGGAGGGAATAAGGACCCTCCAGTTGCCCAGGTCCCGCTTAAGGGTCAACCAGCAGTCATGTCCTCTTGATGATCTCTTCCAACATAGGACCAGAGCAGCGGCTGGCCTGTGGCCTTGGGCGTTACTGCTAGCCCAGTGGGAAGGGGCTAGAAGGTAATGTTCTGTAGTCATCCTTGCTGACTGTGTGCGCGTATGCATGGGATAAATGAAGAGTAAGTACCTTTTCAGGATATACTCTCATTGTCATATGACCTCAGTTCTCTTTAACCATTCTGAAGCCTTAAAAATCTTTTTTGTGTAATATCAGGGAGTGATCCCTAAACTGGGTGCCCCACCTGGTGTACGGATGGCCGCCATCTTGGTTTGAGGTTGTTCATCTCTGCAAAGCACCACCCTGACACGATGCTTGTCAAATGGGGACGATTCTAGTTTGGAAATTCCAATTCTTAAAAGGACAATAGTCGACCCAAAGGAGAAATAACCAATTCCTTCTATGACCTGGGCCTTGGAAACTGGGTCTGAGCTTCTTTCCCATATCCTGCGTGCTGCTACTGTGGTGTGATGTTCCTATTTATCTGGGCTTAGAGTGAACTATCTAGTTCTCTTGGCTCAGTGACAAGGAAATGAGGGAAAATTCAGAATGAGTAGAGGATATGGTGAGAATAGGAAGGTAAAATCGCTTCGACAAAATTATCGGCACAAAAACATCTACGTGCAGGACTAATAAACAATAGAAGGTGTGTGCACGGCTCCTCTCATGTGGGAGTCAAGGACCTACTGTAGGCTTCTGAGAGAAAATCTATTTAAGGAAACTAAAAGCAGTACTGGGGCATTTCCACCTCATTCTAAGGCGTAGCTCAATGTTGTCTATGTGGCCTTCTGGAGTGAAATTTAATTTTTCATCATTTTTCTCTCCCATTACAAGCTTACTAGCTACTTTTGGAAGAGAAAGGTGAGTGGACTCACATAGCTATGGGTAGGGATAAAAGACAAGAGATAATCTCTCTTAAATAGAGATAAAAAGTGTTGCAAACCACACATAGCAGCCGAAGTTTAGCTTTTAAGGCTCTTCTTGTCTATACCTTTTCCTACTTCCACAGACCCTGACAATAATTAGAATTCAGGGGGAGAGGAAGGAACATGAGGAATCTTGCAAACATATTTCTAGAAGTACATTCACACTGGTTTGGACAATGGGGATGACCTGGTTCCTCATCTCCTCTGCCCTGCATTCTCTAGTCCAGTTGCAGAATCTAGTGAAATTGGTAGACTTTTGTATCCCTGGGGGCTGTGTCCAAACCTAAACCAAGGCCAGATTACATAGTAAGGCCCCTTTTATCTTTCAGAAGCTTCTGCGGTAGGGCCACGGGAGGGAACCAACACCTGGGAAAAGAGTTTATTTTGCAGAAAAAAATACCTGAATTGTTTCCACGTGCTTTTCCATTGCCTCCCTGGCCACTTTCTATCGGGTGGTCAGATTCTCCTCAGGGGTACGTCGCACATGCAAGAGACCTGCCTTCAGGAAAACCCTCGAACTTTCTACCGCTAGTGGATCATTCAGGGCCTTGGGGGTCCGCTGCAAATACCCACAAGGAACTGCGCATGCCCATGTGTAACTCCACACCTTCTCTCACGTTGCTCTCCCGACAGAAATTATTGCCCCTCCTCCAACCACCACTTTACTTCCCTCCTCCTCACCATTCAGGCCAGATGCCGTCATTACAAAACGCCTCCTGAAACCTGACTCTTCCACTCTTTCCCTAATTTGGGTGATTTAAGTTAAGACTCTTGGCACAGAGCAATTATTTCTATGGCAGCGGTTATCACGTTGTAATTAGCCCCTCCTTGGCCTGTGAGCTTCCTGTGGGTGGAAGCCATATCCACTGGGCAGAGCAAAGCATTTGGGCGCGTAAAAGGTGTGCAAGAAACCCTCGAGTGAACTCTAGGAATATACCCTCTTGAGATACAGCATACAAACAGCCAAGTGCACACGTCTGCAATGCACACATCAATGAATTTTCATACATGTATACACAGAGGCCTTATACACATTATAAACCTATAATGACTACGCAGGTGAGCATTACAGAGCATTTCCCGGAAGCTCCCTTGAAACAACAGGCTTTAATTGCTCTGGGAATGAGCCCCATCCAGCTCGTGAAAGCCGGCTGGTTGCCAGTATGAAATCCAAGAGGCTGTAAGAAGCCCTAATTCATTGAAGGTAGAATGCTCGGGGTGGGGGCAGGGGCATTTTTTCCTAGAGAAAAGCTAAGAACAGGGGGATTAAAGGCTAGAACATTTTTTAAAAATGCAAATAGTAAAAAGTGAGCATAGCAATTATCCTTCTCCCTCCCCCTCACGCTCGTCCGGAAAAACGAGGGCCAGGGACGCCCGGTGTGGGCGGGCTCAGGATTCCCTGTCACCCCCTCATGGTTGCCTTACCCACGTCCTGATGGCTGTTGGGACTCGGAGACCGGAGTGACTCAGAAGTAACCGCGGTCAAGGCTTGCCAAGGCTTACTTGGCACGCGCAGAGCGTCGGGTCTCCGCAGGGATCCGACTCCCCAGCTCCGCTCACCTGCACCTCCCGCAGCCCAGCGTGCACGTGGGAGCGGGCTGACTGCCCACAGGTCGGCGAGGGGAAGCGCCCTCCCCCATCGCCGCGGCCCGACGCTCCTTAATTGACCCAAACGTCTTTTTTCTTCGTTTCTCGATTCAGCGTTTAGAGCATCACGTTACTCGCGGAGGACGAAAGACCTCTGCTGCGGGGGCCCAGGCGGCCCCCGAAATTCACTGCCAGCGGGAGGGGCGCCCCGTAACGCCCTCCGGGGTCGGGAGACGGGCGAGCGGGGGCCCCCGGCCCGAGAAAGTGAAGCCGTGCGGTTGACCCGGCCCGGGTCCGGCCGAGGCCATCGAGGGGGCGCGCGCTCCCCCGGACGCCGCCCAGCGCCCCGCCCCTGCGCGAACTTGGCCGCACCCACTTCCCCCGGGAGGCGCCCCCGCCGCCGCTGCCGCCGCTGCCGCCGCCGCCGCCGGGGCTGACGTCACAAGGCACCCAGCCGCCAGCGCCCCGCGGTGCGCGCCCCGCGCGGGGACCCGCCGCCCTCTCGGCGCCGACACCCAGGCGCGCCGCGCGCGTGCCCGTCCCCGCCTGCAAGCGCGGCTGAAGATGGCGAGCCCGGCGCCGCCGGAGCACACTGCCGAGGGATGCCCGGCTCCCGGGGTCGGGGAGCAGGCGCTGCGGCCGCCGCCGCCGCCCCGGACTCCCCCCGAGGAGCAGGGGGAGGAAGCGCAGGAGGAAGGGGCGGTGGCGGCCGGCGCGGGGCGGCAGGTGGAGGAGGCCGCCGGCGGGGTGGCCGCCGCCGTGACCTGGCTGCTGGGGGAGCCCGTGCTGTGGCTGGGCTGCCGGGCGGACGAGCTCCTGAGCTGGAAGAGGCCGCTGCGCAGCCTGCTCGGCTTCGTCGCGGCCAACCTACTATTCTGGTGAGAGCTCGGGGTGGGTGGGGACGCCCAGGAGGGCAGGTGACCTTGGGGCGCTCAGGAGCGGGCGGAGGGCGCGCCCCGGGTCCGGTGTCGGGGGGGGTGCACCCTGAACCCCGCGGAGGAGGTGTCAGTCCTGCCTCACTTTCTGGGCCACCTTTCTCGAACAGGTAGACGCATACTTCAACTTTGCTCCAGAAGCACTTCCCAGTAAACAGTTGTCATCCTCTGTGTGTGTACCCAGCCTGGCGTGGGAGGTGGTCGGCTGACCCGCATGCACCTGTAAATACAGGTGTGCCCAGCGTGCTTGGAAACTTGGGCTTTTGCTTTTAAAAACTCACAGGTCTTGACCTGCTGGCCCAAATCATGCAGTGCAAACGTGCTTGTACTTGTATTCGCTCTTGCACCCCGAGCAGGCATCTGGACCAGCTTAGGTACATGCTTAAGACTGCGCCGCCTTCATCAGCCACCTGAGATGGGCACTGAATGATTTGTTTTTCCATCCCCTGGAGGGTTGGATTTACGGTCTTTACTCCCTGATGAGAAAACAGGAGGCAAACAGGTGGATAATATACCTCGCCCGCTGCCCCGCCCCCTCTCCCCAGGTATGTGCAGTGTGGAAAACAGTACTTTCAGGTGAAGTACAAGATAGAATCTACAGGAATGTTCTCTGAAAAGCCACTGATCAACAGGTTTGTCCCTCCAAAAAGCGCCCTTCGCCAGTAAGGACAGGGAAGGTGTCTGGCTCCTTCACTGAAGGACGTGCCCTGTCTTCTGTTGGAGGGTGGAGAAAAGCCTTCTTTGTTTGCAACTGTGTCCTCATAATAAGCATGATCCGCACAGTGCAGAATAAGCAGGGGTTAGGCAGGAGATACCTTGTTACAGGACAGACTTATTAACTTTAAAGTTAGGAAGAAAGTACACAAAACATACATAGCTTGCCCTTTTCTAGGCTACCTAACTTGAAAATTTTTCTGTTGACCTGTGCTTGCGGTGATTTCTCTTAAAGTGAGCTGTGTCTTATCAGGGTTGCTGAATGTGAATTTACCTTGGATATTTTAGCCGTATGCATTTCTAGTGTTTATTCCAAATTTCCTTATCTGTTCTGAAGTTACGTGAGCCCTCGAATAAGGAGGATATATTACATTGTGCTAGATCAAGCCACAGTCCAATAGTCTTAGGACTGTGTTTCCTTCATTTTACCGATGAGGGACATGTTTTTAAAATTCTCTTAATTTTAAATTTTATTTATTTACTTAAAAAACAGTTAATAGCCTCAGAGTTCAAATGTTTAAAGGTAAAAAAAAAATTATACACATTTCGGAGATCTCTTTCCCATCCTATCTCTGGCTGCCCAGTTTTATCCCAGAGGCAACCAATGTTATCAGTTTCCTCTGTATCGTTCCAAACTGTGCATATTTTTTAAAATAGGCAATATTCTATGCAAATTGTGAGATACTATTTGAGCTATTCCTCTTTTTGTATGTCTTGGTGATCACTTCCTTACTCTTTTTCAATTGCATAGAATTCCATCATAAAGATGTCACAAATTATTTAACCTTTCTCCTACTGACGGACTAAGATATTTTCCAAACTTCTGCTATTTCAGCGTTCTGGCTGATGGCCTTGGACATGCATTATCTTGCATATATGAAAGCATTTCTATAGGATAGGTTCCCAGAAGTGGAATTATTGGGTCCAAGAGAATGTGCATGTGTATTTTTTTTAAGATTGATTTATTCGAGAGAGAGATGGAGCTCATGTGAGCAGGGGGAGGGGCAGAGGGAGAGGAATAGAGAGAATCCCCAAGCAGGCTCCCCACTGAGCAGGGAGCCTTCATCCTGAGCTCAATCTCAAGACCCTGAGATCATGACCTGAGCTGAAATCAAGAGTTGGATGCTTAACCGACTGAGCCACCCATGTGTTCCTGTGCACATGTAATTTTGACGAATATCATTATAGAATTTCCTTGGAGTTTTATAAGTTTATACTCCAGGCAGCAATGTGTATGACTGCCTGTTTCTCTGTACCCTTGCCAACAGTGTTTTACCAAACTTTCTAATCTTGCATATCAGGTAGGTGAAAAAAGGTATCCCAATTTGGTTTTAATTTGCATTTCTCTGGGTTTGGGCATTTTTTCTTATGTTCAAGAGCCATTATAATTATCTTTGCATTATCTGTTTATAAATAACTTTGTCCATATTTTCAGTTGTGCCATTGGGCTTTTTTCCTATTGATTTGTAGGAACTCTTTATATTAACGTTAGCCTAATTTCTGTAATGTAAATTGCAAATAATTTTTCTACGATGCATTTTAAATAACATCTATTAAAGAGAATGATTTTTGCATCGAGTAATTGAAAGGCATATTTGGTATTTTAGAGTGGTGTCTTCCATCCATTTTATAAAACTCTTTTCTTTTTTTTAAAGTAAGCTCTGTGCCTAATGTAGGGCTTGAATTCATGACCCTGAGATCAAGAATCACATGCTTTACTGACTGAGCCAGAAGGGCATCCCTATCCTTTTTTTTTTTTTTATGAGTCTGATGAAGGGGCAAACAATGGTCAGGCATTCAGTCCAGTTATAGCTTTCTGCTTATCTGTTTTATTTCTTCTCCTCTTTGCAGTATCTACATTCCATGCATGTATTTTCTTTGACAGAAAGAGGAGTCCTACTTTTAAAATTCTGAAATACTTGTTAGTTGTAATTTCTGATCCATTTGTTAATTTCATTAAAATGTTGGTGTTTTATCTCCCTCTCTTACTTTTGGGGTTAAAATGATTTTCGAGGTCATCGTTTTCTTTAAATAGTGTGCTTCTTATCAAGTGATCTTAAATTATGTGACGCTCTAGCAGTCTGTGTCCCAGGGACTCTAAAACTCTGTATTTTTTATGAGAAAAAAAGATCAGTGTTAGAAATATGAGGAACCCAAATCTTGTCTTAAGCAAAAATGATTGTTTTTTTTTCTTTAATTGGTATTACTGCAATTTTGTGGAAATTAACTTTTTAAACCTTTTTTGAATGATTTAGTACCTGATCCTAGCAGTAGCTTTCAAGATTCTGAGTTGGGGTTCAAAAACTAACATTTTTCACCTGTCATTTATCATGCACTAGCAGCCCAAAATCTGAGGCCCGGCCATAACAAATGGGTGTAACACAAGGATGCATGAAGCAGGTGTGGTGGAAGAAACAGAAAGCATCATTCATTTGATGGAGTTTTCGGGGAGTGACAGCATAGTGGCTGGAAGAGATTGTGTGGTCTTCCTAAGACGACCGCGTTTGAACGAGACCTGGAGGGACAGGAACGATTTGGGTAGATTTAATATAAGGTCAACAGCATTCCAGCCCTAAGACATTGTTCTTAATATTTTGACTGATACACTGAACAGGTGGAGTTAGGTAATGGTTGATAGAGAAAAGTGGGGAGGTGAGACTGACTAGGTGTTTTGGACACATCTTTGGGGGCAGTGTGGTCATCTTTAATGTCAGAACATGTGTTTGGATTTGTTTTTTTAATAGGCAGTGGGGACAAAAAAATGTCAAAGTTTTCATGAATCTTTTGATGGGTAAGTAAATTGTGGTACATGCATTCCTACCATAAAATACTCTATCACAGTGGGGCACCTGGGTGGCTCAGTCGGTTGAGTATCTGCCTTTGGCTCAGGTCATGATCTCAGGGTCTGGGGATCGAGCCCCTCCTGCGGCTCCCTGCTCAGCGGGGAGCCTGCTTCTGTCTCTCCCTCTGCCCCTCCCCTGGCTCGTGCTGTCTATCTCTCTCAAATAAATAAAATCTTTTTAAAAATACTATATCACAGTGAAAATAAACAGCTGTAGGCAACAATGACTTTTACAAATGTAGATAAATTTTATAAACGTAACTTTGGGCAAAAGAAGCACACAGTATGTGTAGAATAATCCAGTTCTTTAAAAGTTTTTGAACGTATTAAACTAAACAGTATTGATCAGGCCTATACACATAGATTACAAAGACATTCTTTTTTTTTTTTTTTCTTTTTTTGAGAGAGGACAAGAAAGGCGGGGGGAGTGGCAGAGGGCGAGGGAGAGAGAGAATCCTAAGCAGGCTCCATGTTCAGTGAGTGCAGAGCCGCACATGGGCCTCAATCCCAAGACCCTAAGACCATGACCTGAGCCGAAATCAAGGGTTGGATGCTTAACTGACTGAGCCACCTAGGCACCCCTAGAAAGACCTTCTTATCCCTAAAATCAAGAAAGTATCTTTGGGAGGAGTAAGAAGGTATGACCACAGAGAAGCACATAGAAAGTTCCGGGGCATAGGCAGTGTTCTATTTTTTGGCTCTGGTAGTAGTTACATGACATTCAAGTTCTGATTATTTTAAAACTCTGTGTGTCTCTGTGTGTGTTTTCTTATCTATGATATATTTTATGAAAAATGCTGGAATACTAAATAATACTAAAAAAAAAAAAAAAAAAAAGAATGGCATTCACTCACAGCTCCAAGGAGTTTGATAAAACACAGAGCACAGATATTGCCTGTCTCAAGAAGCAGGATCTCTACAACCTGAAATAGATTGAGCAATGACCCAACAGTCTCAGGGCTGTGTCTTCTCATCTTACCAACAAAGAACATGTTTTAAAACTTTTTCTTATTTTTAAATTTTACTTATTTTAAGAAATCGCCAATACTGCCTCACAGTTCAAAAGTTTAAAAGTACAAAAGGGTAAACAGCTTGAAGAACTCCTTCCCACGCCGGTCCCTGGCTATCCTGCTTCCTCTCAGAGGCAATCAGGGGCACCGCTTTTAAGCACAACATAAAATAAGGTGGACCCAATGAAGCAGAAAACACCATTTATTTTTATTTTTAAGGGATTAACTTGCCGTATACTGTCAACAAAATGCACACACTTCAAGTATACCCCCAAATGTACAGGCTTGTGTAACCCTATAGCAATCAAGATCTAGACCATTCCCATCACTCCAGAAGATTTCTTCGAGTCCCTTACCTGTCCGTACCTACCTCTGGGGATTGATCTGCTTTACATCACTATGAATTCGTCTTCCCATAGCACATACCCTCCCCAGTGTCCATCCCCCAACCACCCCATCCCTCCCACCCCCCCTTCCCTCCAGCAACCCTCAGTTTGTTTCCTGAGATTAAGTCTCTTATGGTTTGTCTCTTTCTCTCTCTCTCTGGTTTCGTCTTGTTTCATTTTTCCCTCCCTTCCCCCAAGATCCTCTGTCTTGTTTCTCAAATTCCACATATCAGTGAGATCATATCTGTTCTTTTTATTGTTACCTGGTACGCCATTTAAGGGATATGCCACAATTGGTTTATCCATTTGCTAGGTGATGTTCGTTTGGCTTCTTTTCAGGGTTGGCTATCATGAACAGAACTCTTAAAAACTTGGGGCGCAGATCTCTGTGTGAAATGTCTGTTTGTGGTGAGAGCAGTGGCGAGCTCTGAGCTATGTTTTGTCTGGCCACGTGGCCATTGCCTCCGATAAGGTGAGCAATGGAGCCAAATGCCCCTCTTTGTAGTCTCTGCACTGGTCCGAGTACTGGAATTGAATGCCTTATGATGCAGCTGCCCTCTTGGGTCCGACTGCCCCTGCAGCCTAGAAAGCCACTCCAGTGTGATCTAGTTTTGAACCCACAGTTGGAGACCGTGGCCTACAGAACAGTCTTTGCATGGGCTGTTTCCTTCAGGCCTTGCACGACGGCATTACCCGCCATTTGTATAAATAGGAAAACTACAAGAAAGCGGTTTGCTTGAGGTGACTACGCAAGGGTAGATCTTGCAAGAGACCCGTGGGACTCTGCCTTCTGTGTTTCCTCAGGCTGGGCATCTGTGCTGTCTGCCATGCCCAGGACCTACCAGGAGTCCTTGCAGCACTTGGTTTGGAAGGTTGCAAAGTCCAACTCTTTGTTTCAAGAGCCCCCTGTATACCGTCACTGAGGGGTTCTTCCAGCTTGCACTGGAGTAGTGGCCCTCAAAGAGTGGTCTCTGACCAGCATGGTCAAGGGCACCACCTGGGCACTTGTTAGAGACAAAGATGATGAGCTCCACTCCATGGAACTGAACCAGGATCCCTGGAGGTGGGACCAAAGCATCTGAATTTTCTCCAGCTCCCTGGGTGACTCGACGCACACACAAGTTTGAGAACTACTGTGTTTGATCCCACTTTCTGGGATCACAAGCGCTCTTCTCCATAAGGCAGCATTTCCATTGGTGACAAGTGAATAGTAAATATTTTCTTTACAATGGGTTAAACCCACCTCTTGATTATCTCTGCAGCTGCCCGAGATCCACACCCCCTTTCTTGGACAGTCCTTTGTTTCCAGATGCATTCTTTTCTTGCTCCTGCTGAGTCCTTTTCCCCCAGCTGAGAACTCCTGGGCTTCCTCCCTCACTGTTTTCCAGACTCTTCTGGACGTGCTTCAGTTCATCTGTCTCCCCCTCAATGCAGCATTCCTGAGATGATCTGACCAGTGTTTACTTTCCCCCCTCATCCTGGACAGCATTCACATAGCCCGAGATAGAATTTATTCTAATTGATAGTAACTCTCTTTGACAGCTGCACTTATTGACAGTTGCTAGACTCTTATTTTATGTATATATTTGAAGCTGTGTGTGTGTGTGTGTGTGTGTGTGTGTATATATGTATATATATAAAACTATACAATTATAATTTGTCGACTCGGTAAGGCAGGTATTGTTCCCTTTTTATGCAAGAGGAAACCGAGGCTTATTGGACTTTAATTAAATTATCCAAGGATGACTTTGACCTGTACCATTCAGTAGAATATTTGCAGTGATGGAAATACTCTACATTTGTACTCTCTGATATGGTAGCCTCTTGTGACTGTCGAGCATATGAAATGTGGTTAGTTTGACTCAGGAACTATATTTTGAATTTTATTTAAGGTTAAATTTAAATAACCACATGTGGCTAGCAACTAGCAGCTACTGTATTGAGTAGCACAGTCCTAGACCATAGTCACAGGGCTGGGTCATGAAGCCATGCCCTCTCTCCACAAATTTAGTGTTGTTTTGTTTTGTTTTTTTGTTTTGTTTTACTGTGTCATCTGAAGAGAAGATAGATGTTGGGAGCCAATGATTAGGGCTTACATTTTGCAGCATTACAGAATTATACTTAATCTGTTGGAAGAATGTTGCTTCTGCATTAGGAGGGATTTTCTTTTTTTTTCCTTTAACTGGATAGCCAGTCTAGTGCATGTTCCTCACCTTATCTCTGCTCCAGTTGGGCAATCAGCAGCTGTGGTTGAGTGTCTGCTCCAGGCCCGCATGGTGCCGGGCCTAGAGGGTATACCAGAAGTCCCAGATCTGTGCTTGTCTCTGAGGGCTTACGCTCTGGTTTAGGAGGCACGGCTGGTTCGGTGAATTGATTGAAACAGTACACCCTGATTCCGAATTGTATGCCACAGTCCCCAGAGCCTTACAGTTTTGGAATAGCGGAGATCGGGAGGGTTGAAATAGTTAACGAAAGCTCTATGTGAATTATCGATCGTACAGACCTAAAAGAGAAGATGGAATTGTAAAAGCAAGATCAATGAAGAGGGACAAACCCACAAATAAATGGGGGGGTAAGCACCAGATGTTGCCAGCGTGGGGAGGCTCCCCTGCCTCACACCGAGGGTACATTCTGGGGAACGTGGAATATAAGTTATTATTCTTGGATCTGAAACATTGTAAGATACTCAAAAGGTCTGGGGGACTGAGCTGGGCCCAAGGATATTCCCCCAGCCTGAATAGGCGGGACTAGTTAAGAAAAGTCTTGCCAAACAGAAAGGCTTCAGTTCACTGAAAATAGTTATGAACTTTTTTGTGCTCAGCATTTAGCAGACATTTCTTGAGTGGTGGTCTCATGTGCCTATTCTTAGACACAATGGCTCTTTCATGAGTTCCCATGTAAGTCTGTTCTCTCCAGACTCAGTATCTTAGCACCAGAAGCTTCTACTTGAGGACCTCAAAGACAGGGCTGTTTTTACCAGATGAATACTCCTTCTCGAAAACCATCAGGTTTTCCTCTCTCATAACTCCAAAGCTCTTCTTTGGTGACCTTGCACAATTTTATGATTATGCTATTTGGATAATAGCTTTACTTCACCTTCTTTTTCCTACTCATTTTTTTCCCCTTTTTATCCTGTTGTGCATGACTGTTTTTAAATTGCTGGATGGATTCATATGAGTACAAATAAATGAGGTGTATCATTACTAGGTGCTGGGAATACAGGGATAACTAAGACACATTCTGACTCCTGGTGAGAGAAAGAGATTAGTAAGCAGATAATTCTAATGCAGGGTTATGCTGTGCACATTGAATTACCACACATGGGCCCAGAAGAAGCAACAGAATTTCCTCAGATAACAAACAAGGGCCTGTGGGGACAGGGCAGGAGACAAGGGGGATCAATATGTGAAAAGTCAAAGAGAGCAAATGCATACTGAGCAGCAGCTGTGTACTAGATACTCAGTTAACTCATGGAAGCTTGAAAGTAGCACTCATATATACTCACTTCTGTAACCGGACGAAGAGACCAAAAGAAGAGGAGGGGAGAGGATGAGACCAGGAAAGAAGGGAGGGGAAGAGTTGGTTTATGTGCTCCGGGGAATATCCAGAGGGGAGGCTGGAAAGAGAAACATTGGGCCGATTTATGAAGGGCTTACTATCAGGCCATGCGGAGGAATTTGGATGACATCAACAAAGCAATTTCTATCTATTCCCCTAATATAAATAGCATCATGTGAGACCCTTTCTTCTGAAACCTCCATTCAAAAAGTCAACAAATATTGATGGAGTGTCTACCGACGCTGTTTTAGGCACTAGAGATGTAACAGTGGATGCAAAATGTGTCTATGGGCTCCCTCTTTCATTGGAGCTCGTATTCCAGTGGTGGAAATGGCAGAAGAAAGACGACCAACAAAATACAAGGCTAGAAGCAGCTGGAGGCTCTGGAGGAAACAAGCAGGGACAGAGGACAGAGAGTAACAAGGAGGCACTACTTTGCTGAAGTGGTCGTGACCTTGAACGGACAGCTGAAGAACGAGTTGGGGAGTGGCCCAGTCGGCTCCGTGTGGGGTGGAATGTGCCGGAGGAAATGGTGTGTGCAGGGGCCCGAGTGGAGAGGGCTCGGGTGTGAACTGGAGAGCAAGGAGTGCAGTGCGGCTGCAAGCTCGCCGAGCGAGGGGGACACACCGTGAGTTTAGCCCAGCAGTCCACGCAGGAGCTGTGCCTAATTCTGCTTTTTGCCTTTTCTCGGCCCCCCCTGGATGAAGGAGGCGAGTGAGAGCCTGGGACCACAGAGCAGTTAGGAGCCTCACAGGAGCAGGGGGTGGTGACGAGAGGCAGTGGGGGCGGGGAAGAGGCGATGGATGCAGGGGGGACTCTGGGAGTAAAATCGGGAGTATCAAGTGACTTGGGGGGCGGTGGGAAGAAAGAGATGGAGGGTCTGCGAGGAGGGGCTGGCACTAACCAGTATGGCAGCCCCTGAGGTTCAGCAGGTTGAGGCCGTAGGGAGGGAGGGGGACCCATGCAGTCTCGGGAGGTTGGATTTGATGTGCCTCCGGCCCACCCAGGGAAGTTGTCCGAGTGAATCCCTACAGGCCGAGCTCCGTGGGCTGATGCTCAGGGGGCAATGGTTGCAGTACAGAGTTGGATATCTGGGGGTGCAGGCGTGGGCGGGTGCAATTCCCAGGGGAGCACTGACTGGGTAACAAGACGAGGGCCTGGAGGACAGTGTTGAGGAAACTGTCTTCGCCAAGGTGGGCGCCGCCAAAGAGCCCTGTCCACAGGAGTGACGGAGCACGGCGGGTCCCCGAGGGAGGCGCCGGGGAGAAGCCAGGTCAGCCAACTCTGTAGGGCGTCAGCGAGCATGCCCCATGCAAGGGCTCCTTCCTGGCCTTGGTGGGAGCAGTGTCTGCAGGGGCCTGGCTGTCCAGTCCCAGCAGAAGCGACGGCTTCTCCTCTTCCGTCCTCCCAGCCATGTCCTCCTGCGATTTGGCTGGCTCTCGACTTAGCCAAGAGAATTTGAGCAGTTTCCAAAGTTCATGCTCTCTAGCCCGTTGAGGTAAGCCATTTCAACGTCAGAAGGTGCGTTTTAAAGCCGTTCCTACTTTGCCTTCCTGTAGAGTCCTACCCCTGTCCCCTCCATGCCATTCTCCGGGTGCTGTGAGACCTCTGGGCAGGTCCTCCGAAGGACACTGGGACCTGGGGGGCTGGAGGCAGTGGGGAGGGAAGGTTGAGGACATGGGGCAGGAGAAGCGACACAGGGATTCTGGGGAGGACCCAGGGGGCTGGGCTGAGAAGGATTCCTCTTCCTCAGCTACCTGAGGACCAGGGGGAGGGTGGGTGGGCCTGTCCTGGAGGTGGCCAGGAGCCCTGTGTGGTGGTGGCTAATCCCCCTTTGAAGGAGGAGGAAGATCTATTTAAGGCACTGATGGAGTGAGGCTGGCTACAGCCTTCTCAGAGAAGGAGAGCAGGAAATCACAGATGATGGGGGTGGGGCGGGGGGGGGGAGAACTCTTGGATACGTTGTTTTCTTGGCTTTATTTATGTTCAGCCATTTCTTCAGCGAATCCATTTTTATCAGGTTCCTGTATTTTCATCTTTGCCCTCATAGACCAGTTTTTTTCAAGGTGCATTTTAGTCTGCATTAGTTTAACAATCAGTATTTTGAGGGACATTTCCCATTTGCTTAAAGAAGTGAGATCAAATGTGTCCATGGTATCCATATATCATTACAGACATGCTTTTTAGAAGCATACAATGCTTCACTATTATCAAAGATCCTTCTGGAACATTCTCTAGAGTGCTTTTTGTTCTCAGCAGATTTGTCTGTATTTGGGAAGGAAATCTTTCCAAATACACGGAAAGGGGGCAGTGCCTGAGTGGAACACCTTGGGCCCACCGGTGTGGCCACCTGCATGGTCCAGATTCTTAGAACCAGGGAAAGAGCAGGAGCCTCCCACGGGCCAGCCAGCTGACCGAACCTTGACGGCGAAAGGTTAAACAGAAAGCTCACTCTTGCTGTGGCCTCCCAGGTTCACTGGGTTTCTAGATAAACTGATCTGGCTACTGTGTAAGAAGGCAGGTTTCACCGGGCAGAATTGGGTGCCCAGTGTTGTAGCCTTGTGTGATTTCACATCACGGTGCCTGCAGGGATCATCGATCTTAACGAGCATTTACCGGACTCTGCTGGGCACTGGGTGTAGTCACTATCTTACTGAGTTCTCCTCCCACCCAGCAAGGAATCAGAGCCCCCTTTTGCAGGAGAGATACCGATGCTCAGGACCTTTAAGTGACTTGCCCCAAGATGAAAGGATGTGGTAGAGCTGCCATTCCAACCAGGCTTCTGGTATGTTCTTCCCTCAATAAACCAGACTCTCCCGCAAGGGGGGATTACTACATAAAGTGAGACATGATTTTATACGGCTTATCATGTCTGTCTTCTAGGACAAAGTTAATTCTCAAATTAAAATATCAGCTGCCTCCCACATAGCGGGGTATGCCTGCTTTAGGGAAAGAAGTGAATTTCCTTTTCCCAGTAAAATTTCAGCACCAACCACGGCCCTCACCCACAGCTCCGCTCTGCCACCTCGGTATTCCGTTTTAGGCATGAATGACCCAGACTGCACGTTCATCGGTGCGAGATGTCAAATGGTCCAGCTTCGTCCTATTTCAGGTCCTTTTGGGCGGGCCGTCTTGACCCAGGGATGGCTCTTTCTCCATGGGTAAAATGTCAAGTGGGCTCTTGCCTGTTCTCAGATCTGTGTACTTTGGGATGTGACATCTTGCTTAGTGTTTGGGAAATGACATCTTGTCTTTAAGGAGCATTTTGCTGCATCCCAGGTGGGGTTGGGCTGACATTGACAATGGTGCCTTTATTGAAGGAACACAAGAGGAGGTCAGGAGAGCCCAGATCGCCCTGCTTCTCCTCTGGTCCATGTGCTAAGCCATCGTGCTCTGCAGCTCTTCAGGGTCCCAGGACCACTCCTTCTGAGGCTGGAGGCTCACATTTGGTGTCCTCCCCCTGGGGACTTCTTGTTAATTTCAGTCGTCGGTCTGTCTCTATCTTCCACCGCACCGTGTGCCATTTGACGGTATTTTATTTTTCTGTATGTGTGTTCTGATTCTTAGAAACTTAGGAAAACTTTGTTGACTACCACCTGGGTCAAAGAAAAATCCCTACAATTACGGAATATGTAGTAAATGATGATGAGAATCCTGTATGTGAAATGCAATCACTGTCTTTCTTTGTATACACACAAAAAGCTCTCTTTCTCTTTCAATTATTTCCACCAGACTTTTAATAAAAAACAGCCGTCTCTGGCTCCGCCTCTCCCCAGGTCCCAGTCCTGTTTCTCAAAGCAACTGTTGTTCTTTTTTTGATTTTTAGGTCTGTTTTTAGGCTTTTCTAAATAATATCCTTAAAATGCCATTCCTTTTTTTTTTTCTTTTTGACAATTATAAGCAACTTCTTGAAATTTTTTTGAGGTGTAATTGGCATATAATGTCAAACAATCAGTTTCAGGTAATCAACCTGAAGATTCGATATTGGTATATATCTCAAAATGATCACCACAGTATGTCTAATGACCGTCTGTCACAAGACTTAGTTACAAGGTTTTTTTTTGTTTGTTTGTTTTAAAGATTTTATTTATTTATTTGACAGAGAGAGAGACAGCGAGAGAGGGAACACAAGCAGGGGGAGTGGGAGAGGGAGAAGCGGGCTTCCAGCCAAGCAAAGAGCCTGATGTGGGGCTCGATCCCAGGACCCTGGGATCATGACCTGAGCCAAAGGCAGACACTTAACGACTGAGCCACCCAGGTGCCCCACAAGGTTTTTTGTTTTTTTTTAATGCCGTTTCTTGATTTAGCTATCCAAGATATTATTTTTCCCTCCCACCCCGACCCACATATATACCCTTCCCTCCTCCACCCTCTCTAATGATGTCATCATTTGGGGTTCGGTCACTGACTGTGTAAGCATTGTTCATACAGGAGGTAAGGAGAATGCCCCCTTTGCAGTTCCTTCCTGGTCTAACTTTATTTTGCTGTCACTCTTAGCATGTTTTTTCTATTTGATCTTTTTAACTCTCCAACATTTCTAGAAAACTCCCTTCGATAAAGGGAAAACATGTTAGGCTTGAGCCTTCAGTCTCTCTCCTTTTAACCTTTCCCTTGGAGCCGTCCCTGCTGGATTGCCCACCTGCCTGTTCCAGTCTAGTCTCATCGTCCCCTGGGTCTCCTGTCCCCATAGGACATCCGCACCGTCACCCGTCCCTCCTCGCCTGTGGTAGAGCCTGTGTTACTGGATCCATGCTCAAAATGGGGTCAGGGAAGAGTTAGCAACTGAATGGGAAGCTCCCATTTCTCCTTGAGAATTTTCATTATAGCTTAAGATTTTTTTTTTAAAGATTTTATTTCTTTATTTGACAGAGAGTGGGAGAGAGCGAGCGAGAGAGCACAAGCAGGGGGAGAGAAAGAGGGAGAAGCAGGCTCCCCACTGAGCAGGGAGCCCGATGCGGGCTCTATCCCGACTCTCATAATCATGACCTGAGCCGAAGGCAGACGCTTAACCGACTGAGCCACCAGGCGCCCCAATGGTAGCTTAAGATTTTCTGATGTTAATTTGAGTTCTTCATTTGTTTTTATTCTGTTAGTAGACTCTCTCTCGGTGAACTCTTCATCATTGAGAGAGCACACTCCCTAGCTTGGAGAGAGTACAAAGGAAACCCGTGTTTTGAGAACTTGCGTGCAGAAAACATCTTGATCCCACCCTTCCAGTTGATTGCTGGTTTGGTTTGGTTTAGAGTTCTGGGTTGGGAATAATTTCCCCTTAAAGTGTTGAAGCATTGCCAGTCCCTGGCTGCTTGCTTGCGTCCAGTGCTGCTTTGGAGCAGACGAATAACTTTCCAAAGCCTCATCTCTTAGAGCTGATCTAGAGTTGGTCTGGCTACTGATTTATGATTTCTGGTGTTTAGGTAAGCAGGGAACGGACCACGCTGCTGTGTTACTATTGCTCATGCTTTAGGTCCTCAGGGCAAGCTTGAAGTAGTTCTTTTTGGCTTTTGTGCCTTAAGGACCCAGTATTTGTTTGCAGTGTAAAAGCTGCATGTGACTTTTGTAGTCTGTTCTCTAGGTGGGTGGAGTTGAACACAGGGTTTCTGTGCGCATCCCAAGGGTATTCACTCAGAAAACGGCAGGAGTGGGGCCCCCCCAGCATTGTTGAAGGAGGCTTTCCTGGCTGGATGTTGTAGGCTTTGCTGAGTCGAACCCTGGGGGGGCTGGGTGTCAGGCCTGGCACGTGGCCTGGCTTTGCGTGAACACAGGGGATCCTAGAAGGGACTGCGCCAAAACCAATCAAAAGGCAGAAGGAATTCGTGCCTTGACCTTGTCAGCACAGCACTCAAAACAAATACTTCACCCTGCCCAGACGGGATGTGCTAAGTTGAGAGAGCGTCGGTACTATTTGCGTTTTCGATTTGGGTTGGAGCTTAATGCTACCTAGGTGCCAATTTCTAGTTGCCAGCTTCCCAAAAGCCACCCTGACACTTTTGCTTGCGTTTTGCTGGGCTGTGTAACACCGAAAGCAACTACATCCGGAGTAGCAGATTTCAGCCAAAGAATGAATGGAACGAATCTGTCGGAATTATCTAGGACCTCGAGTTCTCTGGTTCTTTGGAAGTACTCACCTGTGCTCGGTGTTTAAAAGAAGATGCTTCTGTCTGTGATCGTGTTGAGCTAGCTCTGACCTCGGAAACCACGTCATTTATTTTGTTAGCTGCTAAATAAAGCCTTTCCAAAGAAGGCACCTGTGTGATGAAATGAAAGGTAGAGGATCTCTGCTCCCGTTTAATCACCTGGTTGAACAGATGAAGAAACTGAGTCCCAAGGCTCCCCAGTGAGCTGGTGGCAGCCTGACCCATATCAGAGCCTCCTGACCCCTTTTTCTCAAAACCACATGTCCCTGACTGCTGAAAGGTGAGCATGATGAAACCCAGAAGGGCAAAATAACAATGCTCCCAACTGCTCGAATCACCGACGATAGTTGGCAGGTCAGCGTGGACATTTTACTCTGTTGACCCAACCACGTCTTTGGGGGGCTTGAGAATCTGGAGCGAGTGCATTGACCGACCTCCCCACCATTTGCCAGGACCCTCAAAAGCTCCCAGCAGTGCGCCTTGGGCGTTTGCTTCAGAATTCACACTCCCTTCCTCCCCGCCCTCAAATGAACCAGAGTTTGTGAAAAGTCACTCTTGCAAAAGGAGACTTGCTCTCGTTCTCTGTAGTAATGGCTCGCATATGACTACCTCTCCTCGGAACAGGATGCTCAACGTCCGACTCAAGGCAATACAGCCTTCTTTCAAATGACGAGGGTAAGTCCAACCTGGAAAACCTTTTGTAAGAAGAATTCTTGTCTTAAAAATACATTTGCCATTCAAAGGAGAAACATTTTTCGGTTCATGAATTACAAATTGATACTTGTCTTTACTAAAACAATAACAAGCCTGTCACAGTAGAGTCGCTTTCATAGTTCTCAGCATCGTAGTTAGTTATCCAACACAACTTAAGGGCTTTTGTTGTTGCTAATAAAATCTCTAAAAGAACTGCTGACCTTTTCTCCTCAAGCTCTCCTGTTTGTTCACAAAAAGCAGGCATGCAGTCCATGTTTTAAAAAACTGAAGGTTTCATGGGAAGTAAAAGCAAAATGTAAAAGTAAAGACCAAAGTTGTCCTTTAGAACAGGATGAGGGGAGGGACGCCTGGGTGGCTCAGTGGGTTAAGCATCTGCCTTCGGCTCAGGTCATGATCTCGGGGTCTTGGGATCGAGCCCCACGTGGGGCTCCCTGCTCAGCGGGGAGCCTGCTTCTCCCTCTGCCTGCCCCTCCCCCTGTTCATGCACACTCTCTCTCTTTCTCTGACAAATAAATTAAATCTTTAAAAAAAATCTCATTAAAGAAAAAAAAATCAGCATGATTTAGGGATTTAGAGAGTATGAAAGGGGATTCCACCATGAGTCAGAAGGCGGTCGCTCGTCTGGGGCTCTGTTGCTCACAAGTGCATAAAACCCAAATCCATCTTTGTATGTGGAAGGAGGGACATTATAAGAAACTCTCTCTGCAGTTGAGTTCCTGTTCCTTGAATGGGTCTATCCTGGGGTACTGACTGTAGGATGGAAACCTTATTTCATCTACAAATTCATCTTTGTAGGAATGCATATTTTCTTGGTCTACCTTTTGAATTTCACTTCCAAATACCTTCACAGTAAATTCAAAGCAACTGCAGTGATGTGTGTAACATTGAAAAGTTTGAGTGAGAGACTCTCAACACTTTATTACTATAGTTTATGAGAAAACGGTATAGTAATTTTCAACTTTTTCTTAAAACGATATCTAAATAGTTAAAGATATTTAACAACAAAATGTCATCTTCAGCTCAAGTTTTTTTTATTAGGATAGATATTAGAATACAATCCAATGAAAATGGAAAATATAATTGAAAAATTTCTTTTTCGAAATTCACTAGTATTAGTGAACACTAGCTTTCCTGTATCATAATGGATATTGATCATTTCCATTAAAATTTTTCACTTTAAATAGTATCACTAAACATAGTTGAAAAGCTAACATGTTTGTATATTTTTTTAAGATTTATTTATTTTAGAGAGAGAGTAAACACAAGTGGGGGGGAGGGGTAGAGGGAGAGAATCTCAAGCCGACTCTGTGCTGAACACAGAGCCTAATGCAGGACTTAATCCCAGGGCCCTGAGATCATGACCTGAGCTAAAATCAAGAGTTGAACTCTTAACCAACCGAGCCACCCAGATGCCCCCACATTTGTATATTAATGCCACCTATGATTAAAACACTGGATTCTGTATATGTGCCCGCTCTCGGCTCTGTTGCTGCCCATGAATCTCTGCTGTGTCTGGGGTTTACCTGGTGCAGACAGGTGCGTGTCTTAGGAGCCCGTGGTTGACACGTACCTACGGCATTCAAGAGCATGGCTGTTAGCGAAAGAACCATTCTTGAGCTATAGTCCCTAGAATGTCAGTGCTAATGTTTGGCTTCTAGTTGGAACTCCCAGTTGCCTGGTAAGAAGCCCGGACCTATATTGGGCATTGGTATGGCTTTCATTATAAGTATGTCTGCGTGGGCTTGAGGGAGGCACATCTGCTACCGCTCTTCTGGAGGCAAGGATGCAGGAGTTGGCCAGGACACCATTCTCTTTGTCCTCTTTGACCTGACCAACCACACCACTGCAACAGGCCTTGGCGCCGTCGCATATTAGGACAGCCGTACTGACTTCCAGTAGGTTGTGAGAAGCCTGGTTGGTCTTCCCTTAAGGAAATAACAATTGATCTAAGAAGAGATCCAAGGACCATCCATATTATTGGTTGTTCCTCAAAAAGTCTTCAAAAAAGAAATTTTGATGCTTCCCATACCATTTTTTTTTTAGTTGTTACTATTAGGATGGGGTGATTTTGGGAATTCATGATTAATGATTACATTAATTGATGGCTGATTACTTAATTATGTTAATTGGCTTATTTATTAAGCAAATATCAAACGAGCAACAATGCAAAAAAAAAAAAAATACTGAGTCCCTGCTGTCAGCCAGGTAATGATCTTGTGCTGGAGCATCACCAGCGAGCAGGAGAGGTGGGCCCTTCTCTTGTGTGACCTGCAGTTTGATGTCCGGAAGGGCAGACGGTAAACAAATGAACAAGCAAGTAAATACACAAGTAGAAATCAAGACTAGTCCTATGAATGGAAAAGACTACTCTGGAAGAGCCACAGAGTGGACTAATTTGACTGCGGGCTGCCAAGGAGACAACTTTTCAATGCCATTTTGACTGAAGGTTACCACGGTCCACAGGGTGACGTCGTGATTCATTCTTGTGCCTCTGCCAGGCTTCTGAAAACAAACACCTTTTCCTGAAGAACTCACGTTCTCCCGGATCAGAATCTCCCGGATCAGCCAGTTCCTTTTGGGCATGGCCAATCTGAAGTTTTGAGGTCGCCGACCACACAGTTTTATAAAGATGGGTTATTGACTCACAGAGGGCATCCGTGTCATTTGTAGGCACATTTTCCCTCCCATTCAAGGGTCCTCTGACTGAAATGCCAGCCCATGACTAAAATGTAGATCGTATTCTATGCCAGGCTCACGGGACTTGCTGACTATGTTTGTGGTTGAACGGTGGCGTTTTCTTTTATTGCTCATGTTTAACATCAAAGGTTATAAACACAGACACTGAATTGCTCACTTGAGAGACTGTTGTCTTTCCTTATTACATATTACTTTATTCTGCTCCCCCGCATTGTTTTTTACAGAGACCAGCTATCTTGTTTGGAGAGTTACTATGGCCCTGGGAATCTCAGGTGGAATTATCAGGAGAGACGTATGTTTTCCATTAGAGCTTGGTGAGGGCTGTGCTAAGGGTTTGTCTCCTTGTTTAATTAGAGAAAGTCGTTAGGGTTGTTTCTACCACTGTGAACTGCCCCCGTGTGCACACCGAGGGGACAGGGAATGGGCAGGCCTGCAAAGGGAGCACCTTCTAGGTCAGCCATGTGAGGTTTTAAACCGAGTTTGTTGGAGGAGATGGCTCCTCTAACCCCACCCATCACCGTTCCTCTTGCTCTTCCTATTTTATAGCTCCCTTCTGGTAAAGAGTGAAAAGCATTAAAAACAAAGAGACATACCCAGAAACTCACTTTTAACAAGTTGGGATGGTTCAGTTCATTATTGCTGTTCAGTTCATTATGGTGGTATTCGGGCTCTCAAAGTGAGCTTGGGACGGTCGTCTGTGACGTCTATTTATTTTACTTACTTGCTGTGTTGTACTGATGGATTTCTTTCCACATTAAGAAGCTATGGATAGGTTCGCTGTGTTAGTTGTCTTCTCTTACGGGAGTAAAAAGGGGGTGCCCTAATGATGAAGTATTAAGTTCTTACAATAGGCAAGTAGGGTCTGATCAAGATTCGTTTGCCCAAAAAGGGATTGGTCGGAACTAGGGAGGCAGAGCCCAGGCAGGGCCTCCTGTGAGGACGGGGAGGAGAGGGTGCCAGAGATGGGCTGGAGAACCAGGCCAACCTACAGACCGGAACCAAGGCAGGATGGGGGCCGCATGGAGGCATGGGGCTGAAGTCCAGCTGTTTGCGCCCTTGAGTTTTTGGAGTCAAAGAGATGGAGAAATAAAAGGATCAATTGCACCTGTGGTAATGTCGTCAGTCTTAGAACTACAGATGCCTGGATTCCTTTTGGGACTGTGGACAGGTTCAGGTACATGGGGGTGGGCTCTTGAATGGAATGTGGACATGAGCTGATGAGTGGTTGACCATAACTGAATAGACATTTGTTATTTTTTTTTTAAGTTTATGTATGTATGTAACCTCTACACCGAACATGGGGTTCAAGCTCATGACCCCGAGATCAAGAGTCATATGTTCTTCCAACTGAGCCAGCCAGACACCCCTGAATGGGGATTTAAAAAGCAGGAGCTGAAATGATGATTGTTCTTTCATCTCTACTCTCTAGGACCTTCTGATGCTTTAGATCAGTTGATTAAAGTGAGATGCCAAGGGACTTTACAAATGGCATGTAAATAGAATTCGTGAACAGGAGTCAATAAGACCCAATTCCTTCACTTACAGGCTGCATGATTTTAAACACAGTACTCCAGCCTCCTCTGTTTATGGATATATTGCCATGTATCTTACTTCATCGGGTTGTTGAGGAACATAAAACGATATGGAGAAGTGAACGTATCCAGCACATGATAGGGTCTCAGTACACATCAGTTCATTTCTTAGGTGTGCCCGTAAAGGTTCACTGAATTCATTAGTGTGTGTCCCACTCACTTAAGAGCTATTCTTCTTAGAAGCGTCTTCAGCGCCTACCTGCCCTATGCCTGTACCCAGTATATGCATTTATTTATCTGTGAAGGAGGAAGCCCCAGACTTTAGCTTAAGATTGGATCAATTATGAGGACAGCCTCTATATTTAGAGTTTATAGATTCAGAGAGTGTTTGAATGGAAAACACCTCGAGAGATCTTCCCTTCTTCCCTCTTAACCCTCCGGTGCTACACTGCAGTGCATGACTTTGGTTGGATCTCTCTTTTCTTCTTCTAGCTCCTTTCTGTGGCTGAATCTGGTAGTTAGTAGTAGCTTGCTGGTAACTCAGCTGGAGTGGGCTGCAGAGACTGACCCACGCACCCTGCTTGAGAGCCCGCTTCTGACCCCCTGACCACCTCGGGTAGGTGCAAGGCAAGATGGATTGGCAGATACGATACACTAGGTGGAGCCAAAGAACCCATTGCACTGCCCCCCCTTTCCCTCCACCCAGCCCCCACCCCCCCGGGGGTGCTCCTTGTTTGATTTGCTCATGGCTTTTTTCATAATCCCATAGCCGGAGGAGAGCAGGCCTGATTTTACTTTGCCTTGACCTCACATGAATTTGGTTCCACTCCAGCTGTGCCTTTGGCTTCTCCCATTCCCTGGGCTCAAGAACACAAACTCCCCGCCGCTCCACACCACTGCCCTTGTGTTTCATCACCAGGCCTTGCTGACCTGGGCACATTCCTTGAATTCATGGGATTATCACCACCCTTTTCTACTAGAGGCAGCCTAGTTCCCTCCTCCACTGCAGTGTACTCCTTCTGATGGCCATGAACCAATGTTTTCCTGCCTGTGAGTACCTTCCAAGATGTCTCATCTCCCTGTAGAAAGTCTCTCATCTCTATTTTTTTCTTCATTTTTCTCTCTGGCTTCTATATCACTTTTTTTGGCCATCACAACTAAAGAAATACTTCTCTAGAAGAAAAGGCTTCTGAGTTTTATTTAGTCTTCTGTTTGTAATTAATAGAGTCATTACTTCACTTCATGATTACCTAACTCTTTCTTTCCAAAGTATTTAAAACTATATATTTTATTGACTTTGAAGAAACGTGTCTCCGTCTGCCCAACATACACGCATGTTTAAACCGATCTGAAATTGAGACGTATTTTCATCTGACAATTCCCAGAGCCGTGATTATTTGGCAGCTATTTCTTTTTCCCTTAATGGTGCATAGTTTAATTTCATAAAGCATCTTCGGACAGTGTTTTTCCACGATCTGTATAAAAGGCCAGGAAAAATGAAAGCCAACTTTCGTTGAGATTCGCAATTTTTGTAATGTTAGGGAAGATGGCTACCAGCATGCCTAAGTCTCGAGAAGATGATAGAATTATCTTCCAGCAAAATGTGATGATCTGGACTTTGAATAATGTTGGATAAACAATGTTGGATAAATCATTATGCCTCATGAGGCCCTTCTTAGATGATTTGAGCTACAGTAATATTACATAAAGCCGACATGCATAAAGGACTCTGTCTAGGCAAAGTCTATGATTATATATATTTCAGTAAAGGAAAACAGAACTGGCTTTTTGGATCTCTAGTTCAAAAGAGTTATAAAGCAAATACTACTGATTAATTCCCACCTTGTTACTGCAGAGAGTTCCAGTGCTTTTGTCCCTAGATTTCCTTTCCTTGAAGACAAAAAATTTGTATTTTTGCTGTCGACATCATTCATTTCATAAGACAAAGTGGATTATGTTGTACCCAGAAGTGAGGGTTAGAGTTTCACACGAGGGACACACTAAATATCATCCTTTTTGTTCATAACCAGAGAAGTTTTTTTTAAAGGTTTATTTGTTTTAGAGAGGAGGGGGCAGAGGGCAAGGGAGAGAAAATCTCCAAAGACTCCCTGCTGAGCACAGAGCCCGATGTGGGGCTCAGTCTCATGACCTCAGGATCACACCTGAGCTGAAACCAAGAGTTGGACATTTAACCAACTGCACCACCCAGGTGCCCCCTAACCAGGGACGATTTTTGTTTGTTTTGTGAGTTATCCTTTTATTTGCTTTATGACAAATTTAGCCCGTCGAGCCATTTAATTTGGCCTTGAACACTCATCATGAAGAAATGGAAAATTTAGTTAGCTTTTCCTTGTCAAATGGATACACGACTGGTAAAACAATTTTTTTTTTAAGAGATTTGTAGTTAAGCCACAGGGTAGTGCCCACAGAAGGTAGCTCTGATACCTTTGCCTCCTTTCCCGTCATGCTGCCCACAGAGCCCAGGGCCTGTCCTTGCCCTTTACCAACCACTGTGCTGGGGTTTCCTCTACTGCTGAGGCTGAGTGGGGTCCTGTGTGCATGGGGGTGCTTGCAGGCCATAGGGACGAGGAAAAGCGGTGTTCCTGAACGATCCGTGCACAGAAGGCTAAAACGATGGGCTTCCTGAGAGTCGTGGGGAGCACGGCTGCCACACGGCAAACAGCAGTGAGTGTGGACTAACTGCACAGTAGTCAGAGCCCATCATTTGATAGGAAATATTCTATTTAAAATCCTAGACATAATTTAGAGATCCCATAGCCTCGTCTATCTTTTTTTTTTTTTTTTTTTTTTTTTTAAACCAGTGGACCCTTACAATCTTTTAAGCTTTCTCTGGATCTCTAGCTATTGTCCTTACACCTTCCTTCACCTCTGAACATACGGATTGACTCTTATTTCTTAGCTGACCCAGATAGCCGAGTAGAGACCAGTCCTACGAGTAGAACTAGTAAACCACCCCCAGGCCAAGTGGGCCGTGGCAATAGGTTATATGAGAACCAGAAGAAAATTTAAAATAATGTTGCCGAATCAGAGAATAAAAAGCAGAAAGTGTAGGAAAAATTAGAAAACAGTAAGAAAAAAGCACATAGCAAGAGAACAGCAAGGGAAAATAATGTGGGCAACCCAAAACTGAATCAGAAGTGCTGCTAGGCAAGCATGGCTAGCAATCCCGCGTGGGCCCTAACAGTCACAGCTGAACGTGAGTCTCGGGACAATGTGGCCTTTTTTAAAGCAGTTATCACATTGAGGTGTAGGAATTGGATACAGTTTGCTAAAGGAAAAGTGCACTGAGTGATTTGGAACTTTACCTTTCCAAAGCAGCTAAACCATATAGTATGTTTTTATAAAACAAATGGGGTATGGGGCACCTGGGTGGCTTAGTGGGTTAAGCGTGTGCCTTCGGCTCAGGTCATAATCCTGGGGTTCTGAGCCCGCATTGGGCTCCCTGCTTCTCCCTCTCCCCCCGCCGGCCGCTCCCCTTGCTTGTGTTCTCTCTCTGTCAAATGAATAAATAAAATCTTTAAAAAACCAAATGGGGTTATTATTATATAAATGCAATTTTATATATTTATAAAATTTATATATAATTTTATATTTATAATTTATATATATACACACATACACGCAGATATATATATAGTATGGAATTGTCATTTGCAATGTTTGTCTATCATGATAAGTCTGTGTATATTGTAGTTGTCATATATAATGTTTGCTTGCCTTGGTTTCCAAAATCCAGAATATCCCTTATTAGTTGGAATTATATCCAGTGTCAGCTAAAAGAAATGCCTGTATCAGACATGATATTTTAATTTTAATAAGATATAAGGGTTTTTTTTTTCCTGTTTATTAGGTATAAAAAAGCCCATCTATCTATAGAAAGATGTTTCTGATAGCCACAGACTTAGCAATTGTGGTGATTTCTCCATTCTGGGATCCACGGGTGTCCTCACAGGTCTCTACACTAATTTGGATAAAGGCAAGGGTTGGTGGCCTTTTTTATTGAATTAAAATTATTTTAAGGAGAAAAAAACCTTTATTGGTCAGCTTTGGGGACCCCCCCCCCTCCAAGATATGGTGAGGTAGAGCTGGTTGAATGGGCGAGTGACCCATACCGTCACACAGAGCCTGGTGTTCAGAAGGCCCCACACGTGGGGATTAATGCTCTGCGGTTGCTGCCTTGCAATTCTGTATTCTTTGGTCTTTGCATGTGTGTTTTGTAAGCGAAGTCCAAATGGAGAGTGGAACAAGCGTTGGGGGTATGGAGCTTCAGCTCGAGTTGAGGGGTTCTCACCATCCCCTGCTGCCACTTGTCAGCCATCCTGCCCCGCCGCCCCGCCCCCCACCCAGCTGCTCTGCAGGACTGCCCAGGGTCCTCTGCCCAGGGCAGTGGGCAGGTTGTATCAGTAGGGGGAGGCTTGTGTTCCACTGGGGCCGTCTGCCCCTCATGGGGAGGCCTGAGCACAAGTGTGAGGAGGGTCTTTATCAAGCATACGTTCAGCAGCCTCAAGATAAGGTGATTGCTGCCCTTGCCCCAGCTGGGAACGCCACAGTCCATTCAGGGGTGACCGGTCATGGGTACTGCACCCATCCTGGATCCAGGTCCCAAATGCGCTCTGGAGTGGAGGTTGAAATATCTTGGGGACCCATTTGTCGTGGGTTGGGTTTACGGACTGATAGGAAGGGGGTATTGACTTCTCCACGCCCAGCCTTTTCACCTTGCACTGGACCTGGAAAATTATATACATCCTGAGTAAGGGTGATGTATATCCTCAGACCTCCCTCTTCAAAGTCTGTACTTTATCACTCTGCTTCTCGTGATTTCGTGGGCATCCTGCATTTTGACCACAACCCATTTCTTAATTATTGTCCCAGAACATTCAGGAATCCTCTGATCGCCTGTGTGTGGCCATCCTTGCCTTAAAACTCCACCACGGGAAATGTGGTGACCACATGTGAATTCTGGGAATGGGCAGAGCAGCAGGGTCACCCTGGGGCTCGGCTCAGGCTGTGCCCCGTGATACTCTGGCAGGTTCTAATGGTCTTTAGTCCTGCAACTGAGAACCGTTTCATACCTCAAAGTAATTCTCGGCATCAGTCAAGCAGATTGACACAAACACTTAGACTTTCGGAGTGCGTCAGGTTTCAGCAATGTGTTTTAGAAAATCTGTGATTATGTCTTTGTGGATAAGATAGAGTAATGTGGATGAGAATGTAGGAGCAGACTGCTCTGTCATATTCATAAAGTGCTGACTGATAAAAATAGGTCCCTCTGGGAGCAGTCGCTAATGGGGAGTGACAGGACACCAGCAGTCATTGGTAACTTGGATCAATAGAGTGGATGAGGACCAGTGGCCTGCAGATAGCAAATGTGTGGGAGCTGTGAAGCTGGACGAGAGAACAAATGGTATGGATGACACCGTTAAGGTCCGTGGGTTTGAATGATGGGCTGTGTCAAACAAGAACAAATTTAACAGGACATAGAACAAATTTAATAGGACTTAGAGTCAAAAGTTGCATCCGAAAAATAGAATCCGTGGAGGTTTTAACTGCCTATAAATCCAAAATCAGCTGGCATGCTGATGGACCTGTTAAAAAAAAAGAAAAGGCTGTTCCCAAAGCATTGCGACCTTGTGACCACACGAAATCCTGTACACTATAGCGATTTTAGTCACAATTGCCGAAAATAGGAAGCAACCAAGATGTCCTTCAGTAGGTGAATGAATCAACAGTGGTCCATCATACAACAGGATATTATTTAGTAAGACAAAGAAATGAACTGGGGCGCCTGGGTGGCTCGGTGGGTTAAGTATCTGCCTTTGGCTCAGGTCATGATCCCGGGGTTCTGGGCATGAGCCCCATGTTGGGCTCCCTGCCCAGTGTGGAGCCTGCTTCTCCCTCTCCCTCTGCCCCTGCCCCTCCTCGTGCTCTCTCTCTCTCTCTCTCTTTCTCTCTCTCTCAAATAAATACATAAAATCTTAAAAAAAAAAAAGAAAGAAAGAAAAGGTTGTACCAAAGGACTTAGGATCCTGCCAAGATAAGCTCCCACCAGCCAAGACGGGACACTCGAGGGTTAGTAGGGATCACACTGCCGTGCACTGAAGTCCATCAAATATGTTCATAATAAGACTAAAGAAAGGAATGAAGAATAACACCTTAGTTACCTTTAAAGGATACTAAGGAACTGCCTCATTATCTTGACAGCTGGTAAATAAAGAAAAAGGACTGAGTACTAACCCTGCCTCTCTTGTGACGTCCGTCTCTCCGGGCACCAAACAGCAACAGGGGAAGTTCCTCTTTATATAGATCTTTAAAGAGCTCCCCTCTGTTTAACTCCGATCCAGCTAATACCTGACACAAGAATGAAGGGCACTCATCCTGTGTATCTCCTGAAGAACGGAGATCAGGTAGTCCTTAGGGGCTGCCGATATCACAGAAATAGAGACGCCAGACACCCGGACGATATGTGCCTCCTGACGGAAACGCACGCCACCACCTGTCATGCAGTTGGAATTTTGAACCTAATATCCAGTCGAGTCTCTAGATCTAACTACCAGTTTTTACCATCTGCTCAAGGCATGGAGGAAAATATTAAACTAAAGCACAGGATTCCGTGACTGATTCTCAGCCTCTGGACAAATGAGTGTTTCTTCCACAAAGAACTTCAAGTGAGAGAGAGAGAGAGAGAGAAAGAGAGGGCAGGAGACCTATAAATTATAGGAAACTCAAAACTCACATCATCAATTTCAATGTATGACTTCTTCCCATCTTGTTTCAGTCCATGTGTGTACGTGCACATGTGTGTGCAGAAGGTGACTGGGTAAATGTGCATGCTGGTGGGATATCTGATGGCATTAAGGAAAAAACAATTTTTTAAGGGGAGATAGTGTTTTTATTGCTGGGTTAAAAAGTCCTTTTGGGGAAGATATGTGGCCATATTTGTAAATTTTAATTACCAATAAATGTTACAATATTATAATAATTACATGATGTTTGCGATTTGCTTCAAGTAATCATGGGTAGTGGGAATGGCAGGGAGAACTCTGTGGACACGTAGAATAGGGCCATGGATGCAAAATTGTTCTGACTTCTTTATTAAACTCTGATCTCTCTTGACCTGCTTGAAATTTACCAAAGTAGAAGTTTTCAAGAAATAACTGTAACAACGCAAGCTCTCCAGAATATTAGGCAATTCCTGGAAAATGAATAAATTAAACTCATATGTTCCTAAGGTTTTAATTTCAAATCACAAGTCTGTACAATTACATATTTTAAATTGGAACCATGAGATGAATCGTCTTAAACAGTATAAATAATTAAAATACCAAATATGCATAGGTTTTTCTAGGTATGAGAGAGTACTATTAGGGATTTGTTTCGCAAACATTTCTGTATTTAAGTCTTGGGGTCGAGAATGCTAACCTACCAGGGTGACAATCATGGAATCCCATACAATTTCAGCATTCCGTTCCTAAGCAGTTGTTGGGATTGCCTTTGCACCTGACCAAGGATTTGTGTGTGTGTGTGTGTGTGTGTGTGTGTGTTGGTAAATGAAGTTTATTGGAACACAACCAAACCCATTCTTTTATCTTTTAAAAATTTTTTTATTAGCATATAATGTATTATTTGTTTCAGGGGTACAGGTCTGTGAATCATCAGTCTTACACGATTCACAGCACTCACCATACCCTCCCCAATGTCTATCACCCAGCCACCCCATCCCTCCCCCCCACTCCCTTCCAGCAACCCTCAGTTTGTTTCCTGAGATTAAGAGTCTCTTATGGTTTGTCTCCCTCCCCGGTCCCATCTTGTTTCATTTCCCTCCCTTCCCCCCCTCAAACCCCCACCCTGCCTCTCAAATTCCTCATCAGAGAGATCATATGATAATTGTCTTTCTCTGATTGACTTATTTCACTTAGCGTAATACCCTCTAGTTCCATCCATGTCATTGCAAATGGCAAGATTTCATTTTTTGATGGCTGCATAGTATTCCATTGTATATATATACCACATCTTCTTTATCCATTCATCTGTTGATGGATATCTAGGCTCTTTCCATAGTTTGGCTATTGTGGACATCGCTGCTATAAACATTCGGGTACACGTGCCCCTTTGGATCACTACATTTGTATCTTTAGGGT
>CM052895.1:122618056-122634733 GCA_028534135.1 Potos flavus
CGATTGCTGGGTCATAGGGTAGCTCTATTTTCAACTTTTTGAGGAACCTCCATACTGTTTTCCAGAGTGGCTGCACCAGCTTGCATTCCCACCAACAGACCCATTCTTTTATATAATACCATGCTGCTTTTACACAGTGACAGAGTTGATAGTTGTGACAGACCATATGACCCATGAAGCTGAAAATGTGTTCTATCTGGCCCTTTGGGGGACATGTGCTGACCTGGCTGCAAAGTGTTATTATTCCTTTCTCATTCACCTTAATGTGTTTGCTGATAGACATACAATTTTCCTTTCTTCCAGGTGGATTACAAATGATCACAGCATCATTGATTAAACAGGCCAGCCTTTATGATTGAGGATTCTTAATGACCAATGAGACCCTTAGCCAAAATGCCGCCGGGACCCTTGCCCTGAACCCCTAACTGGACTTGCTAAGGCCATCAGTGCCCTCCAAGTGAACTCTTCCAGCACCCAGGGCTGAGGGTTAAAGTCCTGTCATTACCTTATTTTTCTGTTCGTGGAAGATCATAACTTCCAGTAAGAAAATAACTAATGACTTTCACCGCTTGGGTTGGTTTTGCATTTCTTTATTTTTTTAAAGACATTTAACCGGTTTCCTGGCTAAGTGGAGACCTTTAAACTTGAGAGAACTCTCCTAGGGCTTTGCCTGACTCTGCAAAGCAGGTTATTCTAACAAACCATACTAATTTAATATCTGTAGATTTTCTCTGATGCAGTGAATGGAACTGTGAATCACAACTCATTTATGAGCCTTAAGTCACCTAGAATTATAGTCAGCACTTAAAAATATAATAGAATGGAATGGAAAATATCAGAAGGCATTACAAATTATAAGGATAAATATTATTCAGGGGCACCTGCTGGCTCGGTTGGTAGAGCGTGCAACTCTTGACTGCTGGGTTGTGAGTTCAAGCCCCACACTAGGTATAGAGATTACTTTAAAAATCTTTTAAAAAGGATAAATTGGGATACTTGGGGTGGCCCAGTTTGTTAATCATTGAACTCTCAGTTTTGGCTCTGGTCGTGATCTTGGGATTGTGAGATCAAGCCATGTATTGGACTCCATGCTGAGCACAGAATCTGCTTGAAATTCTCTCTCCCCCTCTCCCTCTGCCCCTCCTTGCTCTCTCTCTCTCTCTCTAAAAAAAAAGATAAATATTATTTTTGAAACTTTGGTTTCATTTGTATGCATTTAGATGTGCATGAATTTCTTACTATGGGTCACCACCAAAAATTTTGAAAACTATGAGGTCAGTGTCCTGTGGGGAAAACTGAGCGAGCCTGGCACACACAGACAGCAGCAAGCAGTGATCATAGACTGATAGGAGGAAGTGAGCAAGAAGAAAACAAATACCAAAAAACAGCCTTGGTTAATACACATCTCTATGAGCTCAAAGAATAGAGCCAGCAGCAGTCTCAGAGTAGAAGGACAAATTACTATTACTAAAAGGCACAGATGTTGGCGTCAGGGATTTTCTGGTATGTCTGCTCCTTCCCTCTGTGTTTCTTGTTCACTATTTATTTCCTTTTGGTAGCACAGTGGCTGGCCCAATGTAGACACTTTCCAAAGAAGTATTTATTGAATGTAAATACTAATAATTAGACCACCTGTTTCAGAGGATCCGGGGGAGGAACCCGAGGCTGGGAATTTGCAAGCTTTCCAGGCAGCAGCCTGTGGCTGTGGCAGATCAGGGTTTAAGAAACACGGACTTATTCTACCTGCACATTTTCCTGACCCACGTCACACACACGGCTCCTATTAGAACCGGAGCTGGAAACTGGGTTGCCACCAGAATCTCACATTGACCACTTCTCACTAGACACATTGCACAACCTTCTAGTAGATCTTGACCTCCATGCTTCTTCACTGTCCCACCTCATCCTCTCAGTTGCCCTCAGGCATTTTCCTAAATTGCCCATTATTCCATTTTCCTACCCTATACCTTTGGCTTTCTCTTTATTGCCGCTGACATTGAGGCTAAATGCCCAGCATATCATTCAGGGCCTGCCACAGCGGGCTCCCAGCCTGTCCCCTCAATATCTTCTCTCTCTGCCAGTCTCCCCAATCTCTCCTTTACCCATCTCCTTCTGCTAGGGCACCCCAGAGCACTCGGCATGCCCCAGGCACACCTTCCCCTTCCCTGACTCTGATCTTCTGCATGTGTTGTATTCTCCAGCTGGAACAGCCTCTGTTTTCCTCTGAATTACATCCATCCTGCAGGGGCAAGTTCAAGGGGCCAGCCACGTCCATAAAATCTCCCGTTGTTAGTGAGTTAATGATTCCTCTTTCCTTGCTTCTCTTTGTTCTTCGCTCATGTTTTATTAGAGTACCTACGACTCATTGTCTTGGATTTTGTTAGTTTGGCCGGGGCTCCTCTCTGATGAGGAAACAAGTTCCTGGAAGTCAGGATTCTTTCTTTGTAGTATGTGTTTTTCTGTATAAAGCTTACAGTGCCTTGCACTTAGTATTAAATGACATATATGTTAAGTTAGTATTTCTGTGATTATGACTTTATCAAAGGTAATATTAATTGGCAGTTTGGCCACTTAACCTATATAGAACAGGCTTCACCCTCTACACGAAGCCTCAGAGCTTGTGACTTAGCCGTTCCATTTCTTTATCGGCCCAATTATTAAAAAGTACTGCAAGTGTTTGTGTGCTGTTCATGATAAAGTTTTCTGTTTCCCTCCGGAGAGGACGGGGCCAGATAGACCAAAGAATAGTGATCTTAAAGAAGAGGCTAGCACCTTGGATCCTTAACTGCTGTTTTCGAGAGAATAGAGGAAGGGGGTAGTGGTTCAATAAACAAATGTGGCGTAAAGCAGAAGACAGAGGACGGCAAGTAAGGGGCATCCACAGTACCTTCTCGGCATCTTGGAAAACCCTGCAGCTCTGCCTTTCTAGGGCCTCCTGATTCAGCTGCAAGTCAGTTCCATTCTCTGTGTGTTCCCAGAGTGATAGTTGGGCCACACCCAGCACAGCGAATCCTCTGCCCAAATTAGAGGTTAGAGCAGAAAGCCTAGCACAAAAGCGTACGTGGCTCAAGCACTTTTTATTTTGCTGACTTTGATGCCCATGCAATAACTTTGATGTGGTCTCATTGGAGTGATTCTGAAAACTGAAATTTGGATTGTTGTTTCTGTGGTGAAACTAAACCTAATTGTTTTTTTCTTCATTTGAGAGAGGGTGTGTGAGAGAGAATGCGAGAGTCGGAGTAGGGGCGGGGGCGGAGGAGAAGCAGACTCCCCGCTGAGCAGGGAGCCCGATGACCACGAGGGGGGTGACAGTGCCGGGTAGTGGGGGGTGGCGATACAGGGACAATCCCAGGACGCTGGGATCAAGACCCGAGCCGAAGGCAGACGCTTAACCGACTGAGCCACCCAGGCGCCCCGGAAGTAAACCTAATTTTTAAAAAAGGATGAAAATCCTCAAATCGAAATAATGATTTGTCTGTTTTTGCTGTTATAGGTTCCTTGCACTGACTCCATGGAGAGTGTATCACCTGATTTCTGTCATGATACTTGGGCGTGTTATTATGCAAATAATAAAGGATATGGTTTTGTCTAGAGCTAGAGGTAAGAAAACCAAGAATTCATTTTTATGGGATGTAATTTTCTAGACGCTGAGTGTCTGATCTTTGTGTAGGCATATTAACCAAGTTGTTTTAAAAGGGAACAATACTTTATTTTAAAAGGGAACAAGTCATGTAGGCATTGACTTTGGTATTATTGTTTATTGAATATTTATTTATTTGGTAAATATTTAATGCTTATTAATTACTTACCTGATTAATTACTTTCCCTAGTCATGGCTACTGCCCCTGGGCGAAAGGTTTGGGTGCGCTGGTTTCTCGTTGGCTCTAAGCGCTACTTAAATATCATTTTGATATGTAAGAAGGCTGCAGTGGGGATAGCAGCGAAATATTTATTACAACCCACATGACGAAACTTGGACCACTGTAAGATGGCCTCATTTATAGAAAAACTTTCTGTCAGTGAAGAAAAAACAATTCAGTGAAGAAAAAACAATTCAGGGCTTAACAACAGTAATAGTTGGGGCGCCTGGCTGGCTCAGTCAGTAGAGGTAGGACTCTTGATCTCGGGGTCATGAGTTCAAGCCCAACGTTGGAGGGTAGAGATTACTTAAAAACAAAAACCAGAAAACAAGTAATAGTTACATACATTTTAACAAATGAGTTCACGATGACGAAAAATGAATTTTCAACATGGTTTACAAGTGAGAAATTGAGTAACTTTTGAAATTTGCTTCAGGTGTTTTCTGAGTAATTTGTATTATAAATCAGAGTCAAGCTTTTCTGCATTCGTAGAGGCCTCTTTTCTCGGCGTTTGAGTCAGTTTTTATGAATGAGTAAAATTGCCTCCTTGGAATAATTGAGCTCTGGGAACCTATGTGCTAAGATGGATTTGATCAAAACACAGGGAAGAGGAGGAGGTTACAGTGAGACATTTGATTTCATTCAGTGTAACCCCCACACGGAGGGAGAATGTTGTGTGGGGCCCACATGGATCAGTGCGTACGAACACTTCCCAAAGTTCTTGCCCTGGCGTGGATCCCGAGGCCTGCCTTATGGGAAGCACCCAGGCCAGCCCTGAGAGCGGGGATAGAAGCTGTTCCCGATCTACCATCGTCATGTTCTACAGTGAGCTTTAGCTCTGGTTTCTCTTTTAAGTCTTTACCGTTCTTAAAGCAAATCATGTGCAAACCATTTTTAAGAAAGATGGATTTACATTGCTGCGTTTCAAGGTTCGAAGGGAATTCTTTCATTCTAGTGATCTGGGAAGAGCACCAAAAACTTGTTAATTTGAAGAATTTATGTGAGGAAATCAATCTCCTGGAAGAGGACAGCCCCAAACTGGAGGTTTGGTTAGGAGACCTCCCACCAATGCATTTGTGTGCGGTCACGGCTTTTCATGAATCTCGAGATGAAGATTATGCTCTTGTAGGCATTGTTGCCTCTCTCCCCTCCCTCCCTGCCCCACCATTTTCTGTTTCGGAGAACAGTCACCTGGCTCCCTAACTTTTATTTTTAAGATTTATTTGAGAGAGAGAGAGAGAGAGAACACAAGTGGGTTGGGGGGGGAGGGAGAGGGAGAATCCTCAAGCAGACTCGACACTGAGTGTGGATCCCAATGTGGGGCTCGATCCCAGGACCCTGAGATCATGACCTGAGCCAAAATCAAGAGTCAGATGCTTAACCGACTGAGCCACCCAGGCGCCCCACCAACTCCCTTACTCTTAACCCTATCAGGCACCTGCCCCAGTCCTTTCTGTTCACCACAGATGCAGTAAGGCTGCCTGGAGGTGGAGCCTCTCACACCATGGGGTTTTGCACGGGGTCGGTCCCATCCCCATGTGGCGACGCCCTGGTTCATAATGGATAGAGGAGAGCCCATTTTTCTCCACTAGACTTTGTAACGTTTTCACCTTCCAGGACCTTCCTCAGGGGAATCTTAGAAGAAAAGGACTGCTTAAAAATTCTATCAGCAGCCAGTTTCGATGAGGATCTCAGTAGTGTCCGTGCCACATCAGATTCGGTCCCATCTGGGCACACGTTACAAGGAGCAGGCAAACATGGAAGGCAAGGAGGGAGCTGGAAAACTTTGCAACCCCTCTTTTCTCGTTCTTGGGCGCTCACGCAGAGGCCGTTCTCAGCCTTGACTCATCGGCTCGATGTTCTTACGAAGATGGGACTTTCATGTCCCTAAAGGGTGGGACATCTCTGTTTACAAAGGTTCAGTCCTTTTCAAAACTAAGCTGGGAGAGTTGGAATATGAGCCGGAAGGGTCTACTCCTTGAGCTCATTCACTTCCCAGCTGTGGATAACCCCTGTCACAGACTGTGTCAGTGTCCTGGGGCTGCGGTAACAGATCCTCGTCAGCATGGTGGCTCAAAACAAGAGGTCTCGTCTGTCACTCTTCTGGAGGCCAGTCGTGCAAAATCAGTAGCATGGGGCCAAAATCAAGGTGCTGGCAGGGCTGCGTCCCCTCCGGAGGCTCGAGGGAAGCATTCCTTGCCTCTCCCAGCCTCGGGTGGCTGCAGCCTGGTCACTCCATTCCCTGCCTCCGTGCTCACAGCCCCTTCTCTTCCATCCTCACCAGACCGCCCTGTCTCCCTCTTGCAGGGATACTTGTGATCGCATTTGGGGCCCGCCTGGATGACCCAGGACAGTCTCCCCACCTCCTGATCCTTGACCGAATCCCACATGGTACCTCCCTTTCTCCATGTAAGATAAGATTTTGCAGGGTTCCGGGCAGAAGGGCCTGCCGTCACTCAGTCACCTTATCCCGTGAAATGGCAGAGACCGACCCACAACCGCGCAGTTGTGTGAGGGTCGCCTTAGAGCGTGGAATGGAAGTGCCTCGTGCGCCGGACCGTCCTGTCGGTCAGCTCTGGTGCAGAGTCCGAACTGCACGGGGCTTGTTGGCCCCGCGGGCAGTGTGCGCGGGGCGCCTTTCTGCGCGGGGCTCCCCGCGCCCCCGGCCTCTCCGCCCCCGGGGAGCTCTCACGCCCCATCCTGCAGGGCAGGGTTTTAACGGGGTGGCCTTGCTCTGAGGACAGCGTTGCTCCCGCCCCAAGAGAACGGGAGAGCCGGGATTCGGGGCCGTGCTGTCCCAGCGCCCCCCGCCTGGGACGCAGGAACCCCCGGCTGCTCCGGCCTCCTTCAGTGGCGTTGTTGCAGACCAAGGCCCGTTGGAGCCCCGCGCAGAGCGGGCCGCAGCCGCCTCTGCAGACTTGCGGCCCAGGGCCCCGCTGTGACGGACGGGTCTCGGGGGGCTTCCCCTGGAGCCAGAGGCGGTCGTGGAAACGCCTCGGCTTCACCAGACGCGCCAGCCACCCAGGCCCGACGCGCCGGCTTTGCCACAGCAGCTGGGAGGGCAGGAGCGAGGCCTCGGCTCCCCGGGCTCTTCTCTCCCCTCTCGTCTCGAGGTCTCTGCTTCCCACGACATTCCTGCCTGGAGAGATCCAACTTCTATTAGGAAGCGTTTAGTTTTCTTCCTCCTCTTCGCAGATGGTTTCCTTTTATCCTTCAAGATTTTTTATTTATTTATTTGAGAGAGAGAGAGAGAGAGAGAGCAGGGGGAGGGGCAGAGGGAGAAGCAGGCTCTTCGCTGACCAGGGAGCCCGATGCAGGACTCGATCCCACGACGCTGAGATCACAAACCGAGCCAAAGGCAGACACTTCACCAACTGAGCCACCGAGGCGCCCCCGCATTGTTATCTTTAATGCCATCTTAGATGCTACCTAGGAAGTAGGGGAGCCCAAGTGTGGCGATCCTTCCAGGTGAATTAATCTCTGTGGAACCTACCAGAACCCACAGGTCTGTTGCGAGCCAGCAGCGAGAGCAGCCTCCAGCTGCGGTGGATTTCTGGCTCACTCTTCCTGGTGCCTGCCTTGAGTGCACACTTCCTCTTCATCCAGGCCCTGAGGAAATTTTCTGCAGCCATAGGCTGGTTCTCGATTGCCTCCCCCTTCTCTCTCATTACAGAAAAGCCCAGAACTTCCACCACTGGCTTCTTTTAATATCCTATTCGAGTACCACCCTGTGCGGTGGGAGGAGGGCTCAGTGGGTCCCCACGCGGCCACCTGTGGAGCGTTTCCACCTCTGTCTCTTCATACCCTTCCTCCTGTGAAATCCGCACTGCCCATTTAAGCCCTGTTCTGCCAGCCCCTTGCTCCTGGGGAACCCGCTCTCTGATTTCGGTGCAAGTGCTGTCCAGTTCCGCCTCTTCCCCCTGCGCTGCCCCCTGGCCCTGGACGGCCCCAGCCTGCTCGGTGCTCCGTGACTGTGGTGCTCCTGTCCTTGCCGTTCTCACTGTCCTTGTCCCCTTAGCCAGCAACCATACTCCTTTTCCTCACTTTTAATGACAGACCAAACAAGCAAACACCCCATAGTGCTATCTGCTTTCTCCACTCTTGGATCCACTGTTAGCAGAGAAATGTCCTATGAGGGGTGGGTTGTTAATGCTTGACTTTATCCCACTCTCCAACGTCAGCCTGAGGCCTCACGAGAGCTCAGAAGTCCTTGGATTCTTTTGTTTATATGCTTTGTTTGACATGCCATCTAACCCCCAAATATATGCCATCTAACCCCAAAAGTTTATAAGGATCATAAAAAATGAGACTCTTTTAAAAAGGTGCAGTAGAGGAACAGGATTCTAATATGGTGACCGTAACTGAGCGACAGATTCACCCCTGGGCTTACCGGCAGCCAAGGCAAAAAGGGAAGCTAGACCAACTAAACAATTCTTCTAATAGTCTGAGGAAAGAACACAAGCAATTTTGAGAAACTTTTTTTTCCTGGGACTCAATTTTAAGAATTTATTGCATAGATCTTTGATAGGGGATGCTGAAGAACAAAGTGGACACCATCGTTGGCATTCATTTTGTGGGAAAATGCAGAAATGCCATTTCTAATATTACACCTCATTAAAGCAGGTAGCTGGGACTATAATATTAAGATATAGCGCAATGAAGAAAGCAAGCCAACCAAGAAAGCAAATGGTTGATCTAAGTATACATTTTTTCTCTTGATTTCATTTGAGCCTAGATACAAGCTCAAACCCCCTGAAGAATGAATAGATAAAAATCTCCTTCCTCAAGTAACAGCTGTCTTAGTTCTCCTTTTGTCTGTACCCTTTTAAAGCCCACCTTAAATGCCGCCTTGGGTATTGGCGCTTCCTGGAGCAGCCGATTTTCTCTCTTCCCTGAACTCCCGTGGTTTGGGCTTTTTGCATAGTTCCTACACCACCTACCTCGGTTCATATGGACTCGAGTGCTTTCCAGGACTGCCCTACCGAACGGTCAAGTCTCCGAGGCAGGACCACATGTGATGTAGGGCTCTGTCTCTCACGGCACCTATCCAAGTGTTTTGCATGGAGTAGGATCTCAAATACTCATGGACTAATCGCCCAGATTATCTATAGTGCCAAAGGTATACATTGAATGGTTTGATACTTCCTAGAGTTTAAATATCTAAGCAGTTCATTTTTTTTTTTTTTTTTTAGATTTTATTTATTTATTTGAGTGAGAGAGAGCGCGCACAAACACGAGCCTGGGGGAGGGGCAGAAGGAGAGGGAAAGGAGCCCAATGTGGGACTCGATCCCAGGACCCCGGGATCATGACCCGAGCCGAAGGCAGACGCTTAACCGACTGAGCCACCCAGGCGCCCCTAAGCATTTCATGTTAAATAGCTGAGAATATTTCTAAATTGAGAAATGCCTCAAGAGAAAAACACGTCCGTTAATGTCTTGCTTTTTGCCTGTCCTTGTTACAGGTGCACAGTTGTGGAGAAGCCTCAGCGAAAGGTAAGGAACTTGGTTTTTTTCCAATGTTAGCGCTAACAAGAAGGTAGGTGATTGAGCCTCCAAGATGTCCAGTGGATTCAAATCCATCAGTTAGTTCTCTCCTTCTTTAAAATTGACTTTATGTTTTAGAACAGTTGAGATTTACAGAAAAATTGAGAAGAGAGTACAGAGTTTCCATATAGAGAGAGTACATTCTCTACCTTTCTTCTCTTCACCTAGTAATATTAATTACCGTAATACGGTGTCACAATTAATGAGCCCATAATCCATATCTTCTTATTAGCTAAAATCCATGCTATGTGCAGATTTCCCTAGTTTTCGCCTGATGTCCTTTCTTGTTCTAGGATCCCATCCAGGATCCCGCAGTGCATTTCATAGACATACCTCCTTAGGCTCCTCTTGGCTGTGACAGTTTCTCATACTTTTCTTATTTGTGTTGACCTCGACAGTTTCGAGGAGTACTAGTCAGATATACTGTAGGGTGTCCCTTTATAAGAATTCGGTGTTTTTCTTATGGCTAGACTGCAATTATGGGTTTGGGGAAGAAGGGCACAGAGGTAAAGTGCATTGTCATCACATTGTATCAAGGGTACTTCCCACTGATGTGATTTATCACTTACGGTGTTAACCTTGACCACCTGGCCAAAGTTTCTCCAAGTTGGTTATTTTAAGCAGGGGAATCTGCTTGGGAAATCAAATTAAGACCAGAAGGCTGTTGATAAGAACAGGATCATAAAAGTTAAAAATAGAGCTACCCTATGACTTGGCAATTGCACTACTGAGTATTTACCCCAAATATACAGATGTAGTGAAAAGAAGGGCCATATGCACCCCAGTGTTCATAGCAGCAATGTCCACAATAGCCAAACCATGGAAGGAGCTGACATTCCCTTCAACAGACGAATGGATAAAGAAGATGTGGTCCATATATACAATGGAATATTACTCAGCCATCAGAAAGGAGGAATACCCAATATTTGCATCAACATGGATGGAACTGGAGGAGATTATGCTAAGTGAAATAAGTCAAGCAGAGAAAGACAGTTATCATATGGTTTCACTTATTTGTGGAAAAGTCCTCCGTGCTATTCCTTATGTTCCACAAATAAGTGAAACCATATGATCATTGTCTTTCTTTGCTTGACTTATTTCACTTAATTGTCGAGAGAAAGGTATCTTTTTCTATGTTAATGAGGTGGCCTTTCAACTGCGCCTAAGGACAGGGGCTGGTTGGCAGGGGAACCAACCTTATGACTAGAGGGTTGGAACTTCCAGTCCTGCTCCCCTTCTCTGGGGAAGGGAGAGGGGCTAGAGGTTGAATCAGTCACCAATGGCCAATGATTTAATCGATGGTGCCTGTGGAATGAAGCCTCCATAAAACCCCAAAAGGACAGTGTTTGGAGAGCTTCCGGGTGGGTGGACGTGCGATTTGTGTGGGAGCAGCACGCTGAGGGGGCGTGAAAACTCCCCAGTCTTTCCCCGTACCTTGTGCTATGCTTCTCTTCCAGCTGGATGTTTCTGAGTTCTGTCTTTTCTAACAAACCTGTAATCTAGTGAGTACAATGTTTGAGTTCTGGGAGCTGCTGGAGCCGATGAATGGAACTCAAAGGAGGGGATTGTTGGAACCTCCAATCTATAGCAAGTTGGTCAGAAGCACAGCTGACACCCGGGTTGCACTTGGCATCTGAAGTGGGGGAAGGGACAGTCTTGTCAGCTGGAGCCTTAGCCTGGGTCTGACACTATCTCCGGGTAGATAATGTCAGAATCAAGTTGAATTGTAGAACATTCAGCTGGTGACCTAGAAGAGCTAGGTGGTGTGGAGAATGTTCCCCTCCTGTCTACCCCTCCCCCTCCCCCCACCCCCTCAGTGTCGGAATTGGGACCAGAATTGTAGCTGGTGATTTCTTTCCTTTTATTATCTTGTTACGTTTTTGTTTGGCCAGTGACTCTTTCAAAGGGATTTAATCCACAGTAGAAGGGATACTTTCTGGTATTTTCTCACTGCCTTTTTTTTTTTTCCTCCAGATTTTTATTTAAATTCTAGCTAGTTAACATATAGTGTGATATTGGTTTCAGGAATAGAATGTAGCGATTTTTCACTTGCATATAAGTGCTCATCAAAACTAGTGCCCTTAAGACCCATCACCCATCTAACCCATCCCCCGCCCACCTCCCTTAATTCCATAATTAAGAGTCTCTTATGGTTTGCCTCCCTCTCTCTTTTTTTATTCCCCTTCCCCTGTGTTCATCTGTTTTTTTCTTAAATCCCATATTTGAGTGAAATCATGATACCTGTCTTTCTCTGACTGCCTTATTTCACTTAACATAATAATACTCTCCGTCTCTATCCGTGTTGTAGCTAATGGCAAGATTCCATTCTTTCAGATGGCTGAGTTCACGGCAGTTTCTCCTGTGTAACTGTATTCTGTTCTCTATTCATCACGGAGATGTGAAATTACACTATTTATTCCTCTAATGTCTTTGATTCGGTGTGTTGCTTCCGGTGATTCTTGGTGTCTGGTACCGGGCAGTGCTTGTGTTTTTCACATTGAAAAATTCAAAGCCACTTTATTTGAAGGACAAAATACAGTGCTGTGTGAGAGGATCTTCTGAGGCAGAGAGGCACTGTTTTGCCCACGTGAGCCTTGTGGGACTTGGGTCTTTCCTCTTCCACGGTTGGTTTGCCCTGTCTCAATCTCAGAAGGAGCCAGGCCTTCTCTCTGTGGGGCTTTAATTGCCTCGTTTAAAGATCATTACGTTCACTGTAAAAAAGTGAAGCAAATAATGGACCATTCTGTCTTCATAATGCCACTGTAAAGCTTTCAAATTAAAAAGGAGCTCCTTGCCAAGGGAACCCTTGTGCGCTGTTGGTGGGAATGTAAATTGCGGTAGCCACTATGCAGAACAGGATGGGGGTTCCTAAAAACTTAAAAATAGAATTGCTGTATGGTCCAGCGATCCCACTGCTGAGTATACAGCAAAGGAAAGGACATCACTGCCACAAACACATGCCTGCCCCAGCAGCATTATTCACAACAGCCAAGACATGGAAAGAGCCTGTGTCCAACGGTGGACGAATGGACACAGAGGTAGATACATACAAGGGACTAGTATCCAGCCATACAAAAAGAAGGAAATTCTGCTATTTGTGACAATATGGAAAAAGCTGGGGGGGGCGTTATGCTAAGTAACATAAGTCAGAAAAAGACAAATACCGTATGATCTCACTTATATGTGGCATCTTAAAAAGCTGCTGATAAAAACGGGAGAGGGGACTGGTAGTTGCCGGGGCCGGGGGAGGCAGGGAAATGACGTGCTGGCCAAAGGTCCATCCTCTTGCAGTTACAAGGGCAGTGAGTCCTGGGGATCTCAGGGACGGCATGGCCGCTCTAGTTAACGGTGTAATATTGTATACTTGCAAGTTGCTAAGAGAGTAGACCTTGTGTGTTGTCACCACCACCCCAACGAAATGGGAATTATGTGAGGTGGAGGATATGTTAACTATCGGTGTGGTAGTCATTGCACAATTTATGTGTGTATCAAATCCTCATATTATACACGGTAAACTTACACAATGTTGTATGTCAATGATGTCTCAGTGAAGCTGAAGAAGAAAAAGGACCTCCTTCCTTCTCTGTCGTCTGATGGCTTATTTCACAGACCGTTATTTACTCTTTGGGAAAATTTGCTTCTGCTGGCTTAGCTGAAAGTATTTCCCTCAAAATTTAGCCACTACATTATGTGTGTAGTTTCTCTGGGCATTTAAAGACTATTCGTAAAGTTCACATGGGTTATACTAAATAATAAATAATAATAAATAATAAAGTAAATAATAAAGCCGGCATCTAATGTCTGACGTCATCAGTAATAAAAGTTGGGTAATTTTAATCAGACGCTACTCATATATCGGTTTTTGTATGTGGAAAGTCCATTTTGTGAAACTGTGGTTCACGGTGGGTAAGTTCTGAGAAGGACTCATGCTTGACCTATTTCTTTAATAAACAGTAAGTCACTAACTGTATGACCTGGACAGGGTGTATGCAGAGCAGTCTGTCAGCTGAACCAAATTACCATCTCTTAGGGCTCATTCCGAGTATTGAAATGCAACCTGACCCTTAGTGTCCTAAGAGCTTTTTATTTCTGCACGTGACTCTGGCAGCTGACTGAATAAAATCTTGTGTTAACAAAGGAGACATTGTGCACACTGCCTTTTAAAAACATAGAATTGTTTTCATTCTGGCCAGGTTTTTCTAAGTATAAATTGGACAGAAATAACTTCACTTGCATCTATCCCGATCATTCAAAATTTCTTTACAGACTTCTTTAGTAGTTGGGTACATTATAACCTTCTGCTCAACATTCTCATCAAAAATCTTGTTTTATCGTTCAGTGCCAATTTATAGAAAATACCATTTTTTGTTTCATGGCAGCGAAAGAGTGGAAATTATGGCTGAGAGCTCTGGGCTTTTTGACCAGGTGTCCCTGGAATCTCGATGCCTCTTGCAGGGTGCCCTTCACAGGAATCGGGGAGTGGCTTTCCAGTGATTCAAGAGGACAGCAGATCTACTTTGCCTTACGTGGAGTTGACTCTTCGGAGGCAGAGCAGAGAATTAACAGTCAGTGTTTCTGTTGTGAACAGAAGGCCAGCAGGGATTAGCAAGAGTTGTGAGCTTTTTGCCTCTATTTTGGTCAAATGGTGGGGGGTGTCGGCCTGTCTCCAGTTCACGGGCTCAGGAGAAATAGCTGTGTGGCCCCACTTCATGGGATAAAATGCCCTTCTGCCTTGTCAGCTTCCTGATAACTGCCAGTCAGAGCATTCTAGCTGGTTCTATTTTTTTCCAGGGGAAAAGGAGCCAAGACTCTTTGGTTGTAAAACCCAAGTCCCGAGCTTGCCCCGGCTCGTATGCCCAGAACAAACTGGAGCATTTAAGTAGGGGATGTCTAATTAATTATATCCTTGAGCACGACATTATGTCTCTGTTAAAAGTGAAAAGTCATCTAGCATTTGCTAAATTGTCTCCTCTGAGGAATAGAATTTAGTGCAAAAACTGCACTTTCAGTATTTACGAATCATCCTTACTCATCAAAATTACATTGACTGGGTGAATTAGTAAGTAAAAAGCCTTGCATAGTCACATGGTATCTTTGCTGCTAGGCACAGCAATGATTTTTGACTTGTGCATTGAAACGAGTCGATTTTACAGTTTGAGCATTTTTGAATGTGTGTTAAAGTCACCTTGTAACTTGTGTTTTGTAACCTTGTCCTTGTACCTTTGTCATAAGGCATTATATTTGAAACCTGCCTTTTTTTTTTTTTTTTTTCAGTTTAGTTTCAGCCAGAACTGTAGACGAGGAGCCACATCTCCCTGAGTTTTAAAAGAAAATTTTGCTGTGAAGGATATATTTGAGCGAATTAAATGGGAAAAAAATTATTTACTTCTAGAAAAAAATATCCCCTTAAAATCAGAATTTGCTGGATTTTAGGATAGGCATATCTGAACTTAAGTCTTTGGCTGAAGATGTCTGGGCTGGCCTGGGAGCGAGACACTATTCAGATCTCTATCCTGCCAAAATAAAAATCCGAATAGGCTTTTATTCCTTTTTTTCCCCCCCAGAAAATAATAATTGAGCACTATTCTATAGTCCTGTATTGCACAGTGGAGAGTCAAAGCCCCTTTCTTCCTCTTTGTCGGGAAAGAACAGCCCCATTCAGTGACTGATAGATGGCGAGCTCTCAGCCAGAGCTGCTGAGACTTGGTCTGGAAAGTTTCTCTGAGTTCTTCATCCAGATTCCAAGCTGTTGTATTCATTTTTTAAAGTTGTGCTTTGAAAATCAGACCAGTTTGAAGACAAGAACGGAGCAAAGAACTCTAAGCAGTTTTTAAAGCTAGCGTGGAGGACAATGATACGGAGAAACCTGCTGTTTCTCTCTCTTCTCCATGAGTGGTGTACCTACATAGAAAATTATTGACAGGTTTTTGAAAATGCCTCCTGCTAGACATTTAGGGGCTGTCCGTGTCTCTCAGGAGTCTGTCAAACTGAAGTGCAGCACATGTCTAGAAGGTGACTTCAAGAGAAAAGCTTGCCCTGAAATTGACGTGGATCCTTACGAGCCAACGATCCATTTCCTGAAGCATTAAAAATCAAACCAAACAGGAAGTGCATTTCATGGCCCACTGGCTTCATTGACAAGGGCAGTTAATGGTTAGACCTGTTTCCGGCTGCATGTTCCTTTCATGAGTAACATAGTCTCCTTATATCCAAGCAGATTTATCAAGTCAAAACATGGACGGAAAGCCCGGGGTCAGGCTCTCTGGGTCTGGGAACAGTAGCCCTTAGGTGAGCCCTACATGACTTAAAACTCAAGGCTCCTTAAGTGAAAAGCCCTCAATATTATGTTTTACTATAATGTATAATTTTTTGTGTTTGATAGTTTTTGACATTCCTTTAAATTAATGTCACTCCATAACAATCTCATTTAACATGCGTCCCATCACCCCCATTTTAAAAATTATTTTAGAGCTCCTTTATCTTTGCATAATTAAAAGTGTGTGTGCATCGCCATTTCCCATGGCAGAGCCTTGAGTCCCTACAGCCCCTTGATAACAAATGAAAATTCCGACTCCGATCATTTTCACCCACGGTTCAGTTTCTCTTAACCCCGCGCTCATTAGGTTTGATTAGGTGGTAGATCCTGAGTTACTGAGGATTTGAAAATGTGGTTCGTTTATAAATGTATTAAACTAAGCTAGACTAACTAATGTTACCTAATAGCATTCTCGCTTCATTAGATTTTTAAAAACTAGAGAAAGAATGATTAGTGTTTAACATTTCTCATAACTTACCCTGGCCTATGTTGTGATTATTTGAATATAAATTAAGACTTCAGAGATAGTTGGAAGTTTCTCTCTGCCTCTATCTCTGTTTCTTTACTTTTTTTTTTTCTACCTGTGTGTCTCTGTCTCTTGGTGTCTCTCTGCCTCTCTTTTTGTCTCTCTCTGTTTTGGTTTTTTTTTTTCTCTCTCTTTGTCTCTGTTTTTTTCTACCTCTTCCTCTTTGTCTCTTTCTTTCTTTACCGTTCCCAAACATGGTTATTTATAGTCCTTTTCGCCTAGTAGTATTTAAAATATCTCCCTCCGGATTTTAAAAGTAATACATGCTATTGAAAACTGAAAATATAGGAAACATATAAAGAAGAAAACCTAAATCCCTTATAAATCTGTCACCCAGAAATTAAACTCACTCTCAGTTTTGCTTATTTTCTTCCAGTCTTTTCATAAAATTATATATGTCTGTTTGTTCATCATCCCTCCTTTTGGCAAAC
>CM052895.1:122635233-122681285 GCA_028534135.1 Potos flavus
ACAACTTCTCGTGTCTGAAGCACGCTCCAGGAGTCTGCACTGAAGTAAGATTTGGAAACTCATTGTATCACCCAGACTAGGATTCACATCTCTACCCTTATGCTCCAAACTATAGACTTTAGGCAAATCAAACAAGAATGGAGCTGCAAAGACCTCATATTCTCTTCTGAACAGCCCACCTCTGCCTGGGTGGGTCTCTCTGTCTGGCTGTCCGTCTATCAATTATCAATCTATCAATCCACTTATGCAAAGTTCTTAATTATACTTCAGTGATAATATTGGATATACTGAAGAATATAACATACATGTAAGTTGTAGACATTATAATAAAATGAATACACCTGAGTCATTCCCCCGAGACAGGACTGATGCTACTGTCTCTCCCTTACCTTCCTCTCCTGCTGCCTCCTCGTGTCAAAGGCAAGAATGATCCCGAATTTTGTGGTCTTCATTCCATTGCTTTAAAAAAAATGATATATCATGTATATCATGTGTGTATATATATTGAAATTACATAGACACGTATTCCTAAGATTTTTTTGGAGTCTATAAAAATAGTACCATATTGATGTCGTCTTCTAGAACTAATGTCTTAACACTAAACACTTTTCAAACCGATTAATCCACGTTGCTGTGTATAGCTGTGGTTCGTTCTGGGTTGTTGCTGCATAATATCCCAGCATGGGACGAGACCACAGTTTTTTAAATATGTTGCCGTTTCATTTGACTAAGGACATTTTCTTTTACCAGACTGTCCACTGCTTCTTTGAGTTTCTGAGTTTATTATAGGGCGCTACTAAAAATCACAAAAAGAGAAAAGATAAATGCCCAACACATAAAGTGAATAGCTTCTCAGGCAGAATACTGTATGTTTGCAAGCGTGTATAAAATCTGTTCCAAAACTTGGGCTGAGACCTAGTGTAGAACGTGTTCTTGCCACGTGGCACTGTTCGCATGCTGGCTGCCACTAGAGGGCGCGGGAGGGCGGGGACGGCCGTGTGTCCCGGAAGCTAAGAAGAACGCGGCTGCTGGTGAAACCTGGCCGGGTGGCTGCAGAGTTTTCAGTTCTTGAACATTTCAGGGCAAAAACATTTACGTCGCTCCGGTTACAGGAAGAAAATGCAGTGAAAGGTTATGTCTGTCTGTGTACACGTTACCCATGGATAGATGCACTTGTTCATGGTTTCCCCTCCTCCTGTGTTAAAATATAAGGGTAAGGAGTAGAGTGACAAGGATGCATCCCTGGGGATGGGACACACTGGGTGGGGAGGACATCCACGTACAAACCAGCCCCAACGACTTTGAGCTCATGACCCTTTTCCTGCTTATTTCTGACGTCTCACGGAGTCTTCTGCATGATCTTTATTTTGTGATCTCCAGACCCTCCACCTCCCTCACTGTCCCTGACTTAGAACTCTCTCCCCTCTCGGACATGAAATGCATGGGCGTCCACCCCCTAATGCCCACAACTTGTGGGTGACTATGTGCCTTACACAGCAAAAGGGACTTTGCAGATACGATTAAGTTAAGCTGTTGGCTCTGAGGACGGAGCCCAGGGCCACGAGTCAAGGAACACAGGCCGCCTCTGGAAAGTGGAAAAGGCCAGGAAACAGATTCTCCCCCAGAGCTTCTACACAGAATGTGGCCCAGCAGACCCACTTTAGAGTCTGATCACCAGAACTGTAGAATGATAAATGTGTGGTTTTCCACCACCAAGTTCAGTAATTCATTACAGCAGCAATAGGAAACCGTGTTCCTTATGTGTGAGAGAACCACCTTTGTTTAGAAAACGTTGAGGGTGCATTTGCCAACTTACATCTCCAACCACTAAAGAAATGCAGAGTGACCCCAGTTTGTGGGAGCCCAGCCAGAGTGGTCAAGGGAACGAAGCACCATACAGGACGGGGAGCCCAGAATGTTCCTACTGCGCAAGTAGGAATAAGAGCTTGGAAAGGGAACTTGTGGTCAAGATGGTCAAGAAGGGTCTTGAAGACACCATGCTTAGAGGTCAGGGGCAAGGAGTGTTTCAAGAAGGAGGCTGTACACGGTGTCCTAAGGGCACTAAGGAAGGCCAACAGATTGTATAAAAATATGAGTGTTCGTGGAGAACCTTATAAATAGTTTCCCATGCTTTTGTTTATACGTGTGGAGGAGGCAGAGACTTTTTGGAGTGAAAAACCAAATTAAGGGGCTTACAGATAAAACAAGGGCTGAGAAAATGGAGGTGGGGAGTGTGAACCACATATTTGAAAATATTGGCAGTGGGTGTGTGGAGAGAAATGAATCCGTGAAGAGAGAAAGCTACAGTTCGTTTTTTGTTAATTTTTTTTATTGTGGTAGAAGAGCCATAATTTACCATGAGTGAGCTTTAGTGCCTTCACAGTATCCGGCAGCCATCACCACTTTTGAGTTCCAGAATATTTCCTCACCAAAATAGGAAGCCCATCCCCTTTCCCTCCAGCTCCTGGCAAACCACGAATCTGCCTTCCATCTCCATGGATTTGCCTTCTTCTAGATATTTCCCACAAACCATACAATACGTGGCCTTGTGTCTGGCTTCTCTCACTTAGTGTCGTGTTTTTAAGGCTCATCCATTTTGTAGAGGGTGTTCATACTTCATTCCTTTCTAGGGCTGAAAAATATTCCATTATTTGGATATATCACATTTCGCTTGTCTGGTCAGCCGTGGATGGACATTTAGGCTGATTCTGTCTCTGGGCTGTTGTGAAGGGTGAGAAATTAGTTTTCTCTGGTTTGGTTTTGTTTTCAGGACAGGGAGGCACGACCATGTGGGGGAAGGAGAGGTCTGTGGCCGGGCATGACTGCTTCCGTCCAGGAGACAGCACCTCGGACCGGCCACCTGGCTGCTGGGGGCCAGTCTGCACTGTCCTGAGGGGGCAGGATTCTGTCTGGGGACAGAGGGGAACCTGGGCAAGTGGTGGGCTTTGCTCATTATCCACGAATCCTATGGGAAAATGGAAGGTGGCGTTAGAGAACTGGGCACAGGCCAGAAGAGTGTGCCCTTGTCATTTTCGTCATGCTTCCTTTCTCATTTTTTTTAAAGGGGAGAAAGCATGCAGGAAGGAGGGAAATGAAGAGGGCCGTGTTATTATTTAGAGGCATCTGGCAAAAGGAGGCAAAAGTGCATGGTACGGTATCTTTATTGGGTAGATTGCATCGCTCATGTGCTATTTATTAGTTTTTTTGAAGGCTATTCTTACTCGTGCCTGTTTTTAATACCTGAACAACTGGGAGAGAGAACTTATAATCCTGTAGTCATTTGGCTTGTATTCTTAGAGTATTTTTAAACGCTAACTTTCAGAGCCATCTAATGTCACTTAAAACACAAGAAGTCCTTCCAGTATTCATTTCTCTTGATCTGCAGGTCTTAGACTGTGAATAGTATATTTACTTCCACTGAAAATACGTTTTTCCCCCCAGATCTCTTTCTTGATGTTTGCATAAATTTTTTTGGTCAGTTGTCATTATCTTTATTAAAATGAGTGATGATATTTCCAGTCATGACTCAAGAGTCATCTGCCGTAGAAAGAAAACTGTCTGAATTCCAAGGCTTATCAAGCTAAACATCCTCAAGTCAGAAATGGATGTGTATTTTGAATAAATTGTGCATTTAAATACTTTTTTTTTTCCCCAGAGGCTAGATTCAAGTGAAATCATCTTGCTTTAAAGGGCTTTTCGTGGCTGCACCAGGCTGGCAATATGTAATGAAGATTCAGTAATTGAGAAAATTTTTAAATGAAGACTCAGTAATTAAAAGAAAGAAACTTGTGTTTCTATTTATTTTATTTTTTAAAAAGATTTCATTTATTTATTCATGAGAGACAGAGAGAGAGGGGCAGAGGCAGAGGGAGAGGAAGACTCCCCACTGAGCAAGGAGCCCAATGCAGGACTCGATCCCAGGACCCTAGGATCATGACCTGAGCCGAAAGCAGACGCTTAACCCGAATGAGCCACTCAGGCTCCCTGAAACCTGTATTTTTAAATTGAGAAATTCATCTGAAACTGATTTGATGTCAAAACAGGAGTGTCCTAATCTAGGTCCTCATTAAGCTGGAATAGAAAAGACTGTGCTCTTCTCCACAGTCTTGCTTACATATAACTAGGCGATTGAATTGGACCATTTGTACTTGCCTAAGGAAAGGGGGGACGGGATCCTGGTTTGAGGGCTTTGTTTGTGCTCTTTGTGGAAGGCACATGGGAAATTAGAGATGGACCTAGAAGTTTGACTTTGTTCCTTATTCAAAGCACAAGAGTCCTCAACAGTGAAAGACAACATGGCTCATAAAAACTTTTCTCATGCTGGTTAGACTATGGGATTGATAATAGCAAGAAGTAGTTAGTTAGAACCTTGGAGAAAACTGTTTTGGTACTTCCAACAGATTTCTGGAATAGAAGAAAAGCTGTTCTCTGCTGAGCAAGTGCTTTCAAGAAGTAGAGAGAGTCCAGTGAAGAGTTGATACTGTTGCTTTTATCGGAGTTGAAACTCTCATCAATGTTGCGTTTACCCCTTTGTCTGAATTCATCACCTAGACTTTGCGTGAACTCTTGGCCTGAGATTCTTTTTCTGCCGCTCTCCCTCGTGTTGCCCTTTTAAACTTAATAATGAGGGGAAATAGAGGGAATTCACTGACTGATACAATTCATAGGAATGCAGATTTAGAGAGCAAGATGAAGCTATAGGCAATCCAAGCCTGGAACAGATCTTTATGAAACAAAATCATAAAGATAAGCAGTCCAACACTCAAGAGTTCTCAGTCCAGAGGGATTATTGCTAGTCCCTTTTGGCTAAATAGTTCTAGCATCTCATGACCCTCCTTCTTTTTAGATACAAAGAAGAAATATTCCCTTTCATATTCCTTTTGGATACTCTTTCCTGTCTGTTACCATTGTGCTCTGGGTCTCCTGAATTACACAGTTATTTCAAGGGATCTTGTGAATACTTGGGTGTGGGTCCTGGTAGACTAAGCTAGTTTCAGGCACATGCTACCTTCACTCCTATTTTGACACGTTTGGAAGATAACTTGGCAGCCACTACCATGGGTCTGACATTGTGATAAGGTCTGAGAAGAAGTGGGAATCAAATGGCTGGGTCCCCTAACATCAAGACAGTATCAAGAGCAGGGTCATTAACCAATCCTGATCACTCTCCACTCTTCCAACCCTCAAGTCTGATAGATCCTGGCTCCTTTTCCTTGTTAATATAGGAGAGAATGCAGACAAAATATAAAAGTGAATCTATATAAAATATTTTTGGTCAAAAAGGCTGTAATACAGCGTCCTCAGGATCTTCTAGAAATATTTTTTAATCAGCGGTTCACATGAAGCTAAACAGAAATGGGATGGATAATGAATGTGTCATGATTCCCCCCGATTGCCGTACTTTTCTCTTTACTGAGTAAGGACCTATCATGGCCAGGTGTTACTGTGTGATAAGCATACGGATCTCAGGGGCACACAGTCAGCATTTGCTTCTTGCTCATGTATCTGCAGACCAGCCGGGGTTCCTCTGGTTTGGGCCAGACGTGGCTCCAAGCTTTGGGTGTATCTAGGCCTACTCCTCAGCCTCTCAGCCTTGTTGGATTAGAGGCTGTCCAAGGCAAATTGTTCTTAGGGACAAAGACGGTAGGAACCTAAAAGGGCAAACCCAATCATTCATGCACATTTCAGACTTCTGCCTATTAATTTCCAGTTGGCCAAAGGAAGTCACATGACCAGCTCTGAAGCCAAAAAGGGGAAAATATATCCAGTTTCCATAGGCCATGGCAAGGGCGTAGACATGTAACACTACTACAGGGAGTGAAGAATTGGGACTCATAATTTGATCTGGCATTAGGGTTTTTTATTATTAGGTTAGGATATTTTTCATATGGTTATACTGGTTTTTATTCTATGTCCAGAATGTTTTTCGGTGTTGTATATTTTTTTCATTTATAGGATAAAAACTTCTAAGTCCACTTTCCCTATTTATTTCTGAAGATAGCTACTTTAACCCCCTTTTCTTAACCCTTAGTATTTATAAGAGCTTCTTGGATTTTTGGCCATAATTATTAGTTTTACCCAGCACAAATTTTAAGGAATTTACTCAATTCCTTATTACTCTTCTATCTTTCCAAACCAGAACCATTTTACCCACTAATAATTGGATGATATGAAATTATTGGCAGATTTAACATTATGGTGGCACATTTGTGTGTGTGTTCATATATTCAGAGCTGAAGGGCTTTTTTTTTATTTTAGAGAGAGAGAGAGAGCAAGCACATGCAGGTGTAAGTGGGGCGGGGAAGGACAGGGGAAAAGAAGAGAGAGAATCTTAAGCAGGCTCCACACCCAGTGCAGAGCCCAACGCGGGGCTTGATTTCACAACTCTGAGATCATGACCTGAGCTGAAATCAAAAGTGGGGCAATTAACCGACTGAGCCACCCAGGCGCTCCTAGAGCTGAAGGGCTTTCTAAAAGCTACTGTAATTATAGGACTGACCACTGAACATATTATATATCTTTATATTTACAGAAGGGTCTCATTATACATACTGAAAGGGGAACTTAGAAGAACCAGGTACATTCTTTAACAAAATCATCTGTCTATCTGGAGCCTAAATTAATGTTGCTAAAACAGGAGCTACTGTTTTGAGATCATAAATTCCCATTGTTGGTAACACACTCATGGTTATTCAGCAAAGTTAACAAGAGAAGCAGCTGTGGGCTAGGCTCTGTGAGAGGATGAAAGTGAAGGTAGATTGCATTAAAAATGTGCGTGTATTTGGAAGAAACCAAATTCTCCTTTTACCTGTTCAGGAGCTCATTAGCCAGCTACAGCTACAGATAAAATATCTTTTATCCCAGACCTGCCTCTGAAATGGTTCACTTGAACTTCTTGCGATATTTGTAAAGGAATGAAATACTTGACCAATGTCAATTTTTTTGGTTGTGAATAGAGAGAGGGAGGTGACAGTTCCCATGGTCAACCTGAAGCGAGGTCTCTAATAGAGCTTTGCTTTTTTGGATCCCTGCTTAAACTTTGGGGTCCCTTTCCCTGTCCGTGTCTCGAGCATGAGTCAATGGCTCCATTCTTCCAAGGTTTTGTAAACGCCTGCTGTGTGGAAGGCACTGCGCTGGACATCTAGCATAGGACCTCCTATTATGTCAGGATTTTATTGTATTTCCCTTGACGTTGGAACAAGGGAGAGGATCACAAATGTCAGAGAGATGGTAGAAATAACAAGAGGCTTGTACATTGTCAGGCGTAGTCAAAGCTGTGTCAATTCATTCTTCAAACGAATTCCCGTTGCTGTTTGTTCTACATAAAGAGAGCTTGAAGGCAGCAGGATAGAAAAAGCTGGGGGGATTACGTCATCAGAAAACGTTTTTATTGGTACATCATGCCTTGAGAGGAGGAAGTCCACAATTATATTTAGATTGATTCTGTTTTGCTCATTGAAATGATAATCTTAAGACAATGTAAGAAACAGAGGCAGGCTATTTGAAGGCTACCAGATTTGTTGTGCATACATTGATTAATATTTTAAAATTGGGGTCTAGTATTTTCATGTATATCAGCATCCTCTTTTATGTTTTCCAATCAGATCTAACAGTACGTGTCTCATATTTAAATTATAGAAGGATCTTTGAGGTAATGTGTTGTACCTAACAATGAACCTCTTTTCAAGGGTTGAATATTTCTTTAAAAAAAAAAAAGATGTATTTATTTTGGAGAGAAAGAGGAGGTAGGGCAGAGGGAGAGATTTGTGCAATGAAAAAAACAGAAGTACCAAAGGAAATTTTCTTTTTAGTCTTTTGTTTTGTTTTACTGTAGGATTTTGGCCATTGGATCTCAAGCTTGGTTTTCCATGGCCTGCGAAGACCAGACTTGTTCTGATTCTCTCATTACAGGATATAGGTTTTAGCGCCCCACCCATGTGATAGGTTTTGTCCTAACCCAGCAGTGCATCTGGTCCAGGACCTTCGCCTTGGGCCCCTGCAGGGACTGTGCTCCAGATGACCCTGGGGCGGCATTGTGGACGGGGAGAACCATGAGTCTCTAATCTACCTGTCTTTCCAAGTAAGCTTCTTGGTCACAACAAACAGAAACCCTTCAATCGGCGTTAATGTGGGAGGAGTTCTTCTTTGGACTCAAGAGTATCCTGTGGAAGCTGGAACCAAGAAATGCAAGGAACCAGAGGCTAGAAAGTTACCAGGAACAGAAGCCGCTTTTGAGGACTCCCCAGGCATCAGAGGGAGCCGATGGGGAGCGTGGAGTGCGGCGAAGGGCAGTTGAGGAAGTGGGAGGAGCCTGGGTGATGGTGCTGATAACCTAACCATCATCTATTAGTGCTTGATATTGCCCGGCACTGTGCTGGACGCTTTCCGTGGTACCTAACTTATCCTCATGGCAGTAGACGAGGCGGGAAGTCGTAGCCCCATTTACGAGACAAAGACACCAAAACCTGGATAAGTTACTTGACCAAAGTGATGGAGGAAAGATTTCCATGCCCATCTCTCCCCAGAGCCAGGCTGAACTCCACATTCTACTTCATCCTCTGTCAACCAGCTTCTATTTCCTTTTCTAGAACACGACCTCGTAAATAGTACATTGGCAAAGAGAGGTACAGTTAGAATTTAAAGTACGAACTTAAAATGTTTCATCACGTGCCCATAATGAGGAAGCAAATATGACTTTGGTGTCTCCACACTGCAAGGCTACGTACGAGGTCAGAGCCCTAACTCAGTGTGATGGGAGGACGGTCTCCATGTTGGAGAGACAAGCTGTGCTTTTTGTGACCGCAGTGTGTTTCTCTTCTCTTGTTAAAAGTTTAACTTTTCATATTGCTGAAGCTAGCTTTCAGCACAAAAACGAAGCTGTATTTTTAGTAAAAATATGTTCATCTCTGTCATATCAACTAATTTTTTTCTTGGCCTTGAGTTCCTCCTTACATGTAAAAGAATTAAATCTTAGGAGAGGGTATGGCACCAGTGGAAGAAACATTGGACTTGAGCACACCAGTTCATCTTGTAGGCCTGTGTCCTGACTGGCTAAACAAAGCCAGTAGGCTTAGTTTATGGCTGGGCTAATCAAGACTGGTGATAAATCAGTCGAGTCCAGAAATCAGACTCACCGAGATGTGACAACTAATTTTCAACAAAGGTTCAGAGGCAATTCGGCAGAGAGAAGATAGCTTTTCAACAGGTAGTGCAGAAAAGTTAGATATCCATATGCAAAAATATAAACTTAGATGCATACCTTGCATCATATGTAAAAATTAACTCCAAGGGCATTTAAACAGGCCCAAACATAAACTTAAAATCTATGAAACTTCTAGAAGAGAACACAGGAGAAAATCTTCATAACCCCAAGTTAAGAAAAGATTTCTGGGATACAAGACTATAGACGTCATCCATAAAAGAAAAATTTGACAAATTGGACTTCATCAAGATTGAGAAACCTTTGGTCTGTAGCAGGCAGTACTGAGGGAATGGAAAGTCAAGGCACAGGTTGGAAGAAAATACTTGTAAACCACGTATCTGACAAGATCCGTATCCAGAGCGTATAAAGAACTCTTAAAACTTAATAAGAAAACAAGCATCCCAGGTTTTAAAAGTCCAAAGGATTTGCACAGATACTTCCAACAAAGATAAACACATAAAAAGATGCCCACCGTCATTAGTTGTTAGAATCGCAAATTACAACCACAGTGAGATACCACTATACTTATTGGAATGGCCGAAATTTAAAAAGACCATTCTAGGTGTTGTGAAGATGTAGAGCACTGTCAACTCTCCTTTTCTGCCAGTGGGAATGAATGTCAGATGGTTAAAATGGTTTGCTAAAACAGATGGGCGCAGGTTCATGAAAAGGTAAACCTACAGCCATCATGTGATTGGGCCATTCCACTCCTAGGTATTTACCCAAGACAAAGGAGAGCATATGTCCATACAAAGTCTTGTGCAAGAATGTTCATAGGAGCTTTATTGGTAGGAGCTAAAAACTGCCCATCATCGGGTGCATAGATAAGTAAATTGTGGTGTATCCACAAAGTGGATCACTGCTCTGTAATAAAAAGGACTGAGTTATTGATACACTAACAAGTGAAACAACCTGGATGAATCTCGAAATAATTATGCCGAATTAAAGAAACCAGACAAAAAAGAGTGATGCTGTATGACTCCATTTGTGTAAAAATCTTAAAATGCAAACGAATGGATTGTCACGGGAAGCAAATCAGTCCTTGCCTTGGAAGGGAGGGGGGTGGTGCCGGGAAGGGCAGGAAGGAAGGATTCAGAAGGGCACCCGGAAACTGGAGAAGACTGATGGCATTCTTCATTATAGTGATTTTGCTGATGGTTTCATGGGTGTATACACGTCAAAAGTTATCAAATAAAGCACTTTAAATATGCAGTTGCTTTTTATGTCAATTGCACATCAATAAAGCTATTTAAAATAAAAGCCAGTGGGTACAGCAATCAACAGTAATACTTGAATGAGAGCACAAATGGAGGTAGGAGTTGTTCTTTTAAGAAGCCAGCAGGAATTGCATTGTTTTCTTTAAGATAATTCCAGAACTTGTTCTGACACCGTTCCATATTGCTGAGATATTCCTTTCATGTGCATTGTGCAGCATGTTGCTACACAACACAATGAAAATTTCCTTTAGTTGAAATAATTGAAAGGTCCTTTGACTTTCAGGAATATTATATTTCTCATTTTAGAAAAATGTCTTAGGGAGGCACAGTACAAAGTACACAGTACAAAGGTGGACAAGTGTGGACCTGACTTCTGAGCTGAGTTTATTTGTGGGGTGGTTTTCAGCCTTCTCGTTTGTATGTCATAAAAACAGAAACCAAAGAGGACTGGGTGTTTGGGACAACAGCTTCCACTGACTCTAAGACGAAGGTCTCCCTACCCCCAGGCCAGCTTTCTGTCTTTCACAAGCCCTGTCACCTGCCACTGTGTATGGAGAGGAGCAAAATGAAATATACATATGCTTTAACACGCCCGCCCCCCCACTGAAAAGCTTTCAAGTAGGAGGAGTCCTGTAGGGTGTTTTGTTTTGTGTTTTCCTAGTACCTCTTCCAAATCCGTAGTGACAGCAGAGCAGTGATTGCCCTGGGCTGGGCTGGATTTCAAAGACGGTGATGGGGTAGGTGGGCCCGTAGGTGTTTTCAGGTGGGCATTGGAAATGTTCTGTGTCTTGCTTCTGATGGTGGTTTCCACGGTGTAAACAGCTGTTAAAACTCACCAGGTTTTGTGATTTAAAAATGCAGACAGTTTATCCTCTGTAAATTATATCTCCATAAAGTTGTTATTTTAGGAACTCCATACATTTCTGCCTTCAGCTCTCCGCCCACAGCTTCAGACAATAGTGGCCCCGGCACACACTCACCCCGATTACGTCTTAATAGAATAATCCTATCGTTGCCTCCCTGAGTCATTTCTTCCTAGGAAAGAAAGAATAACACCTTGCAGTTGCTGTCTCAGCCGTAGACCTATAGATTAGTTTTTATTGTTAAACTTGGATACCGTTTCTTTATATCTGTGTTTCTAAGGGCAAAGTCAAGGTGAAATGGAGGCAGTTTATTTTAGCTAATGAACTACACAAGAGTGTGATTACTGGTCCCGTCCCTTCAAATGGGCTAGCTCTGGGGCAGGGCACGGACCGGGGTGGTGGTCTATCCTGGGCGCTCTCAAGCCCGGTGATGCCACATAATAAATACTTGTTTACATGTCACTTGACTGAATCGATGTTTTTCCCCTCTTTAGTTCTGAATTATCCCTGTTAGACAACCCTCTGCTCCCTGATCCCCCCACTGACCCCAGGGGCCTCTCAGTTTGGCTCCGTGGAATGTGGATCAGCTGATAGCTTACCAGCACCCATGGCTTGTCCAAAACAGTGGACAGCCATCCCTCTTCTCCCTATCCCTTGCATGTAATCATCAGTTAGTCCAAATTATTTACTAACAAGCCTGAATCTTTCCCAGATCTGATCTTCCTACAGTGAAGGAGTGACACATTCACCTATGTGTGTGTGTGAATTTCCTGAAGAGATTGGAACCAAAAGGTTTTGGCTTCTCAATTTTTAAGATCCTTTCTGTAATAATTGAGTGCCTGGTAGAAGTGAATGCATTGTTTAGCCCCGTGCCTCAGGGTGACAGAAACATTAATCCTGAGCATTGAGTCAAGCCTCATCAGCTCTGCCCCCTTAGGCAGGTACATTCTGTCCTCTCAAGTTTGATCAGTTATTGACTTCATAAATGACTCTGCTCAATAAACAAGCATAATGAGGTAATTGACTTGCTCCTAAGAAACATACAGGTGCTGGGGCGCCTGGGTGGCTCAGTGGGTTAAAGCCTCTGCCTTCGGCTCAGGTCATGATCTCAGGGTCCTGGGATTGAGCCCCGCATCGGGCTCTCTGCTCAGCAGGGAACCTGCTTCCCCATCCCCTGCCTGCCTCTCTGCCTGCTTCTGATCTCTCTCCTCCCTGTCAAATAAATAAATAAAATCTTAAAAAAAAAAAAAGAAAGAAATGTACAGGTGCTTAAAATGCACCAGTTGGACAGCCATCATTGTCATAGGAAATAAAACTGTTGGTACTTTAGTTGGGAGATCCAGGCCAGCTTGAGAAGGCTGTTCACTTTGGATCCCTAGATCCCCATTAAAACGGGGCCCAAAGAACCGATTTTTGTAAATTTACTCCCTGAATGTCTATCTTATCCAGCGAAGCAGTCAAGAATATAAATTATAGTGCATTTTACATGTTAAAAAATCATTTGAATGATCTTCCTTTGGGCAGAATTCTCACCTGTTCATTTAAAAGTGTCTTACACATTTTCTACCCTGAGCAAACGCTACTTTAAAAAGAAAAGTTATTTTAAAACATGCCATTCAATTCAGGCATATTTGATAAGTGGGAATCTGGTACCAGTAATTACTTGACGTCTAAATGTCTGGTGAATAAAATACTCATTAAATTTTGACAGTTACTCAAAACACGTTCAAGGCAATGAAGTGATGGGACCTGGCTTTAGCAATAGCGAAGGGACACAACAGGACACAGGGACTGGGACGGTTGGCTTTTTTGCTGGTTGTTGGGAGGGGTCCAGGGGGCCCAGGGACGGGGCAGCAAGCAGGAGGCACTTTGTGTGGGACCCGGTGAGCAGGAGGAGGCGAGGCTGAGCGCCGCAGGACCAGGGGCTGCCTTTTGACCTTTCCCGTCTGGCTCGCTAAGTCCCCGCCCTAGATTACGAAACATGTTCTGGAAATTATTTCCAGAGGGCACACATCTCTTTGGTGACAGCTTATTTCTGGATTCCTGGTGCAAATGCCTGGCCTCTGATGACATTCAGGGGTGTGTTTCATGGCCCATCACCTGATTAGTCACTGAATGCTAAGGACTCTCCGGCTGGCTTAGGGTCAGAGCACGTGAGCGCAGGAGCAAAGAAACTTGTTTATTTCCCCCGGGCTTCTTCTAACAGGCCCTGCCTTCAGGTCTGGTGTACCCCTTTATGGATGTCTGCAGCCCCGTGGAAGTGAAATGCTGGGGCTCTTCCCAGAGCAGTGATCTTTCGGCAGAGTTCTCTGAGGCTCCTCATGGTGGAATCTCGAGCTTTATGCCTGAAGAGATGATTTCAGTCACCTCTGAAAAATTTTGGAATACAAAATGAGCCTGTAACAGATTCTTACAAATAGTCCTCACTTTGCTTTGAAGAAGGATGCTTTCGTTCCGTTTTCAGTTCTGGAGGGAGGAGCTGAGAGGTGGGGCACCCTGGTTAGACAGCCTGGAGTTCACACCTTTCTCTACCTTAATGTGCTTGCCTATAAAATGGGTATAGTACTAGAAACGCTTTCCCAGAATCTTGGGGAGGCTTGAATGAACCCTGGATGTCCAGCATTTGGCCCAGAATGGCATGCGTGCGTTCATCTGAGCTGTCACTCTCGCTGTCACTGGTTATCTTCATCTTCTGGAAGAAGTGAGAGAACCCCCGATTTGTAGCCACTTGCATGCTCAGAGCAGGACTCCCTGGGGAAGCCGGGAGGCCCACTAATCCCCCAGCTGCCCAGAGCAGTCACCTTCCAGACTCCCCGAGCCTGGTGGTTTGGTCTTTCGGGTCGCAGCCAGGCACCATCTGCTGGGTTTTAGGTAAGGCAGGTCGGCTGGTGGTTTCTGAGTCCACTCCAAGGCCGGGGGCTGCACAGCACAGGCATCTCGTCCTGATTTGAGACCCTGCTTGCACTCTGTGTCTGACCTCGCGCATATCCGTAAAACAAAGGGACTGAGTTGATCCTGTGCTCTTTTCTGAGAATATACTGGAATCTACTGGGGAGCTGAGTTCCTCTATGTTCTGGGAATATGCTGAGGGCTGAGGATTCCTGTGCTTTATCCAAAGCCTGATGTTTGGTCCGAAAGCAGCGGCCCCTGCCTGCAGTCTGAGCGAGCCGTCCCAGGCAGGGGCGCCCCTCTCCTTGGCCTGAGCAAGTAAAAGGCGGGCCCATGTGAATGCAGCTGCAGCCCCTCTTCTCCAGCTCCCCGCACCCCCCCACCCGTGCCTCACATCATCCTTTCTCTTTAAAGAAATGCAGCCTTTGATCCACGGGCCTAACCGCACACCACGCACAACTCACGTGCGTGCCCCGCGTTGTAGCTGCTGCAGATGTTAGCAGCTGTCAGCTTTGCTGAGGAGGCCCGGACGCCCCAGCCTAGCAGCTTCAGGCAGAGGAGAGGAGGCACTTCCAGAACAGTCCCTGAGGCTCACTGCCTGCGGCCTCAGCCAGCTCTTTCAGCAGGTACCTGGCCCTGGGCAGGTCACGAAACCTCCAAGCCTCATTTCTTCGCTTTTAACACGTGGAAAATGCTATTTCATTTGGGCTTCGTGGTGAAGGTTAGAGGACGGGGAGCCCTGAGGGTGCCTGGCCTCTCGGTAAGGGCTCAGGGAGTAAGGTGGTTCTTGCGTGTGTCGGGCTGTCTGAGGCCAGCTAGTCAGCCCTGCTCAGGATGTACCCTCACATTCTGAGGTCAAGACAGGCAGAGTGAGACGGGCATGGGGCTGGTCAGGGGAAGAGTAGGGAAGGATCCAGAAGGGCAGTCAGTTGGTATCAGGCCTTTTGCCATTTTGGATTATCGTGGTGGGAGGTGCAAAGTAGAGCCCCCTTTCGGACCATGGATATGCTCTCCCCGACTCCGAGGGCTCATCTTGGGTGACCCCCAGACAAATCTGTATTTAAAAAATATCCTTTTCGTCTGCCAGAATGCTCTCCCAAAACCAGAGTCTGAGATGAACTCAGAATCCCATAGTTACAAGAGAGTCCAACGCTAATTTGTGTAAAACACAGTCTCAGGCATCCTCCTTTGGTTTGGAGCCTTCAACACGGTGCCCGGATCTGCAGGCTTCTGGCAGATGGCTGTCGAGCCCCATGACGATCGGCGTGTTTTCCACGAAGCGTACCCCGACGCGTCTGTGGAGTTCGTGTTTCCCATGGGGATGAAGGGGATAAAGGACGTGAAATGGGACACGTGTGTCCTGAGACCTGGGTGTCTTGGTGGCGCCTCGGGAGAGAAGCTGGATGTGTTGGGGGTGTTGGTGAGCCCAGGTCCCAGGGCTGAACGAGCTTGGTGATTTTCAGTTTTGTGAGGCAATCTCTTGTGCTCATGATCCTTGTCACCCTTGTCGCCACCGTGAGTAATCAGAGTCTTCATATTTGAAGCCAAAAGGAGCGAGTTTGGGTTCTGTCAACACTGTCCGGCTTCCGGGCATTTTGTGCAAGCTTCTGTCTGTGAATGGATGAGGGGCTCCCTGATATCAAGGCCACCTCTGGGAAGAGACAGGTTTCTTCTTGAAAGCAGGCCTGCAAATGTCCATCTGTCCCGGCATTTTGGTCCATTTCGAGCAAGAGAAGCGAAACGGGTGGGCGGGAGAGGTGGGCTCCAAAGGAGATGAGAGGATTTGTAAAATGCTCGTGTATGCCACAGTCAAGTTCTAAATCAGTTACACACGGCAGCTCGCACTTCCGTCAACCCCAGGGCAGTGTGCATTCAGAAACGACAGGTGAGGCGCTTTCTCTCTGCACGTGGAATCACTGAGATCAAGTAGAGCGTTCAGATCTCGTAACGACCGATGCTGCTTGTAAATACATTTGCGTACATTCGAGGGAGAGAGTGAGAAAGAAAAAACACATAGGTTCTCTAGTTTAAATGCTCCCTCCTTAGGACCCAACCTCTCATAGCCTCTAACAGAATGGGTCTTTCTAGGCTCACTTGTTTAATGTCCAGCCTTTCTAACACCCTGGGAGCTCCATGAAGCACAGACCACGCCTCCTTTTCCCCTCCTGTGTGCCCGGGGCCCAGCACTGTGCCTGGTACTTAATAAGTGCTCAGTAAAAATGCTTGCTTTAATGCATGAGCGATCTGTCTCCCTGAAAGAGACCATCATTTCCAGAAGAAAGAAGATAGCAGAAGACATTGCCTTTCAGATGTTTGGCAGGGATCTTTTCTCGAGGTAGCAATCCCTGGTACAGAGTGTAATTCTGAGGGGGGCTTCTACTCTTTAATACGATGGAGCGTCTGAGTCTTGTGTGAAAAGTGACTAGTAAAAACTCAGAAGAGGGAAAGGAGAGCTGGCTGGAATTGAAGTGTGAATATTGTTCTGAGTACAGAAATACCCGGGCTACCCCTTCTGATTCATTCACACATTATCATATGATTGCCTTGGCCCCGATAAGGTTGGCTGGAATAAGGGTAATCTCTCCTCTCCACCCGCTCTATACATCCTCGCTCTCCAGCAGGGCTGGCCCGGCGTGGAGCTGTCTACACTTCAGATGATAACCTTGGGGAGCATCGCTCCACACCGCTTCAAACCAGCGGGGAGCTGGTGTCTCGGTTCTTCGAGTGCGTGTAGACAGCGTAGTTCTCACACGTAATCGAAGTCTCCGCTACTCTGAACGTACTCCGATGCTCATATTTTGTTGTAGCTGTTGCTATTGATAAAATGTTCTTTATTGTAATTCAGTAGGTGTAGGGAAACTACGTCCTTCTTTTTGGCTCCCCAGACCTTTTTGAAGGACTTCCCATGAGGGGAATCTTCTGCCTTGGGAGACCCTGCCTTCCCACAGCGGAAGCTGGAGCTCGCTTTCTCAGGCTTCCGTGAAGCTGGAGGATAACCGTGTCACCCAGCTCCACCAGCCAGATGCATGGACACCATTTTGAATTATGAAGCTGGTAATGAAGAAAGCAAGCTTAAAGGTATCCATTCTGGTGAGGGTGGCCGTGCATACACGCTTTCTGCAAGGTTGCAGGGGTGAGAGTTCTAGAGTGTCCAGTGTTCTGTGGGCTGCCCAGATGCATCCACTGGTATTTCTGATGGAGCAGTTCTGTGGCGAGATTTTGGCGGCATTTGTGACCTGGTTTGCTTGCCCTTCTAGAGTCTCCCTGGGCTACCCTTTTGTGAATTCCTTCTCTGTTCAAACCAATGAGAATAAGTCAGCCTTACTTGCCACCAGGAACCCTGGATGATTCTATGGGTCATTCAAGTCCTAGACCCGTGAGGGTGCAAAATATCATCATAATCACCTTGGGCTCCCCGTTGGACCTCTGCCGGTTACCATATAGTTTTCCTTCCTTCCTGAGCATCAGTCAAGAAAGGCTTAGACCTAGGGACATCTAGGTTGGTCTGTCTTTGTGTTAGTTCCTCCCCAGTTGAAATTTGGCATTTGTCCTAGGAGGTGGGGAGGAATGGCGTAATGGTCATACTCTTGGGTTAAACAGTTAAGAGAATCTTGGACTTTTTGGTGTTCATCTTGTCAACCGCTAAAGTATGCATTTCAGTCTTTTGCAAATTCCCTTCAACTCTAAAGTTTTCAATCAAGGGTGAGCATCTTTCTAAAACCTCTTCACCTTTTTCCAAATCTTTCCAAAGTGCCACATGCAATGAATTCAGATAACATATTGTATACATTCATGTTTGTGTTTCTGTTGGGATTTGCTATTAATTTTGTGGGATAAAATGATTCCAAATTATCTATCTTCAAAGTTATATTGTTGTTTTAAATTTTACCATAGTCTTTTCCATGAGTTATGTTGTTTGAGCTTGAGTAGTTTACAAAACAAAGATCTTGATGAACAGGGAACTCCTCTTGCTTACTCAAGGCTGACTTGCACTGTGGTCACTCCAACTAAAACTGCATGCAGAGTTCATGCAGTTATCTTCATGTTCAGGCAATTTGCGGAAGTTTCTTGAGAAATATGCAGATCATACAGGTACACGTAAAGTTTTTTAAATTTTTTAAAAATTTTATTTATGTATTTATTAGAGAGAGAGAGAGTGCAAGTTAGAAGAGGAGCAGAGCAGGAAGAGGAAGGGGGAAAGAATCTCAAACAGACTCCACGCTGAGCACAGAGCCTGACCTGGGGCTTGACCTCATGACCCCAAGATTATGACCTGAGTTGGAACCAAGAGTCAGATGCTCAACCAAATGAACCCCTCAGGTGCCCCTGTAAAAAAAATTTTAAGTGGTATCTAGGTAATTGCTTTAGCTTTTCCTTTATTGTCTGCATGGAGACCCAGCGTGAGAAAACAAAAGGAAAAAAAAAAAACCTTTTGAACACTAACAAGTATATTGAGATGAAACCTCTGATGTTCTAGAAAACTGCATTATCACCTAGATATCCACAGACTCAAGTGACAAGCCAGTGACATTCAATGTCATTGGGTCTCCACTGGCTATCAGAGCACCTCGTTTGATCTGTGTCCCTTCCTGTGTCTATTTTTTAAGGAAGATTTCCAAGGCTGAGGAGGGCATGGGTCCGTTCCCTCCCTCCCAGCAGTCCATGTACCGAAGCAGGGTCTGACACGTTCCCTGATGCTCTCCTAGCCAATGACACTTCCTTTGTTGGAAAGGAGCCTTACAGCTGGGGGAAGCCTTCCTAATCCGGTGGCTCGATGCATGTGCTGGGAAAGAGAAGCCCATCTCAGAGCTGCCCGCTGCCTAATTTGTTAAGAGAAACCCTGTTTCATGTTTGGGGAGCGGGAATTTCTGCTCACAACCCCTTCAGTTCCCACTGACCATGCCTCCTCCATGGCCATCAGATGCACGCGAGTTGTCTTGTTTTTGCCTGGAATTCCCCTTCTCACTCCCTCTTCCCCGATCCCAGTACTTCCTTCGATGTCACTGAGACATCACTTTCCAGGGAAGCCACGCCCTCCAGGCCTCTCCCTCATGTTCACCTTGTGAGTCCATATCACTCTATACTTTCCCGTCCCAATAGCACTGATCACATTGCTCTGTAATCTCTTGTTGATTTGTCTGACTTATACTTGGGGATGATAGGGACCATTTCTAATCTCTGCCCTCCTAGTGCTTGGCCCGCAATTGGCATTAGTAAATGAATCAGTCATTTAACCAAACTATGTAATTAGTAAGATCTATGATGAGTCTAGAACTGTGGTATGGGCAATGGGTGGTTCAAGAGAAGGAAAACGATCCAGGCTCAGCCATTGACAAGCTCTGTGGCCCTGGGCCAGGCGCTTTGCCTCTCAACCTCAGTCTCTATAACTGTGTACCTTCCTCGAGACATTTTAAGGATTATATGAAACAGTTAACTGAAAGCACTTGGTACATAGTAAACACTTCTTAGCTGCGGTTATTATCATCGGCCAACCAGGCGTGGGCTGGCTAGCAGGATTGAGGGACCCACGATGAAGGAACAGGAGATCTAAAAGATTGTTTCATTCATCCATCTATCCATCCGTTCATTCATTCCTTGTGTTGATAGTCTGATGAAAGTCAGACGAAGGAAAGATCATTGTGATTGGAGAGAACAATGTGGAAAATGTGAGATTGAAGCTCTTCATCTCTTGGGTGTTGTTTTAAAGCAAATGCTTAAGTGGGACAGTCGAAATGCCCGCACTCTTCCCAGTGTCATTCATATGATTATTTTCTCATCCAATCTGCTATCCCGAATCCAGTCCACTTTACAACATTACATATGCACTGAGTCCTCACCACCGTATGAAGTACTACTGTTATCCCACTTTACCAATGAGGAAACAGGCACAGAAGTTTTAAGTGACTTGCCTGAGATCGCACAGCCAGCAGGGTAGGGCCGGCCGCAGCCCCGGGCAGGCCGGCTCCAGGACCCCTGCACAAGTGCCCCTTGGAGCGTGTGCACCGTGCCCAGCAGGGTGAGAGGATCAGACACCAGAGGCGGTCCTTCAGTGGTACACTGCTCGGGCAAGGAGTTCCAACCCCCTTTGTGAAGTAGATGAGATTTAGAGACAGAGCAGAGGACGCTAGCCAGGGTGGGTTTCCCGGAAGAGGTCTGTGAGGTGGAGAGGAGCCTACAGCATGTCTGTGAGGATCACCTGGGAAGGGAGGACGAGGAGGAGTGGGCAGAGGGGACAGGGAGAGGCCAGGTGGCCTGGCCTTCGGGGGCCGGGAGGACCATCTCAAGTGATGGCAGGGTTGGGAGGGGAGCACCCAGCACAGCCCTCGGCACACAGGTCAAGCTACATTAGGCTGTGCTTGGACTTGACTGAGGGTGGTTGAAAGAGAGGCTGCAGATGACCCTGACCACCGTGAAGGATTAACACCGACGGGGTAGTCTGAGGGTAGTGTCTCTGCACCCGAAGGACACCTAAGCTTCAGCTCCACTCTCTACCTGGTGACACCTCTGGGTGGACTGACAGAATGTGCAGTGATAAAACAATTCGCTCAAGTAGCCACGCTAGCGGGGAACTCGTCAGGATGTTTGTGCTCCAGGGTCTGGCTTGCTGAGTGGTGGGATGGGGAGGTTATTCAATGAGATGTTGATCCATGAAAAGAGTGTTTCTGGTTTGTTAAATTACCACACTGACAGCAAGGGCGGCCGGTTTGATTTGCGCCTGGTATGATAAGAGGCTAATTATATGGCAGGGTGACCCACGGGGCAGGGGACGATCTCAGTCATAGCAACACAATATTTATCCAGACAGCCGACAGTCAAGCTGCTAATTCAAGATGCAATCTTTTCCAGGGACTCAGCCAATGCAATAAAAAACAACTTTCCCCATTCCTCACCCAGGCACCCGCTGGTTCTCGGAAATACAACCGCAGGTTACTTCTTGTCAGCTCCTGATGCAAAACGTATTTACTGATGACCTTTTTAATAAGTACTTTTATATGAAATTACCACCATTTAAAAAGTCTGATCAGTGACAGGGCACCAAAACACAGAAGCCAAGAAATCTTTGCTTTCCTTTGTGCACTTTAAAAAAATAAAAGTAGAATTTCAGACTTTATTTTTTTTAATTTGTGCATTTCATCTGATTACAAAAGGAATGCATACATGGGAGAAGTTTTGAAGTACAGAAAAGAAAGCAGACCAAAGAAAAGAATCCTAGAGATAATCACTAGTAATATTGGGGCAATAGTTCCTTCCAGATGGTTTTCTTTAATCAGTTATGGTCACATATTGTTTCATAATTTGTGGGGGTGTGTCTGTGTATAAAATACAGAAGTTGGCGAACGATGGCTCACACTCATTCTCGTATATTGTCTATGTTACAACAGGGGAGGTGAGTAGCTGTGAAGAGACTCTATGGCCCACAAACCCGAAAATATTTATCTGACCAATGACAAAGGTTTTTCAACCTGTGTACTATGTCAGGCATCCTGTTGCCATTAGATATTCTTCAGAATTGGGTGTTCCAGTGAGTAGATGGAAATTTTCCTTGTTTCCACTTGTCCCTTATTCCTGATGGACTAATTCAGTCCATCAGTAAACCTACTTGGCCCCATTTCTAGGATGATCCTAGACACCCCTTCCCCCCATCATCCCCTTGAACCTGCCAGCTCTCATCCCTCACTGGCCCCCTCTCCTCCCTCGATCACGAAGAGCAGGTCTCCACACCCCAGCCAGAGCTAGCTGTTTCAGTGACTTCCCATTCCAGCCAAAATGCAGCATGTGCCAACACTAGGGGACCCTGGATGTGATGCCCGCCTAAGCCGCCAGGATCCCACAAAGCTTTTGGCCACGTGGAATTTATGAGCCTCCAGGCATATAAACTTAAAGGGTCTAGTTTTGGGGGCTCCTGGGTGGCTCAGGCGGTTGGACATCTGCCTTTGACTTGGGTCATGATCCCAAGGTCCTGGGATCGAGCCCCACTTTGGACTTCCTGCTCAGCGGGGAGTCTGCTTCTCCCTCTCCCTGCCCCTCCCCCTGCTCACTATATGTATGTGTGTGCGCTCTCTCTGTCAAATAAAGAAAATCTTAAAAAAAAAAAAGGTCCAGTTTTCTACTCATACTAGTTGTAACTACTGTAAAATCACTATTTGCTAATTTAGTTATGTTCATCATATAAAATCGCATCTTATTTACATCTCCTGTTAGCTTGAAAATGCTGCTTTTCCTGTTCTCCCTTAATGTCCATTTTATTGGAAGGAGGACCCCTTTATGAGAGTAACGCATTTGCAGAACAAGTTGTCGTCACTCCTAAGTTGTGATGGAGCACTTTAAAAAATCAGTCACTGGAAATCATACCAACCAAGCTATAAACAACTATTTTTTTTAAGATTTTATTTATTTATTTGACACAGAGAGAGGGATCACAAGTAGGCAGAGAGGCAGGCAGAGAGAGAGGGGGAAGCAGGCTCCCCGCCGAGCAGAGAGCCCGATGCGGGGCTCGATCCCAGGACCCTGAGATCATGACCTGAGCGAAGGCAGAGGCTTAACCCACTCAGCCACCCAGGCGCCCCTATAAAAACTATTTGGATCAGTCTTTTTTTTTTTTTTTAATTGTATCTCCCCCCCCCCCCGTCTTATTGAGCTAGAACTGAGCTATAACGTTGTATAAGTTGAAGATGTACAACATAATGGTTAGATATATGTATTTTTGCAAAATGATGACCACAGTAAGATTAATTAATACCCATCACCTCCGACAGTCACGCATTTTTCTTCCATGGGATGAGAACTTTCAAAATCTCCTCTCTGCACAAGTTTTTACAGCCACTGTGCTGTGCATTCTGTCCCCAGGACGGATTTGTCCTGTAACTGGACATTTGTGTACTTTGACCACCTCCACGCAATCTCTCCACCCCCTGCCTCGGGCAGCCACCCATCTGTCCATCAGTGTCTACCATGCAACCAGTCACTATATCACTTTTTCAATACATTTCTTTTTAAAACTATTTTAATTCCAGTATAGTTAGCATACAGTGCTGTATATTAGTTGCAGGGGCACAATATAGTGATTCAGCATTTCCATACGACACCCCATGCTCTTCAAGACAAGTGCCCTCCGTCATCCCCGTCACCTAGTTCACCCATCCCCCCACCCCTTTGAAAATCAATTCTGAAAGGCATATTTACAAGAACACTTAGCCCCTTCGATTGTGAATTCTAATTATTCACAAATAATTATGAAACCCGATAAATGCCTTTTCTTTCTCTTTAATTATACTGTTACTCGTTATTGATTTATTTATTTACCAATTCTATTGGGTAACCTCTGTGACATCTAAAAGCTTCCCAAACTAGCCCTGATGGAGGTCATTTCTGCCATTCTTCTTCCCCGAGCGCTTTTCTGTTCACAATAGAGAAATTGATTGTACAGCCCTAGTAAGTGACAGATTTAGTTAGAGCACAAGCCTGTGGCCAGATCCTCTTTTTCAGGGATAATTTCAAGTAAAACCAAGCAAAGCGTGTTTTAAAGGGATGACTGTTACCCCGTGGGGGACCCTGAGGGGTGCCGCCAGGTTCCCCTTTGGGAATGAACCCTGATTAATACCTCACCTAGGAGGAGCCTTGCTCTTGTGTTCAGGGTTTGTCAACAGCGAAGAGCCTGGAAACAACTGTTTCTCATTTTGGCGAGACTCCCTGGCCATCTCCTTACTTGGGGGCAGTGGCGCTTTCACGGGGGAAAGGGGACCCATCATCCTGGAAAACACATGTACAGAGTGTCCCCTCTTGCACATTTCTGCGTGGCTGGTGCTTGCTGTCCTCTGGTACGGCTTCAGACACGGCCGGTGCCTTGCTCTTCACTTGTATTTAGGACTTGAGGTGATTTTAAATGTTAACTTGCTCGTGATGGACCCAGAAGCTGGATCAGGAGGCATCTTACACGAGTCACTACCTTCCACAGTGTTCCATACGACTCGTGGTTTCGCTGTCTCACTAAGTCACGTTTGCTATAAACAATTCGCATTGGTTATAAATAAGCGGATTGAAAGCGGCATCTGGCCGTGTGAATCCGCCGTGGAAATTTATGGTGGACCGTGTGTGTGTGGCGTTGCCATGGGTTGATGCTAAAAGTAGGTGCCGGTAAAGAAGCCAAGTCTCTCATTTCTATTTTTAAACCCTGAACTTCCTCTAGTACTCAAAATAGGAAAGAAACATGGAAGGTAAGGACACACAGCGCATGTGGAAAGGAAACCTGATGTTGATTTCGATCCTGGAAGTTTTATCAGCGTAAGGAAAAAAATGGCAGGCTGTTCCCAGCTTTCCCGAGAACACAGTGGAAATAGCTCACACGTGCACTCAGCTCCCCTCCCGAGAGGCCGCTCACGCCCCCAAGGAGCACTCGCAGCGCCCTGTCTTGAATATGTCCATGGAGGCGGGTGCACAGGCTTGTGTTGCCCTGGGTCAGGCCCCCTCTGCCTGCTGGGTTCGGTCCTGGTGTCTTCTCTTGGCTGGTGCTGAGTGGGAAGGAAGCAAGATAACCTTGCGGGGGACTGGGTGCACTGTGGGTGGCCCCGGGCTCAGTAGGAGGGTGCGGGCCAGGGTGGGGCAGGTTGGCCGGAGCGGTGCCAAGAGGGCGGTGAGGTGACCTCTCCAGGTCTCAGAAGGGGCGGGAAGAGGAGTCATCGGAAAGGGCAGGTGGGCAGAAACCAGTTTGCAGCTGGGACAACAGGAGCAATGCGATCAGTAACATGGCGCTGGATTGTAACCCAAATGAGAAGTCCTTATGAGTCCAGCTGGGTCTTCAGCGCTACAAATGATTGAATAAATAAGTGAATGAGGGAGGGGGCCTCATCTGCTTTAGGGAGGAATTCCAAATCATATAGTCACTCCTGCCCCATTCGGGAGGCAGAGCTGTGTCCCTGTGAGTCACTCCCTCCCTCGTGAATGGGAGCTGGACTCAGACTTGCCTTCAGGCTACAGCGTGTCAGGGAGAAACAATACCCTTAGAATGAAGAATCCTGGCAAACACTGCCTTTTCCAAGTGAGCAAGTTCACATCACGGTCATGTGGACGGCACACACCCCTGACATGCTGTGAGGAGGAGGGGCCTTCACCTCCATGACCTTTTTCCCTAAAACCTGCAATCTCAGTCTAAGTGATGTGAGAAAAGCACCAGACAAATCCGAATTGCGAGGCGTTCTCCGGAACACTTGATACCTCCAAGATACTCCTCAGAACTGCGAAGGTGGGGAAACCAAGGCAAATCTGAGCAGGTGTGAGACCACAGGAGGCTAAGAAGATAGGACAACTGAATGCAGGGTGGTGCCTCAGATGGGACCCTGGAAGAGGAAAAGGAGGTGGCAGGGGTGGGAACCGGTGAGATTCAAATGAAGTCTGGAGTTCCGTTCCTAGTGACGTCACAATGCTAGGGTATAGTTGTGACAAATGTACCAGGGTCATAAAAGTTGTTCACTGAGGGCAACTGGGTGGGGGGAGGGAGTGTATGGGAGCTCTGTGTACCATCTTGTCCCTCTCCTACGAATCTAAGATTCTTCCAAAACTTAAAATGTATTAACATAAAGTCAGTTGGTGTATGCTTATGGGAGACAAGCTCTGGATGCTGGAAGAAAGCCCTCGTGAGGAATTCCTGAAGACGAGGAGTCGGGGATGAGCGCCCTCAGAGCCTCACTGAACCCAGTTTCTCTTCCGAGCTCCTTTACAGTTCACATGTGGGTTTGTCTCTGTTTTTAAGCTCATTGCTTTGCTAGTCACGGACAGGGTTCTACTCATGCCCTGAGAGACATGAAGTCACTACGGATGCCGTAAAGTTGCCGTGAGCAGATCATTTGGAACCAGGCGGTGGCCGGAAGGAGGCAAGCCGCATTTCCAAGAGACCAGGCTTATCATCACTCTGGCAGTGATGGCACTAATGAGACGCCGTCCCGTTGGGTTATTGGAGCAATCTGCCCTCCACGAGAAGCGGTTGTGAGGTCTCTTAGGGCCCTCTTCTCTCCCACTTGTCAAGACCAGCAGATGTTCAGCTTTTCTTGTTGCATCTGCTTCTAAAAGAGCCGGTTCCTCTGCACAAATGCCTAAGGGCTGTAGGCTATTGGCCTGGGAGCACATTTCCCCAAAACCCACTGCCTGGAGGAGAGGTTCTTTCAGTGTCTGAGATCGTTCATCCCTCAGGCTGCGTAGCAGGTGGAAGTCCCCCAGGCAAGGCCACAGTGGGTGCCAGATGGCACATGGTGAAAAGGGACAAGGAGGCTTTCTGGTCACCTGGCCCATAACCTCAAAGCCAATTTGGAAATAACGATTAACTATTGTAGGACTGCTCTGCTGAAAAGTCATCATTTCAGGTTGGCTTCTCCACAAAATACTGGGTGAATGTATAGCCAGGAAGCATCTTATCCATTGCTATTTAAGGAATGAAAACTAAGTTTTGACACTGACATATGCCAAATGTGATAAGGAAGATCAACATATAACAAAAGTCTTACACAATCCATAGCTGAACTGCTTGTGATTGCTTGGTCTAGCATTATACGTTTAAACTCAAGAGAGGACGTTGGTTTTGAGCTGTGCGCCACTCTCGGAGGATCCCTCCGATCCTTGCCATCCACACAGACCTCTGACTCTGCAACCTGTGGCCTCAGAAATTTTCCATTTCCTGATATTTGCTAAGAGCAGTGGGACCTGCCAGGGTTCTTTCTCTCCTATGGCTATTTGTTCTAAATTTCTTGGAACCAGAGATTCTCTGTTGAGGACCTTCACCCCTGAAATACACATGCGGACTTGGAAGAGAGCTTTCAAGAAGAAAGCGAGCCAGACTGTTCAGGACGGGTGTGTTCTGCGGAGGGACGCTTGAGCCAATGAGAAAACTTGGCTTTGATTTTTACCAGCGTGTGTATTCCTCCTGGAGTTTTAGAAAAGTGTTTTTTCTTCCTTTCTCTCTCTCTCTCTTTTTTTTTTTTTTTTTCCTGTAGGGGAGGTTGGGGATGGATGGGACGAAGCAGAGAGAAAGAAATCAGCTTGATACAGAGCTATGTCCGCTGTCTTAAGGAGAGGAGTGGGGAAGTAAGTAGGAGAGAAAGCAGTTGCAGGTGACGAATAGGCGCCCAGAGAGGGGATCCCACACCGAAGTTTGTAGAAGCCGCGTTTAGTGCGGTGAGGTGGGTCTCGAGAAGTGCAGGACGCAACACAAGAACAAGCCAGTGCCGAGGGGTGAGGTGAAACAGCACCCGCCCTGTTTCGCAGAGGCTTCTTCTCGGGGCTTCCTTGAGCCCTGGCCAGACTGCCTCTTCTTCCTCCGGTCGGTGTTTCCCGAGGCTACTCCCATACTCCGCGCACCGCCACTTCCTGCTCTTCTCCCCCATCTGCCCGTACCCCGCCCTTCCTGTTAGGAACCCACGGACTACTCAAAGGCTTATTTGCAGTGTTCGCACTTTGCTTCTTGGATTCCAGTGGTCATTAACCCCTAAATATCACAGTATAAAAATCAACAACCTACAGAGAACCCTTGGACAATGTAAGTGTTGGGGGCGCCAATCCCCTACACTGTTGGTAACTCCAAGTATAACTTTTAACTCCTCAAAAACCTTACTCATAGCCTACTGTTGACCAGAAGCCTTACCGATAACATGAACAGTTGACTAACACATATCTTGTATGTTATACATAGTAGATGCTGTATTCGTACAATGGAGTGCTAGAGAAAAGAAAATGTTATTAAGAAAATCATAGGGGATGCCTGGGTGGCCTGGGTGGTTGCGTGTCTGACTCTTGATTTCAGTGCATGTCGTGATCTCCAGGTCATGGGATCAAGCCCCGCTTTGGGCTCTGTGCTGAGCGTGGAGTCTGCTTAAGATTCTCTCTCACCCTCTCCCTCTGCCCCTCCCCCCACTTGTACCGTCTCTCCAAAAAAAGAAATCATAACAGAAAATACATTTACAGTCCTGTACTCTACTTATCAGGAAAAACAATTCACATGTAGGTGGACCCATGTTTTTCAAGGATCGACTGTATAATGAATTTTTTTAAAGAAACGTATTTGATCAGAAAGTTAGGACATCAGTATGCCCCCCATAGATGTAACTGGCACAGGACGCAAGTCCTGAAGGCTCTTGAGTCTTTACGGTGTTCCCTGTTAGCCTTTCTACCCCCCAGCTTCTCTCCACTCCTTGACCCCCTTTCTCCTCCTGCCATGGGCTGACTCTTCTCCCAGATTGCTATCCTTCCACTCCTGCCCTTTTCGTCTCCCCCAGGCTGGCTGGCGTCTCTAGCATCCCTTGGGTAGCTGCACTCTTCATATCTAAACCATACTTTCCAGATAGCTTTGCTTCATCATACCACTTTGGGGGTGGGGCACAGTTTCACCCACGGCAGAGTCAGACAGCGGGTGTAGCGTGGACCAGATTGGAAAGGTGTGAGCAGCACTCACTGGCCAACCCGATTGTCTGTGGCAAAGTTGCATCCTGTTGGGGTCCCTACTAAGACCAGAATAAATTATGTGACAATCCAGCACAAATTAAAAAAATGGAAGTTCTAACAAATAGGGATAAGAAATGGTGAGGTATTGGGTCCTGCAGTTGGCGGCCTGAACAGGTGCACCGATGAGCATGAAGGGGTCTGTTATTAACCATACCAGGATATGAGGTGCAGCTGGGGACTGTCCTAGGCTGGGAAATAGGTTGACTACAGTGATACCCCCAGAAAAGGGTGAAGGTCAAGGAGAAAGCTGGAGGGCGGGGACTTCAGGGACTCCATGTCTTGGTTTTAGAGAGCCAGCTATTTTTGGATGACAAGAAATTTGAAGAAAAGACTCTGTGTGCTAAGCTTAAAAAAAGTAAAGAGATAAAATGGGTAACTGGGTTGATTCTGTTCTCATTATTATGAAAAGAGACTGAGGAAAAAGGTTCCCACTTTCTCTTCCCGGCTGGGCTGTCCAGAGGATCTAGGTCACAGTTTTCCCACTGTATCTTGAGCAACTCTGGATTTTCAAGGACTCGATTCAGGGGTTGCCTTTGAGGGGGAATGGAGGCCAAGATTCGGTGCCCTGCCCCTCCCCCCCCATTTAAACCTGAGAAACTCTTTTTGGCGGTTATATCTTTTATATACTAAAGTTTGTTTATAGCATTTGGGGAAAAAAGTTTTTATTGCTCTGAAAGTCACCGATCTAGGACAAGTCTCAGTATGATTCCACCAACCAGAAAGCAAGAGAGAGGGTACCATCTTTCTCATTACTGTGTACTTTGTGATTGTTCATCAGATTTTTTGTCATTGCTTAGTGGTGTGATTGACACCACATACACATAGGGTCACTTGAGCCCTTGATTTTTTTTTTAATCTAAGGGGAAAAAATGTTGTTTTTTGCTTTATTCCAAAAATATACTGGCTTTGATAGTGGCAAACATTCTCTGTTCACAGCACTGGGGGTCTTTGGTGGGAGATGAGGAAGGTGGGGAAAGGGAATTCTTACACTTTTGAGTTAGTGGGTGAAGGGAAGGCTCACATGGGTTTTCTTTTCCTTCTTCTTTCAACCAATATCTGATCCTACCAAAGAGTGAACTCCTCAAAGACAGAGACTGTTACTGGTCTGGCTTGAGAGAGAATCCTGAAGCATGAGAACTCTGCTGGGATGTGCTTCAGAAGGCCTTGTTTCCCAGGGGAAAGAGCAAGAATTTTTTTTTCTTAGATTTTTTGTTTGTTTGTTTGTTTAGATATTTTTCATTAGTGAAAGAAGCCACAGAAAAATTCCCCTTCTTTTAAAAGTCAATTTTTTTCTTTTTTGTAATTAAAAACATTTTTTTTCTTATAAGAGCAACTTGTATGTACTTGTTACTGAAAAACAGGAAACACAGGTGGGCAAAAAGAATAAAATGAAAAATATTCTTTATTTCCTTAAGCCATGGAAGAAAACCACAATTAACACCTCAGTGTAGATCCCTTGAAATGTTTTTCCTTCCTCTTCCTCTACTTTCCCTCTTTGTCTTCTTAGTTTCTCTTTCTTCATACATATCTTTCCAGGTATTTTCATCAATAGATAAATATATATTTTTACATAAATGGGACTATACAACTTTCCTGTTCTCTCTTTTTTTGCTCACTGTTTCATGGAAAGATTTTAATAACACTCTCCTCCGTTTTAGCAGCAGCATGAAATCTCATTGCACCAAAATTCAGTTAATCCCTTACTGATGGGCCTCTAGGTCGTTTGGATTTTTTTGCAGTTATAAGGATGTTTATATTTATTTTATCCCTACATTTAAAATTTTTATATGATTTGTAAGGTACATAAAATATTTACAGATAACATGACATGACCTTGAAAATATATCTGCTCAGGGTGCCCGGGTGGCTCAGTAGGTTGGGCGTCTGACTCTTGGTTTTAGCTTGGGTCCCAACCTCGAAGTTGTGGGATCCAGCCCCATGTCGGGCTCTGTGCTCAGCATGGAGTCAGCTTGGGATTGTTTCTCTCCCTCAGCTTGTGTGGCACATACTCCCTCCCTCTCCCTAAAATAAATGCATCTTTAAAAAAATGTAAAAAAAAAATTTTTTTAAATATAGGGGCACCTGGGTGACTCAGTGGGTTAAAGCCTCTGCCTTCAGCTCAGGTCATGATCTCAAGGTCCTGGGATCGAGCCCCGCATCGGGCTCTCTGCTCAGCAGGGAGCCTGCTTCCTCCTCTCTCTTTGACTGCCTCTCTGCCTACTTATGATCTCTCTCTCTGTGTCAAATAAATAAATAAAATCTTTAAAAAATAAAATATATATATATACACACACACACACACACACACATATATATATATATGCTTATAACTTATAATCACACAATGTATTTACGGGGCATGTACTGCTCCGAGTATTTGATCACAAGCATTTGGTTGCCCTTAGTCTAGGCAACAGAGGAGACCAGACTGAACTAAGACAAAAAACAGAGCGAGCACAGAATCTCAGGATGGCTTGCAAACATAGCTCAGTGTGTTCAGGCTAATGGTGAGTCTTCTCTGTGCGTAAGGGAGAGGGAAGAGAGAATACAGCTCCCATTTCTCTGCCCCTGTTGACCAGTTGGAACAATTCTTCACTTACGTAACTTATGTTCACTAATAATATCACCTAAAAATACTAGTTCGTTCTGTTCTAGGAGCTCGCTCTGCCATGCTTTTGTACTATTGCTGAGAAACAGTAACGAACAGGAAGGTTCTTTGCCCGCTCTGGGAGGGAGGGATTCAGATAGCAGTTATGTAAACAGATAGTAAGAGGAGATGTTGCTAAATTTTATGGAGAAAATGCATCGGAATAATGGAGCTGAGAATGATACGAGGGATTACTTTTCTAAAAAAGGAAAGAAATGAGAGAAGAAATAGAAAATCTTCAGGGAGGGGCAGGTTGCAGAGATGATGGGTCCTCTTTGGATTTGTTTTTTTGAGATATGTGTGGGACTTCCGGGAGTTAAAATATAAACCAAGGCACATTATATATAAATTTTAAGACTTTATGTGCACAAAAATCAGTTGGAATCAGGTGGCACCAAGCTGGAAGTGATTAGGAGCATTTCCCCGACAGGAGTCGGGAGAAGACTTTGGTAGAGACCACGTGGAAACAAAGCAAGGCAATTATTTGATTGGCTGTAGCTCAAGTGTTTGCCTTATTTGGGAAAGCCTACTGGATGCTTGTGATCGGTCATCCTTAGGTTAACCTTGAGGCATTTATAGACTTACATTTTGGTTTGCTAACGCAGGATGCTAAAGCCTGGGAACCATCTCAATCTGAAAGGTCTCCTTGCTTCATACAGCACAGGTTGATTAACATGGTTAGTACTCAGTGGTGTGGGGGTAAATTTTGAACAACTGGCTCACAGTGGGTAGGGATGAGGTGGCTGATTTGTAGCATTTGCCAATTTCCATGGTGTAAATGCTCCCACCATGGCCGACTCAAACGATCTACTTTATATCAATGAACAGGAGAGGGAAGAGACAGAAAGAGTTTCCATGAGTTAGTTAGAGGCAGCTCCTGTGCACCACAGCTGGTAGGTAGTAGGCCCAATGGCCTGGAGTTCTGGAGTGTGTCTAGCGGGGGATATAGGTCTGGGCATAGAGGTGGGGTTAAAATCTGGGAAGAGAGGGGCGCCTGGGTGGGTCAGTGGGTTAAAGCCTCTGCCTTCGGCTCAGGGCATGATCTCAGGGTCCTGGGATCGAGCCCCGCATCAGGCTTTCCGCTCAGCGGGGAGCCTGCTTCCCCCCCTCTCTCTCTGCCTGCCTCTCTGCCTGCCTCTCTGCCTACTTGTGATCTCTGTCCCTCTGTCAAATAAATAAATAAAATCTTAAAAAAAAAGTCTGGGAAGAGAGAGATTTTCTAGGGAGATCATAGAGCGTGGAAGGGGAGGGTAGGCGGTGGTGGAGCACTAGGACTGTGCTCACAAAGCGTGGGTCCCCCGCCAGCAGCATCAGCAGCATCTGGGAGCAGATTCATGGCACATCCCTGGTCTGTAGAATTAGAGTGGCCAAGGGTGGGGAAGCCCTGCCCTCAAGATCACCAGTGTTGGAAGCCAATTAGAAGAGGGGCTCCTCGAGAGACCAAGAAGGAATGTTGAGAGAAGCTGGAGCTGCACAGAAAAAGTGGAGACTTTGAGCCAGGTGTGGAGACAGCACCAGGAAAGAGGGACAGCAGTGCCAAGGTCAGGGTAGGGGCAGAAGGTAGTTAGTAACTGGTGAGGAATGATGACCACAGACCACTGGTTAGGACCTCCGGCTGTAAAGCACAGAAGACAGAGCTTGGTAACTAGAAAGAGAGATGTGGTCAGTGATGCAGTTCCTGGAAGAGGCCTGGATATACTTGTGGCCGAAGGAAGGAGCCAGTAGAATTCGGGAGGGTCCTGAACCACCCAGAAGGAGATGGGATAGGGGCGCCTGGGTGGCTCAGTTGGTTAAGCATCTGCCTCTGGCTCAGGTCATGATCCCGGGGTCCTGGGACTGAGCCCCATGTAGCATCAGGCTCCCTGCTCAATGGGGAGTCTGCTTTCCCTCTGCCCCAACTCCTGTTCTCTCTCTTTCCCAAATAAATAAATAAAATCTTAAAAAAAAAAAAAAGGAGATGGGATCATTGGTGGCACAAATTGGAGAACGAGGAGGGAGGAGGGAGGGAATCAAGAACTCGAGACACAGCCTGGCCTTGGAGAAGTCACTGAAGGCATCTTATTGTTGTCTTCAGAGGCTAGAGGAAAGCGGGGATGGAGAAGATATTAGCATATAGACTAAACGCTTCGTGGACTTCTCTAGTACTGTCCCATTCATTGTCTTTTGTAAATCTCTAACCCTTTCCCTTTTGATTAAAAGCAATTCTGGGGGCGCCTGGGTGGCTGAGTCAGTTGAGCGTCCGACTCTTGATTTCGGCTCAGGTCATGATCCCAGGGTTGTGGGATGGAGCCCCATGTCTGGCTCCACGCTGGGTGAAGAGTCTGCTTAAGATTCTCTCCCTCTCTCCCTGTCTCTCTGCCCCCCCCCAAAAAAAATTCTGGGAATGTTTCTGAAACAGTCGGTAAGATTATGTTAGCCAGTCTGTTCTCACAGTAGTTTTTGTTTTATGTCTAACTTAAACCAGTTTTGGCAGAGAAGTAGAGAATTAAAGCTCTAGAACTGTATGGACCACCAGAAATATAATGCAAGCTACATATATAAATTAAAATTTCTAGAAGCCATGTTAAATAAAAAACAAGTGAAATTAATTTTAATATTTTATTTCATTGATATGACCAAAATATTATCATTTCAACATTGTAGTCAATATGAAAATCAGTAATGAGATATTTTACATCCTTTTTTTTCTACTGAATCTTCAGACTGTGCCCCAGCCACACTTCCTGGGCTCAGTGGCTGCCATATTGGATGGTGTGGCTCTGGAGGGTCCACACATTTTTTAGCACTGAACGCTGAGAGAAGAAATCAAAACATGCCTATTCTTAGGAGGTGACAAAGACTCTCTCTTTGATCAAATTCTAGTCAGCCTCCTCTGAATTCTTTTGCAGCGAGGCTACATCCTTGGGTATGTTCTTGAGAACCCAATTTTGGGTCTTGGGGTTTTGGGGTTTTTTTTTTTGTATTTTCTTAAGTTTTTATTTAAGTAATCTCTGTACCCATTGTGGTGCTCGAACTCACAACCCCGAGATCAATAGTCACCTGGTCCTCTGACTGAGCAGCCAGGTGCCCCCTCAAGAATCCTGTCAGGTCATTTTAGTGAGGTTCCCTCCCCCTTGATATCTGAGGACGCTTTATCTCTGACCAAATTCCTCATCTCCCAACACCTCAAGGTAATACCCCATCAGCCTGGCCTGCCTTCAGCAAGAATTCCGTTAGGCCAACTTAGCAAACAATTACCCTTCCTGTCTTAGTAATTTTCTGTCCACCGATGACTCCCCCACTCCCACACCCGCACCCACAACTTGGCCATTCATGCTAATACTGCCCTGTAATCTCCAAGAGAGGGAGAGTCCCTCCTATTGTCTCTGATAGAAAGTCCAAAGCCTTAGTCAAAGCCATTATAGAAGAGTGGGAAGAAAAAACCCAGACCATTGATTATGTGAAAAGAAAAAGGAGCATCAGAAAAAGTACGCAGTTAGCTTTGATAGGGCAATGATTTTTCTTAGCTTGTATACTATATGATTAAACTGCAAAAAAATAAAAAATAAAAATGTTTATTTAATGTATATTACTAAAAACGCATGCATATTTTGGAAGAGTATTCAAGCAAGGAGACTTGAACTATGGAAGTGTCTGGCCACAGGAGCTTTTGCCAGAATGTGTGGGCTCTGCTGTCTCTTCATGCAGAGGAGTGACAAGGACAGTAGGCACTACAGTCTGTCCTGATCTGTCCAGAGTGGGTCACCTAACTTTGTGGGGTCCCTTTTCCAGCATCTGAGAATCTTGGAAAGCTTCTGGGGCCCTCTGGGGCTCTCCCATGTGTGTGTGCTGTGAGCCTTACATTCAGGATGTCCAGTGGATTTCAGGTCAGCAGTGACGGGGCACCCTTGTGACTCCAACACCCCCCTCCAGCAGAGCTGAAGGTGTCCCCAGTGCCAAGAAGGCACCCACCACGTCAGCCACGAAGCTTCACTCTGGTTTCTGTTACCTGTGCCAGCCCTGTTTCCCCTCCTTGTTCTTGTGAATTTTGGAAATTAACACAAATATAACTGAAGGGAGAATCCATGGTTGGAGCAAGTTATTTAGAAACGCGTGACGGAGAGGCGCCTGGGTGGCTCAGTCGTTAAGTGTCTGCCTTCGGCTCAGGTCATGATCCCAGAGCCCTGGGATCGAGCCCCGTATCCAGCTCCCTGCTCAGAGGGAAGCCTGCTTCTCTCTCTCCCACTCTCCCTACTTATATTCCCTCTCTCGCTGTCTCTCTCTCTGCCAAATAAGTAAATAAAATCTTTTTAAAAAATAAAATAAAAATGCATGAAGGAGTGCTTAATGGAAGTATTTTAAAAAATATTTCATGATAGTAACGAGCAATTCATCTGTTACAACACTAATGACGTAACTGTCCTCTAACACCGAGAGGCAGATTTCAGGAACATACTCAGTTCTGTTCTAAACAGCAACTTAAGTTTGGCAACAGCTGCGCTCAGATAGTCAAAAAAGTAGTAAAACAGAGGTTTAGGAGAACAGAAGGTAAAATTAATGGGATAGAGTTGTTAAAACGGAGAGTTAGATCCTAGAATGAACTTTTTGTTATTGATAACTTTAAATAAATGTGCCGAAATAGTCTCGCTGATGATATTTTCAGTGTTGGAGCTTTTCAGTTCTTTAAACCTGGAATTTCTTATGATGCCGCATGTTGCTTTGGGTCTGAAAGGCGCCTGCACAACCTGATCTTCAGAACTTGGCTGGGACTGTTTGCCTTCAAGGTCAATGGTATTTGAGTTACGTGTTTGAGTACCTGCGCCGACTTAATCTTCGACTTTGAAGTCTAGGACTTTAGATCCTATGTGAGGGATTAAAGAATAGTCAGAATTGTGGCACAAAATAGCTCAGAGTATCCAAAAGAGAGCAGGTTTATGTGTTATCCATTTCAACTTTCCAGTTCTTTGATGTTCTAGAAATCACACATGTAAATGTAAAATGTATGGTAAATATATATTGCTATGTAGTGATGATGGAACACATGCATTTTTAAAAGAAAAGCCTATTATTGCTTAATAATTAGATCTTGCTTACTGCTTTATCTGATGTTCCCAGTCAGGAAAATAAAATGATTTTAACTTTTTATACAAAGCTTTTAGGGTCTATTCCTACGAGAATCTCAGCAATATTTCTCCTAGCCTTTTTTTTTTTTTTTTTTAATGAGGAGAGAGCTATACTTTCTTTTTTTTTATTGAGATATGGTTGACATAACATATTCATGTCAGGTATACAACATGAAGATTTGATACTCATACGTATCAGGAAATGATGACCACAATAAGTCTAGTTAATACCCATCAGCACACACAGTTACAGTTTTTTTCTTGTGATAAGAACTTTGAAGATCTACTTTCTCAGCATCTTTCAAATGGGTGATACAGTGTTGTTAGCTGTCAAACACACTGTACATTACATCCCCAATACTTATTTTTTTTTAAGATTTTATTTATTTATTTGACAGAGAGAGAGAGAGATCACAAGTAGGCAGAGAGGCAGGCAGAGAGAGAGAGGGAAGCAGGCTCCCTGCTGAGCAGAGATCCAAATGTGGGGCTCGATCCCAGATCCCTGAGATCATGACCTGAGCCGAAGGCAGAGGCTTAACCCACTGAGTCACCCAGGTGCCCTAATACTTACTTATTTTCTAACTGCAAGTTTGTACCTTTTGGCCAACCAGATCCAACCCGTTTTTTTTTTTTTTAAGATTTTATTTATTCATTTGAGGTGGGGGGGAGAGCAGGAATGGGGGGAGGCAGAGGGAGAAGCAGGCTCCCCGCTGAACAGAGACACCCCCCCCAACGCGGGGCTTGATCCCAGGACCCTGGGATCACAGCAGAACAGAAGGCAGACACCTAATTGACTGAGCCACCCAGGTGCCGCCCAACCTTTTCTTCTACCCTCTTTGGAAGCAAGAAAACTTGAAGTCATTTTTGTCCTGCTCTTAGAAACTGTAGCCAATGAGGGTACTTGGTGACTGATTACTCCTACGGGGTGATGAGCCAAGCTACAAAAATATCTCAGGCACACAGCCCAGCCATGCCCCAATGTCAGGCTGCTCCCTGATGACAGAGGGAAGCCTGTGGGAGAAGTCCCACTGCCCAAAGGAACACACGGACTCATTCGTGTGCAAACTCATTCTGAGTTGAGAAATCTAGATGACCCAAAGGAAGATTTTCTTGCAAAACAGCATCCCTCAAAACACGGTTGTTTCTTGGTGTTGTTTTTGTTTTCAGTAAAAGATCTTTTGCTGAGTGCCTAAGCATTCTCAGAACAAACAAGGCTCTCAGCTCTGGCACGCACAGCCCATTTCACTCTCCACCCCCAACCTCGTCCTATGAGTTGGAGATCTGATAGCCTAGCCTGAAGTTTTAGGCTCCCCATGGCCACACCGCCCTTCGATGGGTGCCTCGTCATGCCAGGAAAAAAAAAAAAAAAGGAAAGAGAAAGAGTGGGCAGGTCTAGGTGAAGTCATCCCAATAAAGGTTACTAGCTGGGCGGTGACACCTTCTCACACCACTAAAGAGAAAATGCTTGTTCCCAGCTGCCTGTCACGGTACTGGGAGTAAGAGGTGACCTATTTATTTTTAGAAGGGGGCAGTCATCATAACCCGGCACTTAGCTTCATTCAAGGCAGGCAGGTGCTTTGGAAGTTTGTAAACACCTACTTTCTGAGTAAGGGAGGCGAGCTTCTTTCCCAAGAGGAAGGGACTTGACTACTGGGGATCTTCCCTCCTGATACTTGCTGGCGAGTGGAGAAGACAACTTTCTAGCACACAAGTCTGCAGCCCCGTCCACTCGGTCAGTGTTTTTACAGGGCAGAAATGCCTGAAGCTGACGACTTTGGACCAGGCCAAAGGTAATTCCGATATATGTTTACTTTTTCTCGAGTCAATTTTATTTGCTTGCTGTCTTTTTGAAAATATGTTCACTAATTTCGAAAGTAGTTTAAAATCAAAATGAAGAGGAATGCCATCCATCATTTTTAGGACATGGAATTTTCTTGAGCACGAAGAGAAGAACATAAAATTCACTTAATAGACACTTAGAAACATAGGCGAGTAAGAGTTTTTCTTGAACAAGGAAAGAGATGGCCTGAATTTTTACAGAAGTGTTTCCCCTTGTACCACACAGAATTTACTTGAATTTTTTCGGTGTTTGTTTTTAACTTGACATGACGGTTGTTGGAAATCTAAGCTAGTGAATATTTTGTAAAATGTTTGAACATTCCTAACAGTTAAACGTTAGGCCAATATATCATTTCTGACCTAACTACACCTTCTTTCTGCCACAGTCCTTATCTTTGGCAATGTGATCTGTTGGCCCCTACATGCGGTTCATTAATTGTATCAGTGTTTTTGTTAACACTGAGCTCTAAGAAGGGGGAGAGAGCCAGGAAGAGAAGGAGGCAGTTACTCCTGCTAACATGGGCATAGTGTGTGCCCATCAGGAAGGACTCCATTTCTGGTCCCATAGCTGTGTGCACAAAATTTGTATGACTCCGTTTCACTAGAATTCTAAGTAGGGACATTGAGATTTAGATATGAAGAAGAAAGAGAGCTGTTGGTAAGGAGGGGGGCGGTGCCTGGGTGGCTCGGTCGGTTGAGTGTCTGACACTTGATTTCAGCTCTGGTCATGATCATGGGGTCCTGGGATCAAGCCCCCTGTGGGGCTCCATGCTCAGTGGGGAGTCTGCTTGGGATTCTCTCTCTCTGCCTCTGCCCCTCTCCACCCCCGTGAGCCCACACGCATGCTCGCTCACTCTCTCAAATAAATAAATAAATCTTAAATTAAAAAAAAGGAAAAAGGGGTTAAATGACAGTCTTATTGTCAGAAAAAGTAGAAACTGGTAACTCTTTAGGAAGAGGGATGCCCAAATATTTTTTTGTCCTTCTATGTAAGATAAGCATCCATTAAAGGTATAGCATAGGGAATATCGTCAATGGTATTGTCATAGGGTTATGTGGTAACAGATGGCAGCTACGCCTGTAACATGTAGACTTGTACAATCACTGTGTCATACACCTGAAACTAACGTTAACACTGGTGTCAATTACATTCCCTCCAAAAAAGGAAAGAAGATACACATCCCTTTTCAGCCATGGCTGTGGTGTGTGTGTGTGTGTGTGTGTGTGTGCGTGTGTGTGTGTGTTGACTATAATCAGTTGCACTCGTCTCCTTCAAGGATTCTTTGTAGGTTTTGAGTCTTTATTTTCTTCCTGCTTCCTTCCCACTACATTAAAGGGGACATTGAGTTGACATTTAATTTAATAATGAAACAACTTTCTATATAAAATGAGACATTAAATCGAATGCTTGAAGATGATGCTTATAAAAGTGCCTTGATGTGGGACGACATGGACTAACCAGTTAAGAAAACGTTTTCAGAGAAATGCAAATGACAGTCTAGGTTTGAGATGATGGGTTAATCTACTGATACTGTGTTTCCCCCCATTTGAACATTTCTGAAAGGAGGACTTTCTCTTTTTTTCTTTCTGTCCTGGCATTCCTACCAACTCTCTACATAGAATTTTGCACAGGATAAGAATTTTTAATAAATACTTGCTGAATGTATTTATAAAGCATTTTTAGCTTCTGCAATAACTATCTAGGGAGCCTGATCATCTTAGAAACTGAAGGGAGAGATTTGGAAGAAATGTAGGAAAGATGACTTTAATGAAATGGAACATTATCACAAATAAATAGTAAGCAGTTGTTGATAATTACAAATATTTTGAATTAGCTGTTTTAGATGTGAAGTAAACAAACATAAGATCTTTTTCTCAGAATGTTTTATTGGTTACAAAGGATAGACAAACAAGAAGAAGACTGTAAGTATAAATTAAACACATATATCTAATAATAGTTATTACCAAGGACTAATAATATATTTTCTGCAAATGGGAAACTCCCTGTCACTCCTCTAAAGTGGTAGACCCCTGTCCCCACTTCTCATTTTGATGAGATAAATGCCAGCTTTTAACAGTTGGTGGTTTTCTATACAATATATTTTGTTTCCCCTCATGTTTTCCCCCTATAAGTGCAGAAAGTTAGAAAGGGCACCCCGGACAGGGGAGAATTTAGAGCTCAACCAGAAATAAAATATTACACTTGAGAGGGAATTTTACTCTTGCTAAATCTGAGATTGGACGCCATTGGATAACTTCTCTGGCGCCATGTGTGAAAGAGAACTAACTATGATAATCTTGGGTCTGCTGACAAAACTTGTTCTTAGCGCTCACATTCAGCAGGTTGTGGTTGAATTTCACATTCAGGCTTCTTTGTGTTACTTTAGTCCCATTTTGCAGTTCGGTGACCTGAATTGCTCTGTAACAGACAGAGAGCTAACTCCGAATTTAGGCTTGGAAATCGGTAGAAACCAAATGCTATGAAGCTGTAGGCACCAAGGTTCCAGGGCTGCAAAGCACCATTTTGTATTCACCAGATGGACGACCGTGAGCACAACTGCCCGGGAGGGGAGCGGGCAGAGGAGAGACCCTCCTCCTCCTTGCTGTTTATGTCGTTGCCAGAAATAGACACTCTTGGTAAGAACTTCCACAGACTCCGTGCCACTCTCAAGGTTAGGAAATGAGGGGAGAGGGTGTGAGAGATGCCATTCGACAGCGGGGTAATGAAGGCAGAAACCCAAGCAGGAAGCCCTGGGGGTCCGGGGAGAAGGAAAAACATGTGGGCAGTAACCAGGGAGAGACACAGGATCAAGAAATGTGAGTAAAATTACCCATGGGCCAGACGCCTGGCTGCCCATGGTCCCCTGCCCCACCTCAGTCCCCACCAGCTGCCAGGAGGGGGATGGACTGTAGGCTACCGCGACTGAGCTCTGAACGTGTCCTGTCTTCCACGCACGTCCACGGGAGATCCTTCTGTCCACACACTCGCTGGGTCACTCTGTCCGTGTTTACCAAGTGTGGCATCAAAGCCACATGCTGTGCCCTAGGCGACAGGGTGATGGGCTAGACCCCTGCTTTCACGGGTCATACTGTCTGATCGGGGAAGACGGACACTTTGCAAGTTAAGGAATAAGGAAAGAATTTATTTTATTTTTTATTTTTAAATAATTTTTTGATGTGTTCAGTGATTCATCCGTTGCAGAGAACACCAGTATCTTACATAATACGGGCTAAAAGTAACAGGGCGGAAGGCAGCGTGTGTGTGTGTGACAGGAAGGCCTCTCTGAGGAGGTGTCCTTGAGCCGAGATGTGAAGGAGCCAGCCACGTGGGGGTGTGGGGAGAGCACAGCCTGGGAAGTGGACCCAGCACGGACGCAGACCCCGAGAGGGGTGCGTGGAGGGGCAGGCGTGGAGGGCAAGGCACAGGAGGGAGGCCAAGGCTCCCAGGGTTAGAGTCCGGGGTAGGAGGCTGGATGTTATCAGAGGTGAGAATTCATTAGAGGGTTTGAAGCAAGAGGCTTGGGGGTACAGGACCCCCTATGTTCTTCAGAGACTTTATGAGGTAATAGGCTTCTGTGAATCGGCCTGAGAACCTCAGAGCAGTTTAGAACTTCTCATGGGAGCATGGATTCTGAAGTGTCAAAACTCTATTAAACTTTTGGAACTTAACAAGTTCATAAGGTGGGAATCAGCTGGGTAGGTATTTCAGAAATCATTATAAATTAGACATCAAGAAAATCCAAGGCTGCAGGTTGGTATGTGGGAAGCTGACGACAGCACTGTCTATGAGAGTGTCTATGGTTTGTGATCCCCGTCGGGTGGCAGATCCCTGGGTCCCCCGCGTGCTGCGACAGACCCGTCCCAGGTGCTTGGACTTTCTGTTGGGGGCCTTCCATCCTGCAGAAAGACAGCAACTTCAGACAGAGAGCCTGGCACAGCGGGGTGGGCTCTGAGTGGGCGACAGACTCCGCTGGCGTTTTGTTTGGACACGTGTCTCGTCAGTCCCCTGTGGGGAAGGGTGATTGGTGTCTTGCTAACCACAGGACAGGGAAAGCGCGCCGACAGGAAGCCCCCTTGGAAATTCCAGGTAGCAGTTGTTTTGAGACTTTGCAGAATCATCTGCTTATGCTAATACTTCACCGGTAAGTGGAGTATCATCGAAAGAACAGTGTGCATTTTTAGCGATCAAGAAACAGCACGTTGGCTGCTAGTACAGGACTGTGAAACGCGTTATTTGACGTGTGACACTACACAGTCAAGACTTAAAAATTTGGTTGAAGACGGCCACTGAGGCTCTAGAAGTCTAAGCGTAATAGCACTTTCGCTCGCCCACGGACCGTACCGTCCTAGGCTGGAATGGTCCACACAGCCATGAGATGCAGGAGTTGCTCTTTGAAGGTGGGCAGCGATAGTGTGCAGTGAGACCCAGAGCTCAATGGTGGCCGGATGCTTGGCACACAAGGAGGAAGGACAGAGTAGCCAGGAGTGAGTGAGAAGGAGGAAGGAGCCCCTATTGCTGGCGATTGCTGTGCTGGTAAATGTTTAACAGCCAGCTCTCTAGGGGAGGGGAAGCTCTGATTTTTAGTATTTTTTTTTTTTAAGATTTATTTGAGAGAGAGAGAGAGTGAGAGAGCAGGAGGTGGGAGGGGCAGAGGGAGAGGAAGAAAGAGTCTTAGGCAGACCCTAAGCTGAGCATGGAGCCCGATGTGGGGCTTGATCTCACGGACCCTGAGATCAGAACCTGAGCTGAGACCGAGAGTCGGACGCTTAACCGACTGTGCCGCCCAGGCGCCCCTGATCCTTAGCATTCCTTGATTCCTTTTCAGGCCACCCATATGAGGTCCCCGAAAGTGGAATTGGGAAAAGATGCACAAAATTGGTTCTTGTAAGCCGGCGGGGGTCAATGCCAGCACACAGAGTGATTGTGGTCAGAGTGTTGATTCTAAAGGTGCTATTTCCTCTTCGTTCATATTCCCCAGGGCATGCCAGGCATTCAGTAAAGGTTTGTGGAAGGAATTCGCAATTCATTTCTCTTCCACCCTCTGGCATAGTCGTGGAAAATGTCTCTCAGGCACAGAACATGTTTACCACTTTTGAAATCCTGCTTTGACCCAGCTGCGCTAATATTTGAAATTGATTAAGAACAGGGAGAACAATACAGTCTGTCCTTGTTGCAGGAGAGTTGGTTTTGTGTGAGATCTCTTAACCACCAGTTAACCGGCAGCACGCTTCTCCAAATCTCACAGGACCCCAAAGCTTCTGCTGATCAAGCTCCTGGTAAATACAGGGTGACAGTGCTTTGCCGTCGCTAAAATGTGACAGAGCTCTCTTGGGTTTCAAATGCCAGAGGAGGGCCACAGCTACAGTGTGGTGGGCCACGGAGAAATGTGTCCCGGGGCTGGCCTGACAAAAGGAGAGCCCATTGCGTCAGCTTCGCTTACGTCCAGCCTTTTGTCCCCTCATGAGCAAGTCTGTGCCAAGGGCCACTTGGTTGTCTTGCTGCCTTTCTTCACCGTGTAAATCTGGGTCCTATCGAAGGTATGTTGAGTGCAAAGGGCTTGCCGAGGGGAAATCTCATACGCAATATTGTTTTCCATGAAATGTTCTAACTTTTCATTTGAGGAAATGAAAAAGTATGGGGGAGAAAGGAATATAAAGAAGAAAGGATCATCTGTAATGTTATGACCTTAGAAAAATCCTGTTATGTTTTATCTTCTAGTGCTTTGGACAGATTTTCTTGGCAAAATTACAGTAACTGTATACGATACATATAATTTTGTATACTTTTTTTTTCCTCATGAGTATTTTCCCAATATAAACATTTTGGAAGCATTTTTTAATGCCTACAAAATAGTCTCATCTTTGGATTTTTCCCACATCTATTATCGCTATATAATTAAACATTGCTTTGCTGTGTAAATGTGAGTGAGATATACCGCTTTAATTTTTGATCAAAGAGCGTGAAATATGAGCTGCCGGTTTCCTGAGGACTGGGCCCAGAATCATTTCCACCATGTCCTGTTGGTCAAGCAACCAAGAAATCTAGATTTCAACAGAGAAGAAAATGGACCTCACTTTTTCTTGGGAAGAACATCAAAGAATTCGAGGGCTTTATTTTAAAACTTCCAAAAAGAGGGAAAAAAATGTTTACTTAATCTATGTTTTTATGAAATGTTTATCATTTATCATTTGAGAAGATATCGATGGTGAAACTTTTCATCTAGCTCCCATTCCTGCCCTTAACAGAATCACAGACCAATGGCATCTCTTCCTAACAGAGAAACACTCCAGTGGTCTAGTTTCTTGATGAATACACTTACTTGTATAGAATAACTTTCCAGTCAATCGAAGTTCATATCTTTAGGCATAAATACTTAACTATTTGGGGGCGCCTGGGTGGCTCAGTGGGTTAAAGCCTCTGCCTTCGGCTCAGGTCATGATCTCGGGGTCCTGGGATCGAGCCCCAAATCGGGCTTTCTGCTCAGCGGAGAGCCTGCTTCCCCCTCTCTCTGCCTGCCTCTCTGCCTACTTGTGATCTCTGTCAGTCAAATAAGTAAATAAAATCTTAAAAAAAAAAAAAACTTCACTATTTTGACCGTTCTGTAGAGTGATTACAGGCAAGGTCTTGGAATTATGCCAAGCTTTCCTCAATCCTGGCTGCGGGTGCCAACCTCACCATTTACTAGCTCAGTGACCTTGGGCAAGTTTCTTAACCTCTCACTTTATCTTTTATAAAACAGGGATGAAAATACCCACTTTATAGGTTTGTTTTATAAATCAAATATAGTAATCCACATTAAATATTTAGTGAATCGCTCATGGCTAAGTCTTCAGAAAATAGTTCATAACAAGCATACTTAGCATAAGTTAAACATTGCCCGGAGCAGTACAAAACTCTCACTTTTGAGTAAAAACACCTCAGCCAGGTGTGGCCCGATCCTTGTGAATATCCTGATCGCAGGTCATGACTGTGTGGAGGGTACCCAACGGGCCATCCTCTCTCTCCAGGTGCTGGCCCCTCCCAGGGAAGAGCAGAATTGCCCACTGCCTTCCCAGCCGGTCAGGTCTAGGTGGTGTGCGTGTTCTTCCTGTTTGGAATAGGGCCATGGGGTTGTGTGTTTGAGTCAAGGCGTTCTTACCCTTCCTGGGATTGCTTTGGCCGGAGCGAGCATGGGTATTATGCTGTACACCGGGCTTGAGTGGAAGTATGTACCTCTTTTGGGGAAGTGACGATGTCTACCCAACGCGTCTGTCAGTGAGCAGAGTATCCACAAGAGGAAGTTTGGGTTCAAGAGATGCACATGTCTCTTGTCCAAGTGGTTTGTTCTAATCCCATGAGCATGGTGTATCTTGTAAACGATCATATTTCCATCTCTGATTTAGCTTATTGGAGGTAAAATTATAGCTCATCTCTAACAAGTATCTGGGGCCCTCTGGAACACATTTCCATATGTTCTTCTGTCCCTGGGTCTTTTAGCCCCATTCCCTTGTAGGGCCACCCCCAAGCCCCATGGTTGCATAGGCTGGGTACCCAGGCATCTGGCTGGGAGAACCTGGGGGGAGCTGGAGTCTGTCCCCACCTCATACCCCAAGCTGTGTGCCCTGGTGTGGGGCTCCGTCTCTTGGGTGAAGGTGCACCATTTTGTTCAAATGTATCTCTTATTTCTCCATGTACTTTTTTTAAAAAAGTTTTTATTTATTTATATATTTATTTATTTGACAGAGAGAGAGAGAGACAGCGAGAGAGAGAACACAAGCAGGGAGAGTGGGAGAGGGAGAAGCAGGCTTCCCGCTGAGCAGGGAGCCCGA
>CM052895.1:122681785-122730691 GCA_028534135.1 Potos flavus
TTTTTTTTTTTTTCTTTTTAAAGAAAACAAACTCATCTATCAGTGGAGCATCTTCAAATTATGCCTATATAAATTGTACCTATGGGGCGCCTGGGTGGCTCAGTCGGTGAAGCGTCTGCCATTGGCTCAGGTCATGATCCCGGGGTCCTGGGATCAAGCCTTCCATCGGGCTCCCTGTTCAGCGGGGAGCCTTCTTCTCCCTCTGCCTCCGCCCCTCCCCCACTTGTACATTCTCTCTCTCTCTCTCTCTCTCTCTCTCTCTCTCTTATGCAAGCGCTCTCTTTCAAATCTTAAAAAAAATTAGACCTCTAAACTCCATTTTTCCATAAGGTGAGGGGATTGCAAATGAGCTTATATTTTTTGGAAATTCCTAGTGTCTACGTCCTAGAGCATATATATTCCTATATGCAGAAATCCCAGATTATGTGGCATATGTATGTCTAAACGTGGCTCCCTTTTTCTGAAAAGTGAACAGAATGTTTCTGGAGTAGCTTGTAGCCTAAGTGGCAGATAACTTTCCTTCCAGAGTAATTAAACTGAACATGAATTGTAAGTAGTCATAGTTTGCCCATTCTGAAATATTTTGAAAACTTCCCTTTAGAAGCATATTTGTTTGTGCTAAGGAAGACTTCGAGATGCAGATTTCGTTATAAAAGGAACACACACGTAGATAAAGGATAAACCTAGAATGAGTCTGCTTGCTTGCTGAAACAAGAAGAGATTTGCTTGGTAAAGGAAGACACAACAAACATTGGCACCGACAATAAGAGAAGGAACTGATAATTCCATTTTGGGCACAGCAGAGGGAAAAATGCGCCACTGTTGTGTTCCATGAGGCTAGTGTTAAGAGTTTGATGGCAAATGGCTTTATTCTCTCATGCCATCCCCTGTAAACCAGAAATGGCGCCTAGAGCTCTGAGAAGGATTGTGAGTCCTTGTCGAGAAGGTTCTGGAAAGAGTGTTACGACACATCAGTGTGGTCTGCCGTGCTCGGGGAGGGTGCAGCGGTTGTGTGAGTGAAGCGTAGGGCATCAGGGTGAGGATGGGAGTAGGAATGCAACAATAATCTTTATTAATTTAGATAAACTTGGAAAGACTCAACAAAAAGCTCTCAAAGCTATCGATAGCACCTTGACTTTTTCCTTTCCGTTAGTTATCCGTGTTCTAAAGCTTGAGACCTTAGCAGCTTTACCCGGGAAAAATCTAGGGGTGAGATATGCCTCTTGGCTAAAACCTGGCTAAATTTCTAGAGCAAGGTCTATTTTGAGATTAGAAGGAAACTTTTCTCACTGTAATACTTTCAGTCAAGTCCGGCGTATGTAACAGCGTATGCGCTTAGATTTCCTGTATTATTAGCAGTAGGGCTAGCTTTCATCTGACCACTGTCCGGTGGGTTGGAACCAGGAAGACCTGATGCTGCCAGCTCTGTGTTGGTTTTCTAATCTGGAAAATGGGAGCATTTTACCTGCTTTATCAGTTGAAGTGAGGATTAGTAATAATGTAATAAAACTCCTAATGCATTTCCTAGCATTCAGTACATGCACAATACACCATGGTGGGGGGCGGGGGTTGCAGGTGATCGTGCAGCAGAAGTTCTTGGACTAGCTCCCACTTAGCTGGCCAAGTTAATCAGCAGCTCCCATCACTGCCGCGTAGCCACATGGCTCACGCCCATGATGCCCAGAACCCAGCAGACCCGCGCAGCTCAGGGGCCGCACCTCCCCTGCAGCCTGTTTGTGTAAGTCAGATGTTATCAGGGCACAACCATGCTCTTTCATTTGCATATTGTGTTTGGCTGCGCCCCTGCTCGAATGACGGAGTTGCTCTCTGGCCCTTTACAGATGTCTCCTCTGGTCTGTATCTGCTTCCACCATTTGGGCTGTGTTCCTACCAAGTCAGCTTGCGTATTCTCCAGTCTCTCCATGCACATTGTGGTTGCCAGGGTAATTGCACCATTTTAATGACAAATTATGTAAATGGATGAAATAAGAGATCAAAGGGGTATCCTTACAGGAGATTCAGCTGCTTCTTCTCAAACACTCAGTTTCCCTTCCTCTAGGAACAGTGTCTCAACTGGCGGATGATGACTGCCAGTCATTGAAGTTCATTTCCCGGGCTCTCTTGCAGCTATGCATGGCCCCTGAACTTGTTCCAGCCAGCAGGAGGTGGATGGAAGCTTTGTATGCCTCTCGTAGGCATGACCTTTGGGAAAGGAGTGCTCTCTGCTTCCCTCTCCCCTTCCTGCTGGCTACCACGTGGATGGTGACGTGGATGGCGTGGCGGGAGCCATGGTAACTGTCTTGGCCCATGCAGTGAAATGCGATGTGGAGACTGTCTGAGCCAAAAGATACAAAGAGCTTAGTTCTACGTTATGGAGATGCTGTGTGAGCCCTGGGCCCCTACGCCCTGGTGTCCGCGAGGGAGAAATGAACTGCTCTTGTTTAAACACTGTCACTTTGACATTTGGTAGACTAAGTGAACTTATATCCTGAGACAACTGTTTACCCCTGTGAAAACGAAGTTGCATGCATTGGAGAGAGCAAGGGAAGTTGCTAATACTGCTTTAAAAAAACAAGTGGACAAACAACTTAAAATTAGGTTGGTGAGGGATGAGCATAAAAATTGAGAATGATCCTTTATGCGAAGTGTCCGCACTTCTTAAATTCTTGCTCCTCTTTCAAGAAATTGTAACTAGAAATCATGGCTAATTCTTGGGGGTGTCTTTTATGCAAGAACACCAGTCTTGGTTCCAAGCCTGAAGTTATTTGGCAATTTTATAACTCCCCGGCACATAGAGGTAAGCTCGTATTTACTGGATTGAGCGGAATGCCCCCAGCCAGCATTCAGGTTGTACCCAGAATCTAAGAACAGTTATACCAACTTTTCATTAATATGGTTTAGAATTCATAGATAGGGGCACCTGGGTGGCTCAGTCGTTAAGCATCTGCCTTCGGCTCAGGTCATGATCCCAGGGTCCTGGGATCGAGTCCCACATCGGGCTCCCTGCTTGGTGGGAAGCCTGCTTCTCTCTCTCCACTCCCCCTGCTTGTGTTGTCTCTCTCTCTCTCTCTCTCTCTGTCAAATAAATAAATAAATCTTTAAAAAAAAAAAAAAGAATTCCTAGATAATCTATGCCATCCTAGGGAAGGGGCAGAAGATGTTATCTAATCCTGAAAGAGCAGCTTAAAAGTGTTATTACGGTTATTGCAATAAATAAGGATGGGATAAGATAGCCCTTTTAAACCCCGTGATGCAAATCTGAGAAAGGAAGATTTAAGCACTCCCAGGTAATTAGGCCCTGACATTTACAGCACCCACTGATTTGGGGAAATATACCTTTACATCCTCTTGTGATCTCCAGCAACATGTTCCCGATGAAATAAATCATAAGTTCCTGGTTGGACCAAACAACAGAATTTCTAGTTGTGTGTTTTACTGACTCTACAAAAGCAAATGAAGGCTGCAATGTGACAGAGCCTGCAGAAGGGCAGGCTGGCAGGGCGCCCGGAAATCAGCGACCCCTTCTAAAGGAGGGACAGAATTCCTTACCTGGCTGTCAGTTTCTCCATGGCAAGACGATAAGCATTTCACATACCCTCCCCAGCTCAGACATGGAAGTAGACTGGGCCCTTCTCAGCTGATTAGGAGGCCTGTTTGCTGGGAACAGCTTCTGGCCTGAGATCTAGCACTTGGACTTGAGTACCAGACGTGTCCCCGATTGCCACTGTCTGTCCAAGATTCTCTTTCCCATCGATATCCCCAGGGGTGTTTTAAGGGATATCGCCAGCTTTAAAGAGTCTTCTCTCAAGTTAATACAAATTTCTAGGCATGTTCTTGATGTGAGAACATAGATGTTGTTTCTTTAACAGCAGTAGAGGACTTACTCAGGGTTTCCGGAAAGTCAGCTTTGCGCGTAAACCTGGGAATGGACAGACCCCTTCCGGAGTTTAAAATCCTTGAGCAGAAGGTATTGACTGTCCCGTCCAGCAGCACTCCACTTCGTGTCCATGGACCCTCTGATTTCCTGAGATATCCCAAAGCTGGGCATGATCCCGAAAGGGATCCCAAGAAACCCAAGTTCCTTCTGTGAAGGAGTCAGGCCTCCGAGTAGCCTCCCCAGGACTTCTGTGTTCACCGTGCCACTGGCCTGTGTGTTGTTATAGCCCCTCCATTCTTTAGCCATAATTCATTAAAAGAATGTTAATTTCATTTGCTCTTGTGATTCTGAAGACTTGATTCCTAACTGAATTCAGAGAGTCATTTCATTCCTGGCCTTGCTGACTATATGTTCAAAGTGAACTTAATTTTTAGGTGAACCAAATCATATACTTAGCATCCGAGCTGTGTGCTGGCTATGCTGTGTAGACGGGTCACCCAGACCACGCTGGACCTGGATAATTTTATTAAAGATGGCACAGATTCGAAAGTACAAGGCCTTTTTCGTGTATAACACGAGGAATAATGGCATATATCTTTCTTTAAAAACAACTCGTTTTTATAGAAGCCAACATTTTGGTGAGCCATTTTTTCCATTTCTTGAAAATGCACTATGGTAACACGAGCTAGAAAATAAAGAGAAGAAATGTGCGTGATAGGTTCGATTCTGATGAAAATATAGAAAGCATAGAATATCTTTCAAGGCAATGGTTAAATGATATCTGTCCGTCTGTGTCTTTCATTGCATGTTTATTTAAAATAGTCTTTGTGTAGTTCATAGTAACCGGTGATTTTCTTTGGCCCTCTGGCTCTATTGGCTAAATTTTGGCTGTGGCAATTTCCCTGAGGACCTTTATGGCTCTCACCTAAGGTTATGAGCTCCCAAGTAGGTCAGGATGAAATGTTTAGCACCACTTAATTGATCCACTTAGCTGGGTGGAGACAACCTTTGGAATGTCCAGGCCCAGTTACATGTGATTTCCCGGTAGTTTGGTCCTTGTGGTCTGGATAGTTCTCCGGTAGGGACAGCAAATGACTGAGCTAGACCAAAGAGCTATTCATCTTGCTAAAGGATCTTATCAAGTCTGCTTCACAAACCTAAATTATGAAGTGCAAGCAGAAAATGGAATACTACTAAAAAAGAACACGCAATCATAGTAAACTATGCAACACACTTTGCTGACCAGTAAACAAGGACCTGGAGTGAGACGAGTAAGGGGCACGGGTAGAACATCGTGCCAGAGGGATGTGCGCTAGGTGTGAACATGCGCGTCACTTTGCGTGACATCTCAGGGAGTGAAGATGACGTCCTAGAAATGGCGAGAATATCGGGCAAGCAGCTGCCCTCCAGCTTACTGGCTTGGCCGCTAACCCACACAGGAAGCACGCGTGGCCGCCATCGGGTTCTCCCGCACACCACAGACAGAAGCGTGAACTGTAGAGGCAGAGATGAATGTCTGCAACAAGTAAAAATGAAGGAGGACAGAGTGGATGGGGGGGCCTCTCACCGGCATCGTAAGGTTCAGCCCAGATCATTCACATCGCATTTATTTGCACCGAATTACATTTCATGGGAGAACGCTAATTTTTAAAAAATAAAGTTTCCTGAGGACATTAATAATGTGAATGAAAACGAAGTATTGGAGGAACTCCTTAAATCTTTCTACATGAAATACACAAAGATTATTATCTAATGACTGTTCATTAGAAATTCATCACAGGGCACCTCCTTTTCAGATTATTTGCCCAATTCCTGTTGCTATGACATGCGTCTGAAGAAGTGGGGGGAAATGCCTTCCTGTGGAAACTCTCTCTTAGGTTGGATTAATTCATCGTCATAATTTTGTTTTCCTAGAGAACCCATCAGTAGGAGATCCAACTTCTTTGGCATTTGTCCTTACTCCATACTGTCAGCCACTGTGCCCCCTCCTGGGACAAAGACACCTCCAGGGGAACACATTTCAGGCACATATCCACTTCATCTACTTCTGTCTTCTCTCTCACACACCCTTCTGCCTCACGGATATTCTTTCGAGATCTGCACAGCATATCAGGAAGGTAAGCTCCATCATCCCCTTTCTTTCTTTTCTTTTCTTTCTTCCTTCCTTCCTTTCTTTCTTTCTTTTAAAGATTTATTTATTTTAGAAAGAGCACGATTGAGGGAAGGGGCAGAGGGAGAGAGAGAAAAGCAGGCCCCCCTTCCCCCCCACAGAGCACAGAGCCTGATGCAGGGCTCGATCTCACAACCCTGAAATCATGACCTGAGCTGAAATCAAGAGTCAGATGCTTGACTGACTGAGCCACCAAGGAGCCCCCATCCTCCTAGTTTGTGCCCTCCACACCCCCAGATACATGCCCGTCTTCCTTGCGTGCTGTTGTTGAGTACTGCGTTATACTCATTTACCGTGAATGGTAGCTTAGTCTCAAAATCTGCTTTTTTTAAACAAGCATTAAGACATCATAATGAGGGGCGCCTGGGGGGCTCAGTCATTAAGCGTCAGCCTTCGGCTCGGGTCATGATCCTGGCATCCTGGGATCAAGCCCCGCATCAGGCTTCCTGCTCGGTGGGAACCCTGCTTCTCCCTCTCCCACTTCCCCTGCTTGTGTTCCCTCTCTCGCTGTGTCTCTCTCTGTTTAAATAGATAGATAGATAGATAGATAGATAGATAGATAGATAGATAGATAGATAAATCTTTAAAAAAAAAAAGGACATCATAATGAGATTCTTATATTTTCTATGACTGATAAGAAAGATCCCTTTGGTAAGGGGATGTTCCTTTAAAAGCCACTGATGTCCTTCAGTGATCGACTTATATATAAGCAGGAGAGATGTATTCTTTAAAAGGACTGAGGTGGGAACATGGCCTATAATTTAATGGTCCAGCACCTTGAATGAATATCTCAGTGACAGATAGACACTTTAGTTTGCCACTCCAGGGTATCCCCTTTATCACAACAAATTCTCCAAGCAAAATTCATTTTAATTGGCTTTCATAATAAGAGCACTTGGGAGAAACTTGATCATTCAGTCTGTCCGGCTCGTGTCTATGTATTCAGGCCCAGTGCAACGGGTGGGTCTCTAGAAAACAAAATTAGGAACTGTATTGTTTTTGTTTTAATTTTTATTTATGTGTTTGAGAGAGAGAACGAGAGAGTGCATGAGAGGGGAGAAGGTCAGAGGGAGAAGCAGACTCCCCTGGGAGCTGGGAGCCCGATGCGGGACTCGATCCTGGGACTCCAGGATCATGACCTGAGCCGAAGGCAGTTGCTTAACCAACTGAGCCACCCAGGCGCCCAGGAACTATGTTGTTAATAACGATGTTTGTGCCGTAAGAAACATATTCTTCAGTATGGTCACAGAAATTTCCGTTTCCTGTAACTAGGCCAAAGAAACAGGGAAGGGACATTTGCTCCTGACTCCAACTACAGTGAATTCTAGATTGTACTTCACTGGAAATTGTGAGTCCCAAGTAGAATGCAAAGGAAGGCTTAGATCTGAATTAGCAAACTTGCCTCTCGGCCACAATTTCTGTTTCCCTTGCGGAATGTTTCTTGACCCTCAGATGTGATTTGTCATTTAGGGATAAAGTAGAAACCTTGTCTTCCCTCAAGGATCATGACTGAAGCACGTCTTGGCATTCCGAAAGAAAGGGAGTTTAATCTCCTACCTGTCTAAAGTGGGTGCTTGTTCCGAGCTAGTAATGGAATTTAAATTGTTCATGCCCGGGCTGCCGAAAGTCTGCTTGTTGAAAAGCTAACAAAATTAAGAACGCCGAAAAATAACGTCTAACTGGCATGTGTTCATGGAAATCCGAATAACACAAGAAGCTGTGTGATGGCGGTTGAGCGCCAACCTTCTGGAGGGTCTTGGTGGACTGGACGCACTGACCATCTCCGCTCCCGGGGAAGAGAGAGGAGAGGAGAGAGCGCTTAGATCAAGCTGGAGGGGGAAAGGAGCAGTTTCGTACAACAACTGATATCTGATTCCTTTGAAACTTGGTATAAAAAGAGAGCCCCAAATAGAACACCAGGTTGCCCCGAGGAGGGCGAGGCTCAGCTTCTCAGGCCAGCAGAAGCTGGAGCGCAGGGGGCGCCTCCTGGTCTCCGGCCACGGGAGGACTCGCTCACGTGGTTTATTGGTCTGGGGAAGGGAAGGTTTCAAGTTGAGTGCTATGTAATTTCTTAATCTCATGTTTGCTTATTTAATCCTCCAGTTGACACATCTTATTTGCTTTGTCATGTTCTAATTCTGTGACTGTGCAGAGAAACAGATGTCTGTTTTTGTTTTGTTTCTCTGCAGACACACACGCAAACACACATGCCCATATATCCAATGTATATGGATACATTGTATCTATGTAATGTGGATACATTAATCCAATGTATCCACAGGATTAAGAAAAATTCTAACACATTGCACTAAGAAATGTTAAAATCTGTAACTGGATAGCCACTGACCTTTCTAAGAAAAATTCGACAGGCATTAACCTCAACAGATGTTCTCTCCCAGCAGAGAGCATGAGACCGTTAGTCACTAGCTGAGAATGAAAAGCTACAGAGGGCTCCAAGCCCAGGCGTATTTATAGGGGTGAGGGTTGAAGGAGTTGTGTGTCATGGTTGCTAGGGGACAACTTAGGTTACAACTGATCCTTTATTTAAAAGCTTGTCAGTATGGGATGTTGACATAGTTAATTTTCTGAAAACTGTTGTTTCGTTTCTATTTCCAAATCCTATAAATAAAAATAAAAACCAATAGTGTGACATAAGGTATACTCTCTGGGGGTAGGAGTAGTGTGACAGACTCCTAAACATCTTTCGAAAGGAGTGTTGTAATATGGGTTCCTGGAGATATGGAAAATCTAAAAAGTGATTAGAAATGTGCATGCAACGTGTGTGTCTGTGTGTTTCAGAGGAAACAATATCTGAAAATGTTTTCCACTGAATTGCGGTTGCCTGACAAAAACAAAAAGGGACTCCTTTTTCTCTATCCCACGTGAAGGTGGGATATTCGTTGATCTTTGCATTCTGACCCATTCAGCTGGATGGGGCCCCAAGTCCTGGTCTCCGAGGGTGTCACAAATGCTCTGTGTCCTGCGAGGGTCATGTCTGTAGAAGGTATTCATGGATTCGGGGATCCCCAGGGAGAAGTCAAACATTAGGACCCAAGTTTTGCCAGAAGGAATTCCACACAAAATACTGATTTCCAGTTCAGAATGCTTCTTGGAATAAATGAGACATATTTACTCTACTTGCCTAATTTTTTTGTTTTTTGGTTTTTTTTTGTTTTTTGTTGTTGTTTTTTTTAAAGATTTTATTTATTTGACAGACAGAGAGAGATCACAAGTAGGCAGAGAGGCAGGCAGAGAGGGGTAAGCAGGCTCCCCGCGGAGCAGAGAGCCCGATGCGGGGCTCGATCCCAGGACCCTAAGATCATGACCTGAGCCGAAGGCAGAGGCTTTAACCCACTGAGCCACCCAGGCGCCCCTCTACTTGCCTAATTTTGAAGGCAAAAAAAATTTTATATATGCCTTTTGAAACTATTCCATATATATGAAAGTTGGTCTCCAAATTTGAGGGCCCTTTGTTGTTTTGTATATATTTACACATCTAAAGGAATCCATGCTAAGTATTGCTGATCTATAATGTACAGAAACATCCAGATAAGTCAATAAAAATCACGCGTGGTCACTGAATACCCACAGCTAATTCCTTCTGGTATTTTCTTCCTTTAATATTCTTTATTGCTTACGCTTATTCAATATTTTATTGCCTCATAGATGTCAAGCTCTGTCAGCTGCTGAAGACAGAGCCGTGCCCTTGAATTCCTTTACAGAATTTAAAGTCTAATGGGGAAGTCAATATGGCAGACATGAATTAACAACAATTGATAATTGCTACAAAAGAAAATGAGAAGATGCCATGGCTGTCAGCAACAGCTCCTCACCCTGTTTTCTTTTGGGTAAACTGGAGGGACTCCAGTCCCTGCCTTGCAGGTGTGGTGCTGATGCGGGGCAGGGTGGGGCTACGGGGGCGAGGACTCGGTGAGAAAATGACAGAGTGCTTAATACTGAGTGTCCAGCGCAGGAAGGCTCAGCCTTCAGGAAACACGGTCATGACTATCATTGCCACACACTGGATCCCTTTGTGGAGCCTGCCTTAGAAACAGCCGAGGTCGTGGAGACAGAGGACAGGCTCCTGAACTCCTTGGTCCTCCGCTTCACCTGGGAACCAGAGCTGCTTTTTAGAATTTTTATTCTATAGCTTGGCGTCCTTCCCTTGTTACAGCTCTGCTGTGCTTCCCAGCTCGTCTCTGACACGATCCCCATGTTCCAGTCCAGAGTCTTCTCCCTGTATCTCACTGCACATCATGTATCACCCTATCTGTATTCTTTCCATTTTACTAAACTTTGTCTCCTGAATAAAACTATGTCATACTTGGGCGCCTGGGTGGCTCAATCTGTTGAGTGTCTGCCTTCAGCTTAGGTGGCGATCCCAGGGTTCTGGGATCGAGTCCTGCGTCAGGTTCTCTGCTCAGTAGGCAGTCTGCATCTCCCTCTGCCCCTCCTCCTGCTCGTGCTCACTCACTCTCTCTCTCTCTCTCCCTCTCGCAAAAATAAATAAAAAATCTTTAAAAAACTGTGTCATACTGACCTCAATAATCTTATTCCATAACTCTTTTTAAATAGTTGTTTCTCCCTCATAATTTAAAACATATTCTACTTCTCCGCTGCCCCTACTGAAAAATATAGCACTTTATATTGGGTCGGAAATGCCCGAAGCCAAACTGAAACCAGCTTAAGCAAAAGGGAATGGGCTTCCGCAAAGGGATGTCCACAGATGGCATCTAAAGCTCCAGAAGTAGGCAAAAGGATTGGAGTTTGGATATATTTTTAAAAATCTATTTTTTTTTTGGTTTAGAAAAATTACTTTCAGTTATAAAAAATACTTCTGACTTCAGTTCCCGAGTATATGCTAAAAAGATCCATTGTCCTGTAAAGCGTGTGATAATGTCAAGGAAGTCTTGGCTTCTCCTTGCACATCCAACCCCCAACTTTAAGTTCTCTTTCTTCCCCAATACCCATAGACACAAGTACATGTCATTTTATACAGGTCAGTTTCACATATCACGAGTGTGTGTGTCTGTGTAATTGTTTTGGGGTCACGTGTAAGCTTTCACGTACTGGTAGAAGCATCACGAAAAGCCCAGAGCCAGGAAGGGAGCCTGACGGCAGGTTCTCTATACTCAGCGTGGGTTTACTGAGATGAGCGGAAGGGAAATGGTACAGAGAGAGGTTATGTGCCTGATTCATTCATTTGTTCAGCCTGATATTTTCTAGTGCTCAAAGACTCTTTGGGCAAGAGAGATGAAGCAGGCTCTTACACATGCTCTTACTGAATTATAGTCTACTTTTAAAGAGCACGGGAGTGTCCCCATTTCTCAGTCTTACAGAACCCCCTAATGGAGGAGACTGTGTGCTGCTCTCAGAAACTAAAGTGCCTTCAGATTTCATTTTTGTGGCCACTAAACTGTACAGAGACAAATTTGACTTTAAATAGAAAATTTAGACATGATTTATGAATATGGTTTTTTAAAAGGAAAAAAGTACACAATAATTTAAAAGCCAGATGCGAAGTAACATAAAATTCAGACCCCAGTTTGAACATGTGAGTTACTTGGTTCTTAACACAACTCCTCGTCATTTGTATTCCTACAAATGACACAGTGAGATTGCTTTCAATCAGTCTGATCCTCTTGGAGCTTGCTTTTAAGGCTTTCATGATCAGAGCAGCATTTAGTCGAGGACTAATTATTCTGCTACCGAGGCAAGACCCTTCTGAGAATTCTATCTGATGTCTGTGAATTCTGAGGTTTTCAACTCTGGTCTGTGAGGCCGGGCATCATTCCCAGCCCTGCGTGAGCGCAGGACTCTGCTCCTTGTTGTCCCTTCTCTGGATGGTTCCTGGCCCCCAGGTCCCTCGTGCACCTTTACCGTGGCCCTCGGCTGAAGACCTGGATCCCAGCACGTGGCCAGGGGTCTCTCTGCAGGCCCGACTGCCCCACACTCTGTCCTGCCATCTCTAGCCTCTTTGGTCTTCAGTTTGGACCCTGAGTTCTGTCTCCTCGGCTCAGGTGGTCCCTGGGATGCACTGGGTTACCCTTCCCTACTCTGTGGCCTGGAAACTTAAGGCCACTGGATGATCACAGGACTCACCACTTTGCAGAGATCAACACCCTTTCTTTGAGCCCAGGATGCTGAAGATCGTCGTTCCCTATATTTTGTCTTCCTTCCTTCCTTCCTTCCTTCCTTCCATTTCTTCCTTCCATTCCTTCCTTCCTTCCTTCCTTCCTTCCTTCCTTCCTTCCTTCCTTCCTTCCTTCCTTCCTTTCATTCTTTCCTTCCATTCCTTTCTTCCATTCCTTCCTTTCATTCCTTCCTTCCACTCCTTCCTTCCGTTGTTGTTGTTTCAGATAGGAGGGCAGATTGGATCCCCCATATATCATCTTGCCTAAAGCCAAGTCTCCTCTTGTCTCTATTTTCGAACCAGGAATTCTATGTAACTTTCTCTTGGGGTGTTTCTTGCAGTCACTCTTTGGGTAAGAAATACTTGCCTCAGAATCACTTGGGGTGGTCATTAAAGATGCAGATTTCTGAGCTTTACCCCAGGCCTGCTCCATCAGAATCTCTAGAGTGAGGTCCGGAAGGCCACTGTTTAAACAGTGCCCCCGGGGGTTCACACACACTCAATTTGGGAAGTGCCTAAAGGGATTCATTTGGCCAGATCACCTAATGTGTATATTTAAATGCATTCTACCAGGGATATGGAGGCAGAAAGAAGGGATGTTGGTTTCCAGTTCCACTGGAAAGCCTCAGCTCCCTTTGTGATGAAGTGAGGCTGCTCGTCTAAGGAGCCATCCTCCTCATTTTTATTCTCCTTGGACTCTCACAGGCAAGTAAAACCATAAATTCCTCAGCTGCTGAAAAAGCACTTCACTGGGCTCAAGGTTCTTTGGTAAATAATTGCTTACTTTGACCATGCAGAGTGTCCTTTGCTAAAAATCTGTCCCTTAGTTTTTGTTGAGAAGAAGATGGTAACAAAATGGAATCTGCCAAGGCCTTAGTTTCGGGAGCTTTTTTGGAAAGCCCTGCATGTCTGCAGTTTGAAAGCCACGAGGGGGGCAGGGAGTTGTGAACATGAACTGGATTCACCAAGAGTGTGGGAAGTTGGGGATAACTGTCACGAGGGAGGGACTCTTAACTGGTCCTTATCTTGTGGCTGGAGTGTGCGGAGTTTCCTTCCTTAACGAGGGTGGGAGTGACAGAGAAAGCGGGAACCAGGGAGGGGGTGAAGGGGAAGGACCAAAGGCCCTTACTGGAAAATGCATGTTCTCTCTGAAACTAAAGAGGAAAGAGATAAACCCTGGATTATGATACTGAAGCCATTGGTAATTTTCTCCCTCAGATGAACGTCAATCATAGAAGACTCAGACTCTTTGGTTAAGAACTCAGTAAAGCTTCAAACTGTTTTAAGCCTCCTTTTATTGTTAGCTGGGCCTTACATTGCATCTTGATCAGCGCCAAGGATGGTGGGAAGACCGCCACACGCCATGTAAAAGATCTGTCTCCCCAGCATCATCCGATATTCACAGGAGATCCTTTCTCTGGTTATGTGTTCCCCAGACGAGGCTCTCCAGGAAAACCTAGAGTTTCATGATGGAGCAACTGTGTGTGTGTGTGTGTGTGTGTGTGTGTGTGTGTGTGTGTGTGTACGTCATCTGTATTAAAACATCTACTAGCCACCAAGCGAGAATCTTAGTTTCCACTGAGTGTTTAGATTCTGCACACGAAGCGATCTTTTGTTCCTGGAAAGGGTGGGTCCTAACTGATGCCATGTGGGTATTGGTCAGTCACGCCTCAATCCTCCTGACTCTGGAAAGGAGTGAGAAGGAACATGGAATGTTCTTCCTTGTCCTAAATTATATGTAGACTTTTCCCAGGAGGTTATTGAATTTCCATTCTTTGAAGAGAGAATGACTGGAAACCGGGAGTCTTGGCCTCAGGTCTTGGCTCTGCCCTGAACTAGCTCAGAAAACTTGGGTTTCACTTTCCTCATCCACAAGATAAGACTGAAAAGCTGACATCCAATGTCCTATTTCATTCTGAATTATTCAACTATATTAGATCTTATTCAATTGTATGTTAATGTACCTATGTTCCCTGAATTGAAATGTGAGGACATGATCCACATTAATGGTAGACTGTATACAATGGGAGACTGTAGAAATGTATGTTCCAGTGGGACTCAGAATTATTTGCTCAACAGTTTAAAACTATTACGAAACTCCCAGAGTGACTCTTCTGGATCATGTATTTTTTTAAGATGTATTTATTTATTTGAGAGAGACGGAGCATGTGTGCACACACGCATAAGAGCATGATCAGGGTGGGGGGCATAGAGAGACAGGGAAAGATTCTCAAGCGGATTCATGCTGAGTGCAGGGGTTGTCGCGGGATTTGAACTCACGACCCTGAGATCACGACCTGAGCTGAAACCAAAAGTCCGATGCTTAACCGACTTCACGACCTGAGCTGAAACCAAAAGTCCGATGCTTAACCGACTTCGCCACCCAGGTGCTCCAGATCCATATTTCATTTAAAGTTAGAGGGGGATCTCTTTTTTGCTTTTGATTTGGATTTTTTTTTTTTAGCTGTACATATTTTCTTTAAATTTTATTCAATGCAATCTATACATTTTTTCTCAAAGATTGACTATGTTTTTGAACATTTACTATTCTTGCCAAAACCCCTCTGGTTGGATAATATTTTCATGCTTTACACAATGGATTCCTCATTTCTGTTTGTGATTGTAATAATAATTCAAAAATCAGTTAGACTTATTTAAGGTTATTGTGTTAATATAAGTAACCACGGAATTTTTTGTCCTAAGATACTATCACATAACGGCCTTTTCCAAAGGGGAGGAATTTAATATAAATAAGAGTGTCCTTGTATGGCTATGAAAATATTTACCTGTTGAATGTTCTGTTTCTTCTTCCCACCAAGGGGTGGTGTTTGTAGACAGGAGAGGGACAATGCTATAGGTATCCACTTTGTGCTGGTTGGAAATAACAATAGGAAACACACTGAGTATAATGTGAGACACAAAGGGGGAACTGGATAGCTTTTTATTGAATAGGTGAATAAGGATGGATGCATGCCGAGGTTTCTTCTTATCCACTTTGAATCCCACTATGAAAATAGGTAAGATCCTTAAATGTAAAACAAAATTTTTAGTTAATTCATTGTGATATGTATTAAGCACCTTAAATATGTATTAAGATATGTATTAAGCACCTTAAAGTATGAAGACTTCACCATGACATTATCTCTATAGAGATAACTTAGGTAATTTTAGATAATTTAGTATTAGACTAGGCTCCTTTCTGATTTTAGGGTATTTACTTACTAGAATAGTAAATAGTAAACATGTATACAAATTAGTAAATAGTATATTTTGTATACATAGTAAACATGTATACAAAAATAGTAAATAGTAAATATGTATACAAATGTTGTGTCACATCTGAGATAGGGATCCTAAAGGTAGTATTAGAACAAGGTTTCAGCATCTATAAAGTACAGCTTACTCAGAAACGATGTTTCATGGCTTTAGCTAGCAGTAATATTGTTTGCTTCACAAATAAACTGAGGCAAAAACTTAAGTAATATGTGTATATAGAATGTGAAGTGAAATATACTCATGTAAGAATATTATTAAATAAAAATCATGATTATACATTTAAGTATCAAGAAATTTTTATTATTTGATTTTTTTTTTAATTTTATTTATTCGAGAGAGAGCAAGAGAGAGAGAGAGAGCTTGAGCAGGAGGAGGGGCAGATGAAGAGGGAGAAGCAGGTTCCCCGCTGAGCAGGAAGCCCCACACGGGGCTCGATCCCAGGGCCCCAGGATCATGACCTGAGCCGAAGGCAGAAGCTTAACTGAGTGAGCCACCCAGGCGCCCCCCAGCAAATTTTTAAATAAAGGCCCTGTGTGTGTGTGTGTGTGTGTGTGTGTGTGTGTGTGTGTGTGTGGCTTTAAGGACAGTAATAAGTCAGTTTGCATGTATCCATCGTCTAAGTTAAGAAATAGAACAGGACCAATACTCAAGAAGCCTCACTGTGATGCCTCGTGGTCTCATTCCCTACACACCCCTACACCATCCCTGCCTGAGGTAACCCTTTTCGGGAATCGTGGGTGGTGGTGGTTGTTTTTAATCATTTCCTTGTTTAAATGATCTCTTGGCTTAGCATGACTCTGAGCCTTATAATAAGGAAATCATAGTATATGTATTCTGTGATTTTTTTTTTCTCTCAATATTATGATTCTGAGGTTCATCTACAAACACGGAGTTCATTCATTTCCACTGCTATTTCATCTTTCATTGCCTGAACACAACTCACTTTATCTGTTCATTATCCTGATGAAAATATTCTTAGATTTGTTTCAAAATATGAAATGTTCGTTTATTCCACTTGAATCATTCCGAAATAAGTTTTTCATTGACTTCTGCCAGACTTGTATTTGCCAGACAGTTCAACCAAATCTTAAATAGTACTCAATATGCACAGAGAGCAGAAATTAAAATCTGTATTGCTGTCAACTATATGATCCCAGTAAATGGAACTGTCCTAGCCAGTTTGGCCTGTCCTAGCCAGTTTGCAGTAAGTTGTTCTCAGAAAGGAGGCCACAGGGCGCCTGGGTGGCTCAGTCAGTTAAGCATCTGCCTTCAGCTCAGGTCATGGTCCTGGGGTGCTGGGATAGAGCCCCATGTGGGGCTCCCTGCTCAGCGGAGAGCCTGCTTCTCCCTCTGCCCCCCCACTTGTGTTCTCTCTCCCTCTCTCTCTCAAATAAACAAAATCTTAAAAGAGGAGGCCACAATTTAATAATCTTATTATTTCCTTTGCCACTTGCAGTTTTTGCCCTCCTGTTCAAAATCTTTTCCCATGAAGCAGACCTAATGGCAAGATTTTGTTACAGAGAGTGGCTTCCTATCCATGAGCTTCGTGTTTCCTTTAATAGGTCTGGAATCGTTCATAAGTTATGCAAAGCTAATGCTAAATTTGGTCACCAATGAAAACAGGCTGACTTAGTGATTCAAGAGAGGGGTAGAGTTAATGGATACATAAACCACTCCCCGACAACTGAACATCCCCAAAAGTTCATTTCTTACGACAGTCGGGCAATCATTCGGCAAGTATCTACCTCACGGAACAGCATCAGCTTGGAGAACTGGTAGCTCAGAGACTCTCTGGCAGAGCATGAGTTGACTCTGACAGAATAAAGACGAAGGAAAGTGATAATCAGTTGTTTTTTTTTTCTATTTTAATGCTATTGCTTTCATTTAAATATAACTTAAAATTATATTTTAAAAAAAGGAAATTTAATGATCTAATCTACAAATTGTCTTAGTGTTCAAGGTATATTAAAAAGAAATAGCAGCAGCTAGGTGCGGAGTTGGTTAAACATCCAACTTGGTTTCAGCTCAGGTCGTGATCTCAGGGTCATGGGATCGAGCCCCGTGTCAAGCCCCACAACAGGCTCCATGCTCAGCGTGGAGTCTGCTTGGGATTCTCTCTCTCCCTCTCCCTTTGCCCTTCCCCACCCCCCACACACGGTTTCTCAAATAAATCAATTAAAATTTGTAGATTAGATAATTAAATTTCCTTTTTTAATATAATTTTAAGTGATATTTAAATCCTTAGAAAGAGTAGAAACCACATGTACACAGTCTCTGGGGAGTTGAGCATCTAAGGGCCAAAGAAACTTTGATTTGTCTTAGGACTACTGGATTTGAATCCAGAGATCGTCATACTCTGATTCTCTTGTAATTGTAGCTTATATGATAGGTCACTAATGATCTTTGTCTTCTACTAGAAACATCCATTTATTGCAGTATCCTTAGTTCTATGGCAGTGCCTTCCACGTGGTAGGCACTAACAACTATCTATTAAATGAATGAGTTTGGGGGCCCTTGATAGAGCTTGTTCGAACTGGTATATTTTTGTGAGGAGTTAGTATTGCAACAGTAGGATTTGAACTCGGTATCATTGTGATTTTAAGGGAATGCCCTGTGTTTGCATGTCTTCCTCCTGGAGAGATGGTTACTGGTTTTAGCTTATCGAAGTTCCTGTGCGAAAATGAGGGCAGAGACACAGAGCACATGCATGACACAGGCATCACACTCAACATGTTCTATGATGATGGCTGGGAGAAGATACAGTAGAAAAATACAAGGTATTTTGAGACCCTGTTGAGTTTAACGGTTTCCTATTGAGTTGACGAACTATAAAATATATTGAGAAGGCATTGCCATTGATAAGGATGATGATGATTAGAAGATCAATGCCAAGGTTTCTCTAAAAGCACTGTGGCTTCCCTATCCTTAAGGTTTCATACATTTCTAACAAGTCCCTCCTGGCCCGGGATAATTAGGTCCCTGTCCCACCTTCTGAGCTTCATGCAGCATTACTCTTCTGGCTGACATCGTCTCTGCTGGAGCCACACGTGGGGCTCCAGAGAATAGTGCTGGTAGCTCCTTCTGGCTCCAGGCCCTCTGCATATGTTGTACACTTTTCTATCTGGAACTCTTCCAAGCCCTTGGGATAGACTCTGCTCATCCAGATTTTGGCATAAAAGTAACTTCTTCAGAGATGTCTCAAAGCCCCCACCCTATACTTCACTCTCAGCTGTTCCTTCATTATAATGTGCAGCGAGCTGTTTAGCCTGTATCTCTTCTCTTGGCACGTGAACTTCAATAGGCAGGTATCTGGCTTATTCACCTCTGAATTCACAGGGCTTTTCCAGAGAGTGTGGCCAAGAGCAGGTGCTCAATAAACACTCGCTGAAGCAATGAATGTTAAATGAATCATCAAAAGTGCAGCTAAAATTTTTTGTTTTCTTTTTCTCTCTTTAGCTGGGAAGTTATCAATTCCAAACCAGATGAAAGACCCAGGTTCAGCCACTGTATTGCAGAGTCATGGATGAATTTCAGCATATTTCTTCAAGAAATGTCTCTTTTTAAACAGCAGAGCCCTGGCAAGGTAAGTTTTCCAGCACAGGAGAATTACTGTGTTTTACAATGTGCAATAAATTGGAAATGAATGAATTAACCTATTTTATCAGCGTATAAGGGTTCTCCAATCCTGGATATAATATACTAGGAGCACATGCCATAAAAGCTGTTATTAGCGAGGTTCAGAAATGTGAGTGTGTTAGCACTAGAAAATCCTCAAACTTATATTTCAGGATTGGATTGGTTTTCTAACCATTGGTTTTCTACATACTTATCTAACTCATTAACAAAAACGGTGCTTGGTCTTGATATCAGCCAGACCAAGGAGAAAAAAATACCTTATGAAGAATCTCAGTTTAAAAAAAGACACATAAATGCAGAGAACAAACTGGTGGTTGCCAGAGAGAAGAGGGACAGGGCAATGGGCAAAACAGGTGAAAGGGATTAAGAGGTACAAACTTCCAGTTACAAAAGTCACCACCATGTTGTACACCGGAAACTAATACAATGTTACATGTCAACTCTACTTCAATTTAAAAAAAATAAGTCATAGGGATGTAAAGTACAGTATAGGGAACGTCCTCAGTAATGTCATATTAAGTATGTAGGGGACAGATAGTAACTAGACCTGTCATTATCCATAATGTATGTAAATGTTGAATCGCTGTGTTGGACACTGAAAAGTCATAACATTGTATGTCAATTACAATTCAATAAAAAAAGCTTCTATTATTTAGGCTGGTTCTGAAGTCAAAGGGAGATGAGATGAACCCACAGTCCTTTGAGGGTGCTGTTGGAGATGATAGAGTCAGTCTGAAAAGTAGAGATTCTTACATGACTTATCTAGTAAAGAAAACCTTTGGCAAAGACACTCATAGTCTTTATAAAAATGGAATGAGTATTTTTCCAGTTAGGACGAAAACCCCTGAGGAGAAGGGTCGCAGGTGGTTTGGAAAGGATTGCACGGTGCACACCCTCAGAGTACTTGGATGTGTAGAGGCGGCCTCAGCTGTGATTGTGAGAACGTGAGCCGTCACCAGACCCTTTCCCTTCCAGCGTTGTGTTCAAGTTTCTTGAACCTCCCCCTGTACTTGGAAGAGCCTAGGAATGTCAACACTGAAAATCCCTCCGGTTGTACCATGTACGGGCAATCTCTTAACTCCAGTAGTATTGAATAATAGAACTGTGCTTGGACACGTTTTGAGCATGTTAAAGTGGCAACGTTGTATATGTGTGGATTTTTTTTAATCCCCGAAGGTAATTCTTAGCATGGATAGACATACAGTGGAGAAGGAGAGTTGCATTTTTGATGCCTATTTTACCGAAATGATTAAACACATTTTTAGAAGATTCTGAACTTAAAACTTTTTTGTTACAAATTTAGTGAATAATATGAAATCTCATTGTGAAACTGAATTCTTGACATGGTAATGCTTTCCTACATGTATTCTTTCAACGCTTATGGTCTTTCCTCTTCCATTTTGCTATTCTAATTGCATATTCTTCAAGGGCCTCTGCTGTTTCAGAAACAGCTCTTAATTTTGTACCGTAAGTTCATCTGTTCTTCTTTTGACTAGTTAACTTATTAACCCTGTGCCAAAGAATGGAAAATCAAGGTTAATCTGATGATGTTAATCAGTTACTGATCAGAGGTTACGTGTTCTTATCCTCATATGTCTTTTTGAAATTCCCTTAATGAATTTTCTTTGCTTGCCAATTTAATACAATAATTTAAAGATAAATCAAAAGAAGAAAGATAGTTTATTTTTAAGACTAGGGTGTGGAAAACAAGTGAAGGCTTTATGGGAGATTTTTTTGTTGTCATTTTTAAATTTCTTAAGACAACCAAGATTTTTTTTGGTCATAACTGACAGAAGGAAAATAAGCACATTTCACTGTAGGAATTTCATTTCATTCCCAGTTGGTTCCTAAGTGATCTAGAAGTGGGGTCAATGCGAGGGATGGCTATGGTTAGGAAGGAGGATAGTAATGGCCAGTGGATTCATCCCAGCAGCTTATCAGCTATGCAAATTGCCACTCTATTTATATAAATGCCTCTAATTTCTGCTTTGCTGTGTTTATGAATTTTGATGGGTTTATAGAAGTAGTTTGAACTTGCAGGTTTATGAACCAGGCTGCATTCTTTTCAGTGACTGATCCTGAATAAAAGAAGTTACTGGGGACATACTAGTCTTCAGTTCTCTTGCATCTGGCAGTAATAAAGCCACAGGCATGATTAATGGGAGATGTTCTCTGTGCCAGAATTTAGCTTCTGGAACCTCAGAATGAATATTAATAAGTGTTAAAGTGGACTAAGGCTGGCTGAACACAGATTAGGCAGACCCAAGTACAAAAGAACACTGTTTGAAAAACATTTGCCATAATGTGATAGATCATATACAGATAAATAATTGTCTCTGTATCCCGTGCCCGAAAATGTCTTGGAGTTATGTATAACTGTCACATGTTGTTTCTGTTATTTCTAGTTTTGTCTCCTGGTCTGCAGTGTGTGCACATTCTTTACAATCTTGGGAAGTTACATTCCTGGAGTTATACTCAGCTATCTACTGCGTAAGTATGGTAGAACATTTGGCTAATTTATGTGATGCATATGGTATCATTTAATGGTCAAAAGGCCTTCCATAGTCTGGAAGAGGAGGGATGAGTCCTTAACTATAAAGCACATTGATTATCCTTTAATTTCCTGCTGTACAAAGTTTCTCCTTTTCCTAGAGACATGTTTATATTTTAAAGTTGGAGGAATGACTGCCAAAAGGCAGGGTTGGTTATAAGTGATTTGATTTGATTTCAAATTATGTCATTAAAGCTGCAAGTAAGCTATATTTCCCACCCCCCCCCCAAACACACTAATCCCTTTACCCTTGTATATGTTCTATGGCTCAAAAAATAATTAAAACCACAATGTGATACCATTACCCCCCCCACCACCAGAATAGCTAAAATTAAAAATACCCTAGCAAGTATTAGCAAGGATACAGAGCTACCGGAAATTCTCACATACTGTTGGTGGGTAGGTAGAATGGTAAAAACACTTTGGATAACCATTCGGCAGTTTCTTTTTTTTTTTTATTAAAGATTTTATTTATTTGTCAGAGGGGGGAGAGAGAGAGGGGAGAGAGTGAGCGCACAAGAAGGGGAGCGGTAGGCAGAGGGAGAAGCAGGCTTCCCGCTGAGCGAGGAGCCCCATGCAGGACTCCATCCCAGGACCCTGGGATCATGACCTGAGCCGAAAGCAGACGCTTAACCATCTGAGCCACCCAGGTGTCCCCATCTGGCAGTTTCTTAAAAACTATATATGACCCAGCTATTTCACAGCTAGATATTTACCCAAGGGAAATGAAAGTATATATCTGCACAAAGACTTGTAAATAAATGTTCACAGCAACTTTATTTGTAGCAACCAAAAACAGAACACAATCCATCTGTCCATCCACAGACATAGCGGTCAACAAACTGTGGTATATCCATACAATGACTACTCAGCACGAAAAAATTGATGTATGTAACAGTCTGGATAAATCTCCAAATAATTAGATTGAGTGGGAAAAGCCAGGTAAAAAAAAGAACATATACTGTATGATTCCATTTATACATCATTCAAATTCATCTTTACCTAATAGCAAAGCACACAAATGGTTGCCTAGGGATGAGATGGGTGGGGGCAGGAAAGACAAGAGAGAAGGATTAATAATAGGAAGATGGGGAAAATCTAGGGGGTGATGGATATGTTCACTATCCTCATTGTGGTGATGGTTTCTTAGTATGAGCATGTCAGAACTTATCAAATTGTATACTTTAAATATATGCAATTTATTGTATGTCAAATATAACCCCAAAATCTGTAAAAAAAAAAAAAAAAAAAAAAAAAAGTATAGATTGCCAGCTTCTGAAAAATATGGTCTGGTGCTGCCACCTTGAGATGGGGTGGGCACTCTCCACTGAACTAACCCTTGTATTTCCCCATTTTTCTTACACCAGCTTTTACAATGTACATATACTTCCTTGGCTTCTACTCATATTTGAGTTTGCAACTCCTATTTAAAAGGTAAATGGGCACATCTTCTAACAACAACAAAGAAGTAAACACTAGGGAATGCAATACACTCACTAGGTCAGTCTTCATTTCTTTTTGTATTCCTAATGCGTAACACTCATGGCTGATGATCAAAGTGCAAACCCCTTCTCCCAGATGGAACTCCTATAGAATATCAGCCATTGATCTGCCTTGCTTAGGACGTAAAGGAGAAGAGAGCCAGGGGAGAGTCTGATATAGGCCAGGCATTATTCAGATGGTTTGCATTCAGCCCATTTATTCTTCACGAAACCCCAAGAGATAATATTATCATCCCAATATTACTGATGAGAAGCTAATATATAATAACTTTCCTATAGCGAAATGGCTTGTTCAACAAATAAGTGGAAGTGCAGCTTTTAATCCAGGACTCTTGTCAAGAAAGCATGTAATCTTTGTCGGTGTTGAGGGTGAAAAAATAAAAGGGAGAAAGTTGATTTAATAGCAAGTCTTTGAAAACAGTGACTGTAAGCTTAGTGCCCGCGTGTATGTGCGTGCATGCGTGTGTGTGCGTGCATGCGTGTGTGTGTGGGGGGGGAAGATGTTTTCATTACAGGAGGAAGAACAGAAATTATGAACTTATTTCACAGAGGCATTTCTCTAAAAAAAAAAACGTATTTGTCTTACTGACTGAACTATTTCTGTGCGATACTCAGAGGTAGCCTTTTGAAAGGAAGGTCATCTTACCGACACGCTCTTCCTTCTTATGTTTCAGTGCTGTGTGCATTTTTGTGTCCCCTGTTTAAGTGTAATGATATTGGACAAAAAATATATAGCAAAATCAAGTCAGTTCTGCTGAAGCTAGATTTTGGAATCGGAGAATATATTAGTCAGAAGAAACGTAAGAGATCTGGTAAGTAAAGTTTGAATTTTAGATTCCATGCATGGAATGAGACGTCAGCTGTTTATTATGAAATCACTTTGAATATGTCTCAAAGTGCTTTTAGCCTTTATTACATATTATTATAGAAGCTAATACCCCCAAAGTAATGTACCCTTTGCCTATTTAGGCATCTGTGCTTTTCTCAAACATATAAGAAATTGACTTTTTAATCCAAATTGTCAGGGGAAGGAGAAAAGGATTTAATAATTCTATATTTGCTACTTATGATTTCCTTTGTTTCAGTTGTTTTATTTTGGGGTGGACAATTGCAGATAAAAAACCACGCTAAGGCTAAGAATGTGGGAGCCACAAAAGAGGGGCTTGAGAGAACCAAGGGGAGGAAAAGAAAACAGGAAAAACCAAAGTGATCACTTTTCACTATTTAACTTGGCCTATGACCTTATAGGTTCTCAAACTATAGCAAGCATCAGAATCGCATGGAGGGATTACTAAAGCGTAGAGTCCTGGGCCCCACCCCAGAGTTTCTGATTCAGTTGGCGTAGGGTAAGGCCTGAGAATTTGCATTTCTGAGAAGTTCCCATCACTGGCGCTGCTGGTGCTGGGTCATCCCTACGAGAGTCACTGCTATGGACCATTTCCCTTGAAAATCAAACACTTGCAGATATGTGAAGCTTGTTGTGTGCACACATTTAATTAAATGGAAGCATTCGAGACTATGAGGAATGTGGGGTCAGGACATCACTGTAGAGTGAATAAAATACACTATGTCTAAGCTGGCCAGGACACTGAAGGCCTCTAAATTTTTTCTCAACAGAAGCAGATAAAGAAAAAAGTCACAAAGATGACAGTGAATTAGACCTTTCAGCTCTTTGTCCTAAGGTATTTTTTGTTTGGTTTTCCATTTGTTCCTGTGTGGTTTGACTGTAAATTTACTTACATGCCCTGAAGCTGAATGATTTGCCTAACGGACTCCTCTTATTTCTCTTAAGATGGCTGAACAATTTCAAAAGGAGAATTACTCGTCTGGTTTTTATTATTCTGATATTTTGGGGGTTCAAATGGAGTTTTCAAAAAGATTTCTGTCAGAAGTTTCAAATGTGTCACTGCTGTCTATGTTAACACAGATTAGCCTCACGGTGGCGGCCAAAGAGCTGTCTGTGTCTGACACGGACGTATCCGAGGTCTCCTGGACTGACAATGGGACCTTCAACCTGTCAGAAGGATACACTCCACAGACAGACACTTCTGATGGTATGCGCACATTTCTACGTACTCTTCTTTCGAAGTATGTATTATGAGTACATGCAAAAATGTTTCCCTCTGCTAACTGCTGAACAGATACACAAAATATGGTGTATCTATACAGTGGACACCACTTGGCTCTAAAAACAAAGTACTGATGCGTGCCGTGACCCGGATGAACCTTGAAAACATTATGCTGAGCGAAAGCCAAACACACAAGTCCACATATCCTATCGGTCCATTTATATGAAACGCCCAAAAGAGGCAAATCCATCTGGACAGAAAGTAGATTAGTGGCTGCTAGGGGTCGGGGAACAGGAATGGTGGAGTGATTGGTGATTAGTATGAGTTTTTTGTAATGATGAAATTAGGTACTGGTGCTGGTTGTAAAGCTTTGTGAGTATATTAAAAACCACTGAATCGTACACTTTAAAAGGGCAGATTTTATGGTATATGAATCATATCTCAAAAGCTATTACTTTTTTAAAAGTATGAGAAAAAGATCTAAGCCAGTCAACATACTGATCTGCCTTTATTTTAATAACAAATAAATAATTGACAGAACAATTTCTGAAATGTCTGGTGGCAAATATCCATTGCTTTTGGCAACAATGGAAGGAGCGGTAGACACACTCATCCCATACATCCAGGGTTAATCCTAATTTAAAAGGATTGAAGTGAGGAGGACCAGTTCCCCAAGTCTAAAGCTGACTCCATTCATGTTTTTCTTCAAAGTTAGTTTAAAGAAAAAAAAAACTTTCTTTTTTTCATAATTAGGATAAATATAATTTAAAAGAGTTTTGCGCAGTAATTTAACATTTGCTAGCCTCATTGGATTATTTTGAATCATTTTAGCCATATACTGAAAATATGAGATAATAATGGAAGATTATGAATTGTTTTATATATGTTTTTACAAGCAAGAACACACTTTCTTTTCCTAGAGGAAGGAGAGAGGCTGTGCAATGTTTGAAAAAGAGGCTTGGAGATTGGGACACCCAAGTGTAGTCTTGCTTTTGTCATTAGCTAACTGCGTGACCTTGAACAGGTGACATAATTTCTGTGGACCTCAATTTCCTCACCTTTAAAGTGTATTTGAACATTAACCGGGCAACCTGGTGGCTCAGTTGGTAGAGCATGTGACTCTTGATCATGGGGTTGTGAGTTCAAGCCCCACATTGGGCTTAGAGCTCACTTCAAAAAAAACACTCAAGCTGTACAAGCCCAGCATCAAGATAAGGATAGCAAACCCTTTGTTCTTAGGCATTACACAACAAAAGAGGGAGCAATAATCCAACCCATATAGAAGGCTTTAATTAAATTGAAGACTTCAAGTCACTGTTGTAAAGAGTTAACTGTTATACTGAAAAATTTTCTATGGAAAGTGAAAAGCAACAAAATCACTGTCTGCCTACTAACCTGACATTGTTTTCAAATGGCCCAAATCTTAAAGTGTTCCTGTATGTATTCTGGACACAAGTTTGGTAAACAGGACATGGCCATTTTCAGCGATATTTACGGAAAGCCAAATGTTTCCATAAGCTTTTAAGTTGAATAAGGGATAGAAGGAGCAACACTCTTAATGCATTGCTTTAAACAAACATATGTTTTGGATGCTGAGATGCAGATCTCTATGGATGAATAATGCTGAGGCAGGATGATACTCACCATTTGTTTTACCAGAATCCATGAAAACCTCCAATTGAAATATTTTTTTTAACTCTGTGATCATGCATATCCACATTGGCTTAAAGTTAATACCCTCCCTGGGGCAGGATGAAACTTTTGTTTACAATGAACATTTAAACTTCAGTACACATATACAATGGAATATTACTCAGCCATAAAAAGAATGAAATCTTGCCGTTTGCAGTGATGTGGATGGAACTAGAGAGTATTACGCTAAGCAAAATAAGTCAGAGAAAGAGAAATAACAAATGATTTCATTCCTATGTGGAACTTAAGAAACAAGACAAGCAAAGGGAAAAAAAGAGAGAGGCAAACCAAGAAACAGGCTCTTTAAAAATAGCGGACAGACCTATGGCTACCAGAGGGGAGGTGGGCGGGGGAAGGGCAGAATAGGTGATGGAGATTCAGGAGAGCACTTGTGATGAGCACCGGGTGTTGTAAGGAACCGTTATCACTATATTGTCTACCTGAAATTAATACACTGTAGGTTAACTCGCTGGGATTTAAATAAAAACTTAAAAAAAAAAGTTAAGTCAAGCCTCAAGCTAATGTTAGACGGGTTGAATATTAAGTCATTACATATACTGTTTGGTACTTAAGAGGAAAACTAAAGTAGCAGGGACATGCGGTATTTGTGTCTTTGTCGAGTGGTAGTGCCCCAGATTTGAAAGGGGTCCAGTATGTGGTTAAGTTGATTTAAGCTGAGCCAGGAGGCTAGATGAATGTCAAGTTTGCCTGGAGGGTTCGGATTAAAATCAGATTATCGTTGGGGCGCCTCGGTGGCTCAGTGGGTTAAGTGATCCCGCATTGGGCTCCCTGCTCAGTGGGGAGCCTGCTTCTCCCTCTCCCTCTGCTGCTCCTCCTGCTTGTGCTATCTCTGCCAAATAAATAAAATCTTTTTAAAAAGTTTTAAAAAATAAAATCAGATTATCATTTAGATAGTTCTTTTGTTTCTAATTCATCGTGGTGCTCAGGCATGAACTTGTGTTATACATTCCGCAGATCTTGACCGACCGAGCGAAGAAGTTTTCTCTCGAGACCTTTCCGATTTTCCATCTGTAGAAAACGGCACGGGAACAAATGATGAAGATGACTTCAGCCTTGGCTTGCCCACTGAGCAAAGGAGAAAAAAAGAGCAGTTGGACAGCGGTCTCAGAGCGAGCAGAGAGAGGCAGTCAGCAGCTGGTCTCACCCTTCCTTTGAGCAGTGACCAAACCTTTCAGCTGATGCGCAACCTGGCTGGGGACGCCATCACGGCGGCAGTGACGGCTGCCATCAAAGAGCAGTTAGAGGGCGCGCAGCAAGCACTTTCTCAGGCTGCCCCCAGCCCAGGCGACGACACAGACACTGAAGAAGGTGATGACTTTGAACTACTTGACCAGTCGGAGCTTGATCAAATTGAGAGTGAATTGGGACTTTCACAAGACCAAGAAGCAGAAGCACAGCAAAATAAGAAGTCTTCGGGCTTCCTTTCAAATCTACTTGGAGGCCATTAGTCTGGGAATCAACTTGTTCAACACAGCACAGATTAAACTACCAAAAAATTTCAAACAAGCAAAAAAAAAAAAAAAAATAGAAGAAAAAAGTAAAGGAAAAAATTTTTTTGAACTGTGAGCTTTACTGATTACTTCAGATTTTTTTTTCTTATTTTCCCTTCTGCAGTGAATTAATTGGATATATATCAGCTGATACTGATATTTCCTATAGTTATTTTTATGTAATAAGCATGGAAATGAACTTTATATACATATATATACATACTGTGTTGTCAGAGATGAATATTAGAGGTTGTTTTTAATGCAAAAACACCAAATTATTGGGATCCTACTATAAGTATTCCTTATTTTTTTCTTTACGATTAATTTTTCAAGCATGCAAAAACAGTTTATTGTAACTCACTGAAATATTAACAACTAGTTGTGAATATAAGCAGTATCAGCTCCTTTGTTACTGATACTTGGAAACAGTTTAAAAATTTTGGTGATTCTGATGTAAAGAAAAACCAAATTATCAAGGTGTCTTTAGGTGGAGGACTTGGGAAAATTATTATCAATTAATTTCCTAGGAAAAAATTTAAAAATATATTTAACTGCTTTGGATAGGCTGATACATTTCCATGTTATTTCTGCAGTTATAGACTTAGGCTTACCTGTAGTAAATGGCATGCTCCATGGACTGCCAGATCTGGTCTTGGCAATGGAAAGCAAGTAGTTATATATCACATAGACAGTGGTTTTGATGTAAACAGAGACTGGGCTGTGTTTTTTTGTTCAATTGTCATATATTTATAATAGAGATGTCATAAAGTACGGATCTCTTCTGCCTGCTCAGACCTAAGTTAAACCCTCATCTTTCATATTATGTCATAGAAAAAGTCTCCTAAAGTTGTGAAACTAGTTCCTGGTATGTTCTAGGAGTGATGTTGTCATCAGCAGTAGAGAAACAGAAACTGTTTTCATAGTCTGTATAGAGTCTCCAACAGGAGAGAAATTCGCTTGGCTTTAAGGTGTATTTACTTGCTACTGAAGTCGAAATATGTAATCTGTTTCTACTGGGAAGTTAGAATGTATTTTTCCTTTATTTTAAACTTTTTAGATCACTTTCAAATAACCAAATTTGACTTAGGCTTTTAACAAAGGATTTAGCAGAAATCAAGCTAATTGTGTTTTTGTGATAGAAACTTTTAATAGTGTTGAGGGACCATGTCAGCCAACTACCAACAATCCCTTCAATCTTCAGGTACAGCTGACATTTCTACAGATGCGTGCAGACATCTGAGACCCTCAGAAAGGAAGGATAATCCAAGAATATAGGAAATCTGTGGTCCCTTCCCTTCATTTTATTCCTTTCCTTGTATTTCTAAAGACTATAGGTAATCTGATGTTTTAATGTAGCATCTCTTATTTATTTTTTCTTTCTGAGGTATTAAAATATCTAGACTGAATTTTGCCAAATGTTAAAGGGAGAAAAGTTATTGAGGACTTTGAACACTTGCTTTTTGTGATTGACTATGCTTATATGTCATTAGTGCCTCATGACTGTGTTTGATGTCACTTATTGATACAAAGTGAGCCTGTGCCTTCATTATCTTGCCCATTTTGGTACAAAAACCTGGTATTAGATCTATGAACTGTGTGGGTTAGGGAGGAATATACCTGAATCCCATTCAATACAAGTTTCTGGACATAAAGAAAAATACAGTCACATATTTATAAAATAGTTGTCACCAGGATTCTTTTTTTTTAATGTGTATGTTTCTGCATTTAAAAAATGTTCTTGGCCATAAAGTCAAAAAGTTTACAGGTCGTTTCAATTTTTTCATTGAGGGGCAAACAAGAAGTTGATCCAAGTAACTAAAGAATGTGTTAAAAGTCACTGGACAAGCTTACAAAAAGATAAACTCAAGAGTTGGCGGTATGAACAATAAAACTAGTATCAAGTATTATAAACTATAAATTAAAAGTGGTTTGGGGATGGCAAGGTTGTTAGGGCAGAAAAATGTGTTTCTGGCACTATGGAGGAGACATACCCGCTCTCTATGGATAGTAGCATTATAACCATACATGTACTTCAATATTTATTCAAGAACGTATGTCATTACAAATTTATACAATGCAATAACAGTACTCAATTCACACAAAAGGGATGCTGAGGATGATGTGTGTGTGCGTGTTGGTGGATGTACTGTATATAATCCTTTTCTGGCTTTAAGATACAGTAACAATAAACCCTGATGATTGATCCAGTACAGAGGGGAGGACTATTTATCCCTTACCATGAGAATTTATGCATTCAGTAAAGTGTGAAACATGGATTTTTTTTATTTTAAAGGAGGTGTAGAAAATATTTTGCTCTCTTCCTGTAGAAAATGCTGAGCAAAACGAGACAATGGGAATGGCATATACTGATCATGATTTGGCCTGAAACAATAAAGCAGAGCTCAAGAAGTTCAAGCTTGTTTTGGAAGGTCAATCCAGGCTTAAAACGGTGTTTATATTTGCATTCTGAATCATCATTGCTTTTTTCTTACCCTAAAAATCTTCAAAAGTGATTTATTAAAAACTCCCCCCCCCCCAGTGTATTAGATTAGGAAAACATAAGGCTTTGCAATTGGCAAACATCCTCAACATATTTAGGCATCTCTTATATTTGAAATAAGTGCAACTTTTTTCCTTTAAAAAATAGTAAATTCCAGTATACTACTGATTTTAGGCAAGAAGCAAATGTAAGCAAATTCTTATATTTAAGAAAAAAATTAACATTTTCCTTTTCTGTTTATAATTTAGGTTGATGTAATTCTTTACACTGCTCCAGCTATATTAGTTACAAGATAGGAAATTATTCTGAAAACCCTTATTAAACTACTGTTGTCCTAGCGGATGTGTATCATGATAAAGTTAGAAAGTCTCAGAACTATATTTTTGTGTATTATTCGTCCATTTCCACTGCAGCATTTAAGTTAGATGGGATGTCATAAGTTCTAGTTCTGATGTTAATATCATGGCCCCCTAAGATACAATGTTAAAGTCACATAACATCCCCAAACTATCACTTCAGTTTCCCCAAACATAAAATTAGTAAGCTAATTATTCTCTCACACAGGGATGTTTTTAGAGTGAATGAAAAAAAGTGTCTGAAGCACTTTCAGGAGAAAAAAGGCTATAAATAACCAAGATAGTGATTTTTCCCCCTACCTGTGTTTCAACTAAGACATCTTTTCAAACATTAAAACAAAGTCAAAAAAACAAAAACAAAAACAAAAAAAAGAAAAACAAAGTCAGTCAACAAGTACCTGCTTATACGAAAACTCTAAAGTTCTTTCAGTGGAACGAGCACTATATTGGTTTCATAATCCAATAATGCTGTGGAATAAAAAGATGAAAAGTGTTGCAAAAATGTATTTTTTCAGTTGACTCTGGACCATGTGTGAGGTTCTACCCTAGCCATTTTTAATGGCTCTAACACTGGCTGGGAGACTGCAAGTCAGTCACATAACATCTGCACCTGTTTCCTTCGCCTGTGAAGTTAAGTTATAGCACCTGCACCTCATAGTGTGTAATTAAATGTCTAAGACTGCGGTTGGCAAACTATGGCCTATGGGCCAAATCTGGCCTGCCACTCTTTTTGTATGGAATAGCAGCTAAGAATGATTTTTTAAAAATTTTTAAATAGTCGGAAAAAAATCAGAATAGTTCATGACGTGTGTAAAATATATGAAATTCAAAATTCATCCATAAGAAAGTTTTGTTAGAACACAGCCACACTCATTTATGTACTGTCTATGGCTGTTTTTATGTTAACAAGTTGAATAGTTGTAGAGACCATAGGCCTATAAAGCCTAAAATATTCAATATCTTGCCCTTTATAGGAAAAGTGTGCCAACCATTAGTCTAATACATTAAAAACAGTTACAGTTAGCATCATGTATAATTCTTCTGACCCTACAATTAAGTAGCAGTAAGACTGTTTTTCAGAAGGATAGGGTAAAATAAATTATCCAGTCACATAGTGAGTAAGGGGGAAAGCCAGTTTGTCCCCAAAGCCTATTCTCTTTCCAATATGTCACATTATCTAATATTTTTTGTTTTTTAAATACATTAAGAATGATTATAATTATATAATTATATATAATATAATGATTATATAGTAAAAGCAGAATTTTACTAAATATTAAAGATTGAATTTATTTTATTTAAATTATTTTTTCTTTTTTCAAAGAATCCAGAAACCGGCTGATCTGTTCTATTTTAAATGCTGTGAAACCAGGTTTTCTCAATTCGCTGAGAATATCTCAATTCTTTCTTAATTTAAGAACAGACAACTCCACATATCTAGATACCCAAAACCCAAAAGGTAGTAAAATGTTTTAAAATTGTTTATTGAAACTTAACTTTCTTAACACAGAATTCATAGAAATTGTAAGCCATTTAATAAATGTTAGTTTTTATATTCTTTATTACTCCCCAAAAGTTAATCCCAACCAACCCTTTTCAGTTTTCCTCGTAAAAACCAAGTTGCTGCTTCGATATAGGTATGTGAAAAGTAGTAAGCCTGTCACAAGAGACTACTGTATATCAATACCAGTATCTCAACTGACTTGAAGATGAGCTTATTTCCTCTTATTTTAAATTTTCTAATCAAAAATCAACATTGCAACACCTTTCAGGATTGAAAAGGAACCACATCTTCATGGAAACTGTCACTTTTACAGTATGTAACATAATTTCAGTAGTTTGAAAATTAAGTGACTCTTAAGGGCTATGTCACAGTATCCAGAAAAAATTCCAATTTTTAATATTTTAACATCTACAGTTTTTACATGGGCAGTCTGTTTCAATTCTTCAGTAAAATGATTCATTTGGTAAGAAAAAAAATTTTACAGCATTGTCAGCAGAGATCAGACACATTAATATAATACTCTGAATATACTGCAGAGAAGTGTTAACACGAGTTCCCTTGGTCAGTCAGTCAGTCATCTTGCATTTACCAAGGAGCTATTGGCTACAGACCTGCTCCTTTTTTCCGGTCCATTCCAGACTGCTGCTGGATCTCAAGGACTTCTGTTCCTTATGCCCACATAAACTGAAACTCTTTTTGAGTTCCTAGTGTTTATCAAATGAAGAATGAACAACAAAGTACAGAATTCAACCCTTTACCCAATACCTTAATCCTCTCTAGTCTTATTTCATCTTTACCTGTATCCTATGCTTCAACACAAACTGGACTTACATTCTTCCTAAATATGTCCCTTAGTTTCCTCCCTCCCCAGTATTTCTTCTACCTTCCACCTCCCTCCTTCACTTGCAGATGAAGTCTGCCATCTTCTCCCTCTTTCACCACCACCCAGCTCCTTAATGAAAACTCTTCTGATCTACTTGGATAAGATTCCTCTATTCTAAATAGCCATTGCGTCTTTATATTTTGTTGTACATGACCCAGTCTTTAATGTTCATTGTGTATTTCTTACCATCCCTATCAAATTATAAGAAACTCCTTGAGGGTAGGGATGTCTCAATTTAGAACTAGTAGAATATTTTAAAGGATAGTGTGATGTTGAGATTTGTAATAAATATACACTTGGTCTTTGTCCATTCCTGGCACAAAGCTCACAAAAAACAAAGTGTTAAGAGGATAACAGTGTTTTGGTTATGTTAATGAGGTGAATTTTGGAAAGCCCATAGATGACCTACTGATGAGAGCTGGTTGCCATGGGAACTAACCATGTGATTAGAGGGTTGCAATTTTCAGTCCCACCCCCTCACACCTCTGGGGAGGAGAAAGGAGCTGGAGGTTGAATTCAATCACCAAAGATTTAATCAATCATGCCTATGTAATGAAACTACCATAAAACCTCAAAAGGATGGGGTTCAGAGAGCTTTAAGGTGAGTGAATCAGAACAAATCCCTATGCCAGGTGGGGGTGCACCCCCAAACCCCATTGGGATAGAAGCTCCTGTGTTTAGGACCCTTTTGGACACCACCCTATGTTTCTCTTCATCTGGCTGTTCATCTGTATCCTTTAATATCCTTTGTAATAAACCAGTAATCTAGTAAGTAAATTGGTTTCCTGAGTTCCATGAGCTACTCTAGCAAATAAGTCAAACCATAGAGAGTTGACCAGCTTACAGCCAGTTGGTCAGAAGCACAGTTAACAACCGCAATCTGCTATTGGCATCTGAAGTGGGGTCAGTCTTGTGGGACGGAGCCCTTAACCCGTGGGATGTGACACTGTCTCCAGGTAGTGTCAGAGTTGGTCTGACTTGTAGGACTCCCAGCTGGTGTCTGAGAATTGCTTGGTGGTGTGGAAAAAACACACATACTGGAAATTGGTAAAGTATGGGGGAGAGGTAATGGGAGATACTGAAAGCCAGGCAAAGGGCTTTAAACTGCATTCTCTGGGCAACAAACAGCCATTCTTGAACATGAACGGTGACATATATGAGGAAAAATGGCTTAGGAGAATTAGTCTGATGATCTGTACGTACTGTCGTGCACACAAGGAGACGGAGGAAGGCTATCTAGAAGACTGCAGAGAAGAGCAGTACACTGGCAAGTATGGAGGAAACAATGGCCCTGGGCAAAGGAAAAGTAAAGGGAGTTTTGAACTTTGAAGGGTTCAAAGATGCTGACATGGGAGGGTCATGAAAATGGGTTGAAGGGGGCAGGGAGGAAATAGCCACAAAGAATGAACAGATGCTGGAAGAACCACAGAATAAGAAGAAAAAAGTTAAACCAAAATTTCTTTATATAGCCATCTTTCGCTTTAATTTTTAGAGAAGCCTGAAAATATACATTGTTTTGCTTATCTCCATTGATGACTAGTACTAGGTACATTTATTATATTACTAGGTACATATATTAAAGTGGGTATTTTCTCCAGAGGGCTTAGCTATTTTAAAAGATTTTGGTCATCTCAAAAGCAAATATTCTGGAATAAAAATCACCATCAGACAGCTTTTGCAGTAAAAAATTATTTTCACATACTGAACAATCTATGTGCCAGCACTGTTCCAGCACTGGAGTATAGCACAACGAAGAGTCAGGTTTGCCCAGGATGATTGGGTTTCCTGGGATACAGGACTTCAAGGGTTAAAACTGGGACATCAGTGACAAACAACAAATGCTACTGGTAGCCAATCTCCCATAACGTTCCTCAGACACCCCACTCATGCCCCTATGTAGTCCCCTTCCACATTAAATAGGGCTGACCTTCATAAGTAATAGCACATTGTGGAAATGACTGTGTGTGACTTCCAAGGCTAGGTCATAAAAGACACAGTGGCTTTCACTTTGCTCTTTCTGGGAAAGCCAACTGCCATGTTCTGAGGACAATCAAGTGGCTCTATGGAACAGTCCACTTGGTGAGGAACCAAATCTCTTGCCATCTTGCATGTCAATGAGTCATCTTCCAAGCGATCCTCCAGCCAAACCTTCACATGACTTGAGTCCTGGTCCTCATGTTACTGCAACTTCTCGAGACCCTGAGCCACTCAAATTCCTGACTTACAGGAAGTGAGATACTCCAGGCTTGTTGTTTTAAGCTGCTAGATTTTGGGATAATTTGATATGGAGTAATAGAGAAAAGTTATGCTTAGTAAAGATTTAAGAGGTGGGCGTAGGCAGTATTTTTGACAAGAGGGTATGGATAGGCCTCTCTTATAAAGGCATTTAGCAGAAACCCTAAAAGTAAGGGAGCAAGCCAGCAAAAGAGCTTTTCGAACAGACGGAGTAAAGGATTTCTAAGACTTACTAGCAACAATAGATGCTTGCTTGGCCTTGTTTAAAGGAACAATGAAAGGGTCTCAAACGTGACAAAAATGTGACGGAAGTGGCGTGAGCAGAGTGGGGAACGGGGTGTGGCAGGAGATCACAGGTAGGTGTAGGGGTGATGGCAGATCATACAGAGACTTCTAGAATAAAGAGTAAGTATCTCGGTCTGTTCCTGCTGCTTTAACAAAATACCACAGACTGGGTGGCTTATAAGCAACAAAATAATGTCTCACACTTCTGGAGGCTGGAAGTCCAAGATCAGGGAGCCAGCATGCTCCCGTGAGGGCCCCTCTCCCCACGCACAGACTTATCATAACCTCCGCGGGGGCGGGGGCGTCCTCTTTTAGGAGAGCACTAATCTCATCATGAGATCCCTGTCTTCAGTCCTAATCGCCTCCCAAATCCCCACGTGGGCATTAGGTTTTCAACATATGATTGGAAGGCAGGGGGAGACACACACATTCAGACCAAAAGAAGTAAGGTGTTTGAATTTTATTCCGGATCTGGGGAAGCCACTGGAGGACTGTGAACAACAAGAGCAACCGGACTTGACCTACATATTAAAAAACGTCTCTGTCTTCTTGGGTGCCACGGGCCGCTTGGATTCTGAGCATGCAAAGTTCGATTCTTTACCAGGGCTGACAGGTTGGGCTAGGCTGTGCAGATGAGCCCAAGAGCTGCCTAAAATTCAACACTCATGCTTCCTCCACCTGCGCTGTTACCTATGAGGCCACGTAGTTAACCGCGCACCTGAAAGGCGCTGTTACTGTGTGATACACACCAAAGTCCCAAGATCCGGTACCAACAAGCGAGCGTAAAATTTCTCATTACATCTTCCGGACTGATAAGTTCAAATGACAGTATTTGTATATATTGGGTTAGATAAAACATATGTCTTACCTCTTTCTTTTTGCATTTTTAAAAACTGGGTTGCTATTCGACTGAGGAGGACCTGTGTGGCTCGGATTACAGGTCTCAGGCCAGTGGCTTGGCTGTGCTCCAAGCTGGCAAACTTTTCATTCAAGCGTTTCACGTGCGCCCGCCGCTGGAAGGGCTGCCCCACAGAAGCCGCGGCTCTGGCCTGGCCTCGCCGGCTTTCCTGAGAATTCCCGCAGCCCCCGGCCCGAGGCTCCGGTTCCCCCGCGACTCCCGCCGGCCCGGCGGGCACTCGGGTGGTCCAATCCCGGGGCTGAACAGCGGCCTGGCTTCCGCCACGCCCGTTCACTGGGCTGCCGGAGCGCAGGGCTAGGTTCTCGGAGAGGCCCCGACCTTCGCTTGGCCACCAGACCCCACCTGCGGGCCCCCCCGTCTTGCGCAGCCGTCCCCTTCTGCGCGTCATCACACACCGCACAACCACCTGGAGAAGTAACCTGGTGGGCGCTGCGCTGGGTAATCAACACCTTCCCCCACGGACCCAATCAACACCCTCCTCCGGCTGGTCCAATCACAACCCGCCTCAGGCTGGTCCAGTCACACCCACCTCAGGATGGTCCAATCAACACCCGCCTCAGGACGACACACTCTTCATCAGGCTCAGGCTGGCCCAATCAACGCCCACCTCATGCCCCTCTGATCAACACCCACTTCAGGCCTACTGGGCGGGGCCTGGTTTGCCACAGGCCTTCCTTCGCCTTCCCGGACCCGCGGCGGGGGACGTAGCTACAGATCGAGAGGCGGGACTTCCTGTCCAGATGAGCAGAACTTCCCTACTGTGCCGGAAGTTCTCACTTGTCCAGCCTGAAAGGCGGCGTCGGTCTGGGTTTTGGTGGGCTCTGAGGCGAGTAGAGGTTTGAGCGTCTGGTGACGTTAGGACTCTCGTCGCTAGAATTTTGCCCTGGCCGCCTCTTATTTCGGCCCTGGCGATGGCGACGTACACCTGCATTACCTGCCGGGTGGCGTTCGGCGACGCGGACGTGCAGCGGGCCCACTACAAGATGGATTGGCACCGCTACAACCTGAAGCGCAAAGTGGCGGACATGGCCCCGGTCACCGCCGAGGGATTCCAGGAGCGGGTGCGGGCTCAGCGGGCCGTGGCGGAGCAGGAGAGCAAGGGCACGGCCACCTACTGCACCGTCTGCAGTAAGAAGTTTGCCTCTTTCAACGCCTACGAAAACCACCTCAAGTCCCGGCGGCACGTGGAGCTGGAGAAGAAGGCGGTGCGCGCAGTGAATCGGAAAGTGGAGATGATGAACGAAAAGAACTTGGAGAAAGGGCTGGGCGTGGACAGCGTGGACAAGGACGCCATGAACGCGGCCATCCAGCAGGCCATCAAGGCTCAGCCGTCCATGTCTCCCAAGAAGGCCCCCGCGGCGCCCGAGGAGGAGTCCCGGAGTCCCGCGGCGGTGGCCCGTGCAGGACGTGCGACTCACGAGCGGGACCCGGCCGAGAAGCCTCCTCGGCTCCAGTGGTTTGAACAGCAGGCGAAGAAGTTGGCAAAGCAGCAGGAGGGGGTGGAGAGTGAGGACGACCTGGATGAAGAAGGTAATGGCCTCCCCTTAGGTTTCCAGATTTATACTCGAAGTTGGAGGGGAAGAGGTGCCCGTTTTTAAGTGAAAATGGCGAGTGCAGGCGTTTTAGATACTTTCTGAAGTGACTCGTCTGGCCATCGTCCCCACGGGGAATTTTGTCTGCTTAGTTAACTTGTCGATTCAGGGCCTGAAACCCAACCTGGGGCGAGGGCGGGGACGAATAGGTTCTTATTAATAGTTACAGAATGAATTGATGGTTTCTGTTTTGAATGAGGAGGCATTTGACTTAGGCACAGGAGGGCAGATTACTGCCCACACCAACTTATGTAGAATTCGTAATTCTACTAGTTACCATGGCTCTGCACTTAATTTAGTTGATTAAAACACAAAATGAAGGCTTCAGAATGAGCTAGCTAACCTGAAATGTGGAGCTGGAGCCGGCAACTGAGCCTCCTTGGTTTTATGAGCTATTTATTCCTTCCTGCCTTCATCCCACATCCAGTTATACTGATTGTCATGTTCATATAGGCTTAGGAAAGGACAAGACTCCTTCGAGTTTACTGTATGCTGGAAAAGAAAGATTCATGAATTTTTTTAGCCATACAAACTCGTCTGTGTAAATGGACCAGCTAAAATTGAGATCTTAAAAGAGGGTTTGTCCTTGGATGTAATTGGCATTCTGTCCCCCCGGATACAAGACTGTACCATCTCATGTTTGTGAATCTTTTTTTTTTTTTTTAAAGATTTTATTTATTTATTTGACAGAGAGAGAGAGATCACAAGTAGGCAGAGAGGCAGGCAGAGAGAGAGGGGGGAAGCAGGCTCCCCGCGGAGCAGAGAGCCCGATGCGGGGCTCGATCCCAGGACCCTGAGATCATGACCTGAGCCGAAGGCAGAGGCTTTAACCCACTGAGCCACCCAGGCGCCCCCCATCTCATGTTTGTGAATCTTTGCAGTTTCTTCCGTTGCAGTTACCACTTTCTTAAACTAACTGTTTTTCAAATCTCTGGCTTGAAGATTGGGAAGATATTGATTCTGAAGAAGAGTTGGAATATGAGGATGCTGACGGCATGGACGAAGCAGAGGAGCGGGATGCAGAGGGGGAGGAGGCTGGGGGAGGCCCCCTCATTGGTGCCATCCCCGTGACAGACTGCTTATTTTGTCCCCATCATTCAAGCTCTCTTATGAAGAATGTGGCTCATATGACTAAAGTCCACAGCTTCTTTATTCCTGATATAGAATATCTTTCGGATCTTAAGGGACTGATTAAATATTTGGGTAAGTACAATAGCTTTCCTTTTCATGAGGAAATACCACATTATTGGGGGACAAGTTTTAAGGGAACATTCGTTTTTTGTTTCCCGTCAATCTTTGATTTAATTATGTGCTTATTTTGTAAAGGTCAAAAACTTAATGCACGTTTTTTGAATTGTGAGGATAAATTATGAGCTTTAATCTGGTTGCAGATTACTTTTTGTCCCCTTACATTTTGTCCTCGAATTATTTTTCCAGGAGAGAAAGTTGGTGTTGGGAAGATTTGCTTGTGGTGCAATGAGAAAGGGAAGTCCTTCTACTCCACGGAAGCTGTACAGGCACACATGAATGACAAAAGCCACTGTAAGCTCTTCGCAGATGGCGATGCTGCTTTGGAATTTGCAGACTTCTATGATTTTAGGTAAGTCTGTAGTTTGTAATGTGAAGCAAAGTGAAGTCATCATATTTGCATTGAATTGATACTAGATGTGCCGGTGCCTGACACTTGTCCAGCACAGTACAACGTATGCTTTATAACTTTTGTAACACTTCCGTGCGGATGACAGTTCCCACTCATTTTGTGGATAAGAAACTGACTGTGGGAGTTGAGCACACACATTTAATAAAAGAGATATGATAAAGAGACTATCTCAGGCCCACACTGAAGTTTGTCTGACTTGAAAACTTGTTTCTTTTTTTGTGGTTTAAATGGTTAGGAGCTCAGCTTTGCCAGTTACGTTGTGAACAGAGGGACTGAAATTAGATTTCATGTCTTGGTTTCCCTGAGAGTCCTTGAATCACAAGCTGTCTCCCAAGGGAATTGAGGTGGTTGCTGAACTCGGCCAGTCCCAGGCATTTGATGGTGACATTATCCCATAGGTGGTTCACCCTTAACTAGAAAGTTGGATAATTCGTCCATGATGCAAGGAATCTGTGCCAGGCACTTTTGAACAGCTAATTCCTAGTATCATGATACCTATGACCTAGCACAGGTGTGCTACACAAGCAGTTGTGTGTAATTACCATGCCAAGCATGCATAGTCTCCAGATACATGTGTTCAGAAAAGTCCTAGTCCCTTAAATCATCCTTTTGCATTTTCCTCCTGATTTCTCATTCTTCTTTGCATTGAGGAAAGTTTTTCATTTCAGCCATTTTGGTGGCTGGCTTATGGTTTTAATTTGCATTTCCCTGATGATAATGTAGTTGCAAACCTTTTTATATTAATTGGTCATTTGGATATCTCTTGTGAAGTGTTTGATCAAGTCTTTTGTCTGTTTCCTTAATGGGATTGGGTTATCTGTCTTACTGTTAATATTTTAACGTGTAATTCTCCAATCATTTTCTGTGTATATTTGAGAACATTTCTAGGAACATAGAGATTCTTCTAGAATTGCACTGTCCAATATGGCAAATACTTGGGGTATTTATGTGGCTATTTAATTAGAAATTATGTTTAAAATTTAAAAATTCAGTTCTTTAGTTGCACTACCTAAATTTCAAAGCTCAGTGCTTAAAAGCACATATGACTAGTAGCTCCTGTATTGGATGCACAAGCACCGGAAGTTTCTATGAGCACAGAATTCTATTGGACAGCACTGTTTTAGAACTTGTTTTTAGAATGGTTAAACTGAGGAGAGCTGCATTTCCAGCTCTACATTCTCCTCCTCTTCCTAGCTGGCAATGCTCTTAAGGAGAAACAAATAGGTGAAAGAATTTAGTTATAGGTCATTTACTCAGTCTTTTTTTTTTTTTAAGCCCAATTTTATGTTAACAGCAAATTTGAGCAGGTTACAGAGATTTCCCATATCTCCCACATCCACACATGCATGACCTCCCTCATTATGGATATCCCTCATTAGTGGTACATTTGTTATAATTGATGAACCTATATTAACTCCTCATCATCACCAAGTTCATGGTTTATATTAGGGTTCACTGTTAGCGTTGTGCATTTAGTAGGTTTGGACAAATGCGTAACGACATGTGTCCACCATTATAGTATCATACAGAGAGTGTCACTGCCCTGAAAATCATATGGAGTCCACCTGTTCTCCCCTTGTCTTTTCAGACTGGCTTCTTTCACTTAGTAATATGCATTTAAGTTTTCTCCATGTCTTTTCATGGCTTCATAGTTCATTTCTTTTTAGTATTGAATTCTGTTCCATTGTCCAGATATACCACAGTTTATCCACTCACCTACTGAAGGATGTTTTGGTTGCTTCCAAGTTTGGGCAATCATGAATAAAGCTGCTATAACCGTCAGTGTGCAGGTTTTTGTGTTGATGTGTTTTCAGCTTCTTTAGATGAATACCAAACAACCCAATTGCTGTATCCTGTGGTAAGAGTATGTTTGGTTTTGCAAGAATGCCCAGCTATCTTGCAAAATGGCTGCACCATTTTGTGTTTCCACCAGCAGCGAATGAGAATTTTTATTGCTCCACATTCTCACCTACATTTGGTGTTGTCTTGTTCTGGATTTTGGCCATTTTAATAAGTACGTGGTGTTATCTCATTTGATTTTGCATTTCCCTGATGACATGATGTGAAGCATCTTTTTACATGTTTATTTGCAATCTGTATATCTTAGTGAGGTGCCCAATAAGCTCTTTGCCCCATTTTAAGATCTGGTTTATATTATTGTTGAGTTTAAGAGTTTTTGTGTATTTCGAATAATGGTCCTTTATCAGATGTGTCTTCTGCAAATATTTTTCCCAGTCTACGGCTTCTGTTTTAATTCTCTGACATTGTTTTTCCCAGAGCAAAAGTTTTTTCATTTTAATGAAGTCCAGCTTATCAATTGTTCCTTTCATGGATCGTGCCTTTGGTGGTATATGTAAAAAGTCCTCACCAAACCCATAAGTCATCTAGATTTTCTCCCATGTTATATTCTAGGCATTCTCATAGTTTCGCGTTTTACACGTAGGTCTGTGATCCATCTTGAGTTTATAGGTTACTTGCGTATTTTTATTACAGAGGATGCTACCAAGTTGGTTTTTCTCCTAAACTTTTCAGCTTGCCATCCCTGCAACTGTTTACCCCCTGCTTTTAGGTAACTAGTGGGTTTGCCATTTTGCAAATACAGTTTGTCTTTTAGTTAAATTTGAGGTATTAGTCTTTTTATTAATGCCATTCTTAATGCCACTGTTACAGGAGTAGCTATCCAGATTACAAGGAAGGGGGGTACCCTGATGAAATGGAGTTGTCCTCAGAGAAGATATTAGACTATGATGATGAAACCATGGAGCTGATTCTACCGTCTGGTAAGTGTATTTTTCAAAGATAAATAGCTTAATGCCAGTGAGATGATTAGAGAGGCATGTTCCATCAGTTCCCTTCCATTCTGAGGGAGGTGGTTAAACTTTAAATTTTATGTTCTCAGACACACGGTAAACCCTGAAGGTTGCCACTCAGCTCTCTGTTAGCTGTTCTGTTGAAATTAAATCAGTGTCTTTGCTTACTTCTCTTATGATTCCAAATGCTTTGATCAGCCATTTCCTTTCAAATACATAGACATTTTCTGGTCAGTTCTTTATTATTATTATTGCCTCATTTAGGTTTTTCTTGTAAATCATGGCCCTACTCTTATTCTTTGAACTGATTCCTGTTTCCTCATGTTCCTCAGACTTCCAGCTGGTAGTCTGTTGGGGGAGTATCTGATTGACCGTATGCAGTTGCCTATTTGTATTCTAATTATGGTAGGGAGGCTTGGAGTTTGAGCCTGCTACTTTAGGGAACATTTAACTGATGTGGGAATTTATCCCAGGTATGATAAGTTGGGGGAAGAAAAACCATGAATATGAGAAGCACCCCATATTGTTTACAGTGTTATGATTAGCTGATACGAATGAGAGAAGCTACAGCAGACGCCTATGAAAAGGAAAGGGAATGGGACAGTAAAGATCATAAGATCCTAATAGTTAGTGGTATTTACTGAGCGGTTAGCATGGTAGGTGGATATACTATTTTATCTTTACAAGCCTGTGGGTTAGATTCCGTGTCCTTATTTGACCTGTGAGCCAGCTGCAGCTTAAATAGGTTGAATAATTGACCAAAGATCATAGTCAGTGAAGCTTTTTTCTCCACTTACCTACCCTGCCTTGGGAGATTTCCAGCAACGTTGGGGGCAGGAGCAGCTATCCTACTCATGGAAATGACGGCGATGAGGAAGCCTTCTTATGTTACTGCTTTTCATGTAGAATATCACTGTTTAGGTACAGTCAGCCGTCTTTAACTTGGAATATTTATGTTTAAGGCTAAGGGCAGCTTTAGAGTGTGACAGTAGAAGGAAAGGGCAGGCAGAACCTGTGCTGAAGATAAAATTCTCCTTACAGTGATGAGAAAGGTTATCAAGCACAGTATTATGGCCTGTGCCAGACATGGCAACAAAACAGGCCTAAATATATCACAGAAAACCTCTTGTATGTAGTCTTCCTCTGGTGAAAATATCAATACATTACAGCAGAAATAGGCTGGATAACTTTAATTTCTAAGACTATCTTTTTTAGCCCCTTCCCTCATTAGCATCCACTTCCTTGACTGTAGAGTGGGATGACCCAGACTGTGAGTGGGTTGAATGAGACGATCCCTGTAAAGCAGTGTCTGGCACGTCATCCTGAATGGGGGCTTCGCTTTGCATCACCTTCAGCGTGTTCTGTACCAAAATGTGCACAACAATGAGCATAACCTATTTAAGAAATAGTCTGTTTGAGAGAAATGTTCATCTAAATATAAAATTTTTGCAACTTAGGAGTTTTTGTTTGTTTTTTGTGTGTAGAAAACACATTTTCCTAGAATGATTGAGTTTTCCCAAGATTAGCCAAAGCCCCAAATGGGCATCTTGTTAGGATACTCTCTTCCTCTCCCACATCGAAACAATTACTAAGTGCGAATCCTGAACAGCCTTTGAATATTTTTTTCTTTGTTTTCTCTTTAACACTTGTCTGTGTCACCATTACCGACATTATACGTCCATCTCCAATCCGGTTTCCACTCCATCACTCAGAGCATTCTTCCTACAACCAGTCTATTTTCTTTTTCCTCTGGAATTCCTCCAGGGGAGCCATTGTTTTTCCAGTAGGTTAGTTTCTCCAGCTGCACCCCCATGCCCCGTGCCCCCCACCAGATATACCCTGCTATTCCTCTACCTGCCCACTGGCAGTTTCTCTCCTCTGGGACTTTGCATGGCTAGTGCCTCTCTATCTTACTGCTGCCCCTCCTTTAAGACTTGGGTTCACTCTTCCATCAGCTTTTTCAGCTCAGCTCCTGCCCCCTGAGTGTGGAGAGTCTCCGCTTCTCCTGGGACATTTGCATATCTGTGGTAACATTCCTCTCCTTTGTAATTGTTGGCTTGCTTGCCTGTCTTCCCCTTTACTTTTCAGAAAAAGATTGCTTCTTTCATCTCAGCACAGGGTGTCAGGCACACAAGAGCCAGATAAATGTGTGTTGACTGAGTGAGAGGTTGGAGGTAACTTTAAAAGAAAAGCAAGGTTGATTCCCTTGGGCCTGCCACAGACTAGGAGAAGCAGAGCAGAAGGAACCACTGTGGGCTAGGAAGGGGCCCCAGGGGCTTGAAATCACTGGCCTGAAGCACTAGGGACCAGATTGCTTGTCTCTACATCCTCATGCAGTCAAAGAAGAAAGTGGCATGAGATTAATTTGAAGGTCCAGTTTCCCTGGTTTTTAAAGCCTGAGTTTCCTTTCTAACTGCTGCTGGTTCACCTACTGAGTCACGTTATTTTAAAATATTAGATAATAAACCTCAGGACAGCTCTTTTATATTAGACTTGGAAGTAGTGAGGAACGGTAAGTGGTTTGGTCTTACTGTGAAATACTGTATGTTTAGACAGACTGAGGGAAGACCTGCCCAGCAGCCAGATACTACCTTACCCCACAGGTTCTTAACCAGGCCATACACATTTTTTTTTTCTGTGAATATGTGCATTTTCCTGGGGAGAGGCCATAGTGATTAAGGTCACCTGTGTGGGGTAGCTCAGTCAGTTCAGCGTCTGCCTTTGACTCAGGTCATGGTCTCCGGGTCCTGGGATCGAGGGTCCCAAATTGGGCTCCTTGCTTAGCGGAGAGTTTGCTTCTGCTTCTGCCTCTGCCTCTGTCCCTCCCCCTGCTTGTGAGTGCACACGCACGCGCTCTCTCTCTCTCAAAACATTTAAAAAAAAAATCTTTAAAGTCACCTGTGTGGCTGTGCTTGTGTGTGTTTGTGTATGTGTGTAAGTACATTTTTTCTTGGGGAAATGCTGTAGTTAATTTAAAAGCACCTGTGACCTGGAGAAGATTAAGAGCCGCTAATAAAAATATCTAAATACACTACCTTCATGGGTATTCACAGATAATTGATGGCTGAGACCTTATTATACAATTTGTTTAAATAATAACAAAACATAGCTTTCTTAGTGAATCAGAAACTGCTAGTGTGCTGAAATTTCTTCCAGCTATACTGATACCTTTCTTTTTATGTCACCCATACTTCCATCATCTTGTATTAAAAACTAGTCATCCTTCAGTCAATCTTGATTATAATGAGACATGATGGTTTCGAGTCCATTAGTTTGCTCTCACGTCTCAGTACTGGTTTGGGAGGTTTTCTAATGAACGAAGAGAATGGGAGATATCTGAATAAGCACTGGAAACACGGAGCAGTCTTACAGCAGTGTATTCAATCACCTGCTTATGGCTTTGAGCAAATTTACCATTCAGAAACCTTTTCAGTTATACTCAGTTACTTGACTGTGTTAGCATGGCTGTTGGCATGAAGCTAATTTGAGAAGGATTCTCATGTGAAGAGCTTGGTAATATTAATCAGCCACACTTAGTAGGGTCTGCTTTCAACTGGTTTCAAAAGCAATAGTTATGATGTTTTAAATCTATTTATTTCAGATGAAGTAGGTGATCCCAGAGCCGGTGACAAAGAGCATCCGGTAGAGGGCACTGTGAGCATTTACTGTGAAGGCTGTGGTCTGGCTCAGTTCCTTAAGTTCACTTTCGTGCTTGGCAGCTCCTGTGGAGTAAGTTGGTGTGAAAGACACATCCAGTTAGCCGCTGAGTAGCCGGATGAAACTGGTGGTGGATCCACGAGATTGTGTAATTAATCTTCGGAAAATTACAGTTGGAGATAATTTCTTTTCCACTGTCTAATGGCTTCGATTATAAGGCTGTTTGTTAAGTAGGAGTGGACAGTTTTTAAGAAGGAGCTGACATTTTACACATGGTTATTGCTATGGTGAAAGGTAGATGGACAGATTGTGGCTCTGCCATAACTAAGACTTACCCCATGTGTTATTTATTGGGCAGTCACATTGTGTTCTAAAAATAATTTTCCTTGAGGAGGGCCTTCAAGTTGAGCTGTGCAAGCACCGTATTCTTGGGCCTTACTGTTAGGGGCTCACTATCATTGACACGGGGCTGGGGTAGCTCTCAGCAGTGTGTGTTTTCAGTTCCCCTGCTGGCTGCAGAAACCTTCGCATTGAGTAATGAAATCTTTTCAAGGATGTTCCTCAATAACACATATGTCCAAATGCTGCTTAAGACTATAAATACATCAGTTTACTTTGTTCTAATGATCAGCATTATCGTGTAATGATTTTGAGCATTGCAAACCTGGAGCATCCTGACCTATTATTAGAAATAGAAAACGGTAATAACTAGTGCTGGGGTCTCCTGCCACAGCAGCCTTCGTTTAAGCTTGAGTCTCTATCTGTCAGCTGCATCTTACTCATTTCTTGTGGTTTAGGAGCTTTGTTAACTCTAAGGCTGCCAGAAGAATCAGGTACAAGGAAACATGTTTCATCCATATTGTATCCAAAAATGAAATCATCCTTGAATTGAAAGGGTTTTTTTGGTCATCTCCTGCATCCTAGCACAAAAACCAGTCAGCTGAAAGGAACTCCTTTCCCATGTCTGTGTAGCAAGCAAACTATTTCCTAGGTAGCTTGCCCCAGGTATAGGGCCTTAAAATAACCTGATGACCGAATTTTTTTCATGTAAATGAAAGGTCTAGATCAGATCTTAAAAGCAGATACATCTACAATATTTATAGTCTCCAGTTCATGGTCTTTCTACACAAAAGATTCTGAAAAAAACAGTTTTATATATGTAAGTGTAAAACTTTCCTAGAAGCCATACACGTGGTTCTGCCTAGCCATAGTTCCTGTACTCATGCTCAGTGGAAATAGCCGTTTCGCACCCCGTGTGTAGACGCTGTTGTTGAATTGCTCCGTGTTTATGTCTGTCTGGGAAGGTATTGGATATTCTTGTGAGAGAATTGTATTTAGTGTTGTATTTTGATTGCTCTTGGGTAATGCTGAGGCCACCGTGCCAGGAGCACCTGGTGAGAGCCACCGCTCTGAGGGAGCCTGGAGTTTAGTCATCGCTGAAGCCTGCCCCCTTCCCCTCTACCTGCCGCGAAGCCGAGGCTCGGCACACTCTTCCTAGAAGGGGCTGGGTAGTCCGTAGTAATTCATTTCTGAAAGCATGATCGACTTGCATGGTTTTACCAGATCCTTCTAGAGAAGCAAAAGCTGTAGAGGGAATTCAGCCAGATCATCTAAAATTCCAGCTCCCCAGCTGACTTCTGCCCTGTAGAAGACAACAGGGCAGGGTTTCTCGGCGTGGTGACCTTATAGGCCAGGTAATTCTTTGTCGTGGAAGACTGTCCTGTGCATTGTAGGCTGTTAATAGCGATATCCTTGATCTCTATCCACTAGCTGCTGGTAGTGCCCCTCCAGATGCGACACCAAAAATATCTCTAGTCAGTGCCAAGTGTCCCTGAAAGTAAACAATGATCCCTGTTTGAGAGCCACCACTACAGAGAATTTAAGCAAAAGAGAGGTGGATTGGTTTTTACTTAGACCCAGCCTGTGACTTTTAAATTTTTAGCATCAGGATTATTGTGTGCTTTATCTTGGTATTTGAAAAAAAAAAAAAAACAAAAGGTAATATCTCCTTCCTCGGGCCCTATCATCCACATTAGTAGGTGTTGCTGTGTGAATATCTAGAGAGGCATATTGTATACAAGTAAGTAC
>CM052895.1:122731191-122760142 GCA_028534135.1 Potos flavus
AGACGCTGAGTATTTCATGTAACAGTGACTTGCCATTGTCTTTTTTAAAAATCCCTCCACATTTTGATTTTCTGTCTTTCATTTTGTAATATGCTACTTCATCTTTTTTTTTAGCAGGTAAAGCATTGTTTCTTCTGGCATATATCCATTTTGCAACTAGATACCCTTAAGAGTCTGATTGGGAAAGTCCTTGCTCTGTAGCTCCACCTTGAAAAATTATCCAATTCAGCATTTCCATCTTGTTTTTTTGAAAAACAGGTGCCAGAGTGGGTCACCGCTCCTTGATGAGATACTACAAACAGCGCTTTGGCTTGTCAAGAGCTGTGGCCGTTGCTAAGAACCAGAAGGCCGTGGGCCGGATCCTCCAGCAGTACAGAGCCCTGGGATGGACTGGCAGCACAGGTGTGTTGATGCGCACAGCCGTGGACCAGCCCAGGAACTCGTATTCCAAGAAGGGGTTTGGGCGAAGTCCTTTCCATTTATGTTGTCCTTACGGGTCCTCCCTAGAGGAAACTTAATTTCTTGGCCCTGGGGGCTTTCATTACTACTGGATACGTTTATGGCAATAAGCCCAAAGCTCCATTACTTAAAAACTTCATATTCCTGGCACAGTAACTTTCTAAAATGGCATATAGATAATAGTTACAGAAATAAGTACTGAGTTTGTCAACAGAGGTTGAGGTTAACTAGTGTCCTTGTGGCAAATAGCTTGAGCTATGGAGTCAGACATGACTTACTTGACATACGAAGATGTTCTTACTTGATGAGCGTGAGTAATTCAAGTCACCTAAGCTTCTGTTGCCTCATTTATAAAATTGAGATAATAACAGGACCTGCCTGGCAGAGTTGTGCGGGTTGACTGTCCTAATGCATATAGGATACAGTATGTGGACATAGTAAATGCTGTCACTCCTTCTTGTAGTTTTCCCATAGAAAACATAGTAAGAGAGAAATAAAGCAGCCCCTTGAAATTGCTAAGCTTTGAAACCTCATCAGTATCAAATTATTTAAATCTATTCTGATGTGTCTGCTCTGTGCAGCTCAGTCCTTAGATCTTCGGGGAGAACACTGGTCCACTAGAGGATGGTGGAGCGGACAAAGGAGAGCTCCCTTTGAATGTCATGGAAAGCCCTGGACAGACAAAATCTGTGTTCAATGCCACTGTGTTTATATATAAACACGTGGCCTCCTTCTCTGGCTGCCTAGGAGCCGAGAAACCACGTAAATCTAGAAGACACTGACTGTGTCTTACTCTCCTCGGGAGCTATTGTCTGACTCAATTTATAGTCTCCACCTCTCTCTGTCACCTTTGATCGCTGGAGCATTACCTTTGGGGCTTGTAGACCCTTCCGGGTGAGGAAAACCAGGGGACTGTGTACAGGTGGTCGTAGGCAGTTCTGGGTGCGCACAACCCCCATGCGCGCTCCGCGGAGACCCCCAGTTAGCAGCTCTTGTTTCAATCTGAGAACCCAGCGACCCCCTAACCAGCCTTGAGATTCTCTGTGAAGACTGGATTGTTTTCTGATCTCAGATAACAAACCTTTGCCTCACTGTTTGTCCCTTTTGCCGCCACAGGAGCGGCTCTTCTGCACGAGCGGGACATGCAGTATGTCCAGAGGATGAAATCCAAGTGGATGCTTAAGATGGGAATGAAGAACAATGCCACCAAGCAGATGCACTTCCGGCCCCAAGTGAGATTCTGAGGGTCTGCCAAGGATTGCGGGACCCGCCTCTCGCCCCAGTGTCCTCGCCTGAGGGCCAGTGGGAGCTGGATTGTAGGACAGACCCTTTTCGCTGCTCCTTCTCCTTGTACTTGATCTGTTCTGACCTAAGAATAAAAGCCAGAATCTCAGTGGCTTTTCAGTGTCATTTCTGGACAGGGTTTAAAGGTTATGTTTTCCCAAGGTGAGTGCTGGGTCTGCTGGGCTTTGGGGCCCAAACTGCCGCCCCACAAGTGAGTCATTGCCTCAGCTGCTGACCGATTTCTGGCTGTCAGAATCACATGGGAGACTTGGCCGTGACTTGTCCACTCCGAACTTGGTTTGACCTTGCCCTGGCACCGGGACCTACGTCAGGGGGCTCGGAAGCTACGGAGGAAGTTGAATGTCACTCATCTGAACGTGTCGTGGCTCATGAGGTGGCACGGGTCCCTCTCACTAAGTCCAGGCAAAGGTAGGCAGCATGCCGTTGGCTTGCCGGAAGGCTTCTGTATTTCTCAATGTGACCACACAAAGCACGACAGCGCCGTGCACCCCGACTCCCGTTTCCAGTGCTGCCTTTCCTCGAGCGGTCAGTTGAGGAAGGAAAGCAATGTAAAATGCTTAGGTCTCATTTTAGAAACAAAAACTGACCTCAGGGCTCCACGTGAAGAGCTTTCTGTTAAAGCGGCTTGCGCCAGAGGGGCAGTCGTGTATGGGAAACTTAAACATGAAGCTCAAACCCATTGAGCTATTTTGTGACTTTGGAAAAGTGACTTGGTTTCTTAAATCTGTAAAATGAGATGTTTGTCGCCTCACAGGTTGTTGTGGGCATTAAATAAGTCTGCCAAAGTAAGTGTTAAAGTTCTCCCTTCTAGGGCAAAACTCCGCGGAGGAAGGCTAACGTTCTAGTTGGAGCAGTGGTCCCTGGTTTTAATTTTGCTCCTCTAGCCTGTTTTCTAACATTCTCCTCACACAGGTCCCCATTCTTTTGTGTTCGAATCTATTATCCTAGGAAAAATGTCGTGCTTCACATGGGGTAGGTGTTTGAGTTCTGCTTCACTGAGTGCGTATGATACTGTGCAATAGCTTCTGTCAGTTTTGTTTCACGTTTAGGATTTCGTCACTCAACACAATATGCTGAGATCACTACTGCTGACACCTGCTGTCTCCAACCCCATTGTTTACCACACCAGCCCAGCACTCTGTACCTTGTTTGTATACATACCCTTTTAACTTCAAAGTGTTTTACCTGGGGAGAGAAATGAGGACAGTGTATTTGCCGACCAACAAAATACTCTCCATTTATTTATTTCCTTCTAGACTTCAGGAGATACCTTCTTAGTTCGGCTTTGGGTTTGCGGAGCAATTCTGTATCACTTCTAGCCACATCATGATTTTATAAAATATAGTTTATTTGCCTTTGGGAAGGAGAGCAAAGAAAAAATAAATTTAAACATCACCCGTACATAGTTAGAAAACTTTTTTTTCTTACACTGAGGACTTTTGATATTACTTTCTTAGCAACTTTCAAATATGTGGTACAGTATTAGCTATATTCACCATGCTGTATATCCCATCCCATTACTTATAACTGAAAGTTTCTACTTTGACCTCCTTCACCCATGCATCTCCTTTTGATTAAATCTAGAATGAATCCAAATGAACCCAAAAGTAAATCTTCATTAAATCAAATTCCTACAGATATTTCCCCTCAATGCCCGTTACCTTTAAGTCAGTTGTCTGAACTAACAGTGGGCACCAGACTAATCCTATCAAAGTTCTTCATCAGTACCAAGTGGCCCTGGCTGCTGTGGCTGGCTGACCAGGACCTGTGCGGACTCTCCTCCCGGGAGTTCCCCCAGGACCAGACGGCCCTGGCAAGTGGATTTGTCTGTCTTTAGCTTGAGACATCAAGGCTGGGATCAAAAGTGAGAGAGCATAACCCTGTTCTCTCTGTGCAGGTAACCAAAGCCCTTGCTTGGCAGCTTTGCTGATCGCACTTCCTCTCTGCAAACTAGCCACAGGCTTGAAGTGTTCTCTCTGCTTTGCCAAGTGTGAATTTGTGTTCCATGGAGTAGAAAGTGTTTTCGTGCACCATTTTGTTTCTCGGCTGTGAGGCGTAGGTAGCGTTGCTATTTCACAGATGAGAAAATAGACTCAGGGAAGTTCAGTAACTTGCTTAGGGAGACCCAGAAGGAAACCAGAGATGGTGATTTCTGGTACAGCATTCTTAATATTGCAACACTGTCGAACAGAATCCTCAGCAACATCCCATCCTAGGGAGCGCACTCTGGGGCCATAAATATTAATGCAAGTGTTAAATTTGCAGCAAGCCGTGACAAGAATCTTGTTCTAAATCTAGAAATACATAGAATTTAATGTTACACATATGATGCATTAATAGCATAACTGTTACACGCATGAAAGAAAATCCCACCTTTTCTCTCCTAGAATGCGAGCAAATTTTGCCCCCAACCAATTTTGGTTATTTGTGGATTCTTAATTAAGCTGCTTTCCTCCACCTTAGTTCTTTCTAAACTGTTAAGATCCCATTGGATATTTTTTGGAATTCACAATATTTCATTTGGAGGAGACCGGGTAAGAGCTGTATTACTAACTCTAAATGTGCAGACATTTTTGCAAGAGGATTGCTGGTAGTCCTGGCGAAATTGTAAAGTGCTTTGAAGAATACACGTTATTTCATTTAGACTCATTTGCAATTGGTACATTAATGATGACACTGAAATTGATGAAGTAAGATTTGATTAGCTTGTTAATGCTGCAAACATTTGAACTTTAGAATATAATTTATTGATCATTTGTGGGCCAGGCTGTTATTCCCAGATCTGTTTTCCTTCTTCCCAGCCAGACACTACTTCCCAGCCTCCCATGAGGCAAGACATGGTGGTGTGGCTGAATTTGGGCCAACAGACGTGAGCCGAGGGGATGGACAAGAGTGGAGTTCAGATCAGCTCCAACTGTGAGACAAGCTGCATTTTTAGAATCTGCCCCTTTTTCCTCTCACCAGCTGAAAGTGAGGGATTGGCCACTGTCGCCCATGTAGAAGAGGCTAATATCTTCGGGGATGGCGGACCGACGGTGCAAAAAGAAACCCGGGTCACAAAATGACATCATGGAGAACACCTGCCCAGCACACTCACAAGGGCTGGACCGTTAGGTGAAAGAAGTTTGAAGGCCCTGTGCTGGGGAGTTTCTGTGGTAGGAGCCCAGTTTATCCTAGCGTCGAACCCCATAATAATGCTAACGTGACATGTGATGCAAATTTATTTAAGCCGCAATTAGCAGTTGCTGTTTCTTTTTTTTTTTTTAAGATTTTATTTATTTGAGACAGAGAGAGCACGAGCAGTGGGAAGTGGCAGAGGGAGACGGAGAAGTAGGCTCCCTGCTGAGCATGGAGCCCAAAGTGGGGCTCGATCCCAGGACCCTGAGATCGTGACCTGAGCTGAAGGCAGGCGCTTAACCTACTGAGCCAGCCAGCTGCCTCTAGCAGTTGCTGTTTCTTCTTTCTCTGTTCTCAACCTGAGGTGAGCTAAATTCTCTTACGCACGGTTGGGTTGGGAGACAGGGAAAGCGTGCCTCAAGGTCATTTGGAATTTTGCTTATGGATATTTTCAGTATTCTTTTTTTTATTCTTTTGGAGACAGTACAGACTGAAAACGCATGTTTTAGTTGGCAACTTGACAGCACGCCTGCTAATTGCTTGACTCTCCTCCCACGCAGAGGTGGGGTCTACCTTGCCTGTCCTTGAAGCCGGGTTGGCCGCAGTGACTTGCTCCTAACCGATAGAAGTGCAGCAGGAGTGACACTGCTGACTTCCGAGAAGCGTGGTGAAAGGAGTCCGGCTCCCACCTGCTTCCTCAGACACCTGACCATCTAAGACGTCGGACTTCTCCCAGAGGTCACGCTCTAGGAAAGCCCAGGCCCCGTGGAGAGGTCCCTGTTCGCGCTCTGGTGGACGGTCCCAGCTGAGGTCCCAGTCAGCAGCCTGCGCCAACCGCCAGCCTCCGAGGGCTCCGTCTGGCATATCCCGTCCAGTCGCGTCTTCAGACCACTGCGGCACCCGCTGACAGCTGACCGCAGCCATCTGGCCCAGCCAAACCTACCCAGGTGAGACCTCCCCAAATCCCTGCCGCGCAGAAGCCGCGACGTAAGAAAGTAGTTGTCTTGCACCACTCTGTTAGCCCAGCAGTGGTAACCGGAGCGCCTCTCCGCGACACTGTCACACCTTCTACACGGCTTTGCATGTCCCCTTACCACCTGACGGTGGAGTTTTCCTGTCAATATGGTTTTAAGGGCAAGGACTTAATACTCATTGGATTACCTAATTTTTACAACACCCATAAGAAGTAAATACAACGATTAGTCCCGTTTTACGGCTGAAGAATCTCAGGCATGATAGCCCAAGGTCACACTGCTCTTAATCACTCAGTTGTCTCAGCTGAAAAAATGAAAGCCGGCTTGAATCATAGAATTTTACACTTTGGTGGCACATTGAACTGACTTCAGTAGACCTGACCATCCCACCTCTTCCCTCCCCCTTACGCCTGTGGTACACATTTGTCATGGAGAGAGCATGGAAAAACCTGTTTCTCCATGTCATCTGTTGGTCCCTCTACTGCTCCTCAAAGTCGAGCTTTATCAGCTCCTTCAAAATATCTTATAATATTAAAAAGAAAAAACTTCTAATATAACTATTTGAAGAGTAAACATGATGCATTTTTTTTAGAGGAAAAGAATGCATCTCTATTAATATGTGCCTAAAATTATATTAAAAGCATTAAAACTATACCCAAAACATGAACTCTGTGTTTCTTAAAGCAATCTCCAATTTCAGTTGCATTGACTAAGATCTCTAAGTCCTAGATTCAAGGCATTTGTTATAATTTATTATTCCTTATGCTTTATTATGACTCACCACACTCAGTACTGCATCCTCAAGTAGCGTTTTCACCCGGGGTAATGCATCTCGGATGTGGTGCCCTGCCCCCAGATTACCCATTTTCTAAACCTCGTGTCTGCACATGTGGAAAATAGGTTCTATCTGTAAAAGTGAGGGATTTCAGTTTTTCTGAAGACTTTTTTTTCTTTTTAAAGATTTTATTTCTTTATTTGATATAGAGAGAGAGATCACAAGTAGGCAGAGAGGCAGGCAGAGAGAGAGGGGGAAGAAGGCTCCCCTCTGAGCAGAGAGCCTGATGCGGGGCTCCATCCCAGGACCCTGACATCATGACCTGCACCCAAGGCAGAGGCTTTAACCCACTGAGCCACCCAGGCACCCCTGTTTTTCCAAAGACTTTTATAACACCTAGTGCCAGAGGATGAGAACATTAAATTCACAGTAAGTGGAAACTGTTGTTAACATTTATGCTTGAAACATGACTCTCCTTACAAAACGGCTTTCCTATTTCCAATTGAAGTGAATGAAATTTATTCAGTTAATTGGGTAGTATAGTCCTCTTAGTCATCTTATAAAAGTTGGGGGAGTTTTTCCTGGAAATAAACATAAAAATATGTAAAAATTCAGTAGGAATAAAAGCTGACACAAAGGAAGAACTTACTAAGTGCCGGGTTTTGTTGTACAACTTTAAGTCATATTAATTTAGTTAGTCCTCACAACAATATGGTCTCTGAGACAGGAAATATCCCCATCTTCCTGGTGGAAAACTGAGGCACAAAGAAGTCTCCCTGGCTACTAAGTGGCAAAGTTGGGGTATTTAATACAGGTGGTAAGCTCTGCTCTTAACCACTACACTAGCAGTCCTTAAATCTTTTGGTCTCAGAACCCATTTATACTTTTTCAAAGTATCGACAACTCAGTAGAGCCTTCTTTATTTTTTTTGTTACATCTATTGATACGTCCTGTATTAGAGATTAAGATGGAGGGACTTTCAAATGTTTCTTAATTTATTTTAAAATAATAAAATCATTGCATGTTAACATGACCATATTTTTATGAAAAATAACTGTGCTTCCTTAAAAGAACCATAGTGAAAAGGGTGGACTTATTTTACATTTTTGCAAATATTTTTTACAATCCTGCATTAACAGTAGACAACCCATTTCTTACATCTGCTTCTGCATTTCGTCTATTGTGTAACACACATCATGTGGATACTGGAAACTCCACAGAAACCCAATGAAAGAACAAGGGTGGAAAAGGCAAATACCATCTTAATATTATTATAAAAAAGCTTCGACTTTGCAAACCCCCCAAAAAGGTCTCAGGGCCACCCAGGGATCCCTGGGTCATACTTTGAGAACCACGGCGCTACATTTTACTGCCTCTCGGTACACAGGGGCAGTGTCTTGATGAGTACTGAGTACTCCTGAAGAAATAGTGTCGCCTTAATTCAATCCCAGGCTGGTGTGTCGCAGAGCTGTGGCTGCATAATCAGAGACTAAGGTGCAATTCTGGTTCTGCCTTGGTAGCTCTTGACCTTCACTAAGTGACGTCGTTACTCTCGGTCCCAGATTCCTCAACTAAAATCGGGCTAGTTACAGATCCCTTGCAGGGACATTGTAGGCATTCCAAAAATACACAACAAGGGGCTTAACAGGTACTGAAACACAGAGGAGACCTGATCAAGGGTAGCTTCTATTCCAAACTGGCCAGTGACAACCAGGGAAAGAAGAAGAGGGGTCACAGCCTGCAGAAGGGGGAGGAAAAGAGAACCGACAAATGCAGATATGCAAGCTCTTATCTGAGGACCAGATACATATTGAAAGCTGTATGTGTTTAGGGATTCATAAATTTGGGGTTTTAGGAAACTAATATGGTGCATACACTGTGTGTGTCAGACTTCCCTGGGATCTAGAAGGCCATGTGATGACTGAACACATTACTATTTCAAGAGAGGAACGTATTCTATTCACACCAAGGCCTAGAAATAGCCTCGTGTCTGTGCAGGCCAGGTTAATGTCAAGTGATTTACAAAACAATCTCTCAGGAGTACCTCGGTGGCTCAGTTGGTTAAGCATCTGACTCTTGATTCCAGCTCAGGTCATGATCTCGGGATCATGAGATCGAGCCCTGTGTTTGGCTCCGCGCTCAGCACAGAGTTTGCCTGAGATTCTCTCCTTCTCCCTCTTCCCCTTCCCCCACTTGCACTTGCATGCTGTCTTTCTCTCCCTCTCTCTCTCAAATAAAAAAAGAAATATTTTTTTAAAAAATCTTTCAGTTTTCAGAGCTCTGGGGATTTGGGGATTGCAGGTAAGGAATTACGGGCCTTACCAAATGCTACTGCACCAGCACCAAGTTTGGGACTGTGTCCATGCAATTTCATTTCATTCTCTCAGCTTCATGGGCAAGAAACAGACATCTCAGGATCCAGAAACATCTTTGATGCGTTTTGCATTTCAACCAGCTTTACAGGATCCCCAGATTGGGGCAGTGGCCTCTCACGGTCTACGGCCAAATGTTGTTATATTGGGGGTGGGGTGGGGGGGCGGGTTAGACAGGTGAAGTGTGCGTGTGTTTGAAAATGAGCAGATCAGCATCAGCAGTTCTCATTTTCTTTATTTCTTTTAAACAGATGTCTTAATGAATGCGCAGAAAGTTCATATTTGGTCTGTTGAAAATCCCCCTAGCCAGGAACCTAATTTCCTCAAGAACAAGGATAAGGTGAGATGATACATTTTGGATATCAATAAAATCCATAACCTGCTACATTGATAGGGATAGAAACTGATAACACAGTCCCATGTGAAAATCTGCGCACAAGGCCCCAAAGTGATGCTTCATGTTCATCATGAAGAATCTCACAGAGAACCACCTGCTGGTAAACTTCTGAAGAATTTACCAGAATTTGAAATCACACGAGTTTGTGATGAGGCTTGAGGATCTTGAGAAACCATTTCCATCACTGGCTTTTGTGGTATTTTATAATAATCTGTAGCTTCAAAGACAAAAAAAATTTTTTAATGATTTTTTTTTTTCTACCTCTACCTGTATTGGTATTTGGAGTTCAGTGGGAAATGCCTTACATTTATTTGGACGTCCATATTATTATAATGCACACATTGGTAGGCCCTTTATTTTGTTGATTCTGACTGAAATACATATATATTTTTAAATTCTAGTAGACCTCTTTAAGTTTGCCACTGTCATTAATTCAGTATCCTGCTATTAAAATGTCCCCTCCCTGGCCAGGCCACAAAGGAGCAAACCCAGACCCCCACCCCAGGACGGAGGCCCCCACGGCCCCGCTGGCAGGAGCGCTGCCCTTTGGGGCCTCACCAGGAGTCCGTCTCCGAGAACCGCCCTTAGGGGAAGCCCAGTGCCCTGCCCACGGCCACATCCTCTGGGCACCCAGGGGCTCACCCCTCTGGCCTGATGAGGTTGACTCTGACAGCTTCCCCAGCTCCAGAACGCTCCAGGGGATGGCCCGAGGCCTTCACTGCATTGCAGCTCAGCTTCTCCCTCCTTGGATCCCCTTTTCTCTTACTTCCTTAGAGGTAGAGATCCTCAGAGCGCGCCCCAGGGAAAGCCTCGCATGGAGATCTCCAGTTTGTGTTCCAGAGAAGAGTAAGGAACTACTGGCGCCGGGAATGGTCCAAGGAAGGAGAGTCTGCACCGGGTCGCCAGCTGGCCCGCCGCCCATGAGGACACCTTCTCTGGGGGAAGGGGGCAGGTGGAGTACGGATAGCCCCCGACACGTGGTAGCCCTGCAATTAACACTCTCGCTGCGACAGTGTGACAGCTGACACTTTCCCCAGACTGCTGGGAGGGCAGGCCTCGGGGGGTGCAGGGTCTGGGTGTCTGGGAGGTTTAAGGCAGGGCCGTTGCAAGTACGATGGACTTGGGTGTTGGTTGCTCATGCTATGAAGCGAATTAGAGAAAGGCAGAGAAAGGCTGGCATGATTTATCACCAATTTAAGGCTACATGTGAAAGCCAAAGGGCCTTTTGTATTTTATAAAGACTCCTCTCCCGCAGCCAGAGCCAGAAAAAAAGCCAGGATCGAGCCTAGGACTTAATTACTAGGCCAGCACAGCTCCAGAGAAGATGGCATTCTCAAACCCCAGCAAGTCTGCTTTGTCAAGGCAGGTGCCCCGGCTGGGAAGGAGTGAGGTGCTGGGACTTGGAATACAGACATTTGTGTCCATGCACTAAAAGTCTTGAATCTCCAAATGCCCCTGAACCCTTTGAGCCCACTCCTCCCTATGAAAAGCTAGTGCTGCCTCCTTGCTTGAAGATGATGCAGAAGCCTCTGCCTTGTGCCAGACAGCGTGCTCCCAACTCAAGGCATACCATCCCCGGCACTAGACCAGTAACGAGAATTAAGGATCAGCAACTACAACCTACAGGCCAAATCTAGCCCACAGTCTGCTTTTGTGAATAAAGCTTTATTGAAACACAGCCACGCCCATTCAATTACGTAATGCCTATGGCTGCTTTCACGCTACAATGGGAGAGTTGAATAAGTTGCAACAGAGTCTGCATGGCTCACAAAACCTAAAATATTTTTCATTGGCTCTTTACCTGAATAGTTTCCTGACCTCTGAACTGGAGTCAAGTCATAGTAAGACCCAGCAAGAAGAGTGCCAGTCCTGATCAGGGGAGAAAGGGAAAATACACCAAAGATGTGGGACCTAGCCAACAAGTACTAGCAAGACTGGAAGAGTATTTATGGGAATAAATTCTGAAGAATTTAAGGATTAAGGGGGATGGATTATATAGTTAGATAATGGACAGTGTACCCGCACGAGAACACTGTCTTCTGAGATACAGGATTTAACACTCTCTTGGTTGGCTCTTAGAAACTTGGGGAGGCAGCGCCACACTAAGTGGCGGAGATAAGTAAGCATGCGTTGGTAGACTGTGGAGAAAAAGATCAAAAGGCTCCAAGAAATGGGCATGCTAGAGTGGACATACTCTGTAAAATTGGAAAGTGTACCAGTTCACTATGTTCATGGAGTCATCCAGAGGGCACACCACTTACCAGAGCTGTAAGGAGTGAGCTGGTGAGAGGGGTAAGCATCATGGAGAAACTCAACGGGGACTGTCCTCTGTGGGGCAGGGCTGAAATGATAAAAAATGGCATTATAGATCTAGGCCCCTGAAAGCAACGGGATGATAAGATCTCAGATTGACAGAGCCCAGGTGGCAAAACTTGAACATCAGGAGCAAAGAGGATGCCATCGTAATGCGTGGCAAGAGGCTCTTGGCCATGGAGAGCAATGGAGATGATGGATAGAAGATGGTGTTCTTAGGGGCGAGACAGAGGGGCAGCGAACAAGGGTAATACTAACAAACGCCCCACTGAAAAGTAAAGGCCAGTTTCCAGACCTGAGCCAGTCTTCTGACCCAGAACCTGTTGCCTAAAGAAAAGGCTGGTTTGAGGAAGGATTCTGCTATACCATGACAGGTGCCTAGGGTAATAATTTCCCTAGCTTTTACCCAGAGGGATCTGTGGCCATTTCCTTGAATAACTATTGGGGGGGGGAGCTGTAATTCAAGATATTTCAAGGACTCTTGGCCCTGGCAACCTCCACTGATATTCAAGGATTTTTATATTTCATCATGGCCCTTTGCTAAAGTGGGGAGGTAAGTAATAAGAAATCTAAGCCCAGTCGAGTTCGCAGTGGGTTCTTTGGCTCCTTGGATCTCCTGTGTGATTGTTTGTCCAATCTCTGAATATTCCATTGAAATGAATGTCTTTAGTAGTTGACAAGATCTCCTTATTGTTTCCTTGGTTTATAGAGTATGATCCTGTAGTGAAGAAGGCCGCATGGAGGCCTCTGGAACTTCCTCACTATGCTCAAGGGAGTAGATAAAAAACAATATCACATCTTCAACACTGCAAGGAGTGGTCTCCGTCATGTCCTCATTTAGTTCACCATTCGTCCTCGTTCAAAAACAGGGATCCTGGTTATTGAGAGCGGACCGCCATAAAGTCAGCTCATTACCTCATGCATCTATTGCCACTACTGAACATCCAAACTTGCAGCAACAGAAACCAACACTGAGTCCCAATCGGAAATGACAATGATGTATCTTGACGGGAATTGGCACATATTCAAGAAATGACTTTCCCTTTCCCACCCACAGGGACTGCACCAGCACCACCATCTATGAGCTTATGAGATTAGCTGATACACTGACCTGAGGTCCTGCATAATGGTATCCTGGGCCAAGGATCCCATTTATAGCAGAAGGAGAGCTATGATGGGCCCATATCCTTTTGTTGATGCAAAAAATTTCTAGTTTAGTGTGGTACCAATAGCTTATTTTTGCTTTTGTTTTGCTTGCCTGAGAAGGTGTATCTAGAAAAATGTTTCTTTGGCTGACGTCAAAGAAATTACTACCTATGTTTGCTTCCGGGAGTTTTATGGTTTCACATTAAGATCTTTAATCAATTCTGAGTTTGTTTTTGTTTACAAACAAAAAGAAACTGGTATAAGAAACTGGTCAAGTTTCACTCTTTTGCATGTAACTGTCCAGTTTTCCCAGCACCATTTGTTAAAGAGACTGCCTTTTTCCTATATATATTCTCACCTCATAGATTAATTGATCATGTAAGTATGGGTTTATTTCTGGGCAATCTATTCTGTTCCACTGATCTATGTGTCAATTTTGTGCTAGTACAATACTGTTTTGTTTAATTAAAAAATGGGCAGATGACCTGAATAGACAAAGATGACATACAGATGCCCAACAAACACATGAAAAGATGCTCAACATCACTCATCATCAGGGAAATGCAAATTAAAACTGTAGTGAGATATCACTTTACACCCGTCAGAGTGGCTAAAATAAAAAAGACAAGAAATAACAAGTATTGGTGAGAATACAGTACACAGTTGGTGGAAATGCAAGTTGGGGTAACCACTGTGGAAAACATTATGGAGGTTTCTCAAAAAATTAAAAACAGGAATATCTTATAACCTAGCAATTCCACTACTGAGTATTTACCCAAAAAAACAAAAAAACACGTATTCAAAAAGATATATGCACCCCTATCTTTACATAGCATTATTTCCAATAGCCAAGCTATGGAAACAACCCAAGTGTCCATCAACAGATGAGTGGATAAAGGATATGTGGTATATATACAATGGAATAAGATCTTGCCATTTGCAACAACATGGATGGACCTAGAGGGTATGATGCGAAGTGAAATAAGTCAGACAAAATAAGCCAAAGACATATGATTTCACCTGTATATGGAATCTAAAAAACAAAATGAAAAAATAAGCAAAGATAGAGACAAACAACGATAACAAAAAACCAGAGTCTTAAATACAGAGAATAAACTGGTGGTTGCCAGAGGGGAGGAAGGGGGAGGGGGAGGGGGTGAAATAGATAAAGGGGATTAAGAGGTACAAAATTCCTGTTACAAAATAAATAAGTCATAGAGATGAAAACTATAGCATAGGGAATATAGTCAATAAGATCGTAATAGCATTGTTCGGTGACAGATGGTCACTATGCTTATTGTGGTGAGCGCTGAGTAATTGCATGGAATTGTTGAATTATGTTGTACACCTGAAACTAATATAACAGTGTATGTTAATTATACTTCAATTTTTAAAAGCTACTAATCAATAATCCTTCTAATCAGGGTACATTGAAGTGGAATAGTCACACATAACAATTTGACAAAGTATGTCATTAATAAAGTGATTTTTCAGAAAAAAACACACATCAGGGATTAAGAGTAAATAATTTTTCCCTTACAAATTGAAAATTAAAATATTTAGTAGTTTCATTCAGTGGAAAACACTTTGCTGAACACAAAGGGCTTTGTTTCTACTAGAAGGCATCTCTGCATAGAATCTTTCCTTCAGTGAGCTTTTGGTGTTTCAATTATTTATTTTTTAATCAAGTTCTAATCCGTTGTTTGGATAGATGTTTCTGAAGTATTTTTAAAATGTACTATGTTTTTAAAATTAGATCTCCATCTGTCATTATACGGAATGTGTGTGGGCAGATGGTGAATGGACTTATTTCTAACCCCTGAATGCTATTAGCTTGCTTAACTGTGTCCCCGGAAAGAAGGGCCATTAGGAGCGGTCTTTTCCTCCTCCTCAAAATGCATTTTGCTCCACTTTGTGATCCCCAGCATCAGATCTTTGAAACAAATAAATCATTACTTAAACCTCTTTCGAGAGGATCACCAACAACCGGTCTGCGGAACCTATATTCTCTTTCCATCTCCAAATTATTTTTTTTGCAAAAAGAAAGACGTGTTCACTGAATATATCATAGATCTTTTAATTCACTGAATTTCTTTCTTAAGCTAAAGAGTTTTGATGTTCTTTCTATTTAAATTAGTGATAACGTTAGGTGCCAGAAGAACATGGAAAGGGATTCATTTCATTTCTACATGTTTTGATCTTCCTCTTAACCATCGTTTTTTAGGGTTAAATTTTATTGATATGAAAATTTCCAAACATACACGATGGTACCAAGCATGGTTTAATGAAATTTCATTTACCCACTGGTCAGCTTCAACAATTATCAACAGGCCATAAATCTTGTTTCATTTACCCATGTCTACTTCTGCCCCATCTTTCAACACATAAATATGCACGTGTGTGAGCACACACACACACACACACACACACACACAATTTCTTCCTGGAATATTTGAAAAAACACCAGGCATTGTGTCATTTTCCTCATAAAGTACTTTATAGGCATTTAAACAGTAAGACTTATTTAAAAAAATAACCACCTGCCTATTGTCATACTCCACTATAACAACATCCTAAATATTCTAATACCCAACTCATATTCAAATTTCCCCAACTGTCTCAAAGTCATTCTCTTACAGTGGCCTATTCAAGTACTAAGAGACAATAAAGTCCATAAACTGCACGATCACCATCTGTCTTAAGGGTTTAGTCTACATAATCCCATCTCCCCACTCAGGTCTTTGCATTTCTAGAATAGGGATCCTTTATGTTCATATTCTAGAATTGCCCAATTGTTTCTCTGTGATGTTTTTAACTTGTTCCTCTGTCTCTGTACTTCCTATAAACTGGTAATTCGACCTGACACTTGATTAAAGTTCAGGTTTTTTTTGTTTTTTTTTAGGCTGTGATATTCCTTCCTCTGTGAACTTCCCGTGGAATCATAGCATGAACTCAGGACGCCCGGTGGTCTCAGGGTCAGTAACGCCCGTCCTCAGTCCAGATGACGTCAGCCCGCTCCACCCTCCACCAGCCTGTGTCCAGCGGTTCACTGGTGGCTTAGCATTTACCAGCCGCCATTCAGTGTTTCATTAAGCCTTGAAATGGCAATTTTCTTACTGTCATTCCTCCTGCATTAGTGAGCCGGAATTCTTCTATACACAAGGCTGTGATCTCATCAATTATTTGGCTGCCCTGAAATACAGTGTATATAGGAAAGGCCGGACAAGTTCTTGATTCTTTCCGTATATTTATCAATTAACAGAGGAATGACCCAGTGCCCTCACATAGCCTCCAATGGCAACGAGTAAGTCTTTTAGAAAGTATCATTATGAACTCATGAATTTCTACATATTTAATATTTTAATTGAACATGATTATTCTTTTTGATAGTCATACTGTGTCATTCTGGTTCATGGGATCCCATTCAAGTTAGCTTTCTTTTGACGTGACCCATTTGGTCTTTGATAGTTTCTTGCTTTTCTGCATTTCAAGATGTCCCAGGCTTATTTTGTACGTTTCAGATTCCATATAGATCCCAAAAGGTGATTTACTAGAATAAGAGGAGTTAACTATTTTTTTTTAAAGATTTATTTATTTATTTTAGAGAGAGAGAAAGAGAAAGAACGAGTGGGAGGGGCAGAAGGAGAGAGAATTGAAGCAGATTCCATGCAGAGCGCAGAGCCCGACTTGGGGCTTGATCTCAGCACCCTGAGATTGCGACCTGAGCCAAAACCAAGAGACGGCTAGTCAACCAACTACACCACCAAGGCACCCCAGGAGTTCACTATTTTTGAGGTGTTTTGACAGTAGGAAGAGTATGGGCCGTGGAGCTGGGTAGATGAAGGTTAGAATCCTAGCTCCATTGCTTACTCGTTCTTAAAAAGGCTTTATGTCACAAAATGAGGATAAGAAGAGCCTCTGTAAGGAGGAAGTTACAATAATATAGAAAATTATTTTGTCATAACGTTAAGTGGAAAAAGCCAGATTCACACTTCTATACAACATGCATAGGGGAAACCACTGGGATCAGGCATGCTAATGTGGAATGGTGTTATCTTTTGATGGTGGGATTACAGGCCAAGGGTCTCTTCTTTATGCCTCATACTGTACTTTCCCACATAACCTAGAATGGGACGAAATAAGATAACTTTATTAAAAGAAAAATAAGCCTCTACCACGAATCCTATAGTGTTGATTAAAATCCATCTGGGATGTGATTCATTGCATACTCTTTTTATATCTCTCGTGGTCAATTTAATCTACTTGTTCTTTAACAGAATTTAATGCAAATTGTATAACAAAGATAAATATTGATGTAACTATACTGTGCCATCTGCTTCCTTTCTCTATGCCACGTTGTATTGATTTCAATAGACCGGGTCAAAGCTGAGTGCTTCCTGCTTTCAAGGATGACCTCTGAAGGCCTCACACTATTTTGCCTTCTTGCTCCCAGGGGAGAGCCTCTAATTTCTGGATTGGCAGCTGAAGGCAGAGCAGTAAAAACAGGAAGTAAACGAAAATCTCCATTTGACATGCTTATAAATCAATTTTCCTACGGGACAGAATTGTTGGCGTTGGTGCTCATTGAAAATAGCCTTATTGATTAGAAACCTAAACCAGTTGGTTTTCTATTCACCTGAGGATTCAGACTGATTCAGGTTGACTTGTAAAACATGAATCCATCTGTAATCTTTCAAACTATGGCAAATAATAAAAACTTCTGTGGAAGGTATCTACAGAAGTTTCTAGTCTAGGATTCAATCTGATTTTCGGGAATGAGATTTTGATGTTGGAGTCAAGGGTTATAATTTCCTCTTTTAAAACGTGCAGTGAAGTTCTATTGACATTTGGGGTCTCAGGGAGGGTGATAATCACAGGTAACATTTTTCTTCCTATTTTTCTTCTATTTAAATATATCTTATTTCAAAAGAGAGTTCTTGGGGCGCCTGGGTGGCTCAGTGGGTTAAAGCCTCTGCTTTCGGCTCAGGTCATGATCTCAGGGTCCTGGGATTGAGCCCCGCATCGGGCTCTCTGCTCATTGGGGAGCCTGCTTCCCCCCTCTCTCTGCCTGCCTCTCTGCCTACTTGTGATCTCTCTCTCTCTCTCGATCTGTCAAATAAATAAAGAAATAAATCTTAAAAAAAAAAAAAAAGAGAGAGTTCTTGAGTTTAAGTTTGAAAGAGTGGAGGCTACATCCTCCACTGTGGAAACTTGACAAGGGTGGCCTGCCCAATCAGTTCTGAACAATGAATTTCCTCTGGTACATCTTCAGGCAGGTGGCTGTGTAAAAAGGAACACATGAAATAAAGTGTCCTGGTAATTGCAGACAACTGGTAAGGGCTGGTTTTTTTCACTTTCCTTTCTTATTTCTCCCCAGTGATGAGCGGATCTGGATGCTGATTTATAGATGAGCCGAACCCAAGCATTTAGCATCAGGACTCCTGTCCCTAAAAGGGCTGCTTCATTCAGCAACGCATCTTTAGTGAGCATTGTTCCTGGTGTGGGTTCTCCGTTGAAGGTTAGAAATACATTGGTGATGACGACAGTGCTGCTCACAAAGGCCCTACAGCCTCGCTGCTGGACCATATACACACATACAGTAAGTAAGAGACTAGCAGCAGACATTCCCAGTGTAATGTGTGATGTGTGATGACAGGGAGCCATCCCTGAGGACAGTGTATCAATCAGCGTTCTCCAGAGAAACAGAACCAACAGAATCTCTCTCTCTCTCATTTTAAGGAATTGGCTCGTGCAATTTTGGGCAGCTGGGGACAGGTAAGCTGGAGACCCACGGAAGAGTTGATGTCACAGTCTCTAGTCTGAAGGCAGTTCTGAGGCAGAGTTTCCTCTTCTTTGGGGCATCTCAATCTTTGTCTCTTAAGGCCTTCAACTGATTGAATGAGGCCCACCTGATTCATTCCCATGACACAAACTCAAGATTCAAAAGAGCATATAGTGAAAGCAAGTATCCCCCTCACTCTGGACCTCAAGCCACCTTAATTCCTTCCCCAGAAGCAGTACCTATAACCAGATTGTTGATTTCCTTGTAGAGATGGTCTATGCGTATATGAGCAAATGAGTGTAGACGCTTTTTAAAAATGTACCAATAATAGCGCATTGCTTTTTTTCAGGTAACAAAATATCTTGGAGATTTGAAATCAGTTGAATTAAGTCGAAGCTGCCTTATGTTTGGCTGCAGAATATTCTGTTGTACGAATATACCATAATTTACTTAGTCCCTCTTCTAGATTGTTTCCAGTTCTATGTAGTGAAGACACTCTGGTTGTAAATACATTGTACACACATTTCCCTTGCCTTTCTTTCTTTTAAAAGGTTTTTATTTGTTTATTGAGAGCGTGTGACTGATTGGGGGGAGGGGCAGCGGGAGAGAGAGAGAATCTCAAGCAGATTCTGTGCTGAGCGAGAGGCCCGACATAGGGGTCAATCTCATAACCCTGAGCTCATGATCTGAGCCAAAATCAAGAGTCAGAGGCTTAACCGGCTGAGCCCCCCAGACACACGACCCCCCCCCCCCCGCCTTTCTTTAAGAAAAATTCCTAGAGATAGAATTACTAGGTCAAAAGGTATGTGTGTTTGGAATATTGACATATTAGCAAATTATCCTTCCTAGGGGACATGCCAGTTAACACACCTACAACTGGTCGTTTTCAGCTCTAACTTACAAATGTATAAACATGATATCATGAGAGATATTTTCATATCACACACGTGCTATCAAGGCATTATACTGGCTGATCCATTCTCTCCTTTTCTCTCATTCCCCAGTGACCCAGGGTGTGGTCTGGAGAAAGAGAACCACGTAAAGGCAATTGGTCAATGGCGATGGCCAGCCCAGAGCCTCACCTAGTAGTACTATTTGCTCTGATCAAGTACCGAAGTATTGGTCTCCTTTTGGTGACTTGCCAAAGGTCACATGGTCCTTAGGGGTCAGGAGTACACCTTGAACTCTCAAGCGAGTTCTTGTTCAACTCTTGACTTCCTGCAACCCTCAGGGGCAGACATTTGTGACCCTGTCTAACTGAGCTAATTCATCTGCATCGTTCATGAGCTGGGTCTTGTGCATTGTTTCCCACAGTGCCTGGTACCTAGTGAGCTCTCAGAGAACATCCTGGTGCTTTGGGGTGTGTGGCACAGGTGGCTGGGGGTGGGGGAGCCGCAGGGACTGGGAGGAGTCGGGAGTCGCTGGGCCTGGAGGTGAAGCACCAGAGAGGGCTCGCGCGACCCCCGCGGGGTAGGGGAGGGGGTCCTTCCAGCCATGGAATCCAGGCATTTCCAGCTTGGTAGCTGCCTTGGAGACCTGGGGGCAGATAGCATTTCTCTTAATTGAGCAAGAGCTAATGAGAGCTGTATTTCTTTGAATCTGCCCATTGAATGAGAACAAACACTAATTACCGCTGGGCTGGAAAGGCCAGATACAATTTACCAAATGAGAGGGATCTTCCCCCAGCCGTTAGGAAACAGTGTGTGGAGGACCGCAGGCTCTCCAGCGGTGCTCGGCCGTCCCTGGCTGCAGTGGCAAATGCAAAGTGAAGGCCCCATAAACCGGGAGCCGCGGGGGAAGCAATTAAACGGGGACCTGCCCCTGCAGCCGTGTTCCCGCAGCTGCCTCGGTCGCCGCTTTCAAGGCTCAGCGACTCGCAGGACGACGGGGGAATGATAATGTGCCGCTTCTCTCTGCGGGCGCGAAGCCGGCCGCGGTGGGGAGCTGGTCCCTCCTGAGTGGGGTGGGATTCGGCGCGCGGTGGCACCTGTTCCCCGGGAGGGGCGGGGCTGGCTGTGGCCCCGCCCCGCGCCCCCTGCCGGCCCCCCTTCATGGCCCGCTGATGGCGGCATTTAGGCCCACTGCACACCCTGTGGGAAATCTCGGCTCCAGGGGAAGCAACAGGTGTCTGGTTTCTTCTTTTTCATAATAAATGCAACCTTCTAGTTCACATGTTACAGCCCCCATTCCATCAAACGCCCACCTTTCCTACAACAGTTCGGGAGTCCAGAGAGTATTTCTGTGTCTTCGGGGCTCCGTGAAGTTGGTGGTTATCCTGAAGGTATGTTTCTGAGATGGTGCAGTCAGCTCGGCTTATAATAAAAGCCTAAGCCCTTCATTTTATGCTGGAAAGTTGAGTTGGGAGGACATCGGTATTGGTCCATCATGAAAGACAAGACTGGGTAAGGTCTAGGCATTGATAAGGTTAATCGGGGTGGGGGGGCTCACAAAGCGGAGGCTGCCCCCCACCCCCGCGGTCCAAACCCCCCCCCCCCATCACAAATCCAAACCTAAGTCAGCCTGCACTTATGGAAACGCCTGTCGAGGAACCTAACACACCCCCGTCAGTCCTCCGGCTCCCCCTGCCCCTAGCTCGGCTCACCCTGGGAAGGAGGACCCGCCAGCCCCGCCAGGCCAGCGGTGCGAGGAAACCGCCCACCTCCTAGCCAGTCACGCTCTATTTCCTCTTCTAATGCTCTATTCACTTGCTCTTGCCCCAAATCCTCTGGGAACAGTGCTCCCCTGCCTGTCAGGCATGTACTCCCCATCTACAGTTTGCTTTCCCTTGAATAAAGGCCATCAAACCGATAACTAAGTTGTTTCCTTCTGTCACTTGGTAGCCCGGAAAAAGAGTAAAGGACAGGACAAGCGGGTTTCTCTACCCTCTTTTCCACCAATTTCCCGCAGGAGCTGGGAGCCCGAGTGAGTCGCGCGACACCAACAGCCACGTCTCCTGCTTGATTCTGCGTGTGTGGCCCGGGCGTGTCTGGGCGTGGACCCCTCCTTGGCTCCCGCTGTCTGCTCTGTAATCCGGGTCAAGAGGCCACTGCAGTCCCTGTTCCAAGGCTTCTGCCAGACCCCGCTCTGCTTCCGTCCTCTGGGTTTCTGGGAGGGCTGCGGCACATTGTGCTGGGACCCATCGCCCTCAAAAACACCGTTGCCTGTGTAGCCGCAGGAGTGTTCTCCGTGGTTAAGAGTTTGATTATCCCAGTTAGAATCTGGGCTCCCCCTGTTCCGGTGTGTCTTTGGGGGAACTACTTACCCTCTCTGGGCCCTGCTCTCTGTATCTCTGATATGTGGATAATAACTGCACCTGCCTCACAGGATTGTTGTGAAAGTTAAAGGAGACCACGTAAGGTAGTTAGAATGGTGCTTTCTGTGTAAGGAGCCCTCGAGCCCCTGAACGTGGAGACCTTGTCTTTGACCTCTCTCCAGGGGCTCACGCCCCGTCTGGCTGGGACAGTAGCGGGGCGGGCAGGAGGTGGGGGGGACACCGCCATGTTGCCCTTTATCTCTTGCCTCTGCACAAGCAATTTCCCTCTCCTCTTTCCGGTACCGAAAAATGTACAAGGTCCCACGTATACCAACAGAGGAATCGCATGCCCACCAGGGTCCCCGCTCGGCGAACTGCAGGTGTGAACCCAATCGGGACTTCGCTAGGCCCCTGTGAACAACCCCCCGATTGTTCGGGGAGTCCTCTGGAGGCCTGTCGTATGCACTCTGGTGGCCCTTCGGGGCCCGCTCGCCTGGCTTGTCACCTAAAGCCCAGTTGGTGTAGCTCATTTGCCATGATCACCTAAATGACTCGTGAGCTTCGGGTAAGTCTGGCATTTATGAACATTCTTATCCTCAAATTAGTTTTCTGCCAGACATTGTCAGACTGAGCCCGACAGGGGTCGCCTATGGCTCCTACAGCCTTTCCCTTCCACGAGAACTGCACACCAGTTTCGAGGGGTTCTCCTCCGGGTTGGGTGGTGGGGCCACCGTCTCAGGGACAGGCCCTCTTCCAACCTCCCACTTGCCGCAGAGAACTGTGGGAAAGTGTGTTCTCTCTGTGCTCCGGGCTGGGCCTTCGTTGCTCCCCCACCCACCTCCACCGGGGCCTTTTCCAGTCCTGCTGGGGTCGGTGGGGAAGATGGACATGATTTATTTGCCATTATAAATGATGTGGGAAACAAAGGCAAAAGAAAAATTAAATTTCCTTACTGCCTACAGCCCACTGACAAGTCCTCGAAACAGGTAGAGTGACCTCCCTGGGGAAACTCATCTGCCTTGATGATGACACTTTGCTAAGGGCAAAAGTCAATCTTAGCCAACCCCCCAGGATACTGTGAGTCTACCTGAAATATACAGAAATTCCTTTGGAAACTTCCTATATCTCTAACCCTCAAGATACATGTTGGCAATCATCCCTAAGCATATGGCCCAACGATATACATCTGAAGGGTCTCATGACCAAGGTTTTATTAGATGGTAACAAATGACCTTCTCCTAACAATAGCTAGCCGCCACCACCCCCAAGGTCCTGGAAACCTTGCTTCCAAATTTCTCAGACTTCCACTATCCCCGACCCTTTCCCAACATGAAAGTATATAACGGGCCACTCCTCATGACCCCAGTGCAGCTCTTTCTGCCCACGGGTCCTGTCCCCGTGCTTTAAGAAAACCACTTTTTGCACCGAAGACATCTCAAGAATTCTTTCTCGGCCGTCGGCTCCGAACCCCAACATCTTTCCCACATCAATAAATATAATTATTTTTGCATGATGTCAATTATAATGATTTACCTTTTTATTAAGCAAGTGCAATTCTTATTCCCTCTCATTTCATCTCCAAATGACTATTTTAACTCCTCTTTCATCTTTCCCTTTGACTTGTAATTGTTTCCCTTAGCCTTTTTAAAACCAGCTTTATTGAGTTACAATTGATAAAGAACTGCACATATTTAATGAGGACAATTTGATGAGTTTGGACACATGCAAGCACCCTAGATACACCACTGAGGGTAACAGACACAGCCAGCACCTCCCCAAGTTTCCGGGGTGCCCTCTCCCCCAACACACAACTTCTGTATGCAGAAAACTAAATTTTTTTATTATGAGGCTCCCTCTCCTTTTACATTAAAATATTTATTGAGCATTCGTTTGCTAATATTGGCACTTTTAGTGTTATCAGAGAAAATAAACTGGGGTATATTAAAAATGTTAGGATTTTTTGAGCACAAATCTACCTGAATCAGACAGCACCCAAAGAGAAGTCAGGAGCGCCTCACCCACGGGAGCAGGGAGAAATCTTTATAGAGAAAAGGTAGAAGATCAATAAGGAAATTACTGATTGGCCACAGTCGAAACCCTCGCCAGCTGATGGGGACTGCAGTCCTTGGGTTTGGGTTCCGGAACCTGAGGCATTTCCGGGCTTGCTATTTGGTTTGCTTACGGAGGGCACCGCAGAACGAGAGCCAGTCTGACCAACAGACTCCTGGTTTGTTTGTTTGTTTTTAAAGATTTTATTTATTTATTTGACAGAGGGAGAGATCACAAGTCAGCAGAGAGGCAGGTGGGGGGGGGGGAGAAGCAGGCTCCCCGCTGAGCAGAGAGCCTGATGCAGGGCTGGATCTCAGGACCCTGAGATCATGACCCGAGCCGATGGCAGAGGCTTACCCCATCGAGCCACCCAGGCGCCCCCACCTCCTGGTTTAATTAATGCAACAGTGTCAGTTGTGTGAGACTGTCCACCAGATACAAACGGCCAATAATTTCACGATCTACATTTCTTTTAACAAATGAAAATACTTAAAAAAAAAGTCCATGGGGCTCCTGGGTGGCACAGTCAGTTAAGCTTCCTACTCTTGGTTTTCACTCCAGTTGTGATCTCAGGGTGGTGAGAACGATCCCTGGCTGGGGCTCCCTGCTGGATACTGCACAGGCTTGAGCTTCTCTCTCTCTCCCTCTCCCTCTGCCCCACCCCCACCCCCCACTGGCGCTCAGGTGCTCCTCTCTGGAGGAAAAAAAAAAGAAGAAAGTTCCTATTAGCCGAGCACAATGTCCACTTTAAGGGGGCGAATCCCACAGTTTGGGAGCATCCTCCAAAGAGAATCCCATAGTTTGGAGGTAAAAACCCCATTCCCTGTTTTTCAGTTTCTCTCTTTCAATCTCTCTCTCTCTCTCTCTCTCTCTCTCTCTCTCTTTCTCACACACACACACACACACACACAGACACACCTGTGACTGTTTTTTCCACCGGAACCCAGGGTATAGCGTAGGGATAAAAACATTTGGGAGGGCCACTCTCACTGGCCACAGACTCCTGCAGAATTCACGCAGTCACTGAACCCTACTCTCCTCACCTTTAAAATGAAGAAATTTACCCTCTTCTTTCCTAAGGTCACTTCCTTACATTCCACAACCCCTGGATCCGGAGGAGCCCCGATTTATTGTGGCAATTAATCCAACAAAGGCAAGTACTTATTTGCACACAAATAGAATGCTAATCACAAAGTGCAGAGAAAGCTCATCAGAATCCAGACGGGCTGTCAGGACCCCATCCTTCTGGAGGTGCCCAGACAGGCAAGCCCGGGCAGGAGAAATTAAATTTAGCTCCAGCCATAGAGCGCTCTCGGTTATCGGCGGCCCCAGGCGTCCTGAATGGCGTCTGGCTCCCGATCGCTCAGCGTGGGAAGGCCTTATCGCTCCCGTCCTGGAATTTGGAATCATTATGTACCAGCGCAGAGGGATTAAAAATAACATTTGGGCGTGATGGACAGTGGCTAGAAGTCGGCCACCCAGTGACGTTTATTGCTTGCAGAGAAGGGTCTGGGCAGAGCCAAAGTCAGGAGGCAGCAGCAGGTGACTCAGGACCACTAGTGGATTATCACAGTCAGTTAAGGAACATTCTTTTGACTTCTCTGCCACTGAGTTTTAGTCTTCATTTTGTAAACAGTTACCATTTGATGTCTTCTTATCTCGCGGTGTTGTGGCAAGAATGCAATAGGGTGGCAACAGCGCCTGGAACGTTATGAGTCCAATCCATATAAATGGTCAATTTCCAGGCAACCGCTATTCAGTATTTATTATGCGCTCCATACTGGGAATGGTGATAGCCAGCATTAAGCACTTCCTGCGTGGCAGCATCATTACAGGTGTTTTAAATAAATCAATTTGTGGTTTAAGTGTTTTGACTATATCAATTTAGTTAATTCTTACAACCTATAAGATAGGTACTTCATGACTGCCATTTAAGAGACTAGAAAATGAAGGTCAAGTAATTTGCCCAAGGTCACAGCTAGGATGTGGCCAAGCTGAGGCTCCAACTCCCTCTAGAAACTGCCCTCTTTTATTTTTTTTTTTAAAGATTTGTTTATTTATTTTAGAGCGCAGTGTGGGGCTTGATCTCACAACCCTGAGATCATGACCTGAGCTGAGACCAAGAGTCAGACGCTTAAGCGACTGAGCCACCCAAGCACCCCTCGAAATTGCCCTCTTAACCACGATGTTATATACCTTCAGTCATCATCATGAGCCTTATTTGGAAATAAATCCAATCTTTTTTAGTGAAATTTACATTTCACTAATTTGAGATAATATTATAATTTTGAGGTATCTTTTAATTACTGCTACATAAGCACATTCCCACATCTTTAAAATCCATTCTGAGATATAATTGAAGGATGCTTATCATTATATTGAAAGGAATTACTGTAATCGGCTTGAGCTATGATTCGACATCTGCACATCCTGGAGGCAAGAGCACCGTGAGGATGGGAAGGTGGACTTGGGGGATTAGCGAAAAGAAGCCCAGAATCGTGGCGTCCATGAATAGCTTGGATTGCCCCATTACGTGTCGATTAGACGAGGCATAAGCTTGTTTGCCCAGTGTTCTCACTTACAAAGTAGAAGAAATGTCTCTTCTTGACCAAGGCAGGGGATGTTGTAAAGATAGGTGGGTATTGGAAAGTGATTTAAACGCGGTGAAAGAAAAGGCCTGCATAAATTCCGGAGGATCACATGGAAAAATAGTCTGGGTGATGTTTGTCACAACGCCCGTCACGTTCAGCTATGACATCGCTTGTGGGAGGCTGGGAGTAGGATGAAGTGAGAATCTTTTCTGTAGGTCCCGGACCAGAAGACAGGGCAAGGAGTCAGCCCTAATGAGTGAGGTGACTCAAAGGGGGGGAAAAAGAACCATCATGAACTTGCTCTCTATTTACCGTGAGGATCTGGATGGAGAGTGATGATCTGGCCAAACCTTCCATCTGAATTTAGTCTGGTTCCATTACGACAAGTCATACATCTTTCTGGGTCAGGTTGTGGCACAAGTTATGATATTTCCATCCCATTCTGACCTGTTTCTCATTTGCAGGGAGAAGTAAATGACCCAGAAACACCAGGAAAGGAATCTGTAAATGGATTTCCTCCCTAGACCAATTAGGAAATAACCCCCAACAAAGCGTGTTGTAATGTATCATTAATGGCCGTCTTGCCGTCTTTAAGCTCCATAAGTAACAACTGTCCCTGAGCGAGCGCTGACCAAGTACCAAGGACTAGAAACCAGAGCTGGACCAGATGAGCTGAACAGAGGACTCACCTGGGGCACAACATTTGATGGGGCATCCAAAAGCTCAGCAATCAAGAGAAGTAATATTCATAAGCAATATTTAAAACAACGACGACCCCAAATCAGCAGACTCTGTCCCTCCTTTTATTGCCAATAAAGCCTTAGCATCTTAGATTGATGCCTGTAAGTGCTTTTCATCATCAATGCCTTTCTAGTCTATCACGATGCTTTAATTCCCCATCTTAGCCGAGGCTGCCATAACAAAGGAGCATAGATCGGGTGCCTGAAAGAGCAAACATTTATTACTCCCAGGTCTGCAGTCTAGAAGTCCAAGATCAAGGTGCCCGTATGGTCGGGGTCTTGTGAGTACTCTCTTCTTGGCTTTTAGGTGGCCTCCGTCTTGCTGTGTCCTCACATGACAGAGAGAGAGAGAGAGAGAGAGAGAGAGAAGGGGATGGGAGGAGAAAGAGCACACTGGAGGGAGAGAGAAAGATTGGAACTCTGATCTTTCTTCCTCTTCTTCTAAGGACACTAATCCCATCACTGGGGGCTCACCTTCATGACCTCACCGATACCTTATCACCACCTAAATGAAGACCCCACCTCCCCAAAACCATCACATAGGGAGCGGGGGTTTCAACACATGAATTTGTGTCAGGAGGTATAAAGTATTTACTATAATCCCCTTTCCCCTTCTCTGCCTCTTTTTCTATTTCTTGTGTGAAAATATGGGCACAGAGGTGTTAAATAACTTGCCCAAGTTCACACAGTAAATAAGTGATGGAACCAGGATTTGAACCCAGTGTCCTGTCCCTAAGAGCCTGCGCTTTTATCCCCTCTTCCTATACTGCCCCGAAAGCCAAAGAATAATCTTTTCCCAAAAGAAGTCTTGCTCAAGCTCCAGGCAGAACAGAGTAATGATTTCGGGGACCGTAGAAATCTCCCCATGTCTTGATTTCCTGCACGCGGATCTAGAAGGCGCCCCTGCCCCACCCCCGCAAAGCAAAAGTAGCCACTGGGATGTGGGAGGAGAGGTTGGGGGCCGCTTCTTGACCGTGACTCGATTAGCATCGCCTTAGTATGACAGTGGTTAGGGAAGCTGTCAGGCCCGGAAGTCGTGGTATGGAGGGGAGGAAAGTCTCGACGAGGTGTGAAGATTAGAGAACAGTCAGGGTACGGCATCCAGCCCCAAGCAGGTGAAGAGCATCGGGGGTTGGGGGAGCAGGCGCCGGCATAGCCCGACCCCAGGAAGCAGGTGCAGGAGAGCCGAGGGAAGGGAGGGGCAGTGGAGCGTGGGAGGAGGGTGAGGGGGTGCGCAGGGCCCCCTTCTTCTCTCCATGGCGGTAGCCTCAACAGTGGGCAGGATCAGCAAACGCTGCAGCGTCTTGCCTAACGTTCGCTGGTGTGTCAAGGACCATGACGGTTGCTAATTTCTGTTCCGCCTAAATTTGCTGGCGCCCGGTGTGGGAATAATCCCCGTTTCCGCTCACTGCTTGCACAGGACATGCCCAGTCTTGTTCAACGGCGTTTGGAAAGGTCCATGCGGTCCAGAGGGCCTTGTCCAAGGTCACAGCACGATCCACAGTCAGGATTTGGACTCGAGCCCAGATTCTGACTTCTCAGCCCCTGCTTCAGCCTTTACTTGCTGACATTCCTTGTTAATTCTCCTTATCCACAAATTTGCGGGCTTCACAAGCTCCAGAGTGAAATTAATTTCTGTAGTCGCTGGTGCCCTCATTCCCTTTTTTTTTTAGCTCAA
>CM052895.1:122760642-122836210 GCA_028534135.1 Potos flavus
GCACACTTACTTATGATGCCTTGATTCACTTCCTGTCAGTTCAGTGTGTGTGTGTGTGTGTGTGAGAGAGAGAGAGAGAGAGAGAGAGATGTATTTTAAGGGCCCAGGAAATACTGCTGAAAGGAAGAAGGTACACAAATGTAAAGTGACAGTGACGACTGGCACTGTGTCATGGACAGTCTAGGTAATGAATGAGATGGTCCTCAGCTATGTGGCCGGTGGCAGGTCATCTCTACTCAAGGATTGCTCATGCTTTTCCTAAGGCTCCTGCCAAGGAGGCATTTGTGTCCCATTGACTCAGCACTAGCAGGAAAATTCAAGACAGGCTGGATTTGCTTTTTGGGGCTCAAGATGCCCCAGGAGCGGGCTCCTGGTGAGGGATGGGAGGCATTTAGGCTGGGGTCAGGAAAGGGGAAGGGCTGCTCTGGATTTACGTGGCTAATTGGAAGGATTGCGCCACGTGGGGCGAAGGGACAAAGGACGGCGCCTTGGGGGACAGGAGCCATGCCTTCCCAGAGTGAGAGCCAAGCATGGGACCAAGCGTGGGGCCACTAGCTGAGCGTGAACCCAAGTGCTAGGAAAGCAGATCTCCAAGGTCCAAGGGAAAGAATATGTAAGAGGCTAGGCTTGGCTTGGCTTGCCGAGAAACAGGGCTTGGAAGAGTTAGTGCGGAGGATGGGACAGCCTGGAAAGGGCAGGGCTGGGAGCAGGTGTGAGGCCATGCTGTGGGGGAGAAGGACTTGGTCCACTGCAGGGGGCGGAAAACCACACAGCAGGGTTTCTAGAACATTACTCATCACCAAAAGCCATGGCCACAGAGAGTCAGGGCTCCTCACAGGGAAACAGAACTTGAACCGGGAGAGTACGGGTCCCCGCGGTCTGAGGTACGTGCTGATGCCTCTATTTTACACCCGAGAGAACTTGAGGTACGGAGGGCATCTGCCCAAGGTCACACCTCCAGGAAGGGTTGGAACTGGGACGCAGGCCCAGGTTTTTCTTGTTTTCCACTGACCGTGGCAATGTGACTTCAAGGAAGGAGGAACATGCCGTTTGCTGCAGACTTGAGAAGCCTCTGTCCTTGGGTTCGAGGATGAGGAAGAGGCAAACCTGCCGTGGCTGGTGTTCGTTCTAGAGTTTACGAGCCAACAGCAAGGACTATGTTCCTCCGGTGTCTGCAATAGACATTTTGGGCAGCAATGCATTAGGCCCTAAATTAAAATAGCAATTAAAATATTATGCAAAGCGTTCCTTTATTTATAACATACTAATTTATTGTAAAGCGGTTTGCTTTCTTCTCTGTTGAGTTTAATGAGTTTCTTTCAGAAGAACTGTAAAAAGCAGGCTCGCGCAGAGGAGGCTGTGTTGCTTTTTAAATAAGCAACTTAGCTGCCACCGGATGTTATAAAGATTGATTACCGATGCATTTTTAATGCAGATAATTTATTAGATAATAGGGTTTTTCCCCCTCTAAATTTCCAGTAGGAGGAAATCACTGAGTTTTTCCATTTTAAATTAAAGGCTTTCTACAACTGGTTTTTCAATAAGTCTTATAATGGATGATCAAATTCAGTTATGTAACAAACACACTTAGGAGGAAGCCCACTGCGGATGCTTCTCCCTCATACTTTTATGTCTGGATTCCAACAAACATCTTGAGAACAAGGACTGAGTATGGCCCATACATACCCTAACCAGCGTGCTGAGCAGAGCAGTATTCGTATCTAGGAGGTGCTCCATAAGTGTTTGCTGGATAAATGAAAGTCATATGCTGGTTTTTTTTCTTTTAAGATTTTATTTATTTATTTGAGAGAGAGAGAGAGACAGAGACAGAGCATGTGCACAAGTTGGGGGGGGGGCGTGGAAGGGGAGGAGCAGAGGGAGAGGGAGAAGTAGGTGAAGCAGATTCCCCGCAGAGCAGGGATCCCAATTTGGGGGCTCCATCCCAGCACCCCGAGATCATGACCTGAGCCGGGGGCAGACACTTAACCCACTGAGCCACCCAGGTGCCCCTCATAGGCTGTTGTTTTATTGGAAACACTACGTCAAAGATTTCCCCTGCTAAGTCCACATGTCGTAAGCTTATTTATCTGTGATGGATTGCTATACAGGCTTCATCGTGTCTCTCTCTGTTTCCTTCCAGTGACGGGGAAGAGGGCAAGGTGCTAAGGCAAACTTGGACTCGGGTCTCTGCGCTCAGCAGACATGGCCGACTCCTTTGCCTACTTGGGTTAAGAATGAATACGCCCACTGCGTCGTGTCCCTGTTGTCCTTGACGAAGGGAGCTTGAAACTGTTCTGTCCTAGCAATACCGAGGGCTTGGCTTGGGGGTTAGCTTCACTGAGACAGCTGGGAGAAAATTTCACGGTGGCCAGGAGCTCTAAGATGACCAAGGTGGAGCTCCCACAGCAATTCTTCTTAAACCTTTCTATCTGATGGCAAAGAAATGTAAGTTTAAGAAGAATTGTCTCTGGGAGAGACTGAGGCACAGAGCCCAATTGGACTTGTGGAAAGAAAAACATTTCCTTGAAGTCTCTTGTTCTATCTCAGAAAAACATGCAAGTTTGTGCTGTAAACCATAATGGACCTATTTGTTATAATAAAATAAAACAAAGTAAGCAAAGCAGAAGCTTCCTGAGCATCTTTGGTTAAAATTGAATTGAGTGTGATTTCTGAAAAAGTAGCCTGAGTTGAAAAGAGCTGACATTGAATATCGGATTTGGAACCCATTAACGTCCTTCTCTGACTTGGTTTACAGTATTTTGAAAACATAGACTCACATAAAATTGACGCGTACGTCTTCTGCTTGCCAAGCTACGTCTGGGTAATCACCAATGACAGACGCCTAGACCGAAGGTATGGAGTGGGCACTGATGCCACATTTTCCGCCATAGTTTGTCCAACCCAGGTAAGTGTCGCTTCCTGAGAGGGTTAAGCCACTTGCGTCGCGTGATGGTTGATTTTCTATGTTAACTTGCTAGGCCACAGGACCCAGATGTTTCTTCAAACATTAGTCTAGGTGTTTCTGGGAATTCTTTTTTTTTTTTGAAGAGATTAACATTTAAATTGGTAGACTCCATGATGCCAATGGATGGGTCTCAAGCACTTAGCTGAAGACCCTGTTCCTAGGAAAAGAGGGAATTCTAGTAGCAGGCTGCCCTCAGAAGCAAACTGTAACTCTTCCCTGGGTCTCCAGCCTGCCAGCCTATTCCACAGATTTTGGACATGTCAGTCTCCACAACTGAGTGAGTGAATTCCTTAAAAATCTCTCTCTTTCTCTCTCTGTCCTCCCACTCACCAACACACACACACACACACACACACACACACACGTACGCATGCACACACACACATCCACACACATCCTATGGGTTTTGTTTCTCTGGAGAACTCTGACTCATACAAGTCATGTGGTGGGCTGAAAGGGTAACTGATTCATTGGTCATCAAGAAAATAGTCATCAAGGAATTTTTTTCAGAGAGAAAAAAATGACTGACAATGCTATTCCTCATCAGTGCTGGAATGTTCAACACACGTACCTGAACCAAGTCACACAAGTCTCGCCCCCTCCGTCATTATGAACCCCTTGTCCAGCTTGCAGACCCCATCTTCATCACAGCTTTGCCTTGGATTAGATGTTTGAGACAAGTCCTTCTAGATGACCGACTAAGAAAGCCAATGAAGACACACCGAGTTAATTTAACGAATCCAGTTTTTTACCTTTTGTAAAGACGCCCTTTGTTTTCGCCTCAAGAGGAAAAGCTATCCGTTCACACCTGGGTTCCTAAATTCTGATCTACGCCTCCTAGTGCGACAACCATCTGGTTTTGCCTGGGACCGGGGTTCTCTGGAGTATGGGATTTTTAGTGCTGGGACCCGGAGCGGCTCATGCAAACTGAGACTTAATCCAGTTTATCTCTCTTTGTCATAGACCATGCTCTCAAAATCCTTTCTTTTTCATTACGAATCAGTCTGAAATAATGGGTCTCCAAGTCAACAATATTTGCTCTTTTTTGGCTGTCCCACTGAACACAGAAGAAAACTGACGAGGCAGGCAGCCCCTTAAGGCGGTCTTGGAGACAGAGGCACTGGCACGAGGATGCACGAGGGCACACCCGCATTTTTACCGCTCAGATGAGTCTCCGGGTCTCATATCCCCTTACTTTGTTTTTCTAGTTGACAAAGCATTAGCGATGACTCACTTCTTCCTGTGACTATATAATAAGAAGTAGCAAGAACTAAGTTTTTCTCAAGTGACATAACTGAGCTCCTGCACATTGAGAAATCAGACAGATCCTGCGTCCAAGTAGGGCCAGCACAGGCCCTGCGTTCCAGGCACATTTGCATCATTCATTTCCTCCCCAGGGTGTCTCCCAAGACAACAATAACCTCACCCAGGCCCCTGGTAATGCGCAAGAACCAAATGACCAAAGCAGTCTCCGCATACTACAGTGTTTTGATCCAGCCTCATGGAAAACACAATGTATTTTCCAATATGGAAAATCGAGATTCTTCCCGTTTTGTTTGCCGATGGTGTCACAACACATTTGGAGGGCAAAATTTCAAAGTTTTCCTTAAATTGTTGGTAAAAAGCAGTGTGCCTGGAAATGTGTGATGGACTTAAGGAGGTTGGGGAAACATTTAGGGGAGTCCTCAAGGACAAGGGCCTTTGCTCTCTGTCCCGTTATCCTCAAGGTTAGGGATGGGATGAACCAAAATATTTTTTGAACCGGGATTCAAAAATGACTATATTGGTGGCTAAGATTTATGGAGTGGGTCTGTGTAGTACATTAGTGGGTCCAGTTAATTAAAGGGCTAAAGGCTAGAGAGACAATAGAAGATTAGCAATACTGGCGGTTGGTCTCCATAAACATAACAAAGATTTCAAATAGTCACGATTGCAACCAATGGAATTAATTGATTGTGTAGACTCTAGACTCCAGGGTTCTTGTTTACACGTCTTTATATGCCCCTCAGCTCCTCACCCAGTGCCCCCTACAAGAAGATGGTCAATAATACCCGTTGACGGGCTGCCAACGGCTTTAATCTGTACAAATTAAGGAAAAGACATGCGAGGTCTGTTGTCACAGTTCCTTTGTTTGCGCTGCATGCACCTGAGAGAGGGAGGTCCTGTGACATGAGCATCCCGGAAACGCGTTTCCAGGAACGCAAAAGTTATCTTACCGCTCAGGCTGTTCTTTGACAGAATACAACCATAGCAAAGATTCATTTAATTAGCAAACTCTAAAGAAGAAAAACTTAGCTGGTGGAGAGGGTGACTAACAGTAATCTGGAAGAGACAGCAGGGGAGGGAAACGAAGCCGGGAAAGTGTCCCTTGGAGGAAGGAGGTACATCTCCACCATCCGGGCAAGGTCGGCGAGCCAATAGGACCTGGGAGGAACGGAGAAGTAGGAGTCTGGTGTAAAACCAGCGTGTTAAGCAATGATAACCCTTATTACAGCGTGGGAGTGAGAGAGTGGGAAGCAATTTAGGAAATGCAGACAGAGGGCTTCAATCACTTGGAAATATTCTATTTAGCTGGACCTTGACCGTTTAGGGTAGTATAATTTGTTAAATAATAAATATAACAAATAAATATAAATCATAGAATTTATTATAGGTACTCTCCTGTAATCTATTTTGTAATTCTAAAATATTTTAAGATTCGACGTTGACATATCCACGCAAACATTAATTAAGGTGTTTTATCCACGATCTATTGTGAGCACGTGTTATGTGTTATGTAAGAGCACGTGTTATGTGTTATGTAAGAGGCACATGCTGGTTTGGACAATAGCCATTGTCTTTGAGGAACTCAAAACCTAGTGACAGAATTCTGATCACTAAGAGTCTGGGCTCTGCTTGGTAAAATGGGATTTTCTTCGGATGTAATAGCATCCAAATGTAGGAGTGGTGTGTGGTTCCTAGAATTAAACTTTGCCCAGACCAGAGCTTTCCTTTATTCACTGTGATTGCCTAGAGTGCATAGCATTGCCTGGCATACAGTAGGCACTTAATATTTACTGAAGAAGGGGACGGAGAGGGAAGCAGGAGAGTGGCATACCCATTGGAAATCGCAGCAGCTGGGGCTCCCTCTGTCCTGGTGCCCTTTCTCTTTGCCTTCTTATGTCCCCCTGCTCTCGACATCAGCAAGAGCCTCTTTCTTCCCTCCTAGCTCTCGGGGGCCAACATGCCTGTAGAAAGGAGAGGGACCTTCTTTTGAGAGAACCAGAAGCATAGAGCCTTTTTCCCTTCTCCTCTCTGTCCTTATGCAGTATCTTCTTTTCAAAATTCTCTGCTATCCTCCACCTTCCTGTGCATTTAAGTTTGCTCAGTGTGTTCGGTCCCCTGTCTTCTTTCTTAGGGTGTTGTAACTAATAGGAAAACTTAGAAATCAGCCAGGGAGTGCAAATGTTTGACAAATAACAGGTATGGGCTTCGTCTTAACAGTTCCCTGAGCCCAGTTATGAACTTGGACTTCCTGGTTCGTATCTGAATTCATTTAATTCCAGTATTCAAGGTGTTTTTGCGTTTTGTTGCTGAAATAGGAAAAGGACATCTGCTCCTTGAGTAAGGGTGACCTAGCCGCTACATCGGTATTAGATTACACACATTACATTGCAGGTTAAGTCACATGTCCTTGAATCAGTCTGGTGGTGACGCAATTCTGATGTGAAACAGAGTAAGAAGTATTGCAGCTTTTCTAGCCATTTGGAAAATACGTTTATGAGCCAGTAGGCTTTAGGACTTCACGTTCCCATCAGTTTGTTTATTCCTTGTATCCGTGGCCAAGTAAGAAATAACTTAAGCAAGAAATTTTGAGGGCATGATTTTATCTCTAACGAGCTACACTCTTACTCAGAAAGGGGGAGCTGTAAATAGCTTCATTTTAGGGTTCCAGACCCAGTTGCCAATTTCCCCTGTGCACGACACCAAGAAATTCTTGGACATCAGCAAGGTGTCCAAGAATTCAACTGAACTCTGATAATATCTCCCCACAGATAACATTAGATTCCACAGGTTAAAGGCTCGGTCCTTCGAGACTCCTGCCCCCACCCCCCGACCCCCACTTCAGGGGCCAGTCACAAGCCCAGGCTGTTATCTGTGCTTCTGGCCAAACAGTTACAGTTCAGAGGTTCCGATAACCTCCTTAGGTTCGATTAATTTGTTAGAGTGACTCACAGAACTCAGGGACACACTTATATTTACCCATTTGTTAAAGGATATAATAAAAGCTGTGAATCAACAGCCAGATGAAGAGACTCATAGGGAGAAGGAAGGGGAAAGAACAAGGGCTTCCTTGCTCTCTCCAGGGCACCGCAGTCCCCACATCTCCATGTGTTCACCAACCTGAAAAGTCTCCAACCCCATCCTTTGGGTTTTTATGGAGGATTCATTGCATCGTCATGGTTGACTAAGTCATGGACCATTGATGACTTATCCAACAATCAGCCTCTCTCCCCTCCCAGGAAAGTTCCAACCCTCTAGTCACATGGTTGGTTTCCTTGGCAACCAGCCCCCATACTTAGGTGGGATCCCCAAGTGACCTCAAAGGACACCTGTATTACTCTGAACACTTAGGAAATTCCAAGGGTTTTGGGAGCCATGAGCCCAAGAACTGTGGAGAAGACCAAATACATTATCTTTTATAAATCACAGTATCTCAAGCTTAAGTTTATCTCACCTGTCCTAAACACTTGGCTCATTTAAGAACACATTTCAACACTTAAAAATTCTTTCCTTTCCTCCTTTCTTGAATGGATGGCCATTTTCCTCTCTTTTCTACTTTGTTCAAATAGTGAAATTGGCAGGACACATTTATTTGCATGAAATCCAATTGCTTTACTGATGGGCCCTACCACCTGCTGCCTTCAATAGAAGTTTCCAAGGCGTGTGCACTGAAAACATCCCTGTTGTTCTTTCTTTTTAGTAATTTCATTGCCATAGTGTGTGTTTTCTTAATCATTAAAATGTTGATGGAGTTCTTACTATGTGCCAGATGCTATAGTAGGGGTTTTACATATTTTTTAATTCAATTTTGATACATACATATTTATTTAATCTTCAAAAATATCCTGCATTGTATTATGTACCTTGTTGAGAGAATGAAACAGAAACTCAGAGACTTGGACTAACTTGCCCAAGGTCACGTTGCCGTTAAGTACTCAAACTGGTATTCAAGTTTAGTCTCTGAATCCACAGTCTCTGTTCATTCTTCACCATGCCGGTGCCAAGTGCTCCGTTCCCTCATTCATTTGGCCCTAGTTCCTGGTCTGACCTCAAAGCAAGTCGGTCCTCAATCATACAATCGAGCCAAGTTAGGTAGACATAAGCAAAGATCATTTAAGGAGAACCGCCAGCAATAGTTGAGGCTCTAAACGTACTGGGCATTTTCCTATGCACTGATGTCCCTTTTCACAATTCAGTGACATGCACGCAGGAGGGCTGGGGAAAAAGAAAAATAACAATAAAAGAGGTTTTCAGAAACATTAAGACAAACCTTTAACTGTTGGTAGATGCAGGGAATAAGAACTTTTAAAATTGTCAAACCGTTTCCTTTGCACTTCTCCATGTAGGGCATTGCAGGGAGGGGCGCCGTTCTAAGAATGAAGTTTAGTCCTGGTATCGAAACCCAGCCCTAAAAAAAAACAACGTGACTCTGGGGACGTACGTCAGAGATCCGGTAGTGATCTTTAAACAGGAACCCATTGCTGCTCTAGAATATTCATTTTCTTCCTGACCACTTTCAGTTAATAGAGTGAAAGTTAAAAGCATCAAACTCATGCAAAAGCTTTTATGAAAATGAATGTATCAAACAAATGGATCTTAAAAAAAAATCCGAGAGTTGATGCACACTAATAATATTAGCTTCAATTATATTTAGCCTTTTTCAAACAAAGCCCTTGCAAATAGATCAGAGAGGACAGCTTCCATTTCTGCTTCTCTCCCCGCCGAAACCGCCCTCTATGCAGAATGACTCATGGCTTAGTCTGTGGCCCAAACAGCAAGTTCAAGGGATCAACCAAAGACCAGAAGGAAGGTGGTGCCTCCCTCTTTTTTCCCTGAAGCGCTAACGCAAAGGTCTCCTAGGAGAGGCTGAAATGGGTCAGGATGTTGAATTCTCTCTATCTGGCAAATTTCCTTCTTTTATACTTACTGTCTTCCTCTCCCAGATGTCATTCAATTAAATAAAAATAAATGTTAGCGCCATTAGGAGGCTGAGATCACTCCGTGGCGCATACTAATTCACCTGGGGCTGTCTGCCGTGTGTTTTCAAAGGCCAAGCCCAGCTCGTTTTGTTTCTGGATCTCTAGAAACACTATTTATAACACGACTTGTCACTCCATTGGAGACACTTTCTATCAGTGATAATGAACCTTGCCGTGTTTCTACAGGAGGATATGTCTTAGTAAATCACAGCCTCCCCTCTGCATACCATTAGCGTTATCAAGCTAGCCTCCACTACCTGCAGCTTGGGTAGGAGAAGGAAAAAAACAGTTCGCAGATGTCTGATAACTAACCACAGAGGCTTCCTAGTTTTGTTTTGTTTTGTTTTCCTCTAGCATGAATCACTTGTCAGAGGATATTATGTTGATAACTTTCATGCAGTTCCATTGACAACAAATGAACACTCCCCGTCACTGTATGCATTAATTTGTAGTGATGCAAGTCCACTTCCCCACTGTTCCTTAATATCCATCTGAGCAGTAACAGTTTCCATCATTGGGCAGAAACGATAGGGAGGCTTCGCTCACCCATCTGGAAATTGACACTTTTATTTCCCCGTTTTCCATTTCTGTTCCCATCCTAAGATGGTTGGTTGCAATGTCTCCTAGCTGTTTATGACATGACTACTGATTACAACATAATGATTCCCCATTGATTCAATGTGGTTTCCCTGGGGTTGTCAGAGGTGGATGGGAGGCAAAGAGAAATCGTAGCTGCTAACAAATGGTCGGCCTGTAGCTACCTACTTATCTTGGAAGGCAAAGGGAGGATACAGAGTAGCAATTTTAAGTCCTACCTATGGAGTAACCTGTTCATTTTCTAAAGCGAATCAGCAGTCAATTCAGTCAAACAACTAGTTCGATGAATCTTAAAGTTTGCCTCAGCTAATCTAATCAGCCAAATCTGCAGATCACCAAGCTTATCCTTTATGTAACCACAAACTCAAGACGTTTTTTCAGTGATGTCTTTACCATTTTGGTTTTATGTACAAATCAAAATGACAGTTACTTTGACAATTGTAAACTCAATTAACAGCTTGGCGAATGAAACCCTGTCTTTTCGGTTGCTCTATTCATAAATCTGCAATCAGCACTCAGCCAGTAATCGTATGTATGCAAAACCAAACTGTACCATCCAGAGTATTCATAGTTGACTTAAACCCCAGCCCTTAGCGCCTCCCCTCCCACCGTGACTCCATGCAGGATGAAGGCAAGGCTATTTAAAAAATATTTTTAGATTCTTAACATAGTTGAAAAACCTCATAGCAGGAAATGTTATTTTGGGGCAATTTAATATCACATTAGCTAACTTGGAGGAGAGAGAAGGGTTTTGTCTTTATTTTTGTCTCTTAATTTTGTGGAGCTTGGGCCTTTGTGAGAAAAAGTCAACTAAGCCCGGCACATACTTAATGAATTAATGTACTGAATTAAACTACGTTATACTTTAACAACATACAGAAAATAACTCACAGACTAAGGAGTTGGTTCAGTTCCTGGGAGACGATTTATTGTAAATTTCTGGGGCAGTCCTCTTGGGAGTGGTGGTGGGTATGAGCAAGGCCAAGGAAACAAAGAAGGTCCAAGAATTCAGTTGCTTGATGTCATAAATACAGAAATTATGATCATTTGGTTAAGAAACAGGGCTGAGGTTTATCTTCACATATTAATCTCAAAGTATTTGACTAAGGAAACAATATGAAACTCAGTTGTTAAAATTAAACATTTAAAAAAAGATTTTATTTATTTATTTTCAAGAGAGAGAGAGAGCGAGGGTGCATGAGCAGGGAGGGGCAGAGAGAGAATCCCAAGCAGGCTCCACACTCAGCACAGAGCCCCACTCAGGGTTCGATCCCATGACCCTGAGATCATGACCTGAGCCGAAATCAGGAGTCCAGTTGCTTAGCCCCCTGAGTCACCGAGGTGCCCCAGCCGTTCATGTGTATTATTAAATTTCACGTTAATAATTCTACTCTGTCCAGGATGGAATGTAATGGAGCTCAGCACCTGTGTTTTAGGTTGACGGCCCTGAAATTTGGGCTCCAGTGCACGTAGTCTGTCTACAGGACCAGAGGAGGGATTATGAAGAAACTCCCTGCCCAGATCAGTTGCCAAGTGACCCCTTCACCGTCATCGTAAGTGTCTAGGTTTTCCAGGGTCACCTTAGACCATCTGCTTCTCAGTTATTTGTATGGATTAATGCTGAAATCACTCCGCCAAACATGCTTATTTATCATTGTATCATAACCCGCATTAAATTTCTCCAGTCATTGCCAGGCACTCAGAGTATCTCTCTTGTCTTCACTCCTTGCTCCATCCAGCCAAATTTACTAGCTGCTCCCCTTGCCTCTGTCCTGCCTCTTTTTAAACCGTGCTTTTATTCTAGCTGTCTCTACTTCCTATTCAAATAGTAAGTCTTTTCTGACAGCCCTTAAAAAATGTATATCCAACCCCATACCAGTCCAAGTAAAGAGGTTAGGGCATCTAAAGAAAGGAAGTCTGGGTCAGAAGTGATCATTTCAATTAATCCAGTGAATTATTGCCAGACACCTAAAATAGCATAACTCCTTCTGCTCTTACCCGGTCTAACGGGCTGGATGAGGCTAAATGAATTACTTTAAGACCTCAAACTACAGTTTATCCACGTATTGACCAAAAACTTCACATCGCTGTCACTCATAACGGAGGATGGCACTTTTTTCCTAGTTGGGAAGCAAAGTGAGTTATCCATAGTTAATATCTAAAGTCAAATCCCAAATTCTGGTCAGAATAATGTTGTGTTCTCACTGAACAAAACTGATTTTTTTTTAAGATTTTATTTATTTATTTGACAGAGAGACAGTGACAGAGGGAACACAGGCAGGGGGAGTGGGAGAGGGAGAAGCAGGCTTCCTGCAGAGCAGGGAGCCTGATGCGGGGCTCCATCCCAGGACGCTGGGATCATGACCTGAGCCGAAGGCAGACGCTTAATGACTGAGCCACCCAGGCACCCCAACAAAACTTATTTTTTAAATAATAAAAATACACAATTAAGTGCATTGACTAAGCAGCAACCTTGCTTTGATCTCAGTACTGGAGCATACAGTAAGTGGTCAGGAAATGTTAGTCACTATTATTACTTTGCATTTATAGATTAATTTTGCCCTCATAGCTATGCTATGATATGGGTTCAGTATCATCCCATTTAGCATATAGGTCAGTTTAAAATTTTTTTAAAATTATTTTACATTTAAGATAATTTAAATTCTTTTTAAATTTTATTAATATTGATTTTAATGTTTTAAAATTATATTTTGGTTATTTTTTAAATTGAAATTTACAATATTATATTAATTTCAACTATATACAATATATTGATATTATATTAATATAATATTTATATAATACTATATTAATTTCAATATCATTGAAATTTATAATATTATATTAATTTCGGGTACACCACATAGTGATTTGCCATCTATATACACTACACAGTGTTCACTGTGATGAGAGTAGGCAGCATCTGTCACCATATAGAGTTATTACAATGCTATTGATTATACTCCCTATATTGTACTTTTCATTACTGTGACTTACTATTTTAATACCTGGAAGTTTGTGCCTCTTAATCCCCTTCACCTATTTTGCCCATCCCCCCTCTGGCACCCCCACCTACCCTTCCTTTGGCAACCACCAATTTTTTTCTCTCTATTTCTAAGTCAGATATATCAGTTTTCTAGTTTATCAAGTATTAAGCATAATATTTTTTACTTGATACTTTATTTAAAAATCTTCCGGGATGCATGTCTCCTTTCATCCTTTGCTACACAGACTTTGTTCCAGGGACCGAAATCTTATTTTGTAATTTGAGGATTTTGGTTTATGATTTGTGAACAAGGTGAGTTTTCCGAGTATTACTTTGAATCCTGCAGTGATGTTGTTGCAGAAGATGAGAGAGACTGAGTCAACCCAAGGACATAACGTTTCCTTGTCATTGCCTCTTTCTCGAAAGATAAATGAGTACATATAGACACATGTATGGTTAATTGAGGCTGTTGGTAGGTTAACTGCAATTTGAGGATTTTTGGATTATCTAAAAACACAGATTATGCTGAGATTTTGTTCTACAAATTATTGCATCATTTTCTCGACCATTTTCTTTTGCCAACAAAAAATTCCTGTACTCCCAGGAAAGGACTATTCCGTAGCAATAGTAACAAGTATCCACCAAACTTTAAACTGCTTCATAAAGGAAAGAGAGAGAGGGATGCCTGAGGGGCTCAGTCGGTTAAGTGTCTGCCTTCGGCTCAGGTCATGATCTTAGGGTCCTGGGTTGGAGTCCCTCGTCGGGCTCCCTGCTCAGTGGGGAGTCTCTTCTCCCTCTCACTCTGCCCCTCCCCCCATTTGTGTGCATGTCCACTTGTGCACGCTCTCTCTCTCCATCTCAAATAAATAAATAAAATAAAAACGAGAGAGAATTCTATAGCCATGGAGCTATCAGAACTAGTTTTAAACCTATTTAAACAATTGGCAGCTGACCCCAGTGGATGTGTTTCTGAAAGCCAACAATCAGCATTAGTCATTCCCTTTGGAAAGTCAGCCAACAGGGACCACTGGGTTTGTTCCAGTGACCAGGGCTCTGAAAGCGAATCCATCACCAATCTCACCTAAGTAACTATGTTTCTCCAGCTGATGACACCCAACTTCTGCCTCTGATACCGCCCCCAATCCCTGACATCCGTGCTCGTCGAATACCCTACATCAGATCAGGTTCCCACTTTTCTCAGAGACCATGCCCATCCAGCATAACTGTCCCTTGTTTAAGGAAGTAATAAATTCAGCGTTGTGGTTTGTTGTTGTTTATTTAAGAGTTGACAATTTATTGCTTCCTAATAACACTAAGTTATTGACTTGTCTCATGACCATTGGGCTCTCCTTTATGTCCCTTTGTGGCAGACCATGTGGAACAAATGACAACTTGACCTTTTTAACTCCTGTATTCTGAAGGTCTTCTTTCTTGATGGATCATCTCAAGCCTAAGGCATAAGTAAATGATTTATCTTCCCTGGGGCATGATACTGGACCATGGCTTGTCCAATTTGCACATCATGGCAGTTTAGATGTTCAGAGAGACCTCTCCCAGGACAGCGCACCTAAGAATCCTGTGTCAAAACTCAACCTCTCACATCTTTAATAATGCATGGTTAAGCTGGGAGAAGTAAAAGAATTTCTCAGGGTCTTTCTAGAAACCCCGTTGAAAGTATAAACCCAAAGAGCAACATAGTGGTGGAGCCAACACGTGCCTTGGGGGTGTCTGATAAAGCTTGGTGCCGATTTCCTGGGTTTTAATGGGACCAATGCACAGGGACAGGGAGCATAGCCTGAGCCCCAAATAGGGAAAGGGGGTTCAGTCGGAGTTCTTGCATACATCTGAAGTAGAAGAAATTTTCCCTGTTGATGAAGATGTTGGAGACACATACTGGAGACACATTCTTTCTCAAGCCTGGCTTTCAATGAATTAGGGGAAATTTCCAGTTACAGTTTCTAACCACAAGTCTGCTATCACAAGAGTTGGGGAGCAAATTCCTTCTGCCTGGTTGGGCGTAGAAAATATAGAGTAGTCTTGGTTTGGTAGCGCCCCCCGGAGGCTGACTGATGCAAACGCAAATACTCTCTAGAGCGACAATTTAAACTACGGCTTCGAAAAGTCCCATAGATAAACTTCCAAGAACATGAGTTCATAATTAAAAATAAAATAAAATAAATAAGCAAGAACAATCCATTACAAACAAAAGCCAGCAGTAAGAAACAGCACAGAATGAGATTTTCAAAGCCATTAGACGTGAAAATGGTCAGAAGTAGAAAGTGAAACCAGTATGGTTGATGTTTTAATAAAAGAGAGGACTGAGAATAGAATGCAGAAATAAAAGATGAAAATTTACTAGGTAGCTCTGAAAAGCACCAAATAGAACTACCTGATATGAAAACTACAATAAGGGTGCTCAGAGGCAGGGTAGAAGGTACCTCTCTACTGGAAAGCACGCCGAGTCTCCCAGGGTACAGCTCTGTGGCTGGCTTCTGCTCGGGTAAAATAGGAAAATCAGGGAAGTCGATACCAAAGGAAAGGTTCAGTGTCTTGTGGTATCTGAGGCGACCCGATGTTTAACTTCCGTTTCGTAGCCTGGCTTTTGAACTGCCCGAGAGAGAAGACAAAGTCAGAGTACACAGTACATCGCCACGGTAACTGATGAGATGGTTTTGGAGAATGTGGCTTTCATCTGCGAGCAAGTCCACCTAAGTCGGAACTTTAAAATGTGGCAGACGTTAACACCTTAATGGGGTGTTAACACTTAATGGGGCTGGGGCAGAACAGAACTCACACTCTTGGGGCACTCCCCAGAAAGAGTAGAAGGAGCCGAAAAATATCTTACTCCCAAACCACCAAGATATGTTAGAGCACCTGCCCCGAGGCACAGTGAATCCCAAGGTGATGAAAGGCAGAGTGTATGCTAAGGACGTTCCCTCTGCAAGAAAGCAACTTGAGGAATGAAAGAAGATGAGCCTTCGGCCCTGGAGTCCATGCAAGGTGTGGTCATTCCCCATCTAGGAGATTAGCAGGCTCTCAGAAGAGACCTCCAGATGCTGCTCCCAATACCAACCACTGACTTTCGGGCACCCTCTTGGATTTGCTGCATCCTGCAGATTTTGCTCTCAGAACCCTCTAGAATGAGTTAGAGAGATGTATTAATAAACTGAAAGCCAAGGCTACTCTGAACCCCAGGCTGAAAATGTAATCCTTCTGTTTCCATTCCAAGTGACCATCAGCTACGACGTCCCGTTAACCTCATTCTGGTGTCTCTAACTCAGAGATTTTGAGAAGCAGTTCAAGGGCAACATTGCTAACAAGGTACAATAATACAGTACAACAATGTAGACTCCAAATCCTCTCCTATTCTAAACTTCCCTGCAGGAAATTAGCGTCCAAAGATTAAATCCTCTTGCAAGTTAAAGTTCAAATTAACTGAATTAAAGTTAAAGTTAATTAATTAATTATTTAAGTTTGAATTAACATCTGGAAGTCAACTTCTGTTTTCTGTGAGAGTCAAAAATTGAAAGATATTACAGTTCCCTCATCTCTCAGTTTCATATTCTAGCGGTTTTAGCCGGAGGGTTCTTATTGCCTAGGTCAGTGGTTTTCAAATTCCTCAGCTCAGTGTCCCTTTAAACAATTGCTGAGAACACGGAAGTACTTATTAAAGTTAATTATATTAAAAAGTAAAACAGACATTTAAAAATACCTATGAATTCATTTAAACATAACAAAATAAACTCGTTACAATTTGACATAGCTAACATATATTTATTAAAAAACAACTCTATTTTCTGAAACAAAAAATACAGTGAAAAAAGAGTAGCATTTTTTTTGACATGTTTGCAGATTTTTTTAATGTTTGGTTTAATAGGAGACATCTGGGTTCTTATAGCCACTTCTGCATTCACTCTGTTGCAATATGTTCTTTTGGTTGAAAAATCTGGGGAAACTCCAGCCTGATACAGATACACAGTTGGAAGAGACAGGTAGTTTTTCATACCTGTTTCGGCTAATTGTGGAGATTCTTCTTTGGTATTACACTAATACATGGCAAGCACTACTTTCTAAAGGTCAGTTTCAATGTGGAATCTGAAACCCTATCCTTGTACTTTTCATACTTTATTACATTAAAATCCATTGGACTATCTTGAATTTTGAAAGAATCTTTTTTTACCCGTGTGTAATTTTGTTAAAATCATACTTTGGTCATTTGGAAAATATTGGTTCATTGAATTAGCCAGATCTCCCGAATGTTGACATGTTTCATTATTCAATCTCAAAAAATCATATTTGTGGGGCACCTGGCTGGCTCAGTTGAAAGGAGCCTGTGACTCTTGATCTCGGGGTCAAGAGTTCAAGCCCCATGTTGGGTGTAGAGGTTACTTAAGATAAGTAAGTAAGCTTTAAAAAAAATCACATTTGTTAGTATTACCACCATCTCATCAGAGAAATCAGTAAGTTTTAGGAAGCCGTCAAGCTCATGGTGGTGGATGACACATTTTTAAAAATTCTTATTTTTGCTGATAGCTTAACTTTTATCATCGGTGACAATTATTGTCAGCTGTTTTCCTTGAATTGACAGGCTCTTTGCTCATTTTTGAGTGATTGGTGCCAAACCAAGTTTGAATAACTGTAATAGTTATTTTCAATAAAAAAAGATATTCATTAAAAAAAAAAAAAAGGCTATGGACCCCTGGGTGGCTCAGTTGGTTAAGCATCTGACTCTTGATTTGGGTTCAGGTCATGATCTCAGGGTCGTGGGATGGAGCCCCACTTTGACTCCGTGCTCAGTGCAGAGTCTGCCTGAGATTGTCTCTCTCCCTCTGCCCTGCCCACCTTCTCAAATAAAAAAATAAATAGTCTTAAAAAAAAAAAAAAAGCCAGTTCAGCTCTGAATTCAAACAATTGCACTCGTGCTTGTCCCCTAGACAACCTTCATAGTTTGGTACATAGCAAAAGAATTCTATGTGGCTTTTCCATTTTGTCAAATAGAATATTAAAAGGATGTGTACTCAAGGGATGGAATTTAATACAGTTAATCATTTTTACAGTTCTGCCAAGGACATTCTTTTTCTTTTCTTTTCTTTTTTTTAGGGAGAGAGAGTGAGCAAGTGGGGAGGGTTGGGGAAGGAAGAGTCCTAAGCAGGGTCTGTGCCCTGCAGAGAGCCCGGCGTGGGGCCCGATCTCACAGCCCTGAGATCATGACCTGAGCCGAAATCAGGAGTTGGACGCTTAACTGACTGAGCCAACCTGGCAGCCCCTTGTCAAGGACGTGCCTGAGGGAAAGTGGACTTACAGCGTCTTTCGTGAGCGCGGGGTAGTGAGGAACTCCATGCCTGCTGGCAGGGTTGGGTGGCCCGCCTGCTAGGGGTCAGCAGTCTCTACGCCCCTGCTTCTGCACCGATGGCGCATGTGTCAGAAATGACAACGGCAAATCCCATCTTACCCTTATTAAGAAACTAGTTTCGAGAAAAGAAAAGAAATGGCAATCATTTTGCGCTGGCAGACCCCCTGAAAGCATTGTGGGCCATCCTTTGAAGTCTGTGCTCTGGGGAGATCCCTGGGCTGAATCTACCTGGAATGGGCATCGTTCCTTTTAAGCTTCAGGAGTGGTGTTAGTTCAGTGAAAATCCCCGAGTGCCTTTCTTCTGCAAGAGTTTAAAGGATTCATAGCACATACACGGGTATCACAGCCCCGACCTCCCACACCCAACTGAGAAAAGTGGCCAATCCTTGACTCCAGGGAATAGCTCTTCCCGCCAAAACCAGGTTTCTAGAACCCCGGGAAGTAGTCTGCCCCAGGAAATAGCAGAGAACCAGACAAACTTGGGAGAAGGTTCGCTGGCTTCCCTCTTCTCTAGACAACGCTAGTTGTTTGAAATCCATGAGATTTGAACTTAAGTTTGATGGGGATGAAATCCTCCTAGCAAGGGCACGTCTAGAAGGAAAATCCACAAAGGCATATCTGCACAAGAGCGGCGGCTTTCTTGCAAAGTTTAGAGGCTTGCAATTTTGTAAATCCCATCACCAGTAGTTGACATTTCTGCTTTTGCCAACCTGTAGATCCCTAACCTACGGAGCTACATTTCCCATTCGCTTTGCCTGCTGGCGCCTGGCGTCGACAATTTAAATCTTGAACTGCACTCAGGGCTCTGCCATGCAAATGGGATTCTCTAGCACAGTCATTTAAAACAGCAGATAGGGTCTGCCCTCCAATGTCTAGGATGCTCTTTTCTCTAGGGCTGGATTGTTGCCTTGGCTGTGCCTACTTAGGTAAGGCTGCGCCGGTAGAAGTCAAGGACAAGCGCTAGCACTTGTACTTGGAGATTCCCTCACCTGCTAATGGCCCACACCTTTGCCGAGCCCTGCAGTGCCAGTGTTGGCTTGATTACAAAGTTCCCATGAGGCACATCTACGGGGGGCCTCTGTGTGACTCCTGTTTGGCCAAGACGTCCTTGCCCCCACCATGGGAGACCTTGTGCTTTTCAGCAGCTGTGGTGCCCTGTGCCTCCCCTTGCTGAGGCCTGTGGACCTTATCAGCTTCCAGGCCCGTGCAAGCAACTGTGCCTGTCAGTGGCCCATGGCCGAAGCTGGCGTACTGCAGTGACGTCCCAAGGTCAAATACCACGGAGCCTGAGGCATAAAGATCTGCGCAGCCTGGAGGACTTAAAATCCCACTGCACAATTGTGTTAACCATTGTGTAGAAGCTTCTACAAACTTCTGAGGTCAAAATACCTGCTCGTGAACCACAATCAGAGGCTCAAAGCCACTTCTTGGACTCCATCATTCTACATATATTTTACTCCTCCAAAGTCTACTCTTTGTCTTTTTCCTGGGAGAAGTGACCTATGGTGCTGGATTTTGGTACATATGAGGTTATATATCCCCCCAACTACAAGCTCTCGTGCCTTTGGCCACAGGAGCTGGGCTACTTCCAAAAGATTTATGGTGTAAGGAGCAGAGGAGATCAGCGTTCTTTGCAGAGGAGGAAGGAAAGGGAAAGGAAAGGGAGAGAAGAGAAAAGCATGCGTCTCCTGCCCAACTAAACCATCACATTGAGATGCTCCATTCCCCCTGAGGAAGAAGTCAGGGACAAAGAGGCCTGGAGTGTTTAATGGGGTTCGCTTCTTTCTTTTTTTTTAAGATTTTATTTATTTATTTGACAGAGAGAGAGATCACAAGTAGGCAGAGAGGCAGGCAGAGAAAGAAGGGGAAGCAGGCTCCCTGCTGAGCAGAGAGCCCGATGTGGGACTCGATCCCAGGACCCTGGGATCATGACCTGAGCCAAAGGCAGAGGCTTTAACCCACTGAGCCACCCAGGCACCCCGGGGTTCCCTTCTTTTGATAGAAACACCAGGCCAGGGGCAAACGCATGACCTTGCAAGCAACATCTTGCCTCCACTTCTTACTCGCTGTTTGTTGTTACTACTTTAATTTCTATAAGCTCCAGGTTTCTGGTTTTTAAAATGGAGGCAGTCATACCTGCATGGAATGATCATTGCACGGATTAGGCAGTCTATGTGTAAAGCTAGTCCAGGCATGCACGACTGGCCCAGAGAGGAGAGAAATATGCACAACTAGATATATTGCAAGGCCAAGGGTATGATAAATGCTACAATAAAGGAGGAATCAATGCTCTAAAGACCCAAATGAAATAAAATTTCATTCTAACATGAGCTTGGTGGGTGGATGATTTCAGGAGAGGGATGGCTCCGGAGTTGAGTTTTAAGATTTCATGAGAGTCTCTCCATCCTTCAGTTCATTTGATGAGCACGTTGTCTTGATCATTCCCCCTCTCAGAGGCCCTCGGAGAGCTGAGATATCGATGTGAATAGTGGGAGTCCTGAATCTGTCAGTCCAGTTGGAGAACATCACACACACACACACACACACACACACACACACACGCATGTACGCACACAGTGTAGACACGAGAAATCCGCAGTCCACAGTCGCATCTGTGAGCAGAGCGGTGACCAGCATCCATGCTTTGTTTGGGCAGAGGATGCAAGAGGGACAGGTCTGGAAATGCTCATCTGAGATGCTTTCCTCGAAGCTGGAAGTGTTCTCAATAAAAATAAATAAGAAAGAGGCAGGAGAATGGGAGCAATGTTCGGAAGCAAGGTTATTTAAGATCTGGGCGCAAGGGAGCAAAGCAGTTAGGATGATTGGGATAAAGAAGGCTTATTGGAACAGACTCCTTCCGAGGGGTTTGATCAGGGGAGATACCCGAGTTGGGTTGCAGAACTCCCAGGCAGGGGAATCAGAGGGCAGGAGGAAGCATGCGGTTCAGGAACAAGCCATTCCCTACATCCAGGTAGTCATGCGCTTCTGGTCAGGATTTTCCTTTTTATATCTCGGATATCCAAGATAGAAGATTGCAGTTTAATCACAAACGTTAAGTCCATTTAGAAACTCTGCCAATGATGCAGGACCCATTTCACTTAAGGTTAGAAAGAGACCATGACATAATGTTCCAATAATACATCATTTATGTTTGAGCACGAACGTGTCCTAAAGTGAGTGGACTGAAGCTGGAAAATCAGTTGTACTTTGTAATCTACAATTATGTCCATTTCGTGAGTATTTCAGTTCATGTAGAGAAGTTCAATGAAAGGAATCGTAATTTCCTGGCCTACTTAATGGATGGAAATAGCGTTAATGGGCTCCAATGTCTTGGCTTTAGGCAGCCTTCTTGTCTGAAGGAAAGTAAATTGCGTGGCCTCAGCTCAGCGAGCTGTGGATGAGGTCTGTGCCACACACGGGGAAGCTGGTGGCCGGGGACGCGTCCATGGTCCGTGGAGTGGAGAGAGAATCCCAGCACAGCGAGAGGAGCCTCTCTCCCCAGCTTGGCAGGGCTCCCCAGCAGAGAGCCCGCATCTTTGAACAGCAATGTCGGGTTATCGACCATCATAAAGTTAAGTCTCACTGAAGCATGGATAAATAAATTAGCATCTTGAAAGTACATAACAGGAAAAGGAAGTAGAGAGTAGCCGCAGGGTCAGAAAAGTGCTCTAAAGTGCAGTGGTTTGGATAATGCAAATATTGAATCAGAGCTTCCCCTGCCCGGGTGAGCCCCTAAAGAGAATACGCTCCTTTCACAGGCTGATTCCGCTGAGCCACGGGCATTTGGGAAGTAGGGGTTTGGGAGTTATTTCTGCCAGTTCTTTTTTATCATTCTCTTTTGCAATGGAAAGGGAAATTTACAGAGCATTGACTGGGGTGTGAGTTACCTCCTGGGGGCTCAGAATCAGCAAGGTGGAGGCTCCCTTAGGGCTTGGTCTTGTGCTCTCAGCCTTCCTGGCTTTCTGGAGCTTCTGCCCCCATAGACTCTTAGGTAGTATCCTAAATCAGCTGCACCAGATTCATTGCATTTTTGTTCCCCAACAGTAGCCTAGACCTGAGAGGGTTTTCATTACTCAGATCCAGTCCCAGAGCCTCCAGACTGGCCCTGTGCATTTTTGTAAGGTCGGCACTGAAGCTGCTAGACTCTTTCTCTCATGCTGTAGGAGACAGTATCTGTTCGGCTTTCTAAACGCTACCTGATTAGCTCGAGAGGGTTGTAGCCACCTCCAAGGGTGTCCTATTGAAGTCCAAAATGCATATTGCTCCCTGTTTTTTATTAAACGGCACGTCAGGAACGTGTTCATCATAACCCTGATTTGACTGCAAATTGGTCTGTTTAATTATCCTTTCTCCCTACTTCCCCATTCTACCTCCTGTGCCCCCATCCCTCCATCAAATGGCGGACATTCTGCCCTACCAGAGAGAACAAGTTGATAGGAATTTGGCTAATTGGGTGTCTGGGGCAGCATCATTTCTATATACTGCTTTTCGCTCGGTCGAGAAATTATACCGTGGAGCCAATTGGCAATTAAAGTGACCACACAATCCTGCAGGTGACATCGTGTTCCGGTTATTTCTGTCAGGCAGACATGTAACCAGAGCTCCCAAGGAGACAACCAAGTCGGTTTGGCCCAATTCTTCCCCTAGCGGCACATTCTTCCCAGGTGAGTTTGGGGTCATGGCATGACAGGTCTGCACCCCCCAGACAGAGCCGAGCCGGTGGAGACCTTCCTCTCGCAAGGCGTCAGGCAGAGGAAGAGCTCTAGGGGCTGCTGTCAGAGTAACTGCTGCCCCAGCTCTGCTGGCTGGCGCTGCTCCCTTACGCTACGGGATGCCCAGAGCCTTGCAGGAGGACCATTGTCAACAGGTGCAATCAGGAAGGGCTTCCAGCAAGAGGTGTGGAATGTGGACGTACGGCGCCGCTGATCCTACAAATCCTCATGTCGCCGGGTGCCTTTGCTGGATGCGGTACCACTGGCTCCTTTTCCCCTGTGGGCAGAGGGCCAGCCTGACAGATGGTGAGGCGGGCCGGCAGCTGCCCAGAGATGGAGACAGTAGCTGGAGAGGTGCACGGGGAAAGCACAGACTGCACGGCTTTAGGGAACCAAACTGTTATTCAATCCCAGCTCCGCTGCGGAGGCGGGAGGAGGCACCACTAACGTGGCTTGTCACTAACCAAACATGTTAATAAAGAGGCCGGAGGCATTCTGATTCAGCGTTTTGACCTGGCTTCGCTCCAAGAGCCGGCAGGCACTGCCGTAAAATGATTCTGATCTTCATCATCTTTCTTGTCTTCATCGGGGATGGGGAGTCGGGCCTGGGGGGCTGGGCGTGAACGAATAGGGTGAATGTGAATGAAAGCCTATTTCAGACCAGGTGGCTAGCTGGGAGGGACATCAGCCTCACTTCGCGTCACGCGTTGTCCCAGGGGAGAGAACTGGGGAGCACAGGCTGAGGGTAGGTGCGTCTTTGAGGCTAAGGGCTGCGGAGTGGCTCTTGTCTGCGTTGGGGGCCAGGCACAGAGAAAGAGAAGAAAGCTGCCAGGCATCTCTCAGAACCAGCCGTCGCTGTCAGGTTCGCCTTCTGTTGCCGAGGAGAGTGATACTAGACGGCAGACGAGAGCCCAGCCTCTCTCTGTGAACTTCCCTTGCTCATCTGACTTTGGAAAAGAGTCTCAAGCCTTCTTTACTTGCCCTGAATCACTGCTGTGGAATGTGGGGGGCCCTGGGCACTTACCGTTGTGTTCTTGGTCTCTGGAGCCTCAGCCAAAAGTCAGATAGAGTTTCGTTCTAACATTCGGTCGTATGTTTCCTCCCTCGGCAGGGCGGTGGTGGAATATGGTTAGGGAAACGTGCCTTAGGGATTTACTGCACATTAAAAAATATTTACTAGGCATTTAATACATACGCGAGAATATGCCAGTGGCTGGAATAGGTATTAGGGATGTATATTAACTGATTAATTAGACAAATATACATTAGAAACCTACTATGGGCCAGGCACTGTGCCAAGCATTGGGGATACAGCAATTTTTAAAAAAAGGACAACATTCTTGCTCTCATGAAGCTTACACTGTAGAGGGAAGAAGCTCGAAATCAGCAAAAGAAACAGGTCAAGTAGCAGAAACACGGCAGGGGGAGCCGGCCTCTCCAGCCAACCGCAAGGAGCTGGAACCCTGGCTCCACCGCTGAACTATTGTGTGACGTGGGGCAAAGCACTTAATATATCCCAGTACCTCAAGTTCCTCATCTGTGGACTGGAATCACTAGAGGACCCCCCCTTGCGTTGTTGCTCGGAGGGTTGGAGGAGATAGTGTTTGTAAGACTCTCAGAACGAGGGGCGCCTGGGTGGCTCAGTGGGTTAAAGCTTCTGCCTTCGGCTCAGGTCATGATCTCAGGGTCCTGGGATCGAGCCCCGCATCGGGCTCTCTGCTCAGCGGGGAGCCTGCTTCCTCCTACTTCACCCTCTCTCTCTGCCTGCCTCTCTGCCTACTCGTGATCTCTCTCTCTGTCAAAAAAATAAATAAAATCTTAAAAAAAAAAAAAGACTCTCAAAACAAGGCCACATACAGTGAGGCCCCTAGAAGGGTTTGCTCTCATGGCGCCCATGTTGGGTGGCAGGGAATATTCCAGAGTGACTGCACTGAAAGGGATGTGGAGGGGCGGGCTGAGTTATGTTTCCCACAGGGCACGCAGGGAAGGTCTCATCAGAGGGCGACAGGGCAAAGACCTGAGGAGGTGAGGGAGGGAAGCGTGAGGCCCCCTGGGGGAGGAGTCTGCCAGGTGGAGGAAGCTGCCAGGGCAAAGGTCCTGGCCCCCCGGGGAGTCGGGATTATTAAAAAGGAAACCAGTCAGAGGTTGATGTGGCTGAGGTGAGCGAAAGGGCACGTGACAATGGAGACGGTGGTGGAGATGGGTCCCCTTGGGCCCTGAAGGTCGCTGTGAAGGCAAATACGTGGAAAGACCCCCTGGCCTCCATAAGCTGATCATTTTCTTGGCAAAGGTGACAGCCTGGAGGTGATCGTCGACAATTGTGGGGTTTAGAGTCCTGGGGAATGGAATTAAAAATTGCTCTGCTATGTGTTTAATATTTGGTTTACTACTCTGTGACAGATGCGATAAATCCTTGAGTTTTCTACGGGGCCTATACTTTTTTTTTTGGTGAGTAAAAATAATTTAACATCGATAAAGGGAAAAAATGAAAGGAAAAGGTAACCCAGGATTCTGCCACCTTAGCAAGATAATTATCTTGATTTTACCACATTTTATCCTGGAAGCTTTTAAATAGAATGGGGCCAATGATATCTCCTTACAAGGTTGCTGATAATGGGACAGATACCGTTTGACAATGAAGGGGAGGGTGCGTCCTGGCGACCAAGTCCCTTCTCGGGGTGTCCGGCTCCGGAGGCTGGGGGCCCTTGCGTGGTAAGACAAGCAAGGTCTGCCGTCAGGATTCAGGAGTAAATCAGTGTGTGTGTGGCACACGAGGAAGGTCCCACGGCAGTCACGCTGCTAGGAGAGAGAGCAAGCCACCAAAGGGGAAAAAAGTCACCATAAAAAGTCACCAAAAAAAGTCACCAAAAAAAAAAAAAGAGGAAAATTGGGGACCCCTATTTCATGGAGGAGCAAAGCGGGATTGTGAGCGTGACCCAAACACTGTCTCCTCACTCCCTTGTTGACGTCGCCGCTGCCAGGTAACGAAGCGAGAGATTGCTGGGCGCCAGGGGCAGCTACTCAGGATGGAGGGCTTTGAGCCCCGCAGGCCACCAAGGGCCATTTCAACAGACCTGCGGAAGGCCTGCCTTGTACAGACCCACCCCTCTGGGGGCTCCCCCAAATCCTAGGGTGTGGGAAGCTGACTTTGCAAGCCATTGGGATACCTCCAAGGCTTATTTAGTTGAGACCTGGGGAGTCCCATTAAATAATGATTAAAGGTGACCCACACCATATGTGCCTGGCACACAGAAGATGCTCAGTACAAGGGAAGTCTATATTCTTCTATCCATGTTCTACTTCTTATATTTTAAATTAGACAGAAGCCAATGCCATTGCCAAGGTACTGATTGACTGTGGGACAATTCACAGCAACAAATATCTATTTGCAGTAGCTGCGCCCCCATGGGGCAGGGATGGGCGTTTCATCAGATCGATACCCAATTTGTGAGGACAACGAAATGTTCCCTCCTGAGTATAATTGAAGGCTAGGTTAAGTGACAAAAGGAAAGTACAGACAGAGGACTATGGGGGAACCAAGAGTTTGTGGTCATGTGATCATACGATCACATGATCAGGATAAGCGTCGCACAATGATATGATCACATAGTCTGGGTGGGCTTCAGGGAGGAGGATCAGTTCTTAGGATAGGAATAGGATTTCAACAGATGGGAAGAGAGGGAAGCCTATTCCAGGTGAAGGGACCAGCAGACCCAAAGGGAAGGTCCCCTGGACCCTCTCAGGAGACTGCTGTGGTCCAGGGGATGGGAGAGTGGGCGAGAGGAAGGGAAGAAATCCCAGGGGTCTTGCTGGAGAAAAGCGGGGGAGCGGGTTGAACTGAATTTAATGGCCACTGGGAAACCATGGTCGTTTTTTGAGAAGAGACAGTTAGATAAATGCAGATGACTCCAGAAAATAACCATGGAGCAGAATTGCATGTATGGTGTAGACGAGTGTGGGGAGGCACAAGAGGCAGGAAAACCTATTTAGAACCCACTAGTGAGCGTGAAAACCAACATTCTGTGGGGCATCCGCTCAGCGCCAGGTTCGTTAATTCTCGCCGACAGGTCAAGTGACTCAGTTGAGGTCACAGAGCTGGCAAAGGGCACTGCTGGGATGATGGGTGGTGGCAGCCTCATTTCTAGAAACTGTGAGAACATCCGCTCTGTGCTGCTACTGGTAGAAGAAACGATGACCCGAAATCAGGGGCAACAGAAGAGATGGCGGGTGGGGCAAGGATTGGAGAAAATGCATGATGTTGACGCTTCATGACCTGGCAAACAAATACCCAAAGGAGGATGGGAGAAGCCCGGAGAACGCCAGCGTTTTGGTTATGGACAATTGGGAAATAACGGATCTATAACAGAAACAAGGACATCACAAAAAACCTGATTTGGGGGAAAGACGAGGGACCTGTAGAGTTTAAGAGACTAAGCAGTGTCTCTTACCTCTGGGGGCACACTGGAATCCCCAGAGTTGTTAAAAAACAATTGGGTGCGGGGCACCTGGGTGTCTCAGTCGGTTAGGTGACTGCCTTTGGCTCAGGTCATGCTCTCGGAGTCCTGGGATCGAGCACCATGTGGGGCTCCCTGCTCAGCAGGAAGTCTGCTTCTCCTTCTCCCTCTGCTGCTCCCCCTGCTTGTGCTTTCTCTCTCAAATGAATAAATAAAATCTTTTTTAAAAATTGGGTGCATGGATTTCAGGCAGACTGCTAACTCAGACTGTCTTGGACAGAGACAGCATACTGGTATTTTTGGGTTTTTTTTTGTTTTGTTTTTTTTTCCATACTGGTATTTTGTAAAAGCTACGGGTGATTCCAATGTGCTCTCAGGGCTGAGAACCCCTTCACTGGAAGAAACCCTAGGCTCTGATGCTCCCAAGAAATTTAAGAGCTAGAGAGAATTATCTTGGGAGCATGCACAGAGGTGAGAATTGAAGTCATGGGATGGGACAAGAACACTTAGGGAGAGTAAATAAGAGATTTTAAAAAGCCTGTCATTGTCTCAAAGGAAATTGGGGCAAACAGTATGAATGGATCTTTGGAAATCCTTCACCAGTTGTGGGAAAACAGCTCAAAACCTATGCTACGTTCACAAAGGAAATAAAGCAAGAAATGCAGGATCGAGATTTAGGAAATCAGGATCTTATAGTTGATACTATCTGGTGGTGTGATCTTAACCATGCATTCATTCAACAAATAATTACTGGGCACTTGTTACGTGCCAGGGGGTAACCGAGGGAGTGGGACTGTAGAAGTGAACAAAACTGGAAATCCTTGCCTTCCTTGAGTCTACATTTTAGTTAAAGAGATTGGACTAGATTAACTCTCAGATTTCTTCTTGCATGTCAAGAGTGGGGGACATGGGGGCGCCTGGCTGGCTCAGTCAGAGGAGCATACGATGCTTGATCTCAGGGTCGTGACTTTGAGCTCCGTGTTGGTTGGGTCTAGAAATTACTTAAAAACAACAACAAAAAAATGAGTAAGGGAAGCGTAAACCTCCGGCATGCTGAGAAATCGTGATAATAGAGGTAATGGGGATTAAAGTAACTATATGGATATCTTCTTCTAGATTCGTTCTCCCCCTCTCCACCTTGCTCTAGGCCCTGGTAGGTGATCTGAGTGGGATGCCTCAGTGAGTCTCTTGTCCTCTGGCTTCTAGGTGACTTTGACCAGCAGGGGTGGGGGCCCTGCTAGGAGACTGGAGAGTGGGAGGAGAGGGAGGTCCAGGCATTTATTACTTCAGCTCTCTCCCTGCGAAGTCACCACAGATTTGCTGTGTCACTCCACTGAAGGCTACCAAACTAGCAGGTGGTCGGCGTCATTTCCTGTCGGGAATCTTGTAACCACTTCTTCCTCTTGCCCAGTTAAGTCCTAGAATGATACAACACTGTCCCTCGTTGATTTCCCTACGGACTCTTCCCTGTGGACTCTGGGCACGTCTTGGCAAACCCAGCCTTGCTAAACAATGCCATCTCACCAGTTTGGGTATGCCATTTGTTTCTTGTGTTTCTGTGTGAGTTTTAATAAAATGCTCTTTATTGACTTTAGAGCTCAGGGATGGCCAACCCAACTTTTTTTTTTAAGATTTTATGTATTTATTTAAGAGAGAGAGAGCGAGCGCATGTGCCCACTTGCAAGCAGAGAAAGAGGGACAAGTAGACTCCCTGCTGAGTGCGGAGCCTGACCCGGGGCTCAATCCCACAACCCTGAGATCAAGACCGGAGCCAAAATCAAGAGACTGCACCCCCCGCCCCCGCCGTGCCTCCTAATCCAACTTTTAAACTACTATTATGTAGAATACTTTTCACCAGTTGATATGGCTTTCACTTTATTTATCGGGTCTTTATGTATGGCAGTTAGAAAGTTCTCCTACTACTCTGGATTTGCCACTAGGAATCATTTTCAATTCCAAACCTGGGTGTACTTAAAATCAATTACTTCTTCTCTTCCTTATGCTCACTTGTGGACTTCCAGCACTCTCTGACTTGACCTTCCCTGTGGAAAAAATCAAAGGTAAAAACAATATCCTGGAGCTTGATGGCGGTGGTGTGAGGATCAAGAACCCTTAAGTAAGAAGTGAGGGGCATCCGTCCCTAATTGCAAAAGAGAGGAACTTTTGGTCTCCTCTTTGTGTGACTCAAACACGGCCATACATCGGAAGCACTTGGTACATGAGCCCCCCTCCCCCCTTACCAGATTCTGGTGTAATTGGTCTGGGGGTTTGACTGAGCGACTCTCCAGCAACATTCCCTGAGCGACGCTAATGGGAAGTCAAGATCAAAAGCCTCTGCTCTAGGAACATGAAACGCTGCTAAGTTCCCAAACTAACCATCGTGTTCCACGTTTTTGCTTATGTTACTTCCGGCTGTTCATTTCAACGCGTCTTCCCCCTTGGAAGCCTTCCCTGATTTCCTTGGCCAGAGCCTCTCCTTTGCCATTATAGCTTTGTCTTCTCTGTACTGAATGGGTCTATAGATGTGTCTACATCCAGATAGTGCATATTTATCCCTTGAAATATATATATCTATATATATTTTGCTTGGCAATATCTAGTCCCCGTTTCTATTTAGGGTGAATCCCCCACTGTGTAAGTTTCATGAAGCCCCACGGGCAGATACTCACTAGGTTGGACTTGGAACTTTTCATCTTGGGAGACTAACAAAAAGGCAGTGAGAATTCAGAGTTCTTTCACTGTCCAGTGGTGGTGGCAGGGGTAGTGACCCTCCAGTGGTGTCCCGGGGCATGCTGTCACCACGAGTGACCCAACTAGAGTGCTTTTCAACATGCTTTTGACAGCGGCAGCTTCTCTTGCTTCCAGTGTGACTACCCAACTATTCTGGTGATATTTTTTGAGCCATTCAGTAACCTTTTCAAAAATATCTTTTTTTTTTTTTTTTTGCTAAAAATAGCCAGAGTGGTTTCTTTCACTGGCAACCAAGAAGACTAATCAATATTCTACCCTACTAGAATTATCAGCTTCTCAAGGTATGGACCACATCTCCATCCTTTATCACCCCGGGGTCTGGTACACGATCCATTCACAAGACGTGTTGAACATCTGAACAATGAACAAATTTCATAACCCTCTAAGAAATCAATTGTGAGAACTCACATATATCAGATGCACTGTTTCCCAATGATCTATAATATATCTTTCATTTTACAACATGCCGTTCTGTCATGCAGGATAAATTAATTAGACTGTCAACATAATTTTTGTGGATGCAGTCTTTCATCTTTTTAAAAGTGCTGAAGGAAAAAAAATCTTTGGAGTCCGGTGTCATCTACCCATAGACCAAGCCAAGTTTTCCCGAGTGAGATGTACAAAGCCAGATGCGAATGCTTATCAGAGCCAAAGGGACACCCTCCTGCTCTCTGCCTCTCGACTGCCCTCTCTCATTCTCTCCATCGCCTCCTCCCTTCACCTGCCCCTCCTCCCAACACCGGCTTTGACAGATTGCTCACTTCACAGTGGCCATGGCGGAGTCCCAGACTCCTGGCTCCCCGAAGGTACCACATCCTGCTCGACTGCACACTTATAGGACGTGCTGAGTCTAGACATCCACCGTCAACATCAAGTTTTCTCTTATGCCCACGAGACCCACAGTGCACATCATCTCGATGAAAAGTTCTCCGACCGGGAACAAGGGGAAGCAGAGAGAGTAAATGCATGATGATCGCTCCCGGCTCTTAATTGTGTTTCTCTGTTCCTACCAGACAGTGCTCACCGTTCTTCTCTCTCTCTCTCTCTCTTTTCCCCGACTGCTTTCCAGCTCTGTTTCAGATTGGTGGGGAGCACTGAGGAAACAGGAGTGGTGAGTGGGGCGGGGTGGGCTGGGTGGAGAGAGACTGGTAAAGATGAAAAATGGCAAGAAGGAAATAAAAGCGAAGCCTATGCACTAGGTTAAAACTTTTTGACATCCAGGAAAAACCCTCACGTATGCCAGGATCTGCAGTCAAGGAACAAGGGAGCAACCAGAAGAATTTTTTTTTTTTTTCAGGGAATCCCCTGATGAGCCATCAAGCCATAACGTTCACATTCCACTTGATTTTCTTCTCCTCTTCCTCCAGTCTCGAACCAGGGCACCGATGAGTTGCGTCCATTATTACGCTAGCAACCAGTGCAATCTTACCCTTCCGTTGTAAGCCTTGGTCTTGACTTAACTCGAAAAGGAGATTTCTCAAACCCTCATTTCAAGAAGCAGCTGGATTGCACTGGCGGGAAAAGAATCACTCCTACTCCTAAATCTTGATGTAAAAACGACAAACTATCAGAGCCTACAGGCCACGAAATCACTTGATTCAACCCTTCCCTTTACAGATAAAGAAATGAGGCACGGACATTTTGAGTGCACAGCTGTTTGATGGAAGAGCCCAGAATAGAGACTTTTCTACTGAGTCATGCTAAGAGCGGAGAGGAGCCTTTAGTCAAAGAGGAAGAGAAGATGATTAGGTTGGGGAAGCTCGTGTTAATAATTTATTCTGTATTTGTGTTGTTCAGAATTCGAGGATGCTTTTTGATAAATCATTCATGGTGGAAGAAGGTAAAGAAAACATCAGATGCCGTAGTGCATCTCATCTGACCCTTTGGGGAAGATCCATTTCCTTGGCCCAGCGTAGTGCAGCGAAATTAGTCCATCAGGGGTCTTTGAGTACATTCAGGGAGTACCTTCCGCAGACGTCCTGAAACACTCGGGAAAATAGACAGCATCTGCCTCAAGGGACTATTAGACGCCCTTTTGCATAATGAGCCTGAAGAAATGTCTGCTGCTTGAATTAGCTGAGAAGTCTGCCAGGTGAACGTGGGACATTGGGTTTCTGCAAGTCCCAGAAGCAAGAGGCTGTGCCTCCCTGGGTGAGAGGGACCTTAGTGGAGACGAGAGAGAAAATCATTCCTGGTGACCGGACTGTTTCCAACAGCTCGCACACTTCCATCTCGTTAACCGGGCATACGAAAGGCTTGATGAACAAAGAGGGAGGGAAGGTGCGAATTAGGGAGTGAAAGCTGGTGACCCCTTTCAGGGAGCAGAAGACACAGTTCCCAGCATATGAAGTAAAATGATCTGAAGGGCTAGACACAGGTTTCATCTTCTTTTTGTTCTAAGGTCTTTAGTCATGGAAGATTGCCGACTCTATTTGAGACTAAAACAGTGGACCTCAAGTTCTGTCCGATTTAACTTGCATACGTAGCCTCTCCACTACTCGGCCAAGGTTAACAATTGACCACAGGGCTATGTGTTAGGAACACAGAGTACAATCTTGAAAACAAGTTATAAGTCTTTTAAGAAGCAGAAATTTTTATAAAAGAGTGGAAATTTATTTAACATGGATAGCTGGTCAGGGATCATGTCTAAAATCATGATGTGAACATATATTTTTCTTTCTGGCCTTTATGAGATTTACTTTACAGTTTGCCCAAACTAAAGGAAAGAATTCCGGGACAGCATTTGTGGATTTGTGCTTAAGTCAATGCCCAGGGTCCTGGAATAAAAGAATGGAACAAAATCTTGGGGTTGAGTGAATTATAAATACATAATATATATTTAGAAATGAATAGACAGACACATGTCGCTATATAATAATATCACTAAGCTAGCAGAGTTTCTTTAAAATGGAAACTAGGCAGCAGGGGGGTGGGTAGTGCAATTTCTGAAACTGAGCTATAATTATATTTTATTTGTAGGTCTGCACAACAAATAGAAGTAGTAATTTAGCTGGATCGCTTTGGCCCCTGTGTCCACCCATCCCCCCATCGTACCCGACCCTCCTCCCTCATTGCCCCAACCCAATCAATGAATTCGTGAATTGCTGAGTTGGAATTCGGCCAGGAAATATCTGAAGATGCCGTCTCACATTGCCTGAATCTATAAGGAGGAAATTATTCAGACGACTGATGCTCCTTAGGGCAGAACATTAAATTGATCCTTTGGCAAGGAATAGCTCATGTAACTTAACACAGCAATTCCCATAAATACCAATGAGATTATTAACCAGAAGGAAGACTTACCTGTTTCTCAAAACTAGACAAGAAGCAGTTCTGTGTGCATTTTTGTGTAGTTGTTAGGTTCAATATGTGTGTATCTCGACTTGCTCAAACCAACCACGACATAAATTACACTAATGAAAGTGCTTTGTCAAACGTGCACTGGGCTCGATGAAACACTTCCATTATAAGACTTTGTTTTCAAGTACCTACCTTTCAAGTAAAATTATCCTCCAGACCGACATTTCTTTTTTGCTTTTTCTTGGCTAAGTGGAATTCTTTTTTCAATAAAAAGTTGTATTGTATTCTCTTCTGCGACATGACTCTATTTTAATGGTTTAAACTTGCGGAAAGTGTATTTTCAACTATTGCTTTCGGGTTTTGAACCTGACATACTTGTAAAACTTTTCTCTCCCAGTATGGCATTTCTTGCATTAGTTTGTTTATTCATAGTTTCATCTGTTCACTCCTTCGGTAGGTGTTTGAGTACCTGTCTTGTGCCACTCAGTGTCTAAGCACTGGGTGTTCCCAGTAAGTCCAACAGACATGATCCTAGGGAATGATAAAGACAAATTCAAGCCCTGAGTCGGGCTCCACACTCAGTGGGGAGTCTGCTTCTCTCTCTCCCTCTGCCCCTCTCCCATGCTCTCTCTCTCTCTCAAATAAAGGAGATCTTTAAAAAAAAAATTAAAATTAAAAAGATGGGGCACCTGGGTGGCTCAGTTGGTTAAGCATCTGGCTCTTGACTTCGGCTCAGGTCTTGATCTCAAGGTCATGAGTTCAAGCCCCACGCTGGTCTCCATGCTGGGCGTGGAGCCTACTTTAAAAAAAAAAAAAAAAAGAATAATTCAACAGGTAAGTGAGGCATCAAGGAAGAGTGCCATTTTAGGGTAGTCAGCGCAGACTTCCCTGGGGATGTAACATTTGAACAGAGACCAGAATGAAGTAAGAATGAGCCAAGCGTACGTCTGAGGGGAGAAGGCTCCAGGCAGGCCACATGAGCAAAGACCTTGAAGAGAGAACACAGTGGGCATTTCTACATAAAATGTGCATGGTCTCCTCTTTACCTCTTGAAAATGCCTTCTTTCAAAAATAACTGAATTATTGGTCTTGTAGAATTCAATTGCTCCCTGATTTTGAATAAAATGCTCGCTCCCCTGACCATTAATTATAGTAAACATGGCCGTTGTACAATGCGAGAAGCAGATACTCCGAATTTAGAGAAAGAACGTTGGCATGGGCTTGCCCTGGCAGGGCTGGTAACCGAAACAAAGAGATGAATAATTAAAGCCTATGTGACAACGACTGCAGGAGGTTTTTGAAAATGTTTCATATGAAAATAATTAAAATAACACTTTCTTCCAATCGTTGTCGAGCATTTAAAGATCTGGCTAGGAAAGGCTTCACTGGGTTTGGGGAAAGACAGTTCTCTCCCCTCCCTCCCCACCCTACCCCCACCCCAATAATAAATGAGCTAGTTGTTCATTTTACTCCATGGATTTCTATGTGTGAACTAAATAGAAGACACTCAGAATTACACAAGCTTTTAGTGGCTCTCTACGCAGATATGCCACAGGGAAGAATGCTTGATGGATAAGATTATTTCTATCCATGAGACCAAGCTCATGTGATGGGACAGCTGGCAGTGATGTGACCAGACCAAGCTGTTGGGTCTGTCAGATCCTACCTACTCTCTGGTTACACCTGCAGCTGTTGAACCAGTCTACCTGTAGTTCTCTTGGGGCCGTTACCTGCGTCCCCTTTCCCATCACAACAGTCACTTCTCCCCTTTCCCTAAAGATCTTAGCTCCTGACTCACACCTACCACGACGACTCCAGGCTCCGTTCTTGGAGATTTCAGCGTCCATGGAGCTCCCAGTTCCTCATCTTTCATGAGCTAACGTTCTCATCCTCCTCTATCTCAGCCCCCTACTCCTTCCTTGTCCTTCACTTACACACACTGTGTTGCTCCCATGTCCTACCTTTGTAACGCTTTCCCTCTAGTACCCTAGTCCCAACAACCCAACAACTCTGCTACCCCCAAGAGTTCTACCATCTTGTCACTGCCCCTTACTTTCCTCATGTCCAAATTTTGCTCCCATCATTCAAATCATCCCTTGTCTAAATCTTCAGCTCCCTTGTCTCTCTCCACATTACCAGCATTTCCTTGTCTCCCTGAAACAGCTGGAGTGATGTGGATGGGTGGCACTCTAAATTCATGTTTGCTGACATCAAGCAGTCCAAGTATGCTTCTTGGCAATCAGGCTCTATCCCCGGATCATCCACCCTCCTGCTCTCTAGGTGACAATCTCAACTTTTCTCCTCTCTTCTGGGACCTCCACATCTCTGCTGATGACCTTCCTGAATTTCCCTGAAAAGACCGAAGTACTCAAAGGAGAACCACCACAGCTCTCATTGCATCCCATCTCCCTGTGTGTGCCCATGTAATTTATTTCTCTTCTCCCATTATGGATGACCCAACTCTCTGTGAATATCTCATCCACCTGTGTATACTTGTGGACTTTGCTCCAGCAATTTGAAACCCTCTCTACTACATCAGCCCTTTCCCCCAGTCTACTGGGACATAACCATTAGCATACAGGCAGCTCCTATTTCTCCATTTCTAGAAAAAGGAAACATAAAATATCTCTTGAACCTATTTCACCTTCCAGATATTGCTCTATTTCTCTCCTTTATAGAAAAACTTCTGGCAGAGGGGATGGGGGTCGGGGAAGACCTGGGTGGCTCAGTCAGTTAAGTGTCCAACTCCTTGACTTGGTTCCCATCATGATCTCAAGAGTCATGGGATTGAGCCCCTCGTCAGACTCCACGATCAGCAGGGAGTCTGCTTGAAGTTTCTTTCCCTCTGCCCCTCCCCCTGCATGTGCTCTCTCTCAATTAATAAATCTTAAAAAAATAATAACTTCTTAAAAGTGTGGTCTATATACTCCTTCTCCAATTTTTTTCTCCAATTGAATGGACTTCATCCAGGTTTCCATCCCCATGAAGGCGCCAAAATTACTCCTACCAAGATCATCGCTGATATCGACATTGCCAAGTCCGGTGGTCTTTTCCTTGGTGGTTATCTCCTTGACTGTCAACATTTGATGCAGTTGCTTTCTCTCTTCTCTTGAATCACTTTCTTCACTTGACTTCCAGGACACTCCATTTGCCTGGTTTCCTACTTCTCAGGCTCCTTTTTAAATTCTTTTTCAAGTGCCATCTTTAATCTCGAAGTTCCCTCAGACTCATCTCAATTTGTCTAAAGTTTGATACCTGGTGGGTTTAGTGGCTCCTGTACTGAATAGCACAAATCTAGAGGGAATGTTCTATGATTAGCATCAGGATTAAGTAGGCTCTGGGTCAGATTGCTTGGATTTGGACTTCGATCATCCCCCACCCACATACACACATGTACACTTACTAGCTGTTTTCTCACTCCAAGTCAGCTAGAAGTAATGTTAGTACCTACTTCATGGGGATGTTTTTAGGATTAATAGCAACAATGTAAGCAAGGAGGTTAACTCAATAAACTCAATATTGGTAAAAACTCAATAAACATTACCTATTAAAAATATGGCCAAAATGGTGAAATGGCGGCTTTTTCAATCTCTTAAACCATTGGAGCTTCAAGTAAGACCTAGTAAACAATATACCTTGCCAATTCTTATGTTCTACAATAATAAAACAATTGCAACACAAACCCTTATTGGAATTAATGCAATGAGTACCACTTCTGATAAGAAGCTAGTGGAGGTGATTAAATAGTAAAAGTGGATTGCCAATACTACTGAAAACCCCAAATGCAAATGTGGATGAACATGAATGTTGTGAAAGATTGTTCTACCAACCTAAAAGACCCTCACAGCCCTGACTACTTACCATTCCCTGATTTGCAACAGGAGAAACTCAAGCTTCTCACATGACTGCTTGTTCTAGGTCCCATGTATGCTGATCACAACTGAGCCAACTAGAATGTCTGCAATATCCGTGGGACTTCCATAGTTGAATACATAAATTTGGAAAATTCTGGATTAAGTTTGCTTTTAAATGGCAGGACTTCTCAAAACCTCTTCCATTCTCATCTGCATGATTAATCTTCATAAAGAGATCTTTTCGTTAGGATTTCTAAACCTATATACCATGGAAGACTTCAGCTTTCTTAAAAGAAGTATCTTTGTATTATGTTCCTCAGAACACTTTTTGGGATAGAGAATAGCACAATTACCTTCTGTCCGATTTGCTTTACCATTTTCTCTTGGGGGCTTAGCCTAGTACGTGACACAGGATAGAAGTTTAATACATATTTGTTAAAGGAACAAAATATAAGCAAATGTTTTCCAACCTTAGATACGTATGTTGAGCAATACATTTTTTGCAACCATTCATGATATAATCACTAGATAGTCATGATAGTCATGATACAGGCAATTCTTTTTTGTCTCAAGTCTAAGCTAATCATTATAAACTGATCCCTGCAGGAAGATTCAGAATTTGAAGGTAGGAAAAAAGAGATTTTAGTAACCAATTTGTGTTTTAAAATGAAGTCTCTGGATCTTATTATCACTTTAAATAAGCAGCTTTGAAAAAGTGTGTATTTCGTTCCTCTGAGAAGGTTTACACTGCATGGCCGTGAAGCACGTCAGTCACTCATTCATTCAGCAACTCTGCACCTACTCTGTGCCAAGCACTATTTCAAGCACTGCTAATAAAGTAAACACATTTAAAAGTGCATCAGTTACAGACTGAGACAAATTCTGTTAAGACAACAAGAAGAAATGAAGCGGAAAAGAGCCGGGGGGCATGAAACCACCCAGGTGTAAGAGAAAACACAGGGACAAGGACAGGGACAGAGCTCAGACAGAACAGGCCATGAAGATGAAGTAACAGACTGAACATCCCACCCTAGCTTGGAAGCTCCTGGAGACTCAAGGAGTGACTCGAGGGGGACAGGCAGGCACCGTTTCATGGAATGGCCAGAACCTGGGGTCAGCTAAGATGTGATGTAGCCAAACAGGAACCGCAGTTCCAGGCCAAGATAGAGGATGCACAAGAAAGAGATGGTGTCCAGCAAATAACTCCATATCGGCCTCTGCGTACTGCCCCTGGGTTGCTCAGGTCTTCACAGTGGGCTGAGAGCTGTCAGCTCAATGGTCTGGCAGCCCCAAACTCCTTATTTTACACATTCTATTGTTTTAAACATACACCAAATAAGCAGAATTATTGCCATTTGGAGCCTGGCTGGTTTGCACACTTCATGACGCTCCCCAACATCTAGCCATATGTAAGATGAGCCCTGGGGCTCTAAAGACCCCGAGTACTGCTGCTACCCTTTGGGAGCTCTCTGACCCTTGTTGGCCAGCTGTGTGATGTCACTCAGATGTGTAGGACCCCCTCTCTGACCCCCCTCTCCCCTGGGAGCTCCTTTGCCCTTGTCTTTTTCTGGATGGTGGCCCCAATGCTATAGCCTCCGGACAGTCTCATGCTGGGAGGGACTCCCCTAAGATGTAAATTCCTCAAAGCTGCACCCAAATGCAACTTGTGCACACTACTGCCACCTTGTGGTCATATCGTTTCCTCGCTCAGACCTGATGTCCCTGCTGTTCTGGGCAGGTGGGATCACGGTCACAGCAGCTGTGGTCCCGCTGTGGGAGGAGGCCTCTTTCTTTTGCAGGCCAAAGAATCAAGGCAAATGGAGAGACTTTGAACCGGAGAAATAAAGGGGCTTATTCCCTCTCACATGCTATATTTGTGGAAAAGCTGGAGAATCTCTATTTCTGAAAATAATTTTCCACTTCCAATTTTTTGGGGCACACTTGGTCGCTATGGAAAAATCTACAACCCAGGTATACTTAGAAATAAGTCTTAAACTTTCAGATCTCGTGTAATAAACCTTTTCTATATCATGAAGTGCTCAACTGTTTGCCATAATTGGGAAAGGTCGTCACTCTTCCAGCTGCCGGTCTCGAGGAAATGTGCAAGGTGTGAACACAGCTGCGTTACACTTTGTGTTTATTGTAAGCTCTTGTTCGTTTTCCTATTTTGTAAGATGTAACAGTTCACGCTTCTAATCTAACGGCATGAGGATAATTTAATTCTTCTGGGAGCAAGAGGTAAACTGTCTATAGCGTTCCAAATAAAGCAACTTTAACAAAATTGATTTTTTGGCATAGTGTCTTGGAGAAAAAGAGTTGGCTATCAAGGTTAAAGGCAAGACACACGGCATGTTGCAGTCCTAACGGGATTTTCCACTTCCAGCCCCATGAATACACTTGAACCATTTTAAGAGTTTCACTTGTGTGGAATAGGACAAAGACTGTGTTTGAAAGAGGGCGGGGCAGAGTAAAATACTTGGTTGGGTGGAGGAGAAGTATGAAAGCCAAGCGATGAGTAGTTCAGCCTGGTGCCTGTGTATTGGATGAAGGAAAAGTAACAGAAGAGACCCTCAGTATTGTTCTCCATCCTTTTTGTGTCTCTGGCCAATCCCCTCTCCCCACCGTCACCATCCTCCAGCCCCCACTCCACCTCTCTGGACCCCTTAGCCAATGATGTGACCTCTTATCAAAGAGAGGATGGGATGGGAGCACCTGGGTGGCTCAGTCGGGTAACCATCCGACTTTTGATTTCTGCTCAGGTCATGATCTCTGGGTTATGGGATTGAGCCCTGCGTCAACAGCTCTGCACTCATTGGGGAGTCTGCTTAGGATTCTCTCCCTCTGCCCATCCCCCTCCTCAAGTGCACGTGCTCATGCTCTCTCTCTCTCTCAAAAATAAAACAAAAAAGATAGAATATTTGACAAATATTTCACACCTCCTTTCCCTCCAGCTAGCCTTAGACGTGACTCTTGTCTCAGAGGAACAGAGTTCCAGGGTTCTCTGAAATGCCAGCCTCTCCACGTGGGTGTCCCATTCACACGGCCGCCCTTGGGTTGGACCAGCTCCCTCCGCCATCTGCAATATCTCCCTGGCCTCTCTTCCCTGCCATCTATAAAACTGCAAAACTATTGCCGATTGAAAATTTTTAAACAATTTTTTACTCTCCCTTGCTTTCAAGTTATTATCCTGCTTCTTTGCTTTCTTTTGAGGCCAGCTTTCATCAAAGAATATTCCACTCCCAAACCCCTTTCTACATTCCCATTTATTCCTCAGCTGATTCCAGGCCATCCTCTAACCTTATCCTCCCCCAAATGTTTGCCAAGGTTATCGCTCAGGTCCTGCTCTCCCGCTCATATATGAGAGCCAGGAAATGTCCTTGAAAATTCTCTTGAAGACGGGGACAATCTGGTAAAACTGGGCAAACATTTCTATAACGCGTCCACTGGAGCTGAACAGCCGCTGCCTCATCTGGATGTGATGTTACCGTCCTGAACCTTTAGACGTGAGCTCGCCACCTGCTGTTTTCCCGACTCATGCGCCTCGAGAAGGGCTGCGGTGATCACCTGTCCTATCTTGGATGGTATTCGTCCACTCGCTGTCCGTCCAACATCAGGAAGTCCCCAGAAGCACACTGCGACATCTTCTGGGATCCAGAACTTACTAGAACATACTTAAGAAGTAAACCTAATCATAATAGCTTACCAAAAACTTGCCTTTTTGTGGCTAGCCATGGACAAGGGATTGTGCAAGGTTCTGGAACTGAAGCAGCTCTGCTACTTTGGAATGCTGTTGAGATTCTCGAGTCAGTCAGCCTCACTCAGGAGTTCCTGAAGACTCGTGAGCTCAGATCGTGCTCTCTTCGGCCCCCCAGTGTGCCAGCAACGCTCCGAGCCCGGGGCTTTCTTTCCATGTGCACATCTCTCACGGTCTTATCTAACCTAATGCCACCCCCAAACTAGCAAAAATGCCAGTGTATATGTATGTATGCATGTTTATGTGTATGTGTGTGTGTACATTATGTATGTAAACATACATGCACACATATATAAAACCGTGTGCTTTATATGTATATGTATAGACCATATAAAATGTATCGTCTGTATATATCTATATGTCTTATAATATGCAATTTTATGTCTATATATAACACATAGCATATTTATATGAGTTATAATTTTTATTCACATAGTGTATAATTTCTCTCATTATATGAGTGTGTGGAGATATATATACATATATATATGTATATATATATAAAATGATAGACACAGTAGGTATTGGTATGTCTATGATCTAGTTCTATCGATTGGTTGTTTCAAAATTATAATATACAGGCTGATTCCATTTTTTAATGTTGCTTTTTAAAAATACAGATTCATCTTTTTGGCACAAAACTTCAGAAACTAAGGAAAAAAGAACAAAACTCATAAAATAGCTGTTGATGTTTTGATGTAAGTACTATATTTTATCTAATTTAAAAAGTCGTTGATTATGAGCTATACCACTAAGAAAGATTAAAAAAAAAAAAGATAGGGAATTTAATAAGATAATAGGAACCCCGCCCCTCAGCTCCCAAATGAATCTGGGACACAGAAGGTACAACACACTATATAGAAAGGAGCAGAAAGAAACTTTAATTCTGAACTTAGTGCAGGGGGGGAAGGAAGGAAAAAAATTCTCCCTTGATAATTTGAATTACAAGTTGTTACATATATGCAGGCTTGTGGTTTGAAGTCACAACTCCCATGTGGTTTAAAACTCCTAAAGAAGAGAATTTAATTCAATTTAAAAACTGGCAGAATCAATTCCAAATTCTCTCTGGAAGAATCCTGTCGGCAATTGTTAAGACACAACTGATTTTTTTTTTTAAAGATTTTATTTATTTATTTGACAGAGAGAGAGAGATCACAAGTAGGCAGAGAGGCAGGCAGAGAGAGAGGGGGGAGCGGGCTCCCTGCTGAGCAGAGAGCCCGATGTGGGGCTCGATCCCAGGACCCTGAGATCATGACCTGAGCCGAAGGCAGATGCTTAACCAACTGAGCCACCCAGGTGCCCCTCTTTCTCTTTCTTTCTTTCCTTCCTACTTTCTTTTTTTCCAGTAGGCCCCATGCCCAACGTGGGGCTTGAACTCACAGCCCTGCAATCAAGAGTTGCATGCTGCACCAACTGAGCCAGCCAGACACCCCAAGACTTTATTTCTTTAGAAAAGTTTGAGGTTCACAGCAAAATTGAGAGAAAGGTAAAGAGCTTGTCAATATATGCCCTGACCCCACATGCATCACCACCCAGTCATCAACACCCCTACCACAGTGGGACATTTGTTACAATCGATGAGCCTCCACTGACACATGGTCATCACCTAGAGTCCGTAGTTTACATTAGGGTTCACTCTTGGTGTTGTACATTCTATGGGTTTGGACAAATGTATACCATATCCATCTTTATAGTGTCCGTCATTGTAGTAGCATACAGAATAGTTTCATTGCCCTAAAAATTCTGTGGGTTCCACCAATTCTTCCTTCCTTCTCTTTTCAGATTGACTTCTTTCACTTAAGTAATATGCATTTAAGTTTCCTCATGTCTTTTCCTGGCTTGGAAGTTCATTTCTTTTTAGCACTGAATAATATTCTGTTGTCTGGATGTACCACTCACCAACTGAATGATATTCTGGTGGCTTCCAAGTTTGGGCAATTATGAATAAGGCTGCTATAAACACTCATGCGGACATAAGTAAATACCAAGCAGCAGAATTGCTAGATCCTATGGTAAGAGCATGTTTGGTTTTGCAAGACACTGCCAAACTGTCTTCCAAAATGGCTGCTCCATTTTGCATTCCCACCAGCAGGGAAGGAGGGTTCCTGTTGCTCCACATCCTCATCGACACTTGATGTTGTTAGTGTTCTGCGTTTTGGCCATTCTAATAGGTATGGAGTCATAGCTCATTGTTTTAAAGGCTCACTTTTAATTTTTATTTATTTATTTATTTAGCCAAAACCCAGGAATGAATAACTGCTCACTTTTTAAATGCTCTATTTTAAATTATTGTTGTCATCAAATACTTGCCTGGTCTGCTTTTAAAACTGCTTCTCATTTACTTCTAATATGACCACAGACTTCCCAATTTGGTCCTTTTTTTGACTTCTTAGAGATTTTCTCTCCAGCTTCTTCCAGAGGCTGCATTAACTACCTTCAAAATGTCTTGGTGGGACTCTGTCCGATGCTTTCTTTTATTTGCAAATCTTCATTTTTATCCTTCCTGGTTTTGATTTGCTAGTTCTACCTTCCCAGAATTCATCTCTACTAGAAAGGAATCTGCTGCTGGTCACGTGTGAGCTTCTTTGCAGTTGGAGCTCCTTTAACAAAAAGAATCTTAAATGGAGCTTTGAGGCCTCCAGAGGCTCTATTTCGGAAGGAAAGTGCATGGTCATGAATCATGAGTCAAGTTTTGTAAGAGATCCTGATGTTCACGTTACCATCGCTGGGGAGCAAGCTGCCTGGTGTGGTAACAATGGCCCAAATCCCATAATGTTTCGTGAGGTCACCATTCTTCTCCAACTCGCTGATGCTGCAAGCTACCAAATATCAAAGCAAATGCTAACTTTACAATTAAAATAATAAATAACATGGGAAATGAAACTAATTTCACAGGTAGTTCAACTGACATATCACACATTGATTAAAATGGTCAAACGAGAGACTCAGGTGACAATTGCTTGAAGAATGATGGAATAAGGCTCACAAAATTTCAAGCACCATCAGGTAACACAACTAACAGTGCACCAGATAACAAGAGCATCAAGTGACCTCGACGCAATGTCTGTTGCTAATTAATAGATGTCATACCAGCATAAGGAAAAGAACCTGCCACAGGAAAGGCAAACAAGGTCAGTGTATTATGAAGAGACAATACTATGCTTTAAACACTGTGACATGCAGTTCATTGAGTGAATCCAATTGAAACAGTCCAACAATAGAAACTGAAAACAATGTTTAAATGCATTTTCCATGACATAGGATAAGCAGGTATATTTGTTTTGTTTTGTTTTGTTTTTTGTAAGATTTTATTTTTAAGTAATTTCTACACCCACCGTGGGGCTTGAACTCATAACCGCAAGATCAGAAGTCGAATGCTCCACCGATTGAGCCAGCCAGGTGTCCCTGTATTCATCTTTTTATGCTGGGGTAACAAATTACTGCAAATTTAATGGTTTAGAACAACACTCATATGTTAATTCAGTTTATTAATTCACAGAAGTTTTGGTGGATTTGGCTGATGTCTTTGCTCCAAAATCTCACAAGGCTAAAATCAAGGTTAGCAATATAACTGAGCTATGTGTTTTGTTTTGTTTTCTGGAGGCACTGGAGAAGATTCTACTTCCAAGCTCATTCAGGTTGTTCACAGAATCAAGTTCCTTACAATTGTAGGACTGAGGTCCCCCCATTTCCTTGCAGGCTTCTGTCCCCTTTATGTGGCCTTCTCCATCTTTGCATGAAGAGTCCTTCTCAAGCTGCAAATCTCTCTGACTTCTCCTGTCTTTTCCTACCTCATTGCCATGCCAGCAGCAGGAGAAGTTCTCTGCTTTTAAGACCTAATATGGTGAGGTTAGGTCCACACAGGTGATCTCCCCTATTTGAGGTCACATGTGCCACATAATATAACACAATCACAGGCGTGCTAGCTCCACTAATGCACAGGTTTGGGGAATTAAAGTATGGAATCTTGGGGTCCCTTCCTGGAAATTCTGCCTCCTGTGGTGGGGTGGTAAAAACACAGAGAAAACTCCAGCCTTATGGACACAGAAATTAGAAACCCCTATAAAAACACATTCGTGGAGAGATTTTGTCATCGAGCTTCCATTTGAAGAGTGGTTCTGATTACATGATGGTTTTGGTTCAAACTTCTACCTTATCTTAGCATTTTTAAGTTTTTTTCCCCCGTCCCGAGTAATTAGCCACTGGACTTTGTAGACAAACATTTTTTATGTCAAGGTGATCATGAACTCAAAAGAGAAGTAGCTAAGCTTTTAATGATACAAATTTTATAGGTAATAAAGGCTTGGAAAGAATATGCATACATGGGGCGCCTGGGTGGCTCAGTCGTTAAGTGGCTGCCTTTGGCTCAGGTCATGATTCCAGGGTGCTGGGATCGAGCCCTGCTTTGGGCTCCCTGCTTGGCGGGAAGCCTGCTTCTCTCTCTCCCACTCCCCCTGCTTGTGTACCCTCTCTTGCTGTGTCCCTTTCTTGCTGTGTCAAATAAATAAATAAAATCTTAAAAAAAAAAAAAAAAGAATATGCATCCATGCAGTGATTATTTTAATGAGCTTTGCCTTTATACTGTTTTGGTTTGGGGATAACATCTCCTTAAGAGATAGCATGACCTACTAGATATCAGCTTTTATAGAGGTCAGATTAGGAATTAGGTCTGAGGACCGTCTGAATCCAGGTAATGTTGTGACTAGGGCTAATTCTATAACTATGGGATTTTGTTATTTACCCTTTCTGATATAACTTTGGAAAATGTCAAGTAATGAAAGCTTGTCTCTCACCTGCCTTTATCTCTTGTCATAAGTACTCTTTATATTTTTTTCCCCTTGGTTCATATCTTCTCCTGAATATTATATATTTATTTCTTTACTGTATATATCTCTCTTGACCTCCCTCCTCCAACTAGAATACCTCTCTGTGTTGCTGCTTCTATTAGCCCTGTGCCCAAACTGTGCCTGACACATATGGTAAGTACCCAACACGCTGTGTGGAAAGAATAAATACATAAAAATTAGGTGGGACATCAGTTTTCCTAGACATAGTTCAAGCAGATGAGACTATCTGCCTTTCTTTTATTAGAAGCTATTACTAAGAAAGGTAAGATATTTCAGACGATTTATATGCCAAACGTAGATGTGTGTGAAGTTTGACTCTTGGGAAGATGAGAATCACCTCTTGGAAAGAGTTCAGGAAAAGAGGCAGGTGGGATTGCAGAGAATTGTGACTTCAAGGCAAGCTGTGGTGCAGACAGAGGAAAGTGTCATTTGGCCACCAGAACTCATGATGTATGCCAGTTTTTGTGACCCAGAGACATCACTGAGCATCAAAATTAAGGGGACTCTAGAATCAGCTTGAATTCAAATGCAGAACGTGGAGCCTCCAGCGGTTCATCAATGATACTTGTGGTTTTTCCAACCTAGCACCGGCTCCCGACCGGGTCTCTGCTCGTAGGTCTCTGCTCCAGGTGATTATCATTCTGTTTCTGTCTATCTGTCTGCCTCTCTCTCCAATTTGGGGTGGGGGGTTGAAGTAGGGCTGTGAGCCCTGTAACCTGACTCGTCTAGCAGATTTAAAAAGAAGTGATTTTTTTTGCACTCGTAAATTTTTTTTTTTTGGTAGAAAAAGAGTTTGGGATATTCCAGTTTATTCAGCTTTTTACTTCTTGTTAGGATGGTGTAGCAATTGTAGCAATTTCTAATCCCCTCGCATGCTAACGTGGAAGCCCAAAGTCCTCTGAAGTTATTTTTTATTCTGCTAATTATATTTCAATATTACTGCTTACTTGCCTCTCTAATACTGCTTATTGTATTTTATGATTAAAAAAAAGATTGTTCCGAGTCCATAGACTTTATGAAAAGGCCGAGGGGATCCATGGCACACACAAAAAGTTTAAAAACTCCTGATCTAAATGGGTAGAGAACAAAAAAAATTGGTGTTCGATTCCATGTTGATGGGCAGTCAGGTCTTCCAAGTTTGGTAGAATTTCACGGAGTTTTAGGGAGTGGGTGAGAATCACATAAAGCAGCTTCTCAAAGTAAGTTAATCCTGTGGCTTCGTGCAAGAACTGAGCCCAAGTTTGTAAGCCAGTTGACAAAGTTTCTGAAGAAAGAGTAGAACCGATCACTGGCTCTTCCTGCCGAAGCCGCTGGAAGAATCAGGCAGACTCTCACCGGAGAATTGTCTGAGATCCAGTGGGTTTTTTAAAGCAGTTTAGAAAAACCTCATTGCCAGAGAAGCTTTCAGTTATGTTTCTGGCCATTCTCTCTTTCCCAGCAGCTGCTCCCAGCTAATGAAGCAGTGGGCATCTCCGTGCCGCCGAGGATCTGGGGAGACAGGAGATGGAGAACTGCAGACACAGCATTCTCATGGCCCGAAAGCCGGGTGTTCTCTCTCTGCGATGATGCCGGCTGCTCTCATGGGCAAACCTGACCACATGCTGCCCGGGAGTGGCTCCATTCAGGCTTGGCAGAACCCAGGAAGGTGATGCTTTCCAGAAAGGCCAGGACAAATTGAACATCCAGCGGAGAAGAATATGTGTTGACAAAATGGCCTGGGCGCATTATTCAAAGTAAGAATTGAAGCTGTGCTTTTGGAGGATATAGACACGGATCACTGAAAGCAGGCTTAGTTTAAAGGGAGAAAAGTAATAAAAGGCCACTCTCCGTTTCTTGCTTCATCACCGCTATTTCTAAAAAGACTCAGACGAGAATACAATCTGAGAGAATGGCTTAGTTCCTCCCCACCCCCAACGACACACGTTATGCTGCGGGAAGTCTCGGATCTTTTGTCAGAAAGAAGACACCAAAGAGTTCCATTTCTTTATTCAAATTCTCTTCTCCTAATACAGTTGGGTAGAAGAAGAATTTTAGAGGTTTTCATTTTGTTCTGTTTATAATGGATCACTTAAATAATCTTTCATGATCTTCCAGCTCTTCTATCCAATTTATCAAACCCTGATTATTCATCTAGAATTTCATGGCAAATAGAGCCTCAAAGTTCCAAATCATTCTCAGATCTTCTAGCACATTCCCACTCTATAATAAAAAAAAGTTTCATAAATGAACCTGCATGTGTTCTACAAGAAAGAAGAAGAAATACTGGAGGAGCTGAAATTTATTCAGGACAAAGGAACTGTACTTAGGATCGAGTTTCAACTTTCAGATGTGTGGCTTAAGTACCGTCGTTGAGGAAAGAAAGACCAAACAGTTGTGATGAACATAGAGGAATGTTTTAGTTCGTTTATACTCCCCTCCTCCGAAACTGTGGCTGAGGAGTAGACACTGAAGGGAAAGGCATAGAAGTCTGAGAACTCATTAGCTTCGTTTTCCTCTTGCCTACATAAAGGTATTTTATTTACTGTTATCAGTGTGGGGGAAAGGCCATATAAAATTATTTTTTGATACTCTGATCATTATATTTATGGAGTACGTTTATTGTCGAAAATTTTGGAAGAGTAGAGTAGGAGGATTATATGGAAGAAAGGGGGATTTATCTGCAATAAGTCTGCAGATTGTTTAAAAAAAAAAAAATAGAGCCAGAATAAAAAAAGAATGCTGTCTACACCGTGGGCATAACACACTTCACACTGATTTCATCGGGGTTTGTTTACCTGGTGTCCATGTACCTTTGTATTTAGGGAGGCTGCAAACGGATGGGAAAAGTTATATTCTTGTTTTTCGAACCTTTAACTGAAATTGAATACTTCCTTCAATTGTGAATATAGGTTTTATTAGACTGTCAAAGGGATTCATGCATGGCACTACAAACAAAAAGAAGGTTAAAACTTCTCGAATAGCAGTATTTTCACCAATAAACGGGCAAATAAAAGTTTCTCATATTTGAACCAAAATATCAGTGCTTTCGACTAGTAAATATACGAATCTGGTAAGAAAGATTTTAGATCAAAGGACACTGATAATATTACCCACCACACTCTAAATATATATATATCATCTCAGTCTCTGCAACTGCTATTTTTAGCTCAATTCTATCTGTTTTTTGAGTACAAGAAACAGATATTATCAAGGCTTTGGGGGTGAGAGTAATTGCAAAAGCTTCCAGTGTTTTGAAGCTAGTAGGTACATGGTAACTATAATACAAGGAATGCGTGGTATTTTTTTTTATTGAGAGATAAGAAGCAATTATTTATTACCTTACTTGGACTCTGTGTGTACTGGGGGAGCATAGGTCCTCACAGTATTTATGGCTTTCTTACATTATTTTATAGACCCAATTTTTTGAGCATCCACCCTGTACAAGGCATGAAGCCAAAGAAGGGGGGTAATGTTTTGTTGGGCCCTTGGAGACATCCTCATTCACTCATCCACACAAGACTAATATACTCTTCCTGGTGATCTCATGTAACTCTAACCAGATAAGGTCATTTCCACCTCCCTGACTTCCACATCCAATTCTCCAGGTCACTAGGGCCAATGGACAGAAGACTATAGAGAGATTGTCACAAACTCATTCATTGAAGACCACAAAAGAAAGCTTGTTTCCCCGTATCATTCAGATCGTCAATATATGCTGCTTGGGAATATCAAGACTTACCAGGTTTGAGTCAAGTTGACTTATTTGATTTGTATTCCTTATTCAAAGCAAAGATAATTGATGAGACAGTATTGGACATTTCAGTTGAAATGCTGAGTCTCCTGATTTACTGCTGAGGCAGGTACTTTAATTTAATTTTCAAAATAAGTTATAAAAATCGACTCTTTTGAGTGTCAGTTTAACTCTAACGACATTTTAAGAATAACCAGCTGAGGCAATAGGAAACTAAGGTCGCACGCCATTTAAGTCTTATGGAAGGAAAGCTAACTTCGTGCTTGTTTGTCAGCATTTTTAAAATACGTATTTTTAAAATAATTTTTAAGATATCTGTCACTTAGCATCTTTTATCCAGATAAAGATGTACGTCCCTGCCCAATTCCATGAGGAAGCTCTCCAAGCCCTGGTCCTCACATTCTTTCTCAAACGAAGAGATCGAACCAAGAGTAGAGGACTCACTTTGGTGCTGAACTGATTCTTAGGCTAGTAGTTCTGTACATGTGCCTGACCTTTGGCACAGTAATCTACCAAACCCCAGTTTCCTCATCTGTAAAATAGGCATAATAATAATAGCATCTACTTCACAGGGTTGTTAAGAGAATCAAATAAGATAATTCAGGGAAAATGCTTAGCAGAATATCTTATACACAGTGACACCAAATACATGCTTATCACATTTATTATTGTCATATTGTTATTATGCACTCCAAAAATAAAGCCATTGACATGTGCTACACCAACTTCCCAGTCTCTTCTCCATCTGTAAATTCATTTTCTCTGTCTCATCCTTGCGTTAGTCAGTTTTGTCCCAGAAAGAGGTCTACTTCCTCTTGATAAGATTCCATTCTCCATCCATATACTTGGCCTTATTTTTTCATGTTGCTTTCTAGATCTTCGATCCCTTCCTAGCTTTGGCTTTTTTTTCTTAAGTCTATTAACATGGGCAAATTCCTTCTAATCTGAACAAAAAATATACCCCATCTGACCCTAGAACCCGTACAAACCCCCTCAACTGCCCTATCCATCTCTTATATCATACAGACATCTTAAACCTTTGGACATACAATCACTGTGACTTAACTGTTTCCAGTCCCCCACTTGGCACTCTGAGCACACTATTTGTTTCTAACCCTTGAGTCTTTGGGAAAGTCCAGACCTCATTTCTTCATCTGGATATCTTCTCCTTACCGTAAAAGATTCATCTCAGGGCTTACCTCATCAAGAAGTACGCCCTGACTCTCCTAGGCAGCGGTCATCAGATCCTCCTCTGTGAACCTATGTGATTCCATCTCTCTCTGGTACAGTACTTATCGTGTGTATCATAAGCATCTGTGCCCCTCAAAAAATGCTTGCTAGATTGAGGTGACCTCAAATACTATGTCAAAGGACTAACTTTCATGATATCTTTTTTTTAGGATATTAGATCAGGTAAACAATGAAATAAATGAAAAGTTAAATTGCTCTCTTTCCTCTCCCAGAGAAAGTAGCCATCAGCAATATATGAAAATCTTCAGCTGAGAAATATTAATATAAGTTCGTTTTGTTAATTTGCTCATTAATGAGCTCCAGTTATTATATATATCAATAGATGAATTGATAAATGGGTGGATGTAGTAGATAGAGAAACAGTCTAGAAAGCAAGAGACCTGAGTTAGATCTAGCCAACTGTGTGAACCAACTCTGTGATCTTAGAGAATGCATTACTTTCTCCATACTAATTCCTCTTTCTTAATTTCGCCATTTATAAATATGGGAATAGTAGCCTTCGCCCTGTCTATATGACAGAGTTGTTAAGAGGTTCAAATGAGACAATATATGTCAGACCTCTGTATAAATAGTCTAGGGGTGCCTGCCTGGGTGGCTCAGTCAAAGTGAGATCTGACACTTGATCTCAGTTCTTGATCTCAGGGTTGTGAGTTCAAGCCCCACACTGGTCTCCAAACTAGGCAAGGAGGCTACTTAAATTAAAAAAATAAATAAATAGTCCAGTTGTACATAATAGAACAGCATTATTATTAAGGCAGGCACAATTGTTATTCCCAAATAATTTATAGTTTAATAATTCAAATTGGCTAATTCTTTCCATTGAATGAATCATACAATGAAATCAAAGACTCGTCATTAATCGCTGTATTTATATTAATAGTTATTAATATTAATTATAATTAATTTAAAATATTTTTATTAATAAGCATCAGAATCTGTTTATATTAATATTTCCAAGGTCATTTAAGGCCAACCTCTTGTATGTCAGAGGTATCTAGGGCTACAGATTTATTTCCAGGCCCAAATCCTTGTTTTTTTTAAATTTAACTATAAATAAATACCTTGAACACTTTATTATACCTTTCAAGCCTCTCAATTTAGGTTAAAATTAAACTTAAGACTCAATTTACAGTTGTAAATGGCTGTTTTTATCTCATTTTACCCTCAAATTTTCAGGGGAAGTTCCTTGGTGAGTGTGGTAGATATGGTTGCTGCCTACCCAACAGCCTTCTCCCTTCCTTCTTCCACTTGTTTATGGAATACCAATGAAGCAATGATTTACAAGCTTCTCTCCCAGGAGATGAATATCAGTTGCTCTAAGCCAGTCATAACAACCTCATTCCTCTTTGCCAATGATTGGTTTACGGGTTGGCGTGTGACCCAAATCTGGCTCATGAAGTCTAAGGAGTCTATTGTGCAGGAATGAAGGATGTTCTGGGAAAGATCTTCTTCTCAGATAAAAAGAAATAGATGTACAAGAAGAAACTTTCTTTCTTCCAGCTTTTAGATATTGTTATGAGAGGACGTGTTGGTTGGCACTCTGGCCAGCTGTCTTAGACCATGGAGGAAAAGTCAGGAGACCTATAGGAAAGGTGACATCCATAAACTTCTGAATTAACTGACCCTGGAACTGCTTACTCACCATTAGAAGAGAAAAAAGACAGGTCAAAGTATGAAACACGATATTTTCAACAAGAATGTAAAAGAGACCAAAAATAGGTAGACTTGAATAGGCACTTTGCATAGAACATCGAATAATATGTGATAGAGGGGTCAACATCATTGGTCTTCAGGAGAATGCAAGTTAAGCCACAATAGAGCACTGTATACCCACCAGAATTGGTACAGTAAAAAAGACTGACAAACTAAGAGGTGGTGGAGATAGGAGGACACTAGAATTCTGGGATTGTTGTTGGAAGGGTAAAGTGGTACAAGTACTCTGGGAAACTCTTGGACAATATTTAGTAAAAGGACTTATGCATACCTGCTGAAGCAGCAATTCTACTCCTAGGTATCACCCAAGAGAAATGTGGACCTGTGTTTACCAAGAATACTCAGAGCAGTACTCTTTTGAATACCCTCAAATTGGACACGGCCCAAGTATTCATCAGCATACAATGGATATATACATTACAGCATATTCATATAATCGGATACTAAAGACCACTCTAAATAGGGGCGCCTGGGTGGCTCAGTCCACAAGCAGCCAATTCTTGATTTCCGCTCAGGTCTTCATCTCAGGGCTATGGGATCAGCCCCGCATGGGGCTTCTGCTCAGTGCACAGTCTGCTTCAGTTTCTCTCTTTCCCTCTTCCTCTGCACACCCCCTCAAATAAATAAAATCTTAAAAAAAAAAATAAAGAACAATATAAATATATAAATGACTGCTACCCACAACATAATACTTTTTTTTTTTTAAGGTTTATTTATTAATTTTATGCAGAGGAAGAGGGGGAGAGAATCTCAAGCAGACTCCCACTGAGCCCAGAGCCCAGACACAGGGCTCATCTCCCCACCCTGAGATCAGGACCTCAGGGGAAACCAACAGCTGGACTGTGCCACCAGGTGCCCGAATATAAATACATTTCATAAACGTAATTTTGAGCAAAGGAAGCAGGCATACTATATGATTCCACTTGCATAAAGTTCAAAAACAAGCAAAACTTAGTTTCTAGTCTTAGAAATCAAGGCAGTGATGGGGCAAGGGGCCACGAAAGGATTTTTCCGCTGGTGGCGATGTTCTGCTTCTTTTTTTTTTAAGATTTTTTAAAATTTATTTGACAAAGAGAGAGAGAGATCAGAGGTAGGCAGAGAGAGAGGGGGAAGCAGACTCCCTGCTGAGCAGAGAGCCCGATGCGGGGCTCGATCCCAGGACCCTGAGATCATGACCTGAGCCGAAGGGAGAGGCTTTAACCCACTGAGCCACCCAGGCGCCCCGATGTTCTACTTCTTGATGATGGGTTTTCATTGCATTACATGTTCTATTCACTTTCTGTATGAACCTTAATTGAGTTATATGTTAATATCTGTAGAGTTGACCCTGGAACAACACAGGTCTGAACCGCATGGGTCCCACTATACACTCTTTCTGGTTTGGGTTTTTTTTTTTTGCTGCACAAGCTTTATTGTTTACATTTGGTCCAGGGCTTGGGTGACGCGCTCCGAGGTGGCTAGAAAGCTGGGTAGCAGCTGCAGGGAGAGGCTCCCGCAGAAGCCCTGAGACCAGGGGGATGCCAGAGGGGCCCCTCAAGGGCCGCTGCGCCCCGGAGGCTCCGGGTGATGCTGGAGGAGGAGCCCGCGTAGAAGACGTTCGCCGGCCTGGCGGCGGGTGCTCAGCCTGCGCAGGCGCCCCACGGGGGTCGCCATTTCCTGATGCGTTTCACCTGCTCCCCCCGGAAGTAGCTCCCCAGGAGGTCCTAGAGGCAGGGGTGCGGCCGCAGAACCCGGGGCACGAAGATCCAAAAAGGTCTAGTTCAGGCTCTTCGCCAGAATCATGGTGGCTTCCATGGTCCAGGCGTTTACCCCGTGCCTCTTGGAGCAGCTTCCGCGCCGCCAGGAAAACTGCCCGGCGCCCTGCTGGGTTTGCATCTTCAGGGGCTGCTGGGGCGGGGGCTCCCCGGATCTCTCCTCCGCCAACCCGCGGAAGAAGTGGCGCGCCCGTCAGAGACCCAGCCTCCCGGGAGGCAGGAAGCCCAAAGAGAGGTAGGTGCAGGAGGCCCGGGTGCTTGCTGACCTGGCGTGTAGCAGCAGCTCCTGTGGAATGGTTTTGAGCAACCTGGGAGCTCCTGGCTGGGGGGCAGTGAGGAGCTAAGGTATCAAAATTAGGTATTGGCTGGTCCCCAGGGCAGGGGGTGGCTGAGAAGATAGTTCTGAAGGTTGCACCTGGAAAAGAGGTTGGAGGGTGGTCAGAGGCTGGAGGGAGGGGCATCCTTGGGTTTGTTTCTTCGAAATTTTGTTGACAGGTCAACAGGTTGAAGGGACAGGTCGGCTGGATTGCTGGGGGCGCTGCCTTTAGGCTGTTTCTTTTTTTACAGTACAGGACTGGAAATGTCGTTTCCTTACCACTTTCATAACATTTTCTTTTCGCTGGTTACTTTATTGCAAGAATACCATATTAGTGCATGTAACATACGAAATATGTGTTAATTCACTGTGTTATCAGTAAGGCTTTGGGTCAACAGTAAGCTATTAGTAGTTAAGTTTGGGGGGAGTTGAAGGTTATACTTGGATTTTCTACAGTGGGAAGGTCCGCACCCCGAACCCCCATGTTGTTCAAGGATCAGCTGTACTTCTTCCAAATATGTTTGCTTCAATAAAAAGGCTATTAAAAAATAATTGAAAGGGAAGAAAAATAAGGTAAGAAGAAATAAAAAGGAACAGAAGATAAGAGGAAGAGTGTAAAGGGAAAATAGTGTTTGCCAAGGATGGTGGGGGCTCAGCAGTATTGCCTGGGGCTCCTATAAGCCTTTTGTGGGTTAAATGCTTCTCCAGAGTCTTCAGTCTAGACTTTGGCTGTTTCTTGCTGTTCTTGAAAGTAAAAAGTAACTTGATTTTCTCTGAAAAATTAGAATTCACTGTTTGGAGCTACTCATGTGCCAGAAGTAGTCAGATCCTTGTGATTCTGATTCTTGAATGATTTCATAGTTATGAGTCCATTTCTATTTCTGGGTAGCACATAATCTTAGATGCATAAATTTTATTTGTACTAGTTAGACTAATATACTAGCAAAGTCAATGCATTTTCCAAGTGTATAAAGAAATATAAGATGCAGTGTGTATAATCAGTATGGAATTTAGGTAAAGACTTAATAATTAACAATTTTTTAAATTGTTGCCAGACCTTGATGATTTGCTTCTCTTTAGAACTCCTCCCACATTAGCCCCTAATCCATATTGTTCAACAGTAAATTCTATTCTGCCTTGGATTGTTGGCAGGTTTTGTTTGTTTTATTTTTCCCTCCGCATATGCTAGTTTTGGGCTCCTGCATAGACCACAAGCCATTTGCAGGTAGGATCCCTGTCTTAGAATCTTTAAAAATTTTCTCTAACTTTTGGGCTTTATTCATAGTAAATACGCAGTTTTTACTGAGTAATTGCCGGTCACTGTCATGCTTAGGTTTAATAAGGAGAGACCATGCTCATGGGCAATTGGCAGGGAATTTTTCTCGGCAGCACTGAAGGATAGAATGGGCATTCTTCTGTTCATGGTGTTATAGGAACTCAAAGAAGTGGACTAGAAACATCATGACAGTCTCTATCAGTCCTGTGGCCTATGCATGTGATGAAATATTGGGCAAATTATTGTTTGCCTTACCCAGTACCAAACAACTCAGTTGGCTTTTTTTTTTTTTAAACAGAATTGACTAAATTACCCAATTGTTTTGTCTTTGTGTAGACAGAGCCTGGGATTCTATTGATGAAACCATATTTCATGTTCATGCTCTGCAACAGCTGTAGTTCACCGAATTGAAATAACTTAATGAGGTATTGATTTTGCTGCTCAGCATGATCTGAAATAACCACCAAAATTGTGGGAGGCAACATCACAAGGGACAGGGAGAAAGAAAGGTGAATTTCTAATGAATACACTAGATGAGTTCCTGTCATCTTGATTATTCGAATTGGATGCTTTAGAATTAGAGAAATGAATTATTTAATTGGAGATGAAAAATATGAGTTCATTTTGCTTGTTTGGAATTTGGAATAGGAACTGAATCACATGCACTTCAGGAAACATAAAAGTTGGAAAAAAAAAAAAACCAAACCAAAGAACAACCCTAGCTCAGAGATAAATTATAGTGGTAAGTTATTTTTCAAGCCAATTTTTAGTTGTTCAAACTAGAAGAAATGGAGAAAGCCTTAGAGTGGAAATAAGACTCTAGGGAAAGGAAATAAAGGAACTGTTCCTTTGCATGTTTCCTAAATACTCCCTGGTGGCTTTTAATGAGCTGCATTATTGCGTTTTGGCTCTGGAGTTGGATGGAGGTCCGCCATAAATTAGCAAGATGGAGAGAATTTGAATGAGGGTATTGCACAGGCAGGCATACAGGAAACCTCTGCCTCATATTCCATTTGGCTAGATTCTGATTCTGTGGATAAATGTTTGCCATCCTGAGGGCCATCTCAAAGTTACCCAATTTTGCAAAGAACTTTCTAGAATCATGGGGTCGACAGCTCTGCTGCTCAGGTAAATTTATACATTGTCCTAAGCCACTCCCATACCCTCTTCCCAGTTGTCCCATCTCCTTTCATTAAGAAAACCCATTGATTATTTGTCTGAATGAAATAAATTTGGTGTTCCCCAAGAACACGTGTGGCAGACCTGGACTGGATCCTGGCGGAAAAACCAAGTGGCACTCGGAGACTAAGAAGGGAGGGAGATTTAATTATTCACCGGTGAGACTCAGAGGAGACCCTTCTCCAAAGATCTGAGCCCTGAGCACAAGCAGGGAGGGTAATTTATACCCTCCTACTCACACACACTTGGCATTCTGGCGTGCGAGGGGAACAGGGTAGGAGAGAAGAACCGGAAGGGCTCTGAGACAAGGACTGGAGTTCCCTTGCTGGTTTGGTCAGTCAGCTTAAAGTACAGTTTTTCCCCATCACATGGAACACTTCTATTACAGAACAGATTAGAACCAGAACGGATGGGGCACCTGGGTGCCTCAGTCAGTTAAATGTCTGCCTTCGGCTCAGGTCCTGATCCCAGTATCCTGGGATCCCATCCCTCCTGGGGCTCCTTGCTCAGCAGGGAGCCTGCTTCTCCCTCTGCCCTTGGGAAGAAAATAAGCAGCCTCCTATTAAGAAGGGCCTCTTAGGGCCCTTAAACTCTCAGATGCTTTCTCAAATATAAATATAAATTTGACTTGGCTTCTTGATTTCAAGCAGATTCCTTTAAAGTAGTGGTTCTCGGCTTTGGACAAGGGTGATTTTTGCCTCCCAGAGGACATTTGGAGATGTCTGGAGACATTTTGGTTGTCACAGCTGGGGAGGAGGGAGATGCTACTGGCATCTAGTAAGTCAAGGCCAGGAATATTGATAAATATGTTCGACTGCACAGGACGGCCCTCTTCCCCCCTCTTCGGCTCCTCACAACAAAGATTAATCCGGCCCCAAATGTCCAGAATGACAAGGTTGAGAAGTCCTGAAAAGAAGGACCGATTTTTATGGTCAGGGAAGAAGGAGGATCTAATAAAAAATTAGGAAGGACTTAAGTTTTGCTGAGTCAAGGCGAGAAATACTAGCCAGGAGAGGCAAAGACACGACAAGATGATTTAATGCTCTTGTCAGGTGCATGGAGTTCCATGACTGTGATGTCTAGACTGTGTGGCTTCGAATCACTTTGGCTACTTGCCCAAAGCCTCGGGGTTGTAACTGATTTGCATATAATGATGTGTTTACATAAAATGTAGTTATAATAAATACAAGCAGCAGTGGGTGGTTTTTCTTTAATGTATCTTCTCCATTGCCAGATAATGATCATTTATTAGGCATCTGCTGGGCCCTGGTGCTGTGTTCAGTATACATTTTTTAAAGGTATTCACATTTACTTTCCTTTGTTTTAAAACAGCAGCCTACATCAGCTCTCCCCAGGAGATTAGTTTAATTGTTCCAGAAATAGAAGGATCTTCTTTTGAGTCCCTCACTTTTCCGCATGTAGAAGAAGTTAGTACAGAGGAAATACAGCTCTGGGGTGGGAAGACTTTCAGGGTTTCTGCACTAGGAAAAATAGTTCTTATGCACTTGAAATATTAACAGTCCTAAGGAGCTTAAAGGGATTTGCATGTCACAACCTTAAACAGTGTTATTCTAGGTCTCTTTCCTGGGTCTCAAATGAGAAGTCAGCTCTGAGGAGCTCTGAAGTCTCTTTCCACTAAGAGTCTAGGATTCTCTTCTTCTCTGCCAGCCGGTTAGAAGTGAGGCATTTGGGTCCTGCGCTCATCCAGACGGGGTGCAGGGTTTCGAACCATTGATTTCAAGGGCCTCAGGAAGCTGGTAAGACTTTTTGAATATGTGCATTTACCTGGGGTGAATTTCCATATTTATATGATAATCTAACTAGCCTGTGATCCTAAAAAAATTAAGATCTCCTGTCGTGGGATGTAATGCTAATGAAGGTAGCATATTAATAGAGGAAACTCTATCCCATAGTCCAAGACCTCACCACTAACCCTGGGATCTACATGCAAATGTGTGCTATTAGTCACAGAGGCACAAGAGAAAACGACACATGGTCAGGGCCCCCCCCCCCCCCCCGGCCTCTACTCCACACAGGGATCACGGATAACAAAGAGCTGCTGTGAAATCTCATCCATCAGAGCTACGTGTGGGATTTTGGAGGACCAATAAATGCCACTCATCTTTCTCTCCAGATTGTGGAGCCAGTAGAGAGACAGGCTGGAGAAGACAGACAGATGGGGAATAAAAAGAAAGTTGGCTTTATTATTGATTAAGCTGACGGGGAAACATGGCTTTGCATTTGGGCCAGATAGGCTTAGTAATACTCCCCCGAATTCGGAAGACTTCTCGAAGCTGCCCCCGGCCTAGCCAGTCAGCGCAGGTGAGCTCCTTTCCCGCAGCTGAAGAGAACATCCGATCTGCAGAAGGCCATCGTCTCTCCGAACGGGCTGCGCCTGGCATTGTTCAGCTCTCTCTACCGACCTCAGCAATCTGGTATGGCTCTCCTTCCCAGAAGAGCAATGGACAAAGGGTGGAGAGCAGCTTGCTTTCCCCAATAACTTTCCCTTCAGGGAGTTTTGGATGCATATCATCTGCTCTCTTCAGAACATCAGGAGTTAGGAATACATTTTTGTCCCCCCAATTTTAAGTGCATCTCTGAATCAATGGCAGATTGAAATACAGTAGTGGTGGGGAGATATCATAAGCGATTTATTTTTAAAAATGGAAATAAAAGCCCGTCAAGGCCGTGGAAAACAGGACTAGAATTGATCAGAGAGTTTTCAGAGAGACTGCCCAATATCTCTTGAGGCCAACGGATGAGTTAGACATCATCAGATGGAGCTAAAATATACCGGGAGAAAGTGCTTTAGAGCAAGGGATAGGGGAGTGGACGTCAGAGGAGAGGTCCCTTACGTGAACTGTGGACCGAAGATGTCGCACTCTGGGAGAGACTTTTCCTTCTCTCATGTTACCTGCCTTGGCTCTCCAAATAGAGTTTTCTGGCTTTCTATCAAACATTCTCCAAACTTTAAATGCTTTTAAGTTGTCACTCTTCTGTAATAATAACAGCAGCTATCTCTTGGGTAAGGTCAAGACAAGGCTTTTGTGGGGGAGGCAGGTATTCTCAAGGGGTTTCCGGGTTCCTCAACTGTAGGGTGACCCAATGCCCCACTTTGTCTCCTGGGTCTCAGTTTATACCTGATGTCTCAGTATAACTAGTAAATGTACTTCCATTCACCCTCAAGAGTGTCCTAATTTGGATAATAAATTATATAGTCACTCCACTTTTCTTTAATATTTAGTTTTTGCCTTTTTAAAAAAAGGACTGGATTTATTGCTACCTGTGTAACTAAAATTCGTTTTTATAGAAGACAATGTCATGATTTCTGCCTTTAAGGAGAGCCAGTTGATTATAATAATAAGCAGGCATTGATACGGTGCTTTGCACCTTACAGAGCTCTTTAACAGATTTATTTAAAGGGTCGAATGGTAGGGGCTCAGTTTATTTTGAGTAGATGGATGAATAGGTGAAGCTAGAGTGATAGGAACAGCAGGCATTAATATATTAATTACACATTAATTATCAACATCATCTCACACCTTTTTGTGTAGTTTTGTTCTTACCTAATGTAGTAATTCGATCATGTGAAACTTCTTTCTTGCCTTTTTCTCGGTGGCCAGTGAATACTTCAAATCATGTTGATCTTTCAAAGAGTTGGCATTTCTTCCCTACTTCTAATTCATACTTTCTTTCGCCTCTAATTAGAACTCTTTATTTTTCCAGCCTCCATCAAGATGCTAGTTTTTGTACACATTATTGTATAAAGCGAAATAAATCTGGTAAGTGGGTGAACATCCCTGGTCTCAGAACAAACCCCTGGGGGGCATGGTGTCTTCTGTTTGGGATGGAGTCATTGAAACCCTCTTTGTACATGACCCTCCACACAGATATTCTCTACCATGTTGTGAAACCCAGCCTGTCATCTGTCCCTCCATCCCTCCCTCCCTTCCCTCCCTCCCTTCCTTCTCTCCCTTCCCTCCCTTCTCCCTTCCCTTCCTTCCTTCCTCCTTCCTTCCTTCCTTTTTAAGTAGACTCCATGCCCAGCATGGAGCCCAGCATGGGGCTTGAACTCACAACCTTGAGATCAAGACCTGAGCTGAGATTAAGAGTCAGATGCTTAACTGACTGAGCCACCCAGGCACCCTGTATCTCCATATATTAATGGCTCTGTCATGTAGAAAAGAATGGAGAGCCTATATAAAGCAAGGTGGGTTGCCTCTCTTTTCTTTCCCTTCAAAACTCACTGTCAGGGGATAGGTTAGTATGGTGGAATTGTCAGTATCTGGATTCACACTAGTGATTGTGTCCCTGACTGGTAGCTAACCTGTAGGACCCTAGTACAGAAGCATTGCTCGTTAAAATAGGGAAATATTTCTGAAGCATTTGACAGATGGCTGGTTCCAAAGGCTCCCTCTAAGTTATCCTGCCCCCAGTTTCCTTGACTCTCCCTTCCGGTACTGCGGGATGTCCCCAGATTCAGCAAATAAAGACCAACACCTGGCATAGCCAGGGGCTACTGCTGTCTTGCTCCAACCCATTCTGGTTAGCTGGTGGCCCTGCCCCAGTAGGTTGTCAACTGTCATCCCTGGTTGTTCTCTGGGACCTCTTCTTTGAGGTGCTTACACGTGAATTTGGTATGACATTCTGCAATTTTAAAAATGGAAATTAAATTAGTACTTTGGAATTGAGTTTAGTTCTTTCCCCATTGTGTGTGTGTGTGTATATGTGTGTGTGTGCATGCGCGCATGTGTGTGAGTGTGTGTGTGGGGACATGTATGCATGTGTGCATCGTAACGAACCTGATGCATTTTCTATTTTTTAGGGTGTCTCCAATTAACAGTTCTGATCAAAAATTGGGCTGTTTTGTTCTCATAGAAGACACCCTTTAGAGGTAGTCTTTTCAAACAAAACATAGAAATTTGTTAGTACCTGACAGATGGCCATCCAGTCTTTGGATAACTTTGGTAATGGAGAGTTCACTCCCCCAGACGTCATTTTCGCCTCTGAAATAAATTACATAAGATGATCTACACCCATTTCCCAGAAATGTTCTTTATCGCAAAGAGCCCTATCGGGTAGTCGGCCCAGGGTTCATCCCTTCGTGTAAAAATGTTTCTCTGGATGCTCTTTCCTTTGCCATCCTCTCCATACGCATATTCATGAACACTTTATAACATTTGAGAAATGTCACAAACCTAAAGAAACCGCATGATCCTGATTCCTATCTTTTGGCTGAGAAATATGCTGTGTACATTTAGGTTATCAGTCCTTACGTAATCAATTGTTTCCATCAAAGGAATGAATGTGTGAAAAATGAAGGACCCCAGGCAGAATTTTTTTTTTTTTTTTTTTAGCCTTTATAGAAAATTCCCTCAGGATAGAAACTTCATGCATCTGATTGGCCTGTTTCAATATTTAATCATAGCAAAAATCAAGAGTTTCCCCTTATGCCCAGATGAAATCTCTCTACCTTTAATTAAAGCTAATTTCTTCTTCTTTACTACTCTGAGTGGGTTTCCTTTGTCTGGCTGCATTCCCAGATCATCCTTCTTGTTGACAGGGCAGAGGGAGGAGGAAGAAAGACCGAATGTGTATTACAGGAGTCTGCCGTTCTAGAGAACTCTATTACCAAATTTACCACTCCATCTAGTGATGGGGAACATTTTCCTTCATCATCCTAGATATCTGATCACGTTAAAAAGTTAAAAAAAAAACACTGTCCACTTTGGTATGGCAAGTGAGGCCTCCTCTTCTTGTCTACCAGTTCATGTGTCAGCTTTGGGTGTTCAGAGAGCAGGAGAAGGTTGTCTCTGTAGACATGTGGGGGAAAGCACTGCCCCCCTTTTTTTAAAACTGTTCATTACAACCTATGCTCAAATGTAAAAATAAGAATTACGTATTTTGCCTCTTGAGCTTGACCTTCTAACTTCTAATTAGGCCAGTTAGCACACCCTCACTGACTTCCTCAGCGTGAGATCAGGAAGGCACAGACAGAAGTTACATCATGAGACTCTTCGTGCTAGGACTTTAGTTCTGGTTATGTACAGAAATGAATCAATGATTTTTTTTTTTAAAGGTTTTATTTATTTATTTGACAGAGAGAGAGGGAGAGCTCACAAGCAGGGGGAGCAGCAGAGGGAGAGGGAGAAGCAGGCTTCATCCCAGGAGACTGGGATCATGACCTGAGCTGAAGGTAGATGCTTAACCAACTGAGCCACCCAAGCGCCCCCCCCCAATGATCCTTTAATGGCAAAACTCATGACTTTATTTGACTTTTGGTTTCTATGATTTTAAAAGGATACTAAATTTGAAAGAGACTTTAGAGAGCTTATAGTTTAATCTCCTTTGCAGAACAGGAAATTGTTGCTCATGCATTGACCATAAACAAATATTCTTCCTTAAGGGATTGAGCATTGAGGAGCAGTCCTGAACAACACTGAACAATAATCTTGGAATTACCTCTTTGGGAAAATCTGGATCATCTCCCGACACCCCACCACCAGGGTGCCCATCAGTTAGTAATATGTAGAAAGGAGGAATGCAGCGCCTCCAGTGTCCCTGGCTTGGTGGATGTGTCCTTTAGGACATTTAATCTTTTAAAAATTAATTCTGTGATTATGGAATAATGTCTTGATATCTGAGCTATGAGGGAGAGTGTCCTGGGCAAGTAACACATGTGGATTATTCTCCCATGTAAAATAATAATTAAATCATCACCTTTTTGATTTTTAAATTTTTCCTATAATTTTGGTTGTTTTGAGGTCCTTTTTTTTTTTTTTTTTTTAAAATCTCTGTGTGGGCTTAAATTTCCTTAGTGGATTCTTCTAAACAAACATATGCTGAGTGTCTATCATTCATTTATTTATTCAACAAGAATGTATTTAGTGTTTGTTATTATCTGTACTGCTGTAGGTGCTGGGGATATAGTAGAAATAAAAGAAATTCCTACACTCACAGAGCTTTTGGTCTCATTACAAATAAGGTGAATAAGATGAATCCTGTCTTTGCTTCCCTGAGCTTGGAGATTAGCAGGAAAGACAAAATCTAAATTGATTGCTATAATTAGTATGATGAATATTCATTACAGGGGTAACAGAAGGTATAGAGTACCCAATGACTGATTACCTAAATATGTACAGAAAACAGGGCAGTGAAACCAAGTTCTGAGGTCAAGGGAGGTTCTGCAAGAAGGAGAGAGAGAGACGTTTAAGCCGGTTTCTGAAGGGTGAGTAGGAGTTCAGTGATCTGGGGGAGTGGAAGAGAGAATGATTTATTAGAGGGAATAACGTGTGAGTTTTGGAATTGAGAGAAAGAATGGCACATTTGTAAGACTGGAATGAACTAGAGCAGAGACTATGTGGGAATATGGAAGGGAGAAGGTATGAAATGAGGTCCCATTGTTGAGGACTTTGCAAACCATCTTTGTATTTGAAGAGCAGTGAGGAGCCACTGTGGGTTTTAAAGCATATTGCTTTTATTTAAGGATCCCTCTTATAGCAATATGGGTAAGAGAATGGAAGGACAAACCCTAGATGAAAGGAGTGACCAGCAGTTGACATAATTTAGGTAGGAGATGCTGGCAAACGGGATGGAATGAAATGCAGGGATTTGAGTAACACTTTGCAAGTAGAATGATTAGACATGAGTGCGAGCCATTGAAGTGAGTGATCACGTATGCATAAGAAGAATAATTCAAGGGTGGCTTCTCGAGTTTTGGTTCTGGATTCAGAGAGCTACAGATCTGATTGCCAGACCCTAGACCTGTATAATTTCCCATCTTTCTCTTTCTCTTCCGTTATTTGAGGATGCGCCTGTGTATCTGGCCAGCCAGCTAGCTCTTGCAGTCCTTCATACGAAGGAGAGCCCCCCATGTTACAATTGAATCTGTGTTCCAGTGAGAATTGTTATACATAAAGCCATCGGGCTCCCAGCTAGGTTTTAACGTAGACTGACCATCATCTGAATTCTGTTCAACAGTATTCAACAGCTAAACAGAACCTCTAAAATGACTATGTCCGAACTAGCTAAGGCGCCTTCTACCAGTTGACCATTAACTTCCTCGACTGTTCCACTAAAAAGCAGACCTGAGGTCCTGTTTTCCTTCTCTGAATTGACTGTTGTTTGAGGCTGATTGCACATTACCCGTTGCTTTCGTATTGTGAAAACTCAATATATCTACTCCTCCTCTGAGTCAGAAGGGGAATCATTTGGATTAATATTTTATTGTTTTAAAATGCCTCCAAGATGCTATCTGATTCATTCTCATAACAATTTTGGGAGACAGGAAGGAAGCAGGTAAATGCACACTTCACACAGTTTTTACTTAATGGCAAATTTAGTGCTGTTTGGTCATAGATGAAAAATGAAGAAATGATTCATGTGGAATCTAATTTAAGATCATCATTCTTGGTGACATTTATGACTTGCTTCTGGCAGGAATTTTGTTTGTTGTAGTAATATGAGGAATGTTCTATGCTTTGTGTTTGAAGGTGACACCACTACCCCTCCATTAGTTGTACATGTGCTTCGAGATGCTTTTCTAATGGAAAGGACAGATTTTCATTAAGCCATTTGTACTTTCTCTTGACATTGTGACAATTGACACACATTTCTGATGCCTGACTTGGGATAGGTATAGTCACAACCACCAGCAGAGAAAAACAAATTGCCCGCCTGGGGATTTGAACTTTTGCCACCAGCCTCATTAGCACAGTGTACTAACCAACTAGGGTAGCCATGGGCATGCAATTATAGCACAGCATGAATCAAACCTGGTCCAGGGCCCTGAAATTTAACCTTTGACTGTATTCCTTAGCCTTGACACATCTCCATGAAAGAATGGGGCCTTTCTCTTGAGGCATATCCTCCAAAATGGTTTGCTGTTATCTTTCATAGAGATTTATCTCTCGAATTTAATAAGGATAGGAGCATTAGTGAATCTTGAAATAAAAGTTAGTGTTTCTATAATACTAGGTATTTATTTTTGAGTGATATTTATAAATATGGTCATTCATCTCTGACAATTGTTTTCTATAACTACTCTTTCATAGTAAGGGTGTGCTTCACAGAAATGCTACAGAGGGGACAGAGCCATGAAGGCATTATGTAAAGAAAAGAAAAAAATGCGGATTCATTGCAGTCAACATATTCTGGCAAATTATTTTGAAAATGAAGCACTTAATTACATTGTAATTATTAATGATTTCAAACCAGTGGGAGTTACGTGGATATAAAAAAAAAGGGGGCACCTGGGTGGCTCAGTAAGTCAGTTAAGCATCTGCCTGGGCTCAGGTCATGATCCCAGGATCCTGGGATCAAGCCTCCTTTTGGGCTCCCTGCTCAGTGGGGAGTCTGCTTCTCCCTCTCCCTCTGCTGCTCCCCCTGCTTGTGCACACTCTCTCTTTGACAAATAAATAAATAAAACCTTAAAAAAAAAAACTCAGGGAAGGGAATATGCAATGGACATGGATGTTATGTTTATAAACTATGTTAGTTTGCTTGGGCTGAAAGAACAAAATACCATAGAATGGGTGGCTTAAGCTACTGATGTATTTCTCCCAGTTTTGGAGGCTGGGGAGTCTAAGATCAGGGTTGGACCTACGGATTTGGTTCCTGGTGAGGTTCTCTTCCTGGCTTGCAGACCGCTGTCTTCTTGCTGTGTTTGCACATGGCGAGAGGGAATGCTCTGGTCTCCTTCTCTTCGAGGGACACTCATCCTGTTGTGCGTACTGTGTTCCTCATGTCTTCATCTAAACCTAGGTTCCACCCTAAGGCCCTACCTCCAAATACTGTCACTTTGGGCGCTGGGGTTTCCACATATGGATGTGAGGGGACATGAACATTCAGTCTGAAAGGAACCTGACTCTTTGGACTGGCAAACAAAGTCCTTTGTCGCCCTCACTTCCTCACTCAGCTAGCCTTCAAGTCCTGCTGATTCTGCCATCCGCGTCTTTCTCGAATCCAAACCTCACGCTAGGGCCCCAGCGTGCTGATCCAGACCTTCTCATTTCTCAGATGGGCAGCACCAGTAGCTCCCACCTGCCTGCTGTCTCCAACCCTGCCTCCTTTTCATCTATTTTTTCTAATTTGTAACATGGAAAAGAGATCCTGTCACTCACTTGCTCCAATTCTTTCCAAGGATTGCTGTTACTCTTCGGATGATTGACTGCTATATTCCCCAGCACCAATAACCATACCTGCACATAAGTGCTCAATAAATAGAAGTATGTTTGCATAATAGTAATACCTAGTAAGTCCTCTGTGTCTTTCTCAATACATCTATGTATGTATATCGATACATGTATAGATAGAAAATGAGTCTTTTTTTTTTAAGATTTTATTTATTTGACAGAGAGAAAGAGATCACAAGTAGACAGAGAGGCAGGCAGAGAGAGAGGGGGAAGCAGGCTCCCCGCCGAGCAGAGAGCCCGATGTGGGGCTCGATCCCAGGACCCCGAGATCATGACCTGAGCCAAAGGCAGAGGCTTAACCCACTGAGCCACCCAGGCACCCCAGAAAATGAGTTTTTTTAAAAGACTATTTGCTTAAGAGCAGTTTTAGGTTCACAGTGACATAAGAGGAAGGTACAAAGACTTCCCATATATCCTTTGCCCCCACACATGCATAGCATTCTGCATTATCAGAGTTCTCGCCAGAGTGGTACACTTCTTAGAATTGATAAACCTACATTGGTACATCATAATCACCCAAAGTCCATAGTTTACATAAGGGCTCACTTTTGGTATGATACATTCTATGGATTTGGACAAAAGTATAATGAGGCGTATCCATCATTATAGTATCGTATGGAGTATTTTCATTGCTCTAAAAATCCTCTGTACTCTGCCAACTCATCGCTCCTCCAACCCCCCCCCCCAACCCTTGGGAGCCACTAATCTTTTTACCGTCTCTATAGTTTTGCTTTTTCCAGAATGTTATATAGTTGGAGTCACATAGTATGTAGCTGCTTGAGACTGGCTTCTTTTACTTAGTAATATGCGTTTAAGTTTCCTCCATGTCTTTTCATGGCTTGGTAGCTCATATCTCCTTGGTGCTGAATAATATTCTGTCGTCTGGGTATACCGCAGTTTATTTATACATTCACCTACTGAAGGATGTTTAGGTTGCTTCCAAGTTTCAGCAATTATAAATAAAGCTGCTATAAACATCCACGTGTAGGTTTGGTGTGGACATACATTTCCATCTCCTCTGGGTAAATAACAAGCAGCACAAATAGTGGATCATTTGGTAAGAGTATGTTAAGTTTTGCAAGAAACTGCCACATTGTCTTGCAAAGTGGCTGTACCATTTTGCATTGCCACCAACAAAGAAGGAGAATTCCTGTTGCTCTACATTTTCACCAGCATTTGGTTTTCTTAGTGTTTCAGATTTGGGGCATTCTTTTATTTTTTTTTTTTAAGATTTTATATATTTATTTGTCAGAGAGAGAGAGCGCGAGCAAAAGAGCACAAACAGGGAGAGAGGCAGGCAAAGGGAGAAGCAGACCCCCCACTCAGCAAGGAGCCTGACCTGGGACTCGATCCCAGGACCCTAGGATCATGACCTGAGTCAAAGGCAGACGCTTAACAAGTGAGCCACCCAGGTGCCCCTAGATATTTTGCGTTCTCTTAAGTGTATAGTGGTCAATAAACATGTTACGAATGAACCTCACCTATACCACGGGACTGGTATGATACCACTGAAGAGCTGATGTTTTTGTTGAATGCTATAAATATGCATTATTTATGTCCAGAATCAGAACACAGATGTCACCCCTTAGAAAACACTGACCCATCAAAGGAGTAGCCTACCATTTCTCTGCTCTATGCCCGTGGCTCATCAGTGGTCATCTTTAGAGAACAGGAAGCCACACGTGGCTTGGCCACCATTTTTTTTCCTTAATGATTTTTTTTTCCTTTTTAATGATTTCACAGTAACTTGCCTCAGTGGGAAAAAAATAACTGATGGCAACTATTTAAAAAAAAGATTGTCTTTAACTTTGTCTAAAGAAAACTTAGCTGAATTTTTGCCTATGTACAAAAAGTTGAAATTATTGAAAAGACTGCTGACTCTAATGAGCTAAGAAAAATACCAGTCCAGTTTCATGTTGAAATGTTTATACCATGAGTCCATAAATTTGGAAGGAGGCAAGGCTAACCACATGCTTTTCAACCCATCAAAAATTCAAATAATAGTTAAATGTTTAAAATGTTTTGTAAGGTTCAGTTTTCCAAGATCTGTATTCATGATCTATAAAATTAGGAAATAAATTGAAAAGTTGTCTGTAAAAGAGTATCAAATAAGCTTTCAGTAAAGGTTGACCAAATTTTTAGAAGCTTAGATCCTTTTATTATTATGTACATACTTAATAGGAATAACAATTTATAATAACTACTAACTGCATCTCTGTTTTCAATTTATTGTTACCTTTACAGGCATAAGTATAGTTTCAACCTTATGCTATTTCCGTGAGTCACATGTAATCATTTTAATCTTGCAGAAAAGGGGACTAAGGATCAGAATGGTTAAGTGACTTGTCTGAGAGCAGATAGGATGAGATAGTAGCGGAGTACAATGTTTCCTGCCTGGGTAGGCCCCTTCTTCTGAGTGTGTCTTGGACTCCAGTTAATGACTTTCCAGCGAGCTGTCTAAATTATTGCTGTTTAAATGTTATTTTGCTGCAGCTGATATTCCTGGAAATAAGTTTGCTGCCAGGGAAGATTTCTTAAAGAGTAATCCACATTTGGGGCGCCTGGGTGGCTCAGTCGGTTAAGTTTGGACTCTTGGTTTAGGGTGAGGTCCTGATCTCATGGCTCATGGCTGATGGGATCAAGCCCTGAGTTGGGCCTCATGCTCAGCGGGAGTCTGCTTGAATCTTCTCTCCCTCTGCCTCTCCCCCTGCTTGCGAGTGCATGCTCTCTCTCTCAAGTAAATAAATCTTAAAAAAAAAAAGAGCAGTCTACATTCAATTATTTCCATTTGTTCCTATTTCCGCTATTCAGTTTCCACTTCAATATTCTCACTAATCCGCCTGACCTGGAATAGTTGGGTTATATGCTCTCTCCTATACTAAAAAAAAAGAGAGGAGAGGCTGTGTGCCTTTATTGCTGTGGATCAAATTGTAGAAACTTAACCAAAGCCTGGAGGAAGAAGCAAGCAGTAAACCAGATGAAGAGGCTATGTCAGGCTTCTGCCATCTGAAGATTCCCCCAAACGTTGACCTGAGAGGCACTGGGAAAGATTGGAAACGCTTACTCTGCATCCCACCCTGGGGCCAGACGGGGCCACGACATCTAAGCAGAGGTAGCACTGAAGGAGAAAGGAAGAAAGGGAACCAAATATTAAAAGGAAGGAGTTGGACAATAGGAGAAACAAAAGGAAGGGAAAGCCGGGGAGGAAGGGCGGAAGAATCTTGGGGAATGGGTGGGGCCCAGGGCGCCGTGATAAGAGTCCCGGGAGTTCTCAGCGACTGGGGCAGCAGATTATCCTGTTGTCCGCCCTCGCTATTCTCTGTGTCAGGACCCTTACACCCCGGTGCCCTGCACAAGTCCCCACTCGGACCCCTGGGTGCACCTCTCCCTCAGGGCGAGGCATCACAGCCCCCAGGAGACGTGCACACCTGGAATCCTGCTCTGGGCCCCAGGGTCCCGGCAGTGCCCTGCCCCGCTGCCCTCCAGGCTGCCTCCAAGGCCTTCGCACTCCTCCCCATCCATCGTCTCAGGACCGACAGCTGGGCAGCAGAGTTGTCCCTTAGGCACAAGGTATGCTCTGAGTGAGGTCTCAACCCAAGTGCTGCCCCTGGGTCCTGAAGGCCATTTTCCAGGCCCTGGACAGGCAGAGTGGGTCTAGAGTGGCCCCAAGGGGTCGATATATTGACAGAAGAGAGGAGTTGTAGGGTGTCTCAACTTCGTTCTGACTCCAAAATCCCTCCTGAACCTCACCTGGGCCTAGATGTAACTGCCTCTTCTGTAAGGCCTTTGGATTTCTCCTTTTCTTACCGAGTTGGAAAACAGAAAGCATTACACATAAAATCTTTTAAAACCCAATCACACCTACTCCCAACACCCACAGTTAACCCTGTCAACATTTTGACGTCTTTCCTTCTAGTCTTTTTTTTTTTTTTTTCTATGTAGATACGAAACACAGTGATGCTGGTGCTATATGAATATATTACCATTTCTTTGTAGATTTTTCAGTATAATTTCAAACTTAAAGTTGGAAGAATAACACAAAGAATGCCTCCATGTCTTCTACCCAGATAAACTGCTTGCCCACATTTTGCTTCCTTTGCCCTATTTTCTTCTTTTTCTTTTCCTTCCTTCTTTCCTCCCTCCCCCCTTTCTTTGCAACATTCTCTCTCTCTGCAGTGATTTTTCTGAAACATCAGAGGCTGTTTTGTTTTTCGTTTACTCCAGAATATTTCATGTGTGTTCCCTGCAAACAAGGATATTCCAGGGGATCATAATCAAGAACCTAAACGTCGATACAACACTGTTATTTCAGTTACAGCCCAAAGTTGTTCGATTGTCCCAATAATGTCATTCTGGCTATTTTGGGGTTTGGCTCAGAATCCAGTCCAGGATCAGGCATTGCACCTAGCTGTCATGTCTCTTTAGTCAGTTCCTCAGCTTCCTTTGTCTTCCATGACCTTGACATTGTTGAAGGGCATAGGCCAGTTATTTTGTAGAATGTTCCTTAACTGGGCTTTTTCTTTCTTTCTTTTTTTTTTTTTAAGATTTTATTTATTTATTTGACAGAGAGCAATTATAAGCAGGCAGAGAGGCAGGCAGAGAGAGGGCGAAGCAGACTCCCCGCTGAGCAGAGAGCCCGATGCGGGGCTCGATCCCAGGACCCTGAGATCATGACCTGCGCCGAAGGTAGAGGCTTTAACCCACTGAGCCACCCAGGCGCCCCTTAACTTGTCTTTTTCTGACATTTCCTTGTGATTGGATTCAGTGTGTTTATTTTTGGCAGGAACATAAGAGATGTGGTGTTGGTTATTTCCCAGAACATTGTAATAAACAGTTTGGAACCCTCCAATAAGGCTCCTCGGACCATCCTGATTCCTATTCCTGACTCTTCCATGTCCCTTACCCCCTACCCCAAGTTGGATATAACTACTCTTAACCGTGCATCCTCCCATCCTTTCAAAATATATTTACAAACCTCTGTGTGTATTAAGAGACGATCTATACTATTAATTTTATACTTTTATAGTTATACAAGTAGCTATACATAGAAAACATTTGTAATGTGTTTGAACTCCATCCTTGATGATGCATATGGACCTATGTGATTCCTTTCACCATTCAGATTCTTCAAACTAATGTGGGCCAGGGAATTTCTCCAGGTGGCCGTAATATGGATTCCACAAGATCATTTCTGTCTTGTTTACTACTGTGTCCCCAGTCCAGGGCCTTTTTATCCTGGGTGCTCAACTAATTTCTGTCGGATGAACTGAGAGATCTCCAGGGTTAGAGGAATCTTCCAAGCTGGCTCCAGGGCAATTTCCCATACCTGGTTCAATCAATACCCAGAGAGCTTACTCATCCCCAAAATTGTGATGTTAGCTCCTGAGTCTGAAAGTTCTGATGCATGAAACCTTACCTTTCTTTCTTTCTTTCTGTTTTTTTTTTTTAAATCTTAATTTTATTTTATTTTTTCAGTGTTCCAAGATTCATTGTTTATGCACCACACCCAGTACTCCATGCAATATGTGCCCTCCTCAATACCCACGACCAGGCTCACCCAACCCCCCACCCCCTCCCTTCCCAAACACTCAGTTTGTTTCTCAGAGTCCACAGTCTCTCATGCTTCGTCTCCCCCTCCGATTTCCCCTAATTCACTTTTCCTTTCCTTCTCCTAATGTCTTCCATGTTATTCCTTATGCTCCACAAGTAAGTGAAACCATATGATAGTTGACTTTCTCTGCTTGACTTATTTCACTCAGCATTATCTCCTCCAGTCCCATCCATGCTGATACAAAAGTTGGATATTCATCCTTTCTGATGGAGGCATAATATTCCATTGTATATATGGACAAGTTTTCTTAAAAATTTGTTTTTGAATTCACATTAAGTGAGAGGAACTAGTAATCAAGATTAATGTTAGCGCATACTTTCTTACTGTCATAAAAGAACATTATTAGTATTTGAGAACAGCAAGTCTCCATATATTGCTGCTATTAAAACTTCAACACAAAGCTCTTTCAGGATGTTTTAATGATCAGTGAATGACTTAATGAATGTTGAGCTGCAGGCTATTAACCCTGACTCTGACCTCTATTAGCTATGAATTAAGGCAGAAATGTAGGCTGCTAAGAAGGGATTGGAATAAATATGGGGCGTAATTAAGCTTCAGTGGGTCTCTGGATTTTTGCATTTCCCATTGTAACCTGTGTAATTGTCCAAAGAGTTGATCACTCTGAATCTTAAAAACACAAAACTTCTTATTCTTTGATTCTGAGTTTGTATACAGATGAAATGGTGTGCATTCTTTATTCTCACTTGGAAGAGTAGTGGAAAAAAAAGAGAGACTTCAGTATAAGTAAAATTGATGATAGAGGAAGCCAACTGCCATGCTTTTGACCATGTAATACAATTGTCTGGGGGAAATGGCTTAGTATTCATGTTTTCACCAGAGGAGACTTCTGTAATCAGTCAAGTGCAAACACGCAGGCTTTTACCTACTCGCAAGAATCAAGGGAAGCCCATTTCTTCTAATCAACAAGATATCTGATTAGGTAGTAGATTGTATAACTCTGGTATATCAAATTCAGTGTTCTTTGAATATTTATGAAGCATAAGGAATTCAATTGGTCAATACATTTACCCTGTAAGATTTTACATTTGTTTTTTGATTTGTAGCTTTTGGACAAAGCGAAAATCATTCCTAAAGGTGATGATTTGAAGACAGATTTTCCTGTTATATGAGCCAAATTGGCTCAAAATAGATTTCCTTCTTTTTAGTCGGGTTTTCTGGTATAGAACTTTAAAATTCTGGAGGCTTTTAATTCCATTTTTCATTAGAAAGGAAGAAAGAGAATAAGGAAAGAGGGAAGATAGAATGGAAGGGAGAAAGAAAATAGATCTTTTCATAAAATTAGTTCCTCCTTTGAAGAGCTATATAGGAGAGACAGAGGATCCCCCAAGTCTCCCTGAATGACAGATGTGAAAAGTTATGTGTCTGGTTTATTGATACTGATCAAGGGAGCCTCTAACCAGAAATAGGGAGCCCTATGGCCTAATGGCCTAATGGCCATTGACATATGACAATACCTAACTCTTGGACTTAAACTCCAATGTGCATACCTTATAAAAATTAATGCTAAGGGATTCTTTAGTATGCCTGGAGACTCCATCTCTTCTCTGCTCCTACCAGGAAGGAGAAGGATTTCTCCCCCAAAATATGTGTCATCCCACAATGGTCCTTGAAGAAGCAAAAGAGAAGAGAGATGGAATATATGTATATTTGTATGTATATTTATGTATCCCACAAATATTTTAAAACCTGGGATAGAAGCTGAGTTAATTAATGACAATACCAGCCTTTTTAAAGACTATGAAAGTGTTGGTTTATTCTTCTTGAGGAGGCAGGATCACTCCACTATGTTCAACCCCATTAAATGAGGCAGAATAACGGCTCCCTGAAGAGACCCACGTTCTGGAACCTGCGAATACATTACCTCATTGGGAAAAAGGGATTTTGCAGATGTGATTAAGAGAAGAATCTTAAGACCGAGAGGTTATCCTTGAAGCTCCAGGTGGGCTGTGTAATCACAGGATTCTTAAAAGTTTGAAGAAGGAGGCAGAAGAGATAGAGGAAAAGTGATAAGAGAAACAAGGACCAGAGTCAGAAGAAGGATTTGTGGAGTCTATGCTGCTGACTTTGAAGACGGAGGCAAGTGCCACAAGCCAAGGAATGTACACCATCTCTAGAAGCTAGAACACACATGAATTCTTCCTGAGAGGCTCTAGAGGAATGTAGTTCTGTCGACACCTTGATTGTAGCCCGCTAAGACCCATTTTGGACCTCTGACCTCTAGAACTGTAAGATAATAAATCTGTGTTGCCTTAAGTCACCGAGCTTGTGGTAAGTTGTTGTAGCAACAGGAGGAACCTAAAGCACAGAAGCACTGATTTCCAGAAGAGAGTCTGTGATGTTCTCTAGCACAGCACTGACTGTGAAGGTCTTGTGTTCTAGATGGTGCCATACAGGATGGTGGAGATTCTGGATGCCCGAGGCTCTGAGTTACCACATTACTACTTAGACCGGTAGCAGACTTGTAGCAGAACCTGGGCTGGATCCTGGCGGAAAAACCAAGCGGCACTCGAAGACTAAGAAGGGAGAGAGATTTATTCACCGGTGGACTCAGAGGAGATCCTTCTCCAAAGATCTGAGCCCTGAGCACAAGCAGGGAGGGTAATTTATATCCTCCTCCTCGCGCATACTTGGCATTCTGGCGCGCGAGAGGAACAGGGTAGGAGAGAAGAACCGGAAGGGCTCTGAGACAAGGACTGGAGTTCCCTTGCC
>CM052895.1:122836710-122942123 GCA_028534135.1 Potos flavus
AGGAGATCCTTCTCCAAAGATCTGAGCCCTGAGCACAAGCAGGGAGGGTAATTTATATCCTCCTCCTCGCGCATACTTGGCATTCTGGCGCGCGAGAGGAACAGGGTAGGAGAGAAGAACCGGAAGGGCTCTGAGACAAGGACTGGAGTTCCCTTGCCAGTTTGGTCAGCCAGCTTAAAGTACAGTTTTTCCCCATCAGACTCTGCTCGGATGAGAACTAAACTCTCTTCTGATAAGACCTGGAGGTTTTAGGGCTGTTTGGTTCCACTGGGTAATCTCGCCTTTCCCCATTAGTACCCAAGCTCTGCCTGATAAACTCAGATCTTCACAGATGAGGGTAGATCAGTGGTGTGCTGATAAATGCTTACCAACCAGTTCTCAGAAAAAAAGAAAAAAACAAAAAACCAGCCCTGATTTGTAGTGTTGCTGATTTCCACGGTATAGATATCCGCCCCCATGGCTAACTTCAAGCTGCATGTGATTTCCCTGAATGAAAAGCCATACACACAATCAGCTTTTGTGACTCTGTGTCACTTGCTCCAGCCCACTCCTGGGTGAGCCTTGATTGGATCTAAAAAACGGGCAGTTTGCCTCTTCTGTAAATGTAACAGTGGCACGTCTATAGAGAACACAGCCTGTTTGTGGTAGCAATAAATTGCAAAGGCTATATTTAGTAATATTTTGTATTAAGACTTCCAAGCGAGGAATTAGAAGATTGAAATCGTACATGGTAAAATGAATGCTAGCGCTTAAATTTTAAGATCCATTTAATATACCCAATCAAGACAAATCATTTGGCAAATTATTTTGTGAGTTTTGGTTTTAAATGATGGCCATCTATCTTATTTTTGGGGAAAGAGCAAGTTGCTGCTATAGTAAAGTAAAGGAAAATGAAAACAGGACATTTTGGGTTTTTTTGTACAAAGACTAAATTAAGTGAACTTTTGTACATTTGTTTTATAAGTCAGTCATTATTATTACCTATGTAAGTATTGAGGAGTATATAAATGTCAACCTGGGAGTTTCGCTAAGTTAAATTATAATTTAAATAACTATCATTTTTACACAATATTTCTTGTGAGACTCAATGTCACAAATTATGTGCTCCTATAAAAACAGTCCACTTAAGTTATCTGGGAAAATATTTCAAGTGTCATTTTTTAAAAACATTCTTAATATCAAATAATAGTATGATTTTTCTAATGTTAATTTAAATATATTTTTGTAAAGCCCCTAATGAAATTTGGAACTTCAAATCAATTCACTATTTAAAAAGTGAATAGTTTATAGTTCTCTAAACTCTCCTAAGGAGGGGTGCCTGGGTGGCTCAGCTGGCTAATCGATTCTTGATCTCAGCTCAGGTCTTGATCTTGGGGTTGTGAGGTTGAGCCCCACCATGGGCTCCATGCTCAGTGCAGAGTCTGCTCGAGATTCTTGAGATTCTCTCTCTCCCTCCTTCTCTGTCCCTTTCCCCTGCTCATGCACACACACTCTCTCTCTAAATAAGTAAGTACAATCTTTAAAATTAATATAAAATAAAATCTTCTAAGGAATTAAAAGCTACCATATAATGCTTGTGATAAGAGATAGTTAAGTACCGTAAGGTAATTATGACTGTACGCATTATTAAACATATTCATTTTAAAAGTAAAAACTTGCGTTTAACAAAGGAGTGAAAAAAAATCCCAAAGACTAAAAAAGAGGGGAGGAGAGATTAAATGTATATTGACACAAGGAACAGAAAAGGCAATGTTGGCAATTTTGCCTAGGATGAAGGACCCATGAACTGGGCCTCCCTGTCCGAGTCCAAACTCCTGACCCCATCTTTGCGGTGAATGGGTCCCATCACCTAGACTCACCCGAGGAGTTGCTGTGTGCACTGTTGTCAGCATGAGGTAGGGAAGGTTGTCGGCCTTCTGTGTTTTCTGCCCCGACAGCAAAACTTGTTGCCCTCCGTCTGGAGTGCAGCCTCCTTCTCTAAAGTCTGTTAGCATGCGTATCGCCTGTAGACGATTGTGAAAACATGAGTCACTGGCACAGCTGTCAAAAAATATTTATTCTGCTTAAAAGCCCAGCGAAGACTGTGGCCAGGCCTCATTCTTAAACTCCGTCTTTGCTTTCATTTCTATCAATTGGTCAGTCTCCTTCAAAGATCTTTCAGATGCTGCCCTTCTTCACAGTCAGTCCTAGATGCTGTGGACACGTGTGTGTGAGTGCATGTGCGCGCGCACACACCCACATGCACGCACTTATGCAAGGCATGCATGCACATGTGTGCATATACAGAACTGTGCATTTGCATGCACGTGCACACAAGATCGGGAGACTTGCAGCACATGTACACATGTGCACGCACGCACACACAATTTGTAGACTTGTAGGAAGTACATTGAATCATTGAATTATTTGGGGCTTTTCCAGACAGCCACTTGGCAGTACTCTCCCTTTGCTCTCGTACTTCACGGCTTGACACACGGAAACAGAGTGGGACAGGTGATGGAAATAACACCATGATGTACGTGCTCTTCTACCGTGGCTCTATACTGCCACCGAAGCCATCCTGCAAAGCAGGTGCACATTTGTGCAAGGCTGCAATGACAGAGAGAGAAGCTTATCCTCCCCACTGGGAGCCATTTGTGAAGATTCAGGTTGATTTTATTTAGATGGAAGAAATGCTGTCCAGGGGAATATATCCTAGTAATCGTACATGTATTTGTAGGATGGCAGTAGTGCACACATGTGCAAAGGTGACAGCACTCATTTACGTCAAAGGTAAGATCAGGGTTTTGGAACAGAGTGATCCAGCAGCTACATAATGATTCAGACAGGCGGCAAAGTCCAATGAGTCCCTCTAAGACAAATTTAAGGACTTCTAAAATACTTTTCTTTCCACATTTGGATTATTCTATTAGACCACTGAGAACATCTATTTATTCCACAGGTCACATTGTAAAAGGAATGGTGACGCCCTTATGGATTGAAAATGCTTTAAATGTTCACATCATCTAGAATCAGCAGAGGCGGGGAAACATTGAAATTTTGGGGGGGAAAAAAAGTAGCCAAGTTTTGGGCAGAGAGCCAAAGTGGTCAGGTGCCACTTATCACAAAGTCTATAGCAAATCGAATAGTGGGACTGTGTTTGAGCCTGTGTTCCTGGAAAGCAGAGCCTGAGACAAAGTTCATAGTGTGCAGAGATTTTTTTTTCCCCAAATACTTTTATGTGTGCAGAGATTATATTTAGCATTGTGATTCCAGGAAGCAAGATGCAGGACATAGGGAATGAAACAGAGAAGAAAAGAAAGCCAATACCAAGATGCATTACTGAGTTGGCCAATCCCCTGGGTAGCTGGTGGTCCGTCCTGCTGGAACTGCTGAGGAGCCTTACGGAATATGCCTCAAAAGTGTGTACATGAAGGGCTCAGTCATTTGAGCTTCTGACTCTTGGTTTCAGCTCAGATCATGGGCTCCATGCTCACAGGGGAGTCTGCTGGAAGATTCTGTCCCTCTGCCTTTCCCCACAAACATGTGAGCGCTCGCCCATGTGCGCGCGCGCGCTCTCTCTCTCTCTCTCTGGAATGAAGAGATAAATCTTTGGGAAAAAGAGAGATGACTACATAAGAGACAAAAGGAGGAAGAATTTTTCATTGACTCCAGTTTACCATTTGTTAAGGGTAGCTTCATGGGTGGTAACACCCCCTCATATTTTAAAGTTCCTGAGGCAGCAATCAAAAGATGTGTGCACAGGTCGAAACAAGGTGCTGTCAGATTGAACTTGCCTGAAGCTACTAGAAACATGGGCAGAGCTGGTAGCCTGAGCAAAGGCTAGAATGAGGTAGTGCCGAGTGGATGAGAGTAATGTACAAGAAGTATCTGATACAGACTGATAATCATAGTCAGTTTTCACTAGGTGTGCCGCAGTAACAAATAGCCCTGAAATCTCTTAAAACAACAACAGTTTATTCTTGGGCTTTCAGACTCAAGGAGAAGCCTCTATTTAGGACATCCATTCTCATGGCGGAGGAAAGAGAGCAGAAGTATATGATAACTTTTAAGGCATCGACTCTGACATGACATGTATCACTTCTCTTCATGTTCCATTGGCCAAAGCAAGCCATAGGGCCAGGGAGCACAGACTGGAAAATAAACTCCACAGGGAAGCATTACAAGTCATGTGGCAACAGGCAGGATTGTACTGTGCTCCCACAAGGAGGACAGAGAATGAGCAGGAGCACTAATATAATCTAGCACAGGGGATCTTCCCATAAGAAATATTTACAGGAAGGCCCGTGAGACTTCTTATTACTCCCCCAGTGGTCAACTAGATAATGAGTGTAACTAACGTAATTATTACAAAGCATTGGTAATACGTGACAAAGTATTCCTTTCACAGATTTGAGAAGCCCTCTTCCCTGATCCTGACGCATGTGATAAGAGAGAATGCACGAAAACTGAGCTCACACCCAGACTCATCAAACACACGGACACCAGTGTTGCTGTCAAGATAAAGTCTTCCCATTTCCATCCATGTCTCTCACAATAAGATGACATTGGCCACATTAAAAATACACACACACACACACACACACACACACACTCACCTACACGTCTCTTTTTCTCTTAGACCCAAGGACTGAAAATAGAAACATCTGACTTGAACTTCACAAAGGTGGTGAATGTCCACAAAAGCTCTTGGGTGCTTCGAGATGTCCTGCCTCCTGCTCTCAGACCTTCTATTTTCACCATGGCTTGTGCATAAGTAAAATTCACCTCAAATTTCAGAATTAGCTGACTACCATTGAGATCTCCTCCCGGTGGGTTCTGCCCTATATATGTAAGATGCTCAAGGAAATCTCACAGAAAACTGTCTTCTTTGTAGAGAAGAGATTTTAATTTTTAATTAGCATGCTGTCTTAGTCTATTGGGCCGCTATAACAAAATAACAGAGACCGGTGGCTCATGCACAACAGAAATTAATTTCTCGTGGTTTTGGAGGCAGGAAGTCCAAGATCGGGGTGCTGACACAGTCATGTTCTGGTGAGAGCTCTCTCCTGGTTCATAGTTGGCACCTTCTCCCTGTGTCCTCACATGGTAGAAGGGGCAAGGGATTTCTGTGGAGCTTCTTTTATAAGAGTACTAATTCTATCAGGAATTAATCACCTTTGATAGGCCCTACCTCCTAATACCATCAACTTTGGGGGTTAGAATTTCAACATATGAATTTGGGGAGACACAGCCATTCAAACCATAGCCCACGCTTATTTCCTACCAAGTTGAAATTTTCCAACCAACTTGTGGTTTTGGCTACCTTTTAACTTTTAAGGCATGCACTTTCAAGGCAGACACGGTATTACTTTTATAGCTAGACTGAGTTGTAATGAGTATACAAAAGGCAGCACATAATTAATGTGTATAATTTGGTGAGTCTGGACATCTGTATATACTCATGTTGCTGTCATCACAGTCTGGGGAATAAACACACTCATCAGCTCCAAAGGGCAGACTCAGGATCACTTGTCTCTTTTCTGCCAAAAACTGTTGTAACCATTTTCTCATTAAAAAGCGAGGGCTTGGAACTACAGTTCTTCCTGACCAGTTATTCTACTATCAAAATACATCTGTGGACAGCTGAGTGCAGATACAGGAATTCTAAATGGCATAGCCATCTAAAAGTAACTGTTTAAATAAAGTTAGAGGCCGAAAACCATTTAGGAGAATAAAATGCTGTTCTCTCTGCAATCACTGTAATAAATCCTAACATTGGAAACTGTCACTGAAATCGAACTTCAGGGATTATCATGACCTCTGGATTGTAGCCTTCAATTTCTAAAAAGCTTTTTTTTAATACTAACTGGTCATCATTTGTAACAATATTTAAATTAAGGTCTCCCATTTTATTTTGTTTTTAAAATTTTTAAAGATTTATTTATTTGAGAGAGAGCATGTGCAAGTGTGGGGAGGGGGAGAGGGAGAGAATCTCAAGCAGACCCCGCCTGAGTGCAAAGCCCACCGAGGGGGACATGACCTGAGATTTCACGACGTGAGATCACAACCTGAGCCGAAATCAGGAGTTGGCTGCTTAGCTGACTGAGCCACCCAGGCGCTCCTTAATGTCTGCAATTTTAGCAGACATATAAATAGGTTTGCTTCACTTTCCAGAAAAGCTTTGGAATTTCCTTACTCCACCTCCTTGCATAAAGGATAAGTATAGTGATGACTCCTTGTGGTGAAACAATTCAAATAACTGGCTGATTACTGCCACATGACTGGGAAAGGCCTTTGGTGTTGTCCTAATGAGGTAGGGTAAGATAAGTAATGTAAGAAGAACCATAAGTAAGGGCCAAAACGGTCTTAGAGGTAACAAGATGAGGTAGTAATAAGGATTTGATACCAGTAGAGGCTGGGGGGTACTGAGGGATGTTGGCTGCATCTGGGTTTATTCTGGGGACAGGCGGAGACATTTATCCCTGTCAAATACCTCTCCCTTTATATGATCAGTGGGATTATATAAGGACCCAACATCCCATGACGTGTCTTGGTTTTGGTTGAATGTGACATGTATAAAGAATAATAGGGCTGACTTTTCCTTGTGATTTAGGGAAGGAGGGCAGAATGACTGTCACAGCCACTTCTAGTTACATTTGGCAGAGCAGCATTTGGCTCTGTAGCTGGTCAGTCTGCTGAATATAAGGGCATGTTTTACTTTGTCCACGTCAAAGTAATTGTTCAAAGTGCAAAGATTTAATACCAAATTATGCATGGATTTCAGTAAACTCGGAATAAATTATTAGACATATCAATTAAAGTCTCTAGGGATAAAGTAATGTTATGACCAGGAATTAATTTTTTCCCCTGTCATATTGGGTTTTTAAAAGGCAGGGGAGTACCCCAGTAGCAGTGAGTCCACCTACCACCCCGATCTTGGTTTTTAATAATATTCTCAAATCAAAGGAACTAGAGCTTTGGAGAAACGACTTATTCTAGGACTGAGGCAGGAAATACAAAACATTAGTCTAAATAATCTAATAGCATCAGAAAGTAAGGAAGTGCCCCTCTCCTCTCCAAACCCCACAATGATGCAGTCTGTCAAAAGAGCACAAGAGCTAACTTAAAGATTTCCCAATAGCCAAAGCTGGAACAATTTGAGCAGTAAAATAAATAAAATAGTGCTAGGTTATAATCTAAAGAATAAATAAGTATCCATATGTCCATACTGATATAAATAAGGGAATACATTAAATGCAAGAGAAGAGACACATCTGTGCAGAAGAATTCCAAAATACGTATATAGATACTCTGAACTGCAGAGGGAGAGCATAATTCCCCATTCCTCAGGTGTGGGCTGCAAATAGTGAATTCATTCAAGTATGGAAAGGAAGAGGGAAAAAAGAAGAAATTTGCAGTGGGAAATCTGACAAACACTGCTTTAGCTAGGTGATCAAGATCTGTATCGATAGTCATAAATCAAGTTGATGGTATACCCATGGTATGATGTAATGAAAATGACATGTTAACCTCTGTGGTCTTCCGATAACTTATAACCCTAGTCTTATCATGAGAAAAACATCACATTCCAGTAGTGGATCATTCTACAAAATACCTGACGATTCTCTCAAAACTGTCAATGTCGTCGAAAACACGGAAAATCTGAGAAATGGTCAGAGCCAAGAGGAGCCTGCAAGAGACATGATGACTAAATGTAATATAATGTCCTGGATAGGATCCTGGAACAGAAGAAGGACATGAGGTTAAAACTAGGGAAATCTGAATAAACTATTGACTTTAGTTAATGTTAATAAGAATGTATCAATATTGGTTCATTAGTTATAATAAATGTACCATACTTATTTGCAGGTGATATGATACCATTTGCAGGTGACATGATACTATTAGAAAACCCAAAAGACCACCAAAAAACTACTAGAACTGATAAATAGATTCAGTAAAACTGCAGGATGCAAAATCAATGTGCAGAAGTCTGTTGCATTTTCATACACTAATAATGAAACAGCAGGAAGAGAAATTAAGAAAACAATCTCATTTATAATTACACTAAAAATAATAAGATACCTAGGACTAAACCTAATGAAAGAGGTGAAAGAAAACTATAAAACATTGATGAAAGAAATTGAAGACGAAGTAAAGAAATGGAAAGACACTCTATGCTCATGGATTGGAAGAATAAATGTCGTTAAAATGTCTGTACTGCCCAAAGCCATCTACAGACTTAATGCAATCCCTATTAAAATACCAACAGCATTTTTCACAGACCTAGAACAAACAATACTAAAATTTATATGAAACCAAAAAAGACCATGAATAGCCAAAGCAGTCTTGAAAAAGCAAAGTAAATCAAAGCTGGTGGCATCACAATTCTAGACTTCAAGTTCTATTACAAAGCTGTAGTCATCAAAACAGTATGATACTATTACAAAAATAGACACAGAGATCAGTAAAACATAATGGAAAGCCTAGAAATAAACCCACAACTATATGGTCACTCTTCAACAAAGAAGGAAAGACTATCTAGTGGGAAAAGGACAGTCTCTTCAACAAATGGTGTTGGGAGAACTGGACAGCTACCTGCAGAAGAATGAAACTAGACCACTTTCTTACACCATATATAAAAATAAACTCAAAATGGGTTAAAGACATAAATATGAGACCCGAAACAATAAAAATTGTAGAAGAGAGCATAGGCAGTGATATCTCTGACATCAGCCATAGCAACAGTTTCTCCCGAGGCAAGGGAAACAAAAGCAAAAATAAACTATTGGGACCCCATCAGAATAAAAAGCTTCTGCACAGCAAAGGAAAAAATCAACAAAACTAAAAGGCAACCTAAGGAATGGGCGAGTATACTACTAAGCGAAATGTCAGAGAAAGACAAATACCGTATGATTTCACTTACGTGTGGAATTTAAAAAAACAAAACAAATAAACCAGAAACAGACTCATAAATACAGAGAATAAAACTGGTGATTGGTAGAGGAGAAGGGGGTGAGGAGATGGGCGAAATAGTTGAAGGTTGATTAAGAGGTACAAACTTCTAGTTACAAAATAAATAAGTCCTAGAAATAAAAAGTAGAACATAGGGGTAGTCGATGACATTGTAACATGTAAGATGACAGACAATGACGACACTTATGGTGGTAAGCATTGTATAATGTAGAGACTTGTTGAATCACTATGTTGTATGCCTGAAACTAATGTTAAACATTGTGTGTCAACTATATTTAAATAGTAAAAAACTTTTAAAAATAGTCTCAAGGGCAAAATTTAAGGGGATGCCAACATAAGTAATATTTCACTGAAATATTTTTCTTTTTCTTTTTTAAAGATTTTATTTATTTATTTGAGAGAGATTGAGAAAGAGAGAGAGCACTAGACGGTGAGGGTCAGAGGGAGAAGCAGACTCCCCACTGAGCAGGGATCCTGATGCGGGACTCGATCCTGGAACTCCAGGATCATGACCCGAGCCGAAGGCAGATACTCAACCAACTGAGCCAGCCAGGTGCCCCTGAAATATTTTTCAAAAACAAAGTGAATGTAAAAAATCCATGACGAATCGAATATCAAAATTTTATTTATTTTTATTTTTTAAATTTTAATTCCAATGTAGTTAACATAAAGTGTTGTTATTAGTTTCAGGTATACAATATAGTGATTCAACACTCCCATACAACACCCTGTGCTCATCATGACAAGTACACTCTTTAATCCCATCACCTCTTTCACCCTCCCCCCACCCCCCATAACCATCAGTTTGTTAACCATCTCTATAGTTAAGACTCTGTTTCTTGGTTTGTCTTTCTTTTTCTCTCTCTTTTTCCCCCTTTGCTCATTTGTTTTGTTTCTTAAATTCTGAATATGAGTGAGATCATACGGTATTTGTCTTTCTCTGGCGGACTGATTTCACTTGGCATTACACTCCCTAGCTCCATCTATGTTTTTGCAAATGGCAAGATTTCATTCTTTTTCATGGCTAAATAGAATTCCATTATATATATCTATAGATATATATAGATATATGTATTCATATCTACATATATATTTAAATCACATCTTCTTTATCCATTCATCTTCACATATCAAAATTTTTTTAAACATTTTATTTATTTTAGAGAAAGAGAGCAAGCATGAGCAGGGGGAGGGGCAGTGGAAGAGGGAGAAGCAGACTCCCCATTGAGTGAGGAGCCTGATGTGGGGCTCAGTCCCAGGACCCTGAGATTCTGACCTGAGCTGAAGTCAGATGCCCAACTGACTGAGCCACCCAGAAGCCCCTGCATATCACAAGTTTTCTTTTTTTTTAAAGATTTTATTTATTTATTTGACAGAGAGAGAGAACAAGCACAAGCAGGGGGAGGGGCAGAGGGAGAGGGAGAAGCAGATTCCCCACTGAGTAGGGAGCCCAATGCCGGGCTTGATCCCAGGACCCCACGATCATGACCTGAGCCAAAGGCAAATTCTTAACCGACTGAGCCATCCAGGTGTCCCCACATATCACAGTTTTTAAAATAAGACAGGATCAGTTCCAGAGCCAGGTTGGCCCATAGTGGGTTTTGAGGCAAGAGGTAAAAGGCATAGCATAAAATCAGTAAACTAAATCAGATGTTGATCCTATCTTCATTTACATTTTTGACATTTGTCCATAATGGATTTTTTTAGTATTCATTTGGTTTTTAAAGGATATTGCTATAAACCATTATCTTCTTGAGTACTGAGTTTTTGGTGCTCCTCAATTTTGTGCTGAAGACCTCACCCAAGCCTCAGTCTAGGATGTCTGTCTCAGATTTCATCTTCTTCCTCTTTTCCTTTGTCTCTCTGCTCTGGCCACAGTGGTTACCTTATACTCCCCAGAACAGACTAGACAAGTTTCTACATTCAGGCTTGGGCATTGGAATCCCCTCTTCCTGAAATGTACCAGAAAAGTACATAGCTGGGTTCCTCAGCTCTTCTCAGTCCTTTGTACAAACCACACTTTTTCTGAAAGGTCTATCCTGGCAACTGCACCTAAATTTAAAATCTGTTTTTGCCCTTCTGCAGCTTCCAATTTTCCTTTTCAGCCCTGTTTTTAAAAGAAAAAATCTCCATGGCACTTCTCATTTCCTTTACCAGATAGTTTTCTGAAGGCAGAGGGTTTTTGTGTGTGTGTGTGTGTTTACTTTGGTCACTGTCTAGGGCATAATAATTGTTTGGCAAATATTTGTTGAATAATGAGTGGTTTAACCACTCCAGGATCCACTGAGAGGCTTTGGAAGGGTCACTGATTCATTTGATTCAGATAGACATCAGCTGTACAGTGTTTAAGAAGTAGAATAGACTCAATCTGAAAGGCTAATTGAATTAAGGAAAGTTTCTGCAAAATGGTGCTGGGCATGGTCATTGACTTTTTTTTAATACTGAAAATCTGCATTTTTAAATTTTTTAATATTTTAAAATTTAATTTAATTTTTTAATATTGAAAATCTGCATTTATCTCAATCTTCTGCAAGAATAGGATGCTCCCGGGCGCCTGGGTGGCTCAGTTGGTTAAGCGACTGCCTTTGGCTCAGGTCATGATCCCAGAGTCCCGGGATCGAGTCCCGCATCAGGCTCCCAGCTCCATGAGGAGTCTGCTTCTCCCTCTGACCTTCTCCCCTCTCATGCTCTCTCACTCTCTCCCTCTCTAAGAAAAATAAAGAAAAAAAAAAAAAAAAAAGAATAGGATGCTCCCGAAATGACTTGGAAAAATATGCCAAAACCTGTATTATAAAATTCCAAAAAGTACACTTAACTACCAGTAAGTGAGGAAAATGTTGATGTATTTTGTGGCTGTTGCTGTCCCTGACATTGTAGAATTTATCTGGCAAAGTAGCCCATACTGTAGTCTGAAATTTGAAAGTCTCTAATTCTATTGACTCAAAAAACTGAAGTATTTCACTGATTGTCTTTGGGTTTTTTCCCCCCACAGGAGTATTTCAAACAATTAGAAATGTGTGTTATAATATAATGAACACTCAGATTTTCACCAAATTATCAAATTGTACTATTTTTCCCTATTTGCTCGAATTTTCCTTTCCTTTTTTCCCCTAAGAAATAAAACCTGATAGATAGGATAGATAATATGTGCCTCCTCTTTCCCGTGGTCCTTCTTCCCTCTCCAGTTAAGTACTCTCCTAAATTTGTTGTTTATCATTCACATGCAAGTTTTTATACTTTCATTAATATGTATGTATCCATAAACAATTTAGAGTTGCCTTGTAGATTTTTAAAACCTTATATAAATTTCATCCTACTGTATATATCCATCTGAAACACTTTTTCTGTTGTTAAAAATTAGGTTTTTAAGATTCACCCATGTTGATACATGTAGCTTTGGCTACTATAGCATTCACCATAGAAATATGCCTGTCCACCATTGTAAACAATGTTGTACATATCGTTCATTTTATTTATCTCCTTGGGTATACAGCTGGGCACTTTATAGGATTGCTGCCTGGGGATAGGTCTGTGCATCTACAACTTTACTAGAAGTTGACCAGTTGTTATTCAAAGTAATTATGCTGGGTTGCCTGGGTGGCTCATTCTGCTAAGCCTTTGACTCTTGATTTCGGCTTAGGTCATTATCTCAGGGTCGTGAAATTGATGTCCAACTCCACACTGGGTGTGGAGCCTGCTTAAGATTCTCTCTCTTCCTCTCCCTCTGCCCCTGCACCCATCCCCCCACCACTGCTCGCTCGCTTGCTCTCTCTAAAAAAAAAAGTAATTATACCAGTTATGGGCATTTTCCATTAGATCATGGCATATTTTCTGGGACTCTGTTTTTTTGTACAAAAATGATATCACCTGATCTAACCACTCATCTCCCAACTCCATTGTTCTTTCTTTCTTTCTTTTTTTTTTTTTTCAAGATTTTATTTATTTATTTGAGAGAGAGCGAGCACAAGCACAGGGAGTGCAGAGGGAGAGGTCCATTGTTCTTTCTAAGCAACTTCTGATTTTATCCAGAAAGCTCATCCATACTCAAAGGTTAAATTTCTATCACTACCGAAAGCTTTCTAGAGAATTAGCATAGGATTTAAAAGCAATTTCATGAAAGGAGCCCCAAAATATTTTAAGCAGTCGTATCATCACTGGAATGATCTTTTGCAGCTTACAACTCTGCAGGACTCTCGTGTTAATGTGTAAAGGTGTTGTTTATTTAAAAAATATTGCTTAATAGACATATTAGTAGAGAACAATGTAAAAAAAAGCTTGGAACAGAAGAATGATGAATATATTATGAAATCAATTTAATCAGCATTACCTGTGGATCCTTCTGTTCACCTGATGAGCATGAACCTGGAAAGGGGAGGAAGAGGATTCTTGCTGTTCCTGTAGGAGGCAGGGTTACAGGAGGCAGTCTTGGGAGGGTTGACAGAGCAAGGTGTTCATCACAGGGCTCTCTGCATTGCTTCCACCAGTGCTCTCGAAGCCTCTCCGGTTGCCCATGCACCAATATTTGAAGTGGAGATAGGGAGCGGGAAGGAAAACTCTACACCGCTGTCTTTCAGCAACTTTTATTATATTGCTTTACTCTAAAGTAAACCTTAGCCCCTCATTTTCTGCTCCTGTTGTTCAATGATTATACCACTTTTCCCTTCTTTTCATATTCCCTTCTGTCCTCAGAGTGAAGGATACCAGACATAGGACGCCATGTCAGGATACACTAGAATGAAAAGACTATATCTACACTCATGCTTGGGTGAAGCTGGGGAAAGGATAGGTAGTGGCTTTTCCTTCGCCCCAACTTCTCTCTCCACCCCCCCCCCCCAACCAGCACTGAAACATTATTTGTGTCCTTTTAATGGTTCTGCTTTATTTTCCCCAAAGCATTTTTGGGTGAAACAGTGACTCATGGTCTCCAGGTCTCCCCTCCCCACCTACAAGAGTATGTTATATTTCCTTTTGTGCCTTTCTGCAGTGGGGAGAGAACCTGGTTAGACAGCCAATAGAAAAAAAAAATCTTCTAAATAATTTGTCCATAACATTAAAGCCCTATTAGTGAACAACATCATTTTGGCAAAAAAGGCACCACTTTAATTCAAGAGAACATAGTCCAGCTGTCAACCTACAACTGCTTCCATTTCCCAACCAGGAAGTCAGATTCAGGAGGTCATTTGGTAGAAAATGACTTTGTCAATACCAAGCTTAATGCCACTGCTGTGGCTGTGTTCTGCTCTCCCACTCTAACGTACAAATGGGACTTTGTAAAAATGCTTGGGTGGATGGAAGTAAACATTTTTCAGAACTTTCATAGAATTCCTGAACTTACTTTTCTCAAGTTAATAAGGGACTTGGCCTCAATGGAACAGCCATTTGGAAAAAGCATATGCAGTGTTCCAACTCTACAGACACTAACGGGGAGAAATGGGGTGAATTAAGAGATTTGTCTTCATGTGTTCTGGTGGTTGAAACAATGTTGCTCAGTTTCTGTGTCACTTAGATCATGTCTACTGGAGTAGGGAATTGGCTTTAAGTGGCTTCCTGAACTTTTCTCTGTATGAATAGTTTAGGGGTCTGAGAAACTTTGCACACCTAGACTTGAGAAGCGGTTGGGTTAATTCAAAAGACATTTATTAACTGCTAATGACATGCCTTTATGTCATAGGTGATGCTCAGAATGTATCTCTGAAACCCTAGTCCCTTTCCCAGTAAGCTTCTTGCCAAATGTATTAGTTTTGTCATGCCGCGGTAACAAATTAGCACAAACTGGGTGGTTTAGAACAAAAGAAATTAATTCTTTCACAGCTCAGGAGGCCAGAAGTCCAAGATCATGATGTCAGTAGGGTTGGATCTTTCTGGAATAGCTGAGGGAGAACTGCCTCAGGCCTCTCTCCTAGGTGGCTGCCAACAATCCCCAGTGTTCCTCCAGTTGTAGATGCAATCTCTGGGTTTAGATGCAATCTCTGGTTGTCTTCCAATCTCAGCCTCCATCTTCACATTCCCTTCTTCTCTTTGTGTCTCTCCTCTTCTTATAAGAATACCAATCTCTGGATTTAGGGCCCACCTAAATTTCTACATGATTGCCATCCACCACTCTTTGAACGCCTTGTGTTCATGGTAAGAACACTCAGAGATGCCCACCACACAATGATACCACCTCCGTTACCCCTGTGAGTGCTGAGAGACTGAACCCAAGAGAGAGCTGAGTGGTGAACCAGATCATCTATATATTTTATGTGAGCATCAGGTCTAATTATCATGCTTTCCAAGTCACTAGAGAGCCAAGTTTTCCAGGTTATCCAGCCTTACCAGGACACTATTTCCCATATTTCCCCATCCCTCCCCAGATCCAACCAGTCACACGGTTCTCTGAATCTTCCACCTGCTGGCAATAATGAACTTTCTGCCATTAGCAAAATCTTGTATCTTTAACAGCTCTTCTCTGTACAAACTTTGATCCTCATGATCCCACCTAAAACTCACTCCCTAAGGACTCTGATTTCCTTGTAAACCCTTCATATGGTGCTGTTTTTCTTACACACACTGTGTACCACTTGACCTGGAGGTGGGGTAGAAGACTTTTTGTTCCTTATTGCTACTTACAGACACTGTCTCTTCTCCTCTCCCTCAAAAATCCCCAAACCTCTCGTCAGAACCCACCACTTGCTAATTTTCCTGGTGGTAGTCATCAACCAACATCCCAGTCACATCGTCATTCATTGAGGTTTTTATTCCCCGATCCATGGTCTTTTTCTCCAACAGTTGGCATCTCACTACCTTTACCTTCCGTCCAGACACCTTTTCTCAGCCCCACCACAACCGCTCTAGAACAGTGGAGTCCACTGGAAATAAAATCTGAGCCACAAATGTGAACTAATTTTAAATGTTACAGTAGCCACATGATAAAAGTTAAAAAGTGAAATTGATTTTCATGATATATTTTATTGACCCAATATTCAAAATATGATCATTTCAATATATGACAAACATAAAAATACTAATGATATGTTTTATGTTTTTATACCAAGTCATTGAAACTTAATGTGTATTTTATGCTTGCAGCATATTTCAATTTGAATGAGCCATCAAGTGTCCGTCCTTAGTGACCACACACGGCTGGGGCTACCATACTCTATAGTTCACTCAGCACTAGAGAATGGTTATACTCCAGGTTTTGTCATAACTAGTAACTGAGACACCACCGCCCTCCTGATCTTGAGGGGCTCATACCCTGATACCGCTTTCCTCACTTCCTGAGTCATTGACCCTAGAACTCCCAGTCCAAGAACTCTTCCACTCAAAGACCTCTAATCAACTGACTTAACTCTTCTTTACTGTCCCTAATCTAATATCCATACTTGCCTTTTTATGCAGCCCAGCTACTACATTCTGCCCACTGCAATGACTCCCTTACAAATAACCTCAATCCCTTGCTCCCTCCTTTGTGCTTAACTAGTGAAACACCAACTCTAGTGAAGCTTGGCTCTTGACACCTGTTCCACACCTGCACCAGAACAGCTGACTGTGCCTGCGGAAAACACATGACCACGAGAATCTCAAGTGGGACCTCAGAAATATACTGTATTTCCTTAACCAGTGAAGTCTCTCATTCTCTGAGACAACTGTTAACATTTTTGCATCTCTTCCCAAACTGATTATCCCACTCCACATTTCACTTAGAGAATAGAAGCAAAAGCAGAGGAGAACAATCTCATTTTGTTCCAGCAAATCTATCAACCTAACTGCCTAAATCATGCCATTCTGTCTGTTGTGTTGTTGACATAATGGAGAGTGTGTGCTTCTGTCTTAGGCCCACCTCTCCTTCTGCACTTGGATCCTAGCCTAGCTCACCGTTCAAGGACTTTGCTCCTACACCTATTGCCTCTTTCTCCTCCATCCTCAATTGCTACCTCTCCTAAGGAACACATCTCATCCTTATACAAAAAGGCTACGGTATATCACAAGTTACCAAAAAAAAAGTCCCCCTTGATCTCCAATCTCCTCCAGGAACTGCCCTACTTATCTGTTCACTTTTAAGCAAATTCTTTGCGGGAGTTGCCTATCTTTTCTATGCCTAGTTTTTTGCCTCTAATTTTCTTTTTAATCCCCTCTATTTAGGCTTTTGTCCCTATTCACTCTCCCCACCCCCTGAAAGTTTTCTTGTCAAAGTCACTGTTAACTTTCATCTTGCTGGAACCAATATGAATTTCTCGATACTCATTTTATTTCAACTTTCAGCACATTCCACACAGCCGCTCTATACTTCTTAAAACACTTCGCCTTCTATGACTCAACTTCTTGTTTTCCATTTACCTCATTGGCTTCTTCTCTCTCACTCTCTTGATGAGTCTGTTATCTCTCCCCTTCTCTTCACGTTGGAATGTCCCACAGCTTACTTCTTAAAATTCTTCCCTGTAACTGATCTCATCTCATCGAATCTCATAGCTTTAAATAACCCTACATGATGATCTCCCCAACATTTTTTCCTTTCTCACTGTTCTGTCTCTTTCGCTTCAGACACTCTTATAATCAACTGCCTTGTCAACATCTTCTTCTACAGGCCTTCACATGATCTCAAATGTAACATTTCCAGCTCACAATTGATTCCACCTCCTCCAAACCAATCTTTCTCCAGCTATTCATGTCAGAAATCTAAGATTTGAGTCCTGATTCTTTATTTTCCTCCATATGCCATTTTTAATTCATCAGCAAGGCCTGGATGGTTTATTTAAAAAATACATGTGAATCTAATCCCAATTCTTATTACTTCTCCCTCCAGCACCATGGTCTCCCTGCTCCAGACTCATAACTTCCGCAGAGTGAACCATTCAAATGTAAGTCAGTATACTTCCAACCGATTCCATGGCTTTTTGTCACACATAGAACAAAATCCAAACACCTTGATATGGCTTAAAACCCCTACGTAATCTGGCCCCTGCCCACCCTAGCGATCTCATTGCCTGCCATCTTTCTCCTTTGCTTATTCCCATCTTTCTACGATAGCCTTCTGGTCGATCTCTACAGATACGTTGATCATTTCTGGCCCAGGCATTTGTGCTTTTTAGCCCTCCCACTGAAACACTCTTTTAAAAGGACTTTAAAGAGCTTGTTCTTACAAGTTTATTCAGATCTTTTCTCCAGTGTCCACACTAAAAAGCATAAACACCACCACCACCACCACTAAAAGATATCTAGGACTTAAGCCTAGTTTTCATGATGCCCCCAAATAAATAAACAAACATAAATAAATAGAATCTCCAAAATTAAAAAAAAAAAGCCACCAAACTCCTCTTACCATCTGTGATACTGTTTTCCTCAGTCTCCACTTCCAGAGGATGTCAGTCAATGTCTGAGAGGCCCAGGAGAAAAGAAGGACCTTCAATATTAATTGATGAGAAGAAGAAGGAAGGGAGGGCCTTAGACTCTGCTCAATGTCTAAACATCCCTCCTGCCCAGAAATATTTTGGCACATGTGGTTGTTTTACTGGGAGGATAGATTCAATTTTTTTTTAAATAACTCTACTAGTTGGGATTTCTGTTTAAATCCAAATACTCATATTTGGCTTAGATCCAAAATAGCAGTGTCTTAGACAAGAGAGTTTATTTTTCTTTCATTTAGAAGTCTGGGTTGGTATCACGACCCTGCTCTGCAAAGTCTCTAGTGGCCCAGGCCCCTTCTGTCTTGTTGATCTGCCATCCCTAGGATACCCACTGGCCATTCCAAGTTGGCTCCCCTCCAACACAGAAGAAGGAGGGAAGAAGGGAGAGCAAACCCCTTGCCTTTAAGATGCTAACCCAAAAGTGGCACACATTATCTCTACCAGTACACCGTTGGCCAGAATCTGGTTATGTGAGCATGCCTAGCTAGTTGTGTGGGAGATGGATAAGTTTGTTTGGGATGTATTATACACTGGCTGAAAATCAGGGGTTTTATTGTTACAGTAAAAGGGGTGAAATGCTCTTAGGTAATGATGAGAAACTTGAATAATACACATTTGGTAAAAAAAAAAATAATCACAAAAATTCTAGAATGACTGCATTGTAATGAGCTGGCTTTCACGTGCACATGTATGTGTGTGTATTTGTGTATGTGTGTGAATATTTGTGTGTCTATAAGAGAGAGAGAGAGAAACTCTTGAAAGATTGATAAGCTCTCCCCAAAGAGGAGTTCAAGGAGGTTTGGGAAGCATCATGGAGTAAGTCTATAACTTCCCAAGGCAATGACTTTAGAGAAGGCATCAATAATTTGAGTTCTTAACGCCTGCTGTGTTTGTACTTCATACAAATGCATGAGGATGAACCTCATACTCTGTATTAGGAACATGACATGATTTATACCTGCATAACCAGATATGTGATATAACAAAGAACTTTTTAATTTCCTCATTAGAATAAGTAATCATGACTGTAAACAGCTATCAGTATGATTATAGGGTTTAGTAATACCTATGGATGATGCAAGTCTGATTTTAGGTGTAAGGGTCGCTCCCTCCTTCTCCCCCTTTAGCTTTGCCTCTACTGCTGTTAAATGCTATCCTTTTAATCAGTCTTGATTGCCTTGCCTTGCTTTGAGACTTGCTTAGAGACTCCTCAGAGGCACATTGTTTCTTGGGAGACAGCTGTTCTTTCCTAGCTCACACTGACTGCGGTTATATATAGTGACGATAATAATTGTCTGCACATACGCACACAGCACATGGGGACCCACTGATGAAAATTAGTGTTTTGTGCGTATATAGTGCTTTCCTTTGATTGCATTTACAAACATCCAGCCTCACTTCTCTCCTCCAGCTGCTGCAGTATACCTCCTTAGCTCACAGAGGGGTCAAAAGTTGCCCCTCAACTTCCAAGGCTCCGGTACAACTTTATAATTAACACTCACTGTTTAGGTTTCCCCTTGCAGGTTCTATTTTGATTAAAAAAAAAAAAGATTCAGATCTCCAGGCTTTTAATTCTTTGAAGAAAGCTTCTATTTGGTGCATGTAAAGTGATTTCTAGATAAATTCCACTTACAAAACTGCAATGTATGTGAAATTGATACATTTGTAACATTCGGCTCTACTTCCACTTCCCATGAGGCACCAATGACTCTTAAAAAATGGTTTAAAAATATCGATTACCCTTGGGAAGAAAACTGGAACTAGATCCTTCTTAATGTGTTTGATAATACTTCTTTATTTAAAACATCAACCCAAGTTTCTTCACTGATCATCTAGAATTTAAGCAATTCCTTAAAATGGAGACCATCTATTTGAAATAATAAACAGTGACATTACAAAGTACCCTCCTATGCACCAGGTGTTTGTGGGGTCAGCCTAATCAGATCTCATATGCTCAGTGACAAAGGTCTCCTCTCCCACTGCCAGACAGGACATCTCTAAAGCACAAAATATGGTCATTTGCCACACTGGCCTTTCAATAACAATCTATTTTGCAGTTGGTAGTTGTATTAAAGGGCACGATAGTTACACTAGGGTGCACACTCTTCAGAGTCTCTGGTTTTTATTGGCTTTCAGGTCTTCATATTAACTCTTTTTTTCATCCTAGTTTTGCATATCCTCATGTTAACTTCATTGTCATGGAAAATCCCGTTATTTTTTGTTTGTTTCTTTTTTTCCCATGTAACACATTACAGCCTTGTCATTACCACAGTGTTCTTCACATTTTGCCACAGCAGCGTAAATTTCCCTACATCTCCTTTGAATTGCGTTGGGACCATAGCAGTGTGAACTACATGGTTTTCCCCAAAAGAGAGACCCCTGGGAGACAGCACACCATGTCTGAGGTCACAGATAACCCCAGCGGCCACACTGCATGTGGTACCCAAGGCTGATGCAGTCAGTAATTATGGAGGAAGTGGCCCCTCCCATTCAGAGCCTCTTGGCTTTTCGTGTGGGCTGGCTTCCCTCTTGCTGCATCCAGCCTTTCCTGGTGGTGGTTTTCTGTGGGTGCAGTACACGACAGACTGAGCTGGGCAAGGCTTCTGCTCTGGGCTCTATCTCTTCCTATGTCAGTTTTGATATGATTGATGGCATCTCTGAACCTATGTACTTACGTTTACAAGGGGTGGTGCAATGGAAAGAACTTGAGAGTTGTCTGACTCACGTTCTAATTTTGGTTTTGTCTATTACTGACTGTACGACCTTGAGCAAATCCCTCCTCTCAGGGATTTGGGCACAATGCATGAAGTCACACGTTGGAAGGGTCTGCCTTGTATCAGAGGTTTATAGTTCTCTGTCTTCTTGTTCTCCTGGCCTCCCACCACTTTTGTGAGAGTATGGTGAGATAAAATGAGAGAGCATACTTTTAATATTGCCTGAGAGTATTCATGTGGTTTTCAGTTGTGGAATGCATAATCAGAAGGTACATTTAAATTAGATAACCATTACTGACGGCAGTGGTTAAATCGACAACACACACACCCCTGGCCTGTCTCAGTGACTTTGAAAGTGATTCCCATGTGGGTCAAGTCCTCATGTGTATTTTCTGTTTTTTAATCATCTTGAATACTGTGTGAATTTCACAGTTTGAAATTAAACTTGAGGGACTCAAAATTATGCCACTCTATCCAGCTTCAATTGCAGATGTGAAGGGTTCCAAATGATCCCTGTACACAGAGGATACAAATGATGCCTTTACACAGCCAATAAAATGGAAGCCAGTTAGGGTTTATTAGTTTCTGCCGACGAGTTCATTCAGTGTGCTGTTGTGCTGGCTGGACTCCACTCCCTGGACCCCTCAAATTTGCTCTCTAGTCTTCTTTGTGCTGCTCTTTGCCCTGGCTGCCTGGTACTATGGATGGAATCCTGGAATCCTGGAGCCCCTTCACTCTTCCATTTGAGTTTGGCCATAGAGAAATGCTAACAGGGGCTCGGAGGGTGGGAGGAGGGAGAGGTCAGAGTATTTCTTGACTCGATTCCTCATTAGCCTGTCTCTCTCGGGAGCTAATTCCTTTGATGCCCACAGCCCTGGTCTCTCTTCTAAAACTCCAACTCTCACGGGGTCTCTTCAATACCAGTTCCTGTCCTTGCCCGTCCAGTTTTAGGATTGAAAAAACTTCCAACCTTTGCTGCTCTTTTGGGCCCCCCTGTCTGTTTTTTGTTCCCTAACTCCGTGAGGAGCGTCTCCTTAACACCTCCATCTTTGAACATCCAGGGTGAATCCTGTTTCCTGCGGGACCCTCTTCTCAGACCCTGTACCATGTTAGGTCCTGAAAAAGCTTCACCCCTGGGCTATAGCCGATTGTTCCTGCCAGAAATGTTTTCAGTCAATTAGCTTTATATGCTCATCTCAATTTGGGGCTGAGGGTGACATTGAAACATAAGTCCAAGCATGAGAAACATTTTGTCTTCTCTAAAATTAAGTGAATGTCCAAAGTGATTCATTCAGATAAGACTCCACATTATAAACTTCACCTTAAAAAAGTTTTTTTTTGTCTCAATAAATATAATTATTAAGTATCTAATTTCTCTATAAACTCCCTCAAAATAGTTTAGGCAGTAGTCAGAGTATAAATTACACATACATAAAGTGACATTAATACTACTTTTATTACACGTTGAAGTCAGGGGTCTTTTGGCGCATAGCCATATTGGGAAAGGATTGCCTCCTCTCTGCCTTAGTGGATCCTCTAGTTCTCAGTGCTGTGGAAGTAGGGTCTAAAATGATGAAATAGTAAGAAAAATTGACAGACATAAATATCTGTACAACACTGGACTCACCACAGTATGGAGAATTTTTCTATGTTAAAGAAAAGAGGGAAAAGAGATACAGATGTTCAGACTTTTTGAGAAAAGTGAGAAGCAAAGTATAAAAGAACAAAACCTTTTACATATGGAGGAAGGGTAGAGTTTTGCAAGATCTCATAATTTAGGCTAAACAGCGTCCCAACCTTTTGAAAAGGTGGATTGGGAAAAAAGTATTTAATTACCTAAGGCATCATGGAGAAGTTGAAGATATATGAAGAAGTCTTATTAATTAAAAAAAAAAGACAGATTGGTGGTAATTTTGAAAAGACTAGAAATTAAGATTAAAATTTAGAGGGAAGAGGGTAAAAATATGTGGTAAAAAATCAGAATACTAATATAAGTCAGAGAGGTTGAAGCACTTTAGAAATATTTCCATTAAGATAGGAAAAAAAAAAGAGAAAAACCTTCAGAGAAAAACAAATATGTCAATAAATGAGACAAAATTCTCTGACTTTTGCAGATGGCTTGAAGAAATCAGTAATTGAAAGTTTTTTACATACATATAAAAATCTCTTGAGTGGGTTGCCACTAAAAGGAATTATTGTTACCAACTGTTACCATCTCGAATGAACCATCTGTAGGGTCAGTGAGGAGCCACCCCAAGTGGTCTTTCCCTAAAAAAATTCAAAATGTTGCACAGTAAATAAGCACTGAGAAATTGTAATCTTCTGTGATGGGTTGAATTATGTCCCCTAAAGAAATAATGATGAAGTCCTAAACTCTGGTACCTATAGATACAGCCCTGTTGGAAATAGGATCTTTGTAGATGTAATTGAGTTAGGATGAAGGCATAGGGTGGGTCCTTAGTCCAGTATGACTGGTGTCCCTTTGAGTAGAGGGAAATTTGGGCACAGGCACAGATACCCAGGGGGACATGTGAGGACAGAGGCAGAGACTGGAGTCCCGCAGCTGCAAGTCAAGGATTGATGAGAATGGCAGAAGCTTGGTATAGAACAGGGGGATCAACCCAGAGTCTCAGAACTGAGAGAGAGTACATTCCTATTGTTATAAGCCACCCAGTTGGTGATACTTTGTTATGGCAGCCCTAGGAAATGAACCCAAGTTCCCTCTTCTTTCTCTTGTCCTTCCTGACGGTGAAGTACAGAAGGAGAGGTCCCTTGTGGGTATAGGCAATTAGAGAGTGCATTCTTTACAGAAACTTGTAAACAGTGATACAGTTCAACTAACGGTCGGTCTGTGCTTTGCTATCACCAGGGGTCACCAATTTCAAACCACGTCCGTGACCATCAATTAGTCCTCCCCCCATATGTGGCGTTGGTGTAAGATCTAAGCATTTGCTGCAATTACTGTTGAGTTTTAACAATACGTATTAAGCTTCCAGTTAGCACATTAAGTTCTATGTCTTTTAATGACAAATGTTTTCTACATAGAAGTTAAGTTGGAGGATTCATAGTTATACCGTCAACCTGCATCACAGACTCAACTACTCACATTCCTTTCAGAGTAGAGCTTCGGAATTGCTTGAGCTCTGGGTTTGCGTCTTCCACCCCTCGATACTAGATAGCCCTGTGTTTAAAGAGCAGATTCAAAGTAAACAGTGAGAGCACTCTGCCTCCCTAATGTGGCCACTTGGAGTTTTTATTGGCGTGTAAGTTTTTTCGACAGAAAAATTGAAAAACTGCTAGAAAGGAAAGCAAAGACATGGATGGTATTGTGGTTTCTGAAATTTATTCCAAAATAGGACTTTTATGATTCTTGACCAAACTTATTATTGCGTTTAAGGTTTTTTCTAACTACTCGTAGGCCTGTGGCTTGATGTGTAGGTCATCTAAAATAAAATAAAAAGTGTGATTCAATCCACCGTGATCAAGATTGGGTGGAAAAATCTCATTATGTCGTGTATTAAACATGAATGTATGAAGATCGATGTTGATGAAATCATTGGCAATTTTGCAAAGACTTGAAAACAGAGACTGTTACACTATTATCCATTACTATAATAAATCAATATGTATGCATCAATCTTTTGCTCTTTTTAAATATATATTTTTTCTGTAATAAAAAGTACTAATCCATTACTCCATTAGTTTCCTACCACAAACTGGGGGGCTTAAACAAAAGCCATTTATTTTCTCATAGTTCTGGGATCCAGAAAACTGAAATCAAGGTATTGGTAGAGTTAGTTCTTTTTGGAGGCTCTGAGGTAGAATCTGTTTTATGCGTCTCTCCGAGACTCTTGTGGCTGTGGGCACTCTCCCGTCTCTGCCTCTGCCTTCTCATAAGGGCTCTCCCCTCTGTATTTTTCTTCTCCTCTTTTTTCTTTTTAAATATTTATTTGAGAGAGAGAGAGAGTGTGAGTGCTCGCGCACGAGCCGAGGAGAGGGGATGAAGGGGAGAGGGAGAAGCAGACTCCCCGCTGAGCAGAGCCTGACTTGGAGCTTGATCCCAGGACCTTGAGATCATGACCTGAGCCAAAGTCAGATGTTTTACCAACTGAGCTACCCAGGCACCCCTTTCTCCTGCTTTCATAAGGGAACTTATCATTGGATATCCGATCACCCAGTTAACTTTGAGCTCCTCCACTTAATTACATCTTCAAAGACCCTGGTACCAGGGGTTAGGACTTGGACATATCTTTGGGAGAACCACAATTCAACCCAATACAGGGAACTTTTTCCTATTTCATACTGCAATATTTATTTTATCTTTTAATCTTTTAATTTTTTTAGCATGATTTTATATGCAAAGCTTCATAAAAGAAAATTTTCACTGTCTCTATTTCTTTTGTGGCCAATATTATTATTAATTTCACTTTATGAGTATTACTAAAAGTACTAAAAATGATTACGATTTATGGAGGAAAGTAGCACTAAAAACTATCCACTCCAAGTGTCAAATAGCTAGATATGGATTGCTTCTGGGCTGAGTGTACAAAGGAACACAAAAGAAAGTGGCGTAGAGGCTGGAAAGAGAAAGTGGGAGAAGAATCTGAGAACTCATCAGGATGGTGATCTCATCACGTAGAGCTTAACGGCATGAGCTTTTGGGGTTTGACCATTGGGATTCAGCACCCCAGCCTATTGCCCTTACAGTGATATTTGACCTTAGCGTGATTTCGCCAAGTGCAAAAACTTTTCAGAAGAGGATGCAGGAAGGGAAACTCACAATCAGTTTTCATTTGATGTGCATGGAAGGGTGAAAATGGAGGAACCATTGGGCCCTGCAGAGCCTGCAAAGGTGAAGCACATCCGGTCAGCTCAGGCAGAAGGACAGTGGGGGAGTGGCTCTGGACACAGACGATAACATGCAGGCACAGGGACTGGGAGAGAAGGAGCCGGCCACATTGTGCTTACTTCAGTGTCTATTCTTTTATCTGTAATGGAAAAATGGAAGATGAAAGAAGACGAATGAGCTACCCAATTAGTAGGTCATGACATACCAGTGCTAAATGGACCTTTAGAGAAGAAATCATCCAAGCTCTTCATTTTCGAAGAGAAATGTGAAGTCCGCAGAGGTCAAATGTATTATCTGAGACAACTCGTTGTGTCGGTGTGGAAGTCACCATCCCACATTGCAGGAAAAGTATGCGTAGCTCCCTTAGTAAACTGTCAACACCGGCCGCAGAGACTCCTTGGAGCAGTCTCCTACGTGTTTATACACAATAACTGGCACCTATGCAAGTCTTGCAATTACAGCCTCAAATTTATTACAGGAAAAAAATAAAAATAAGGTGAAAAAGATTAAAAACTGAGACAAATAATACACTTACTCAGAAATACTTACCTTGTGTAAATTTAGTCTCAGATATGTTAAATGGCAACCACTTAGGAATGCATTACAGAATTCCTTTAATAAAATGTAAAATCCAGAGTTAATAGCTATATATATTTTTTAATGACCCACATTTATTGCTGCACATAATTCATTGCATACATTAAGTATGAAATTTCCTGTGGGCAATAATAAATGTGATTTATAAGTCACAAATTTGTGTGAAGTCTATTTCTTACTCTCTTGAGGACAGTTCCAAAAATCATAAAAAAATTTTAAAAAGTCTAAAACAATTGGAGATCTATTTGTTTGTGGAATCATCTTTGTTTCAGTTCATTCTACAAGATATATTTTAAAATACAACTAGCTTATTTATATTCCTATCTTAAAATTATACAGAAATTAAAAGATGCAATCTTAAGGCTTTCTTCTTTTTAACCACTCAAGAAACATACTAACTTTTCAAGATTTTGAGTAAGTAATTTTCTTCTGCATTTTTTAAAATTAAAAATGAACTTTTACTACTACAAAATTAGTGAATATAAATTGTAAAAAAATTTTTTTTAAATAAGAAGTAAAAAATGAAAACACAAGGCAACCTACTGAGTGGGAGAAGGTATTTATAAACGCTATTTCCTGATAAGAGGTTAATATCCAAAACATATAAAGAAATTACACCAGCAAAAAACAAATAATCCCCTTAAAAATGGTCAGAGGACCTGAATAGACATTTTTCCAAAGAAGACAGACAGATGGCCAACATACACATGAAAAGATGCTCAACATCATCAGGGAAATACAAATCAAAACCACAATTAGATATCACCTCGCACCTGTCAGGATAGCTTATATCAAAAAGACAAGAAATAACAAGTGTTTGCAAGGATCTGGAGAAAAAGGAGCCTTCGTGCACTGTTGGCCATAATGTAAATTGGTGCAGCCATTGTAAAATACAATATGGAGGTTCCTCAAAAACTTAAAAAGAAGAATACCGATTTCTACCGTAAGTGTTCTATAGTTTTCAGGGTACAGATCTTTTACTTCTTTGGTTAGGTTTATTCTTAGGTACCTTATTGTTTTTTGTGCAATTGCGAATGGGCTCCATTCCTTGATTTCTTTTTCTGCTGCTTTGTTATTGGTGTATAGAACTGCAGCTGGTTTCTGCACATTGATTTTATATCCTTCAACTTTGCTGAATTCATGCGTCAGTTCTAGCAATTTTTTGGTGGAGTCTTTCAGGTTTTCTGCAGAGTATCATGTCATCTGCAAATAGTGAAAGTGACTTCTTCCTTGCCAATTTTGGTGCCTTTTATTTCTTTTTGTTTTCTGATTGCTGGGGCTAAGACTTCCAGTTCTATGTTAAATAGTAATGGTGAGGGTGGACATCCTTGTCTTGTTCCTGTCTGTAGGGGAAAGGCTCCTGGCTTATGGAGTAGAAGAACAAACATTGTTAAAATGTCTATACTACCTAAAGCAATCTACACATTTAAAGAAATCCCTCCCAAAATACCACCAGCATTTTTCACAGAGCTAGAACAAACAATCCTAAAATTTGTATGGAACCACAAAAGACCCCGGATAGCCAAAGCAATTCTGAAAAAGAAAAACAAAACTGGAAGCATCACAATTCCAGATCTCAAGCTATATTACAAAACTGTAGTCAAGACAATATGTGCACAAAAACAGGCACATAGATCAGTTGAACCAAATAGAGAACCCAGAAATGGACCACAACTATATGGTCAACTAATCTTCGACAAAGCAGTAAAAGAATATCTAATGGAAAAAAGTCTCTTCAACAAATGGTGCTGGGAAAACTGGACAGCAACATGCAGAAGAATGAAACTGGACCACTTTCTTAAGCCACGCATAAAAATCAATTCAAAATGGATGAAAGACCTAAATGTGAGACAGGAATCCATCAAATCCTAGAGGAGAACACAGGCAGCAACCTCTTTGACCTCGGCTGTAGCAACTTCTTACTAGACATGTCGGTGGAGGCAAGGGTAAAAAAAACAGAAATAAACTGTTGGGACAACATCAAAATAAAAAGCTTCTGCACAGCAGAGAAAATAATCAACAAAACTAAAAGGCAACTTCAGAATGGGAGAAGATATTTGCAAATGACCTATTTGATAAAGGGTTAATATCCCAAATCTATAAAGAACTTATCACACTCAAAAACAAATAATCCAGTTAAGAAATGGGCAGAAAACATGAATAGACACTTTTCTAAAGAAGACATCCAGATGACTAACAGATACATGAAAAGATGCTCAGCATCAATCATCATCAGGGAAAGGCAAATCAAAACCACAATGAGATACCACCTCACACCTGTGAGAATTGCTAAAATTATAACAATACATGAAACAACAGGTTTTGGCAAGGCTGCAGAGAAAGAGGAGCCTTTTTGCATTGTTAGTGGGAATGCAAACTGGTACAGCCACTCTGGAGAACAATATGGAGGTTCCTCAAAAAAAAAAAAGGTTAAAAATAGAGCTACCTTATGATCCAGCAATTGCACTATTAGGTATTTACCCAAAGGAAACAAAAGGGGTACATGCACCCTGAAGTTTATAATAGCATTATCAACATTAGCCAAACTATGGAGAGAGCCCAAGTGTCTGTCAACTGATGAATAAAGAAGATGTGGTATATATAAACAATGAAATATTACTCAGCCATCAATGCTTAAGTGAAATAAGTCAGTCTGAGAAAGACAAATACCATATGACCTCACTCAGGTGTGGAATTTTAGAAACAAAACAGATGAACATATGGGAAGGGGATAAAGAAAAAAAGGAGAGAGGGAAACAAACCAGAAGAGCCTTTAAATGATAGAGAAAAAACTGAGGGTGATGGAGGGAGAGGGGTGGGAGATAGGCCAGATGGGCGATGGGTATTAAAGAGGGCACTTGTGATGAGCACTGGGTGTCTATAAGTGATGAATCACTGAATTCTACTCCAGAAACCAATATTGCACTGTATGTTAACTAACTCAAATTTAAATAAATCAAAACAAAAAACAAAACAAAACAAAAAAGAATACCATATGATCTAGTAATTCCACTACTGAATATTTATCCAGAGAAAAGAAATACACTGATTGGAAATGATATATGTCCTTGTATGCTTATTATAGCATTATTTACAATAGCCAAGATATGGAAGCAACCCAAATATCCGTTAATATATAAATGGATAAAGAAGATGTGGTGTATGTGTGAGAGTGTGTGTGTGTGTGTGTGTGTGTGTGTGTGTGTGTAACACTGGAACATTCCACACACTGGAATCGTACTCAGCCATAAGAAAGAATGAAATCATGCCATTTGCAACAACATGGACGGATCTAGAGGGTATAATGTCAAGTGAAGTCAGTCAGTCAGAGAAAGACAAATACCATATGATTTCACTTGTATATGGAATTTGAGAAACAAAACAAATGAACAAAGACACGAACAAAACCCAAAATTTTAATAGAGAAACTGGTGGTTGGTTATCAGAGGAGACGGGGTGAGGGGATGGGTGAAATAGATGATGGGGATTCAGAGTACATTTATCAGGGTGAGCCATGAGTAATGTATAGAATGGTTGAATCACTCTATTGTACATCTGAATCTAATATAACACTGTATGTTAATTATACTGGAATTTAAAAAAGGAGATGTGGTATAAATATACAATGGAACGTTACTCAGCCACAAAAAAGAATGAGATCTTGCCATTTGCAACAACATAGGTGGACCATGTTGTTGAGGGTATTATGCTAAGTGAAATAAATCAGACAGAGAAAGACAAATACCATATGATTTCACTTATATATGGAATCTAAAAGTCGAATGAGCAAACAAACAAAAGCTGAAACACACTCATAAATACAAAGAACAAACTGGTGGCTACCAATGGGGAGTGGGGTCAGGGGATAGGCAAAAATGAGTGGAGGGGAGTGGGAAATACAGGCCTCCAGTTATGGAATGAGTAAATCACAGTGATGAAAGTTACAGCATAGGGAACACAGTCAATGGTATTGTGATAGTGTTGTATGGAGAGGGATGGTAGTTACACTTGTGAGCACAGCATAACATACAGATATTGAGTCACTGTGTTGTACACCTAAAACTAATGTACCGTTGTGTACATTATGCTTCAATAAAAAAAGAAAAAAGATTAAAATACTATATTCCCAACACTAGTAGCACTTTATTGAACGTAGCTGTAAATTTTTATACATGTACATTTTTAAACAAATGAAATAGTATATATAATGTGTAGTGATTTGTTTTTGTCCGTTAACATTTTCTATTTTTCCACGTAAATGAAACTATCCCAACTAGTATCCAAATCATATTAAATTGCCCCAATTATACCCAAATGTCTTTACAGCGGGTTTGTCCCAAGAAGAATCTCAATCAGGACTATCCATTGAATCCTGTTGTTATATTAAGTCTGAAATCTAGAATAAGGGCTGCTAGCCAAATCCATCAGGCTGCTGGTTTTTGTAAATAAAGTTTTACAGGAACACACGCATTCATTTATTTAGGCGTTGCCCATGACTGCTGCTTTTCTGTAAAGGAAGAGTTGAGTAGGTGTGTCTGAGGCCATGTAGCCCACAAAATCTAAAATATTTCTATTTGACTCTTTGCAAAAAAGATTCACTCACTCTCAATCTAGAATAGAACACTCTTTTTTTTTTTTTTTTTTTTAATGACACTGAATTGTTGATGTGGTTGGGCCTGCTATCACACTTTCTGGATTTATCTGGTTGCTTCTTACAGTATCTTAGCTTATTCTTCCTACTGGATACTTTTTCCCATTTCATTATAATAATCTCAATTACCTTAGTGTCAGTATGACCAGGCTTTCATATACACTAAAAGGACACATTAAATGAAATGAATGAAGGGAATTCTCTGATCCTGCCAAATTTTCTTTCTTTTTTTTTTTTCTGAAATTCCTTTAACTGGGGATAAGTCCTTTCATTATATCAATAGGAAAAAAAGACTTCAAATGAAAATATCTTAGGAAAAAGTATAATGGAGGACCAGCACAGCCAATGACTGGATTTTAAGGCAGAGGATGAGGGGAGGTAGGGAAGATAAAGCATTATTGGAAACCCAGTCATACCAACATTTGAGTGACTGACAAGGTGCAGGCTTATGAGAAAAAGAAGCATAAGGCATGCAGAAAGGCTTTGTGTTCCTGAAAGGGTAGAGGGAAGAAAAACCATAAAGAAGAGAAAATTGAAATTTCAAGGACAAACTAATCTAAAATTTGGTCTGGAGCCAGTTCTAAGCAATAAGCATTGCATGGGTAAGATGGGGTGTCCAACCATTTCAAACTCAATGATGTTTCCATCTTCTTTGTGGGAGGCATCACATAGTTATACAGAGGCATAAGGAGGACCTATCACTTGTCTAGTAATGTTCTGATTACATTTCTGTAACATTGTTATCTATAAATTCCAAGTATCCTTTACAGGCCTAACCCTATCCTTTTACATGCAATATTCAGTATCAGTCAATGAGTTACAACAGAATAATTCGAAATCTAACACTTGAAACCTGTGGTAACGCTTGATACAATATAGCTTTTTAAGTACTAGATAATTCTTCTGTGATCATTGATTATAGCATGTTAATTGACTTCTGCCCAAGGACCAGTTGATTAAGCGAAGCTGAGTTCGCTAAACTTCCCACAGCGAAGGAGATGATCACCTTATCTTAAAGGGAGGAAGTTAGAGAAGGATTCCTTTTAAAAGGATTTTGAGGTCTGGGCCAAGTGTTTAAGATGGGTCTTTCAAAGCAGGATGTGGGTTGGTCTGGAGAACATGGCAAAGCAAAGTTCTGATGAGCAAGCTCTTTGAATAGGTGAACAAATCTTTGTTCCGACAAGAGAGCTGTCTGCCCAGAACAAACTGTTTGCCTTGATAAATTGGCTTACAAGCATTTCCTGAAGCAAATGGTGAAGCTAATTATTGGTTTCCAGTCTTCTCTTCCAGGGCCTGAATTACCTGGGACAATCAGGTCATATTCTCATAGGTGGTCTCACTTTGCAGTCCTAATGGCTGAGTTATGTTGATGCAGATGGTCTCATGCCTCAAGAACTTTGTGGAAATTAAAAGAAAACTAGGACATAAAATTATTGCCTTAATTATTTTTATATGTTAGTCAGAGATTTTTGTTTTGTTATACCAAAGTTATATTGGAAATTTTCCTATTTGCTTTCAATGAATACTTAATTATTTTGGTCATTTATTTTGAGCGACCCAATTATTTATAAGAACAAATATAAAAATATGGTCTTAAACATACTGGACCTTTTCCCTTAGTGATAATTGTACCTGCCTAGACAACTTTTTAAAACTAAAAGAATATGTCAAAGCTAACATGCTAATTTATGGCATCTGAAGTGTTGTTTCTAATAAAATGTGAGGAGGGAATCCATGTGTTTGGACAGATATGAAAGAACAATTCTGCCATTTAAAATGATTTCTTAACATACTTGATGTAAAATCAGAGTCAGTATTTCATTTATACTTCCCCTTACATTTAACAGATATTTACTGGGCATCTACCATTTACAAGACACCATATAAAGTCTCTAAAGTGATTCAAAGGTGAATTTTTCCAAGACCCTGACCTCCAGGAGCTGATAGTTTAATAAGATGGATGACAGAGAAAAGTATAAGTGAGGGAGATTTTATGCAAATCAAGAGGAGTCATATACTGTACTTCCAAATGATAGTATTAAAGTATAATTTTTAAAAAGTTAAAAACATGATTCTCATGCAAATATAGAATGACATGAGTCAGAGTTTTATTAACTCATTAGGGAGGGAACCATTAAAATGATAAAGCTGGTCCAAAGATTATTTTGAGGAACTGGATATTGATCGGCACTTTGAGAAAAGAATGTTAAAATGTGACGGGTAGGTTAGATGCAAAGTTAGTTAATGTCCTACAGGGCAGGAAAATCATAGCCTTGAGGATTGTTTTCTTCCAGAATAAAATCGACAAGTAAACATTCAATTTCACAGTCTAAAGTCTTAATTAATAGTAAATAACAAATTCAAATGCAGACATTCCCTGAGATGATTAAATAATCTTTATAGGAGCCTATTATACATAACACTGAAAGTAGTGTTTTCATATGGGAATTCCTAAGTGACATTTCTTGGGGATGTTATTCTAAATCCTGAATCCCAAGAAAAATCAGTTGAGAAAATAGCAAACAGGAAAAGTATTAAAATTCTGCTATGAGAATTAAAGCTTATCAATGTAGAGACATTATTGGCTCAAAGGAGACCAAGGAGAAAGCAAGGGCACTAAATGATCATACACAGAGTAGCAAGTTAAGTTCAAGGTTTCTAGGAATGTTTCTAGGTAAAATTTTAGACAATTTTTCTTAACAGACAAAACACTCTTAGAGAAAGCTGTGGACAAGGAATCATTTAAACATGGGAAAACACAGATGGGGTGTGGGTAGGAGGAAAGAGGGGCTTTCTAAGCAAAGGGAACTCTGTGAACAGAAGCAGAACGTTTGGAAAGTGAGAGGAATCTATAAAACCTATAAACAAGGGAAGATGAAGATTGGACCAGATGTCTTGAGGTTCCAAGATAGGATTTGAGTTTTATTCTGTGAGCAGAGTAGTTATGTGATTATAGATGGGTTTTATGTACATAATTAAGGCTGTGGATTGCTGGAAAGGAGATGAGGGAAGCTAGGAGGAAGGAGCGATGACACTGGAGTCAGGCAGATGGTTTAGGGCAATGTCACACTATAGGTTAGATGTAATACTGGGCTTAACTGGGTTAGCAGCAGTAGGTGTGGAGGACAAGGGGAAAACAGGCGCCCTACTATCTTGGTAGTAGATTCCAAAAGGCAGGTCAAATGCTTGGATGTGTGTATTAGAGGATGGGGAGGGGCTGATAAGAATGCGAGAAGAGTTAAAAAGTAAGTGTGAGACGAGGAAATACTCATAGGAAACATGGAAAAAGTATTTCTGCTTTGCCGTTAAAATGGCTTATTATGATGATTATCTTGCCAACAAATTTGAATATTTATCAAAAGAAGGATTTTCTGTAAATCATCTCATTTGAAATAAATTTTGTTTCAGTGTCAAAGTTATGGAGAAATTTAAACAAATTTTTTTCCAAAATATATTTTGTCTCTTGCAAGAGAAGGTCGTTTAGACAATAACCAACATACTATGAGGTCAGTTGGCTTTGGAAATAAGCCAATCTAGATAGCAAGGGTCTAGATAGAACCTCAACAATTGAGTACGTCAAACTTGGGTTCTTTTGAGTCTGTGTCTTAGTCAGTATCTCCTGGCCATTGGCATTGTGAGTGGACAGTGAGAAAAACAAAGGAAAGAGTTTTGGAGATAGGAAGGGAATGGGTTGAGGGGAGGGAGAGTCTCGGCAGAATAATACCCCCCACCTCACCTTTCTCTTAGAAGAAAGAGAACAAACTCTATCTATGAGAATATGGAACATTAAAATCAATACTAACACTATTGACTCATCAATTCATTCAGTCCTATATAATTAATTCTTATTCTGAGGATCTTGGATTAGCCATCTACTTTCATGAAGGTTCCTGCATCAGCACTAAAGAGATGCCAGGATATCCTGACTTAGTATAATTTTGGTCTTGGTTTTTCTAAGCTATAGAATGGCTATACTTTTTTTTTTTTTAAGATTTCATTTATTTGATAGAGAGACAGAGAGGGAACACAAGCAGGGGGAGTGGGAGAGTGAGAAGCAGGTTTCCTGCAGATCGGGGAGCCCAACGTGGGGCTCAATCCCAGGACCCTGGGATCATGACCTGAGCTGAAGGCAGATGCTTAATGACTGAGCCACCCAGGTGCCCCTAGAATGGCTATACTTTTGGGATGTGTTGATATATATGTTGTGGCATGTGTGTCTTCGGCATGTATGTGTATATATATAATGCTTAGTTACCTATGTTTCCGTATTTTATTTTACAGAGAAACTATCTTGATATCCAAAGATTCTCCATTAATTAACTTAGTTTACTTGTAGTCTAGGATGTAAAATTGAGCACCTTAGAGATTATTTTCAAGCTGACATACTACAAAACATAATTACTGTTATAAAAATGTTAGAATCATGTTTCAGTTTGGTTGAACACACGATTTTATGTTTTTTACATTCCTAAACATTTTGTAGATGTCAATTATCTGATCAGTAAACTGATATAAATCATTTAAGAATTCAGATTAACTAGGCTCTTCAAAAAAAAAAAAACAAATTAAAAAAAAATCCCATTTATTTGTGTTATGTGCCTCATTGATAGCATGCCACACTGTTACCATCAAGGAAAAGATATATATTTGGTGTTATTTTTTTTAATCAAAATTATTCAATAAGTCTGACTTGTTCAAAGATTCACTTTAAATATGGGAACCTGAATTCCTTTTTAAAAGAAGCTCCTGAGCCCATGGTTCCTTTTCTTTTGTTTTGTTTTACTTAAAAGGCTAGCATAATAAAAATATTAGAAATTCAGTTTCTTTATTTTCTGGAAATTTTGGCAAAGGATTTATAGACGTACATATTTATTTCTGTAAATCAATCAGACAGAAGTTCTTTAATTTAAGAGGTGTTATAATCTAATAGTAACCCCCGGTGGTAGGAGAATATTTCGGACAGGTAGAGGCCTTTTTCAGGTACAGACACACAGGTATCCAAAAAGCATGTAGTTCTAGGTCTCACAGGTCGGACCGGACACAGACATATGGCGCCTCACCTTTCTAGCTCTAAAAGAACCATCCCTCCTCAGAGATCACAAAAAGGGCAAGAAAAAAAGACAAGACTAGCAGACTGGATGCTCTGTTGTCTTCACCAACTCAACCAACACAGCTCACCAAATGGTCAAACCATGAAACCAGATTCCCATCCATCATTCTCCCAATGCTGCTGCTGCTAACCTATCAGCTACGTACAAACTCATAACCACTTGGACAAAGAGTTTGTAGCTTCCCACACAAAACAGAACTGGGACCAAATCTGGCCAAGATCCAAAGGCAAAAGGAAGGATTTGGCATCAGGTTAAAGGGAAAAAGAGAAGAAACAGAGTAAGCAAAAGTAAAAGTTGTAGTGTGCTGGAGAATCCCTCTGGGGGCCTAGAAGAGATAAGCCTGTGAGAAACACTTCTTGGACAACACGGTTTAATTTGTTCTGGCACAGAGTCTACTTGGACATGTTTGACCATCTCCAAACAAAGTCTGATTTTTGGACAGTTAAAAATATTATTCTCATTCAAATACAGGAAAAAAGCACATGTCAAAGATTTTATTCTTGTTAATTAATGAAGGAACTGGCAGGATCACAAGACCGAAAAAATAATTCATGGTACAGAGATTTGTTTAATCAGAAAGCCAGAGGAGTGCGGAAATAAATTTTCTAATGGATACAAAATTGGTTAGTGTCTTATGGGACCCTGTAAGTATAGCAATTGGAGTTATTTTTTCTACTGGACTGAAATCTACCAGCAAACTTTTAACTTCATAAGGTCTGTGCTTTAATCAAATACAGTTAACAATGAAGTCTCATACAGGTTCATTCGTCTAAATAATTAATTATGACATGTGGGATCTTGAAGGCTTTGAGTAGACTTTGGATTTTACCAAAAGGGCAATGTTTTCAGCGGAGTGATGATGGTAGCTTGGATTAGGGAATTGGCAAGGGAAACTGAGAATGCTGTGTGGATTTGAGATATATTTGGAGGAGGAAGATATCCAGGATGATTGTCAGATTACTGGCATGACCAGCTGGGGGTATTTTGGGGGCATCTGGGGGGCTCAGTCAGTTAAGCATCTGCCGTCAGCTCAGGTCATGATCCCAGAGTCCTGGGATCGAGCCCGGCGTTGGGTTCCCTGCTCAGCGGGGAGTCTGCTTCTTCCGCTCCCTCTGCCTGCCACTCTGCCTACTTGTGCTCTCTCTCTCTTTTTCTGTCAGATGAATAAAAACTTAAAAAAAAAAAAAACTGGGGGTATTTGGGTGGCATTTACTGAGACACGGAGAACTAGGGGGAGAGAAGATGAGTGGGTATGGGGAAGTTAACTTGGGAAACACCAGGATAACGATGTCTGTGAGATAAGTAGAAGTCATTGTAACTAGACAGGTGGGTGTTGGGTCTGGGGCTCAGCAGAGAGGTCAGGATAAGAGATAATTGGCAGTGTGAGGCTGCAAAGTATTGGGCATGGATGGCCTCTCTGAGGAGAGATTACAGAGCAAGATGTGAGCCCAGAATGGGGGCCTTGGCAGCCCACCCAAGGGGTGAGATGGGAGAAGAGGGGCCAGCAAAGGAGACAGGCTGAGGGTCCAGTGAGGTAGGAGCACCTGGGGAGTCAAAAGAAGAGAATGGGTTTTAAGAGCTTATCAAAGAAAACCATGACACTCAGTCACTATTTGGGTTCACTTGTGTCTTCTGAAAAATATATGTTGAAGTCCTAACCCCCAGTCCTTCAGAATATGACTTCATTTGGAAGTAGTGTCATTGAAGATTAAGATGAAGTCATACTGGAGGAGGGCGGGGGTAGAGTAAACTGTGGGAGACAAGAGGTGGAGTCACCTTGCAGAGAGCTGTGATCCCCAGACCTCATGTGCTTACAGAAACTCTAATAAGTTTCAGGAAATGTGTACCTCTGTCACGGTTTTATGTTAACAGCCTTTCACATCATAGTTTTAAGTGGTTTCTGTATTTCTCTCTCTCTCTCTTTCTCTGCATTCCTTTGGGTCCTGTACCCAATTTCAACATGTGGAGGGGATAAGGGTTTCTCCACAGTAACACGTGATTCCCCGACACCAGCACGGTGTCCTACAATCTAATCCATTCTGACACCATTTACCCAGATATGGCACTGAATTCCACAGGTTTTTTTTTTTTTAAGATTTTATTTATTTATTTGACAGAGAGAGAGATCACAAGTAGGCAGAGGGGCAGGCAGAGAGAGAGGGGGAAGCAGGCTCCCTGCTGAGCAGAGAGCCCGATGTGGGGCTCGATCCCAGGACCCTGAGATCATGACCTGAGCCGAAGGCAGAGGCTTTAACCCACTGAGCCTCTCAGGCGCTCCTGAATTCCACAGGTTAGGGGCTCAGTCCTACAAGAACCCCTTCTTGTCCCCACCTTCACTCCAGATGCCAATCACAAGCCCAGGTTTTGTGCTTCTGACCAACTGGCTAGAAATCAGAGATTCCCACAACCCCCTCCTTTGGTTTGATTAATCTGCTAGAGCAGCTCGCAGGAACAAGAGAAATGTGTTCCTTACTAGATCACTAGTTTATTCTGTAAGGACGTAACTCAAACAGCCAGATGGACTAGATGCACAGGGCAAGAGGGTATGTGGAAAAGGACTTGGAGCGCCTGTGCCTCTCAGAGCGTGACATTCTCTCTAAATCTCCACGTGTTCACCAACCCTCTTTGAATCCTGTCCTTCTGGGTTCTTATGGAGGCCTCATTACATGGGCATGATTGACTAAGTAAGTCATTGGCCGTTGGTGATTGAACTCATCTCTAATTTCTCTCCTCTCCCTGGAGGTGAGGGGTGGGTAGGTGGGATTGAAATTTCCAACCCTCTGTTCACATGATTCTCCCGGCAGTCAGTACCCATCCTTAGATGGGGTCTAAAAGCTACGCCATTAACATAAAAGTCACCTCTGTCACTCTCTCACTTAAGAAATCCCAAGAGTTTTGGGAGCTGTGTGCCAGAAATGGCGACGAATACCAAATAGAGATTTCTTATTATAAACCACAGTATCACAGGCATATTGTGATTTTTGAAATATTAAGATAAAATCGTTGTATGGTCCTTTAAAATATACTTAGTGGAATCAGCATGCAATCACAATTTGATATTCAGCAATTCACTTAAAATATTCATGAACAAGTTGGAAATTTTATGCTGTTTTCCCCCATATAATCTTATTTTCATTTGATTTCTTCAGCAGAATTTTATCATAATATATCTTTATGTTTGGCAATCTTTTTTTTTTTTTGAGCAGTCTTTGCAATAAAATGTAGACATTGAAATTAAATTTTAGGAAGTCCTGTGACCATAAACTTTGAAGTCTTAAATATTTTTCTTCTGCACTGATTTCTTTTTATAATTAGCATTTGCATACAATTGGTCAAAACAACAATGCATTATAAAATCTAATAAGTAATTGTCAGATAGACAAAAGTTACTGGAAATGTATCTGTTAATGAGATTGATGGTGGGGTTTTTTTCCCCAAGTAGTTTAAGTATCCATGGTTCAGTATTTTTTATGAGAATGAGACAGAGTTCTGCATCAATACTTTTCCCATTTTTCACTTTCATTAATATAATCCCTGAGAAAGGTTTTCACAGAAATAAGACAAGAATGGAAGGACTTTGCTCTAGCAATACCACTAAATTCTTTAAATGCCTTCTGAATTATATGGTAAATATCAGATTGTGTATATCAGACATCATTATAAATAACCTCTTGCTTGACAAAGGGATTAGTTTTGCTATCAGTTGCATTGAAAGCAAGAATTGGAAAAGGCTCTTTCACCCAGTTCCTGCAGCGATTCACTTTCTCAACACCTATACCGACATTTTGAACTGCCCCTTTGTTTGGCATTGCTGGGAGGGTGTCACACCTAAGACAGTGAAATTAAAGCTTCCAGAACCTTCACTTGTACTTGCCTTGGCAAACTCTGGGAGTTAGGAGCTTTGCTGCTTGAAGTGTCAAATTTGTGTCTGGGCCATATTAGTATCACCTGGCCATGCCCTTGGGGATTGTCAAATACTTAGACTCTCAGAGCCCATCCAGACCCCACTGAATCAGGATCTACATTTGACCAAGTTCCCCAGATGTTCATAGGTTCTTTGAGGTTTGAGAACACTGTTGTTGGGTATTCCAGGTTAGGAAGATAAACCAAGTTGCAATCAGTTAGCATTTCTGGTAAACTGTTTAAAGAGATCTCAAAAGAAAAAGGACCTGGATCCCCAAGTCTGTAGAATTTGGTGTGTTTTCTTTGCTCATTTGGAATGAATATTCACTTTCATACTTAATTTTATGTTTGAAATTTTTTTCTTAAAAAGAACTCCCAATACCATATAACCTTCAGTGCTTACAAAACCTGCTTGTGTCCTGGCCAGAGGTGGGCACTGAGAGCAGAGAGTGGAGGGGAAGGTGAGGAAGGGTGCACAGGCAGAGGACGCTTAATGGGGAAAAGCACCAAGGCTTAAGTGTCAGTGATGAGGGCCTCCTTGAGGTTAGTGATGTGACCTTTTCTTAGCAGCTCCTGGTGATAGATAGGGAGACAGTGGGTGGGTGTATTTTTCCTGCATAGGTTTGTGGGGTAGATTCAAGAGAGGGAGGAGGGGGGACGAGAAGATGGAAGTTTCTTCTCTCTCGTTTTATCCTCATGACACCCTTATGACATGTGAGGGCAAATATATGATCACCATTTTAGACTCAAAGCTGAGCTTTGGGTCAAGTACTTTGCTAAAATGCTGCATTGCCTTGACCCAGTTTATCATCTCCCCAGATTCAGTTAGCGTTTCCTGCCCGCTGCAACTTAGCCATTGGTTCAGTGGAGAGAGCAACAGACTCTCTTAGCCCAGAGGGGTGGGTGCTCTGGGGGTGTTGGTCTTTGGCATGATCTCCATGATGCCTCCAAAGGAAGAGTTGCTCCTGTACCGAAGCTCAACCTAGCTTAGCCGTAGGTCGTACCTCCTCCCAGCACTTCCGGGCTCAGGTGAGCCCCGTGCCATGGGCAATGCAGCTGGCTGCTCTGGCAACTGCCTAGCAGGGCCAGCGGACATCACCATGTGTGTATGGGAGTCAGTGCCCCAGGGGGTGAACTGAGAGATGAGACACAGGAAAACAAGACAGCTCTCCCCTGATAGATGGTCCTGAGGCTCAGGGCCTCTACATGGCCCATCTGAATGGCATCCTGTGCTGGGAACCAGCTGTGTCTTTTTTAGCAGCTGTCGTTGGCTCAGTAGCGTATGTACTACCTTCAGTTTGTTTTCTGCTTTTCTCTCTCATTCTGAAGACCTTGGGGTTGTACCTCCTAAGGAAGCACCAGCACACAGCTCTCTCTGAGCTTTTGCTTCGGAAAGTATGCTGGACCAGGAGACACTTATCCAGGACGCAGCAGAGCCAACCATAGAAGTTGCCTCATTTTTGAGTGTTCGCTCTATGCCAGGCACTGAGCTAAGTTCTAGCGATGCAACATAAAACAAGAAAGATATGACCCCTTGCTTGGGGGGGCGGCGTACAAATCCAGCCTTCCCATCTCCTGGTCCCATGTTCTTTCTAGACTTAACACCACAGTGATTACAATGGACGATTCATCTCTAAAAAATGGACGGAGGGGCACCTGTGTGGCTCAGTCAGGTAAGCGTTCAACTCTTGGTCAAGCTCAGGTCATGATCTCAGGATGCTGGGATAGAGCCTTGTGTGGGGCTCTGCACTCAGCCAGGAGTCTGCTTGAGATTCTCTCTCTTTCTCTCCCCCCGCTCCTATCTCCCCCCCCAGCTCACACACACGTGCTCACATACACATGCTCTCTGTCTCGGAAAAAAAAAAAAAGGATGGAAACTCACCAGATGTATTCTACTGCAGAAGGTTGAATCCCTCCTGTCACACTGCTCAGAATTCATCGATTTTGTTTTCTGAGTGGGTTTTATGTGAAAGTATAGCTTGCTCTTTCTGTGTAAATAAAATAGAAAGAGAAGCAAAATCATGTATCCCACAAAAGTAATTTACCTCAAATGGTATGCTTTTCATTTACTCTATTGAATCTGACACACCCTGTGGTAATCTAGGTTATCAGCCATTCTAACAATGAATGCATATCCAGCCTTCTTATTCCCTTGTCTCCTACTTACATGTCATTATTCATACTTCATTCATTCACTTATTCACTCACAGAGGGAGGGTTGTTGCACTGAATTTAACAAAATAAAATACTGACTTCTGGTGTAATGTTAACCTTTGGTGAAGAACCAGCAGCCTGCTTTGACCCATGAAGTTGAACATTTGGGAGGATTCAAAGTTGGCATAGTATGGGTCACAGGGATCATCATTTTATACAGGAGGAAATCGAGCCCCTGGAAGGGTAGGGGGATTCTCCAACATGAGTTAGTGATAGAGCTGAGACTTAAGCATAACCATGCCCTCTTACCATCATGATGTTTGGAAACTATTTTCTTTATCAGAAAAAGCAATTTCTATTTTGATATTCAAGTTTCATCCACCTACTACAATCCTCTCTTAAGAGTTAACAACTGGGATGAAGTCTGCTTCTCAAAGAAAGGGCCATAAACTTGTAGTTAAATATTTACGATAAAGCATTTCTACTTGCAACTGCCACATAAGAATTTGGAAACAGCTGCAGTGTAAGGCCATAGCCTCCTCCCCCACTCCAGTGGCAAAGACAAAATTATCTTTGCTAAATTTTCTAGGTGATTTCCCCTGCTTTACATTTTGTCCAGATTAAAAATGTCCAGAATACCCTACATGTCATTTTGCAGAATTGACAATATTTAATGATACTAACATCTTGGTGATCATTACTTTGAAAATGTGCACCTAACTGCCTGGCCTGAATAACGGAAAATGTTTGCCTCATCAGGCCATTTAGTGGATTTTAAAGTGGATCAATCTACTGGGAAAGGTTTATATGAGATTGTTCTGGTTTTTTTTTTCCTTTAAGTTAATTTTTTGAAATTTGTTGCATAAGAATAATGAAATGAACTCCAATGAGATTAATTTAGTATAATGCTTTCTATAATTAAATCCCAACTTAAGTTCAGTACTGCAAATATGAGTAAGCATCTAAATTAAATCTGTTTTAACTAGGCTCTAATAGTCTAATAGAAAATCTATGCCTGGAACTGAGAACTCAGGTATTATACTAAATGGACATCTCTCATATATCAAACCGTAAAATGAAATCTATGGTAAAGTTTGATAAAAATCTAAATACTTTGCCGCCTTGTATTTTGAACATATTCTCTCTCTCCCTGCCCCCTGAAATCTTAAATATTTGCTATTTTAGCTTGAAAATTTGGGGAAATGGCTCCATGATTAAACGTGGAATAGTTAACGTAGCCCTACATTTTGAGTTAAAGGATTTCAGTTCTAGGGGCACCTGGGTGGCTCAGTGGGTTAAAGCCTCTGCCTTTGGCTCAGGTCATGATCTCAGGGTCCTGGGATCGAGCTCCGCATTGGGCTCTCTGCTCGGTGGGGGGCCTGCTTCCCCCCTCTCCCTCTGCCTGCCTCTCTGCCTACTTGTGATCTGTCTCTCTCTCTCTCTCTCTCTCTCTCTGTCAGGTAAATAAATAGAGTCTTAAAAAAAAAAATTAAAAAAATAAAGGATTTAAGTTCTAGTCCCAATTCTACAACAAAACATCTTGACAAAAATCACTTCATCTCGGGTTCATAATCTGTCGAATGAGAGATTTAGTTTACGAAACAATATCTGTGTTTCCTGCCCCATTCAGTGACTCTAAAAGAATATCAGTCTTTGCTCTAGTATTTAAATGTGCATTTCGCCCTTGCTGTGATTTGTATTATCACATATTTGGAGATACTGACTCATGTAACTATGAGAAATAGTATTATACAAAGAAATGATTTTATAGATACTCATATCTAGTAATCAATAGTGGTTCTTGAAATCACTCAATGTCAATCAGATATTAAACCCTTCAGGAGCATCATATTCTCAAATTCTGCTAATACATATCTTTCCAGGAGACATTTTTTAAATGAAAGGAAATTTTAAGTGTATATAATCATTTCCAATTAGTGAAGAAAGACATCAGGCCTCTTGTGGTTTACAACACTCAAGTAAAATGCTTAGTTGGATAGATTGTTTGTTTGGAGTATACGTGAGAACATAGTTTCCTAAGTGAAGGTATTCAGTCAAAGATTTTTCAATCAAAGACTCCCAGTAGCAAATATCTCCCTGTCAAATAAAACATGGTAGAAATATTACATTTAGTCATTTAACAATTGCATGAATTAGAATGCATGGGTTTTGTGGGGTTTTTTTAAGATTTATTTATTTATTTGAAAGAGAAAGCGTGCACACAAGAGAGAGAATGGGGGGAGGGACAAAAGGAGAGGGAGAGAGAGAGTCTCAAGCAGATTCGATACTAAGCACAGAGGCCGACGTGGGGCTCCCTCCCAGGACACCAAGATCATGACCTGAGCCGAAACTGAGAGCCAGCTGCTCAACCGACTGAGCCACCCAGGTGCCCCAGGATGCATGTTTATATTCTAATTTTACAGAAGAAAAAACTGACCTTCAGAGAGGTTAAGCACTTTGGCCAGTTGCACAGCTCTTCCGCTGGGACCCAAATCTAAGTCTTTCATTCAGTTCCTCTGTTCACTACATCACAATTTCCTTTGAGTTGTCTAAAAGGAGAAAAAAAATGTACATGGAAGGTAAGAAATGTCACTTTAAGTGGATAAAGAGGGTAATAAAACAAAAGCCAACGGCTCAAGGAGTCCCAGAGGAATTTGAAAATACTGTATTCAAATAATTTCTTTCACGTACAATTGCTTCTCTGTCCCTTGTTAGAGATGGAATTTAACTGTTGAAAAGATGGTTGAAAAAATAGTTTCCATAAGTAATGTTAAGGCTTGAGCTAGGGAATGGCAGTTTATAAAAGCTCACCTTTTAAGGGAAATACTTCTTCTTATCTCAAATGTCGGGCAAGAGGAAACACACCGGTGGGGCTGGTGGTCCTTGCCGAAGGCTTAAAGGGTGATTGAATAAAACCTGAATAGGAAATAATTTGATTCAAACTTATGTAGATTACAATAGACAGAGAGTTGCTAGATATTTAATTATGTATTCCAAGTCAGAAAAATTATCAATAACTGATTGCAGAACAAATATAGTCTGTTGTATTAAAATTTATCCAGATAAGAAAAATAACTTTCTTCGTATGAATAAATGGTCGTAATACTTGGCACATTCGAATCATCAGTAAACTGATGATTTAAAAAGAAATGCAAAGACTCCATCTCTTCGTTCTATTATTTTGCCTTTGGAGAATGTATTTTTGGAATTGTTAACTCTGTGTTTAACTATAGAAAATGTTAACAGAGGTAGTGAAAGGCTACAATCCTCAACCTGGATGGCCATTGGCTTATTCAAAAGGGCAGGCACAATGGAGAGCTCCTGCCATAGTGGAAAGGCCGTGGGCCTTGATGTCAAAAGACCTGAGTGTGAGGACCACTTCCTACATTTATTTATTAATTTTATTTAATGAATTTAAAAATATTTGATTGAATTGATTAATCTAAGCTCTGTAACATTTGGCTTTTAGTTCTTATCCAAGGGTAGTGCATGTGTGTTGCAGTTCATATAATTTGGGGGGAGGAACCCTTTTGAGAAAAAGAATATAAAGATATCTTACCTTTGCATATATTAGAAAATTGTTCAACCAAATGAACACAAGGCAAGTGTCAACAGCTTCACAGTAAATCCCCTTCTGTCTTTTACCATCAGATTATCGATGGATCATGTTGAAGAGTGGACATAAACTTGCATTGTAGCTTTAGAGAACTTTGTGCAGTGTCACTATGACAACAGAAGAAGGGAAGGATGAGGGTTGTGAGTGGTACTCGTAGAGGAGAGGAGAGGGAGTCCAATGTAAAAGTCAAGGAGTGAAGGAGAATTGATCTTTGCCAAATGTACAGTGCCTCCATCATTAGTACACATATGTTGAATGTTTTTCCCTAATATTTTGTAATCTAGAGAAAATCACTGACTGCCAGCTTTATTATTGTTATTCAGATAGTTTCCTTTGTTACTAAAAGAAGTCATCTTTGAGATTACTGTCAGAAGTTAGGAATGTAAAAGTTGGATCTGGAATAAGGAAGGGCTTTGCTTACATAGAACTTATATATTCATAAATATAAAATAAAAATCCCAGTTTGGCCCTTTTTATATAATGTCCTTTTCTGTATCCTTGAGATCTCATCTATTCATGCGACTTCAATAGCCACATATATCTTTTTTCTCATTTCATGTATGCCATGGTCGCACGTTGAATTCATGTGCCCGTCACACCCAAATACCAGTCTCCAGTCTTGTTTCCTGAGTGCAAGATATACACCTGGGGTACTAGACCTCCACATTTAATCTCAAACCTCATCAGTTCCCAAGTGTAAGCATAGTAGCCACCCAGTCTCCTACCAGGACCCCACTATCTACTCTCTACACAGCCATCTAAACAGGAGGCCTTGGATTCAGCTAGACTCCTTCCTCTTCTTCACCCCTGACATCTGATCAGTCATTAAGTCCCACAGATTCTGCTCCTGTATCAAATATCACCTTCTCTGTCCTTCCACTGTCTCTAGTTTGCATTAGGCCCTCATCGTCTTGCACTGAACTACTGCAATATTTGGGGCACAGGCCTGCCCCTCTTCCAATGCACTATTAGAGTATTCTTTCTGCAGTGCAGAATTGGTCATGTTCACAATCCTTCAAAAGCTTCCTACTTTTGAAGATAAAATCCTCAAGAGTATATCCTATTCAGGATGTGGCCTCTGACTTACTACTCTTATTGCTCTTTGGTGCAATACGAAAGAACCTCTTAGAGTTCTTTAACATGTCAGCGTTCTCATTTTTGTGCCTTTGGCCTTGCTGCCTTTCCAGGCTTCTTTGCTCGCTTCCTCTGTATATAACACGTGTGCGTCCTACAGGACTCAACACAGGCATTACCCCTTCACCGAAGCTTCCCTGGCGTCCCCCAACATCCAGGCTGAGTGGGGTGCCTCTTTGCTGGGAATGAGAGAAGAGGAAGTAGAAGCAGCAAGTTGAGATAACTCATATGAAAGAGAGCAGAAGAATGAAGCAGTAAGTAGGGTTAAGTAGCTTCAGCTCTGCATAGGACAGTTGTGACCGAGCACAGCAAATGCTATCTGAGCTCTCCAACCTGACTTCAGCACTGCCCAGCTCAGGAAAGAATCACAAACATCAGTGCTTTTGAATTAGATTCCTTGTTCTGATATAGTTCTATTTCCTCAATCCAATTTTTAAGATTTTTTTTGTGATAGTTATACCATTTAGACATTGGGCCAATCTCTAAAACTAGTGCTACTCTTAAAAATCAAAAAGTAAAGACAAAAACCTCATTTTGAGCTCTAATACATCTTGCAAAATCGATATTCTTCTTCAGTTGTTTGATAGAATCCATGAGTGACGCCATCTGGGCCTGGAGTTTTCTTTGGGAAGGTTTTTGAATAAAAATATGTATCTTTAATTATTGCCAGGCTATTCAGATTTTCTGCTACCTCTTATGTCAGTTTTAGTAATTTGTGGCTTTCAAGAACTTTACCCTTTGATCTAAATTATTAGAGTTATTGATATAAAGTGGTTCATATACTTTATTATTCCTTTAATGTCTGTAGATCATTACTGATATCCTCTCTTCCATCTTGTTACTGGTAATTTGTATTTTCTTTGTTCTTACCTTGATCAGTCTAAATATGATATTTTCCTAGATTCTCAGAGTGAAAGCAATCGCTGTTGATTTTAATCCTTTCCTCTTTTTGAAATAAGCAAGTCGGAATATATAATTCTCCCCAAGCACTGCATCCCATAAATTTGGATATGTGGTATTTTCATTATCGTTCATTTAAGAATATTTTCTACTTCTTCCCTGAGCCAGGACTTATGACATAGGTTCCTTAATTTTCAAATCTTTGGAGATTTTCTCATATCTATTCTTAGATCATTTTCTAACTACTTTGCTATCAAAGAATATACCCTGTATGGTTTCATTTCTTTAGATTTATTGTAGCTTGTTTTATGGCACAACATATGGCCTATATTGGTAAATACTCCATGATCACGTGGGGAAAAAATGTGTATTGTGCCCATCAAGCTAGCTGATAATGCAGTTTAAATCTACTACATCCACACAGAGCATTTTGTATACTTATTCTGTCTACTCCTGAGAAAGGAGTATTGAAATCTAAAACTTTAAGTATGGAATTTCCTATTTCTCCCTTCTGTTCCATCAGGTTGTCCATTGTGTATATTGAATTTCTGCGTTTAGGGGTATGCACGTTTATGACTTTAATGGCATCTTGATAAAGCAATCATGTTTCCATTATGAAGTATTCCTCTTTATCTCTGATAATACTTTTTTGTCCTGAAGTTAATTTGTCTAATATTAGCATAGCAGCTTAACATTCTTATGATGAATATTTGAGTGGAATATCTTTTTTCATCTTTTCTCTCCTATAAGCAGCCATATATTTTTTTAAATCAAGTCCAATAATCTTTTGCTTTAACTAGAGTCAGTCCCATTTAATGTAATTATAATTAATATGATTATATTTAAATATGTCATCTTGTATTTGCTCTTTTTTTTTTTTTTTTTTTGGTCCCATTAGATCTTTGTTCTTTTTCCCTCTTTTCTTGCTTTCTTTTGGAGCAAGTTTTATTTAGGATTCTATTTTATGTCCTCTACAGGTCTTTCAGCTTTGCCTCTTTTATTTATTTTTTTAAACTAGTTGCCCCTCAGTTTACCATGCATCCTTGACATATCACAGTCTACAGAAATATACATAAATAAATATATATATTATATATAAAACATTTGTATATAGGTATATATACACTTATAATAGTAAACTTCCCTCTTTCTGGAGTTAAGCAATAAGAAAATAATCAGGGGCGCTGAGCTGGCTCAGTCAGAAGGGAATGCAACTCTTGATCCTGGGGTTCATGAGCTCAAGCCCCATGTTGAGTAAAGAGATTACTAAAAATAAACTTTTTTTTAAAGAAAATAATCATTTGTATGCATTTACATATTTGCTTTTTCTGGAGTTCTCCATTCCTTTGTGTAAACTGAATTTCTGTCTAATATCATTTCCTTTTAGTCTGAAGAACTTCCCTTAATATATCTTGTAGTTCTTATCTGTTGGTTGCAGGTTCTTTTGGCATTTGTTTGTCTAAAAATTTCTTTATTTTTCCTTCACTTTTGAAAGATATTTTCATAAGATTTTAGAGTTCGTTTTTCCTTTTAGTACTTTAAATATGCCAATGTAATGTCATCTGGCTTGCTTTGTTTCTGATAAGGTTAGCAGTCACTCTTAAAATTTTTTTCCTGACTTCTTTTAAGATTTTCTCTTTATCACTTTATATATTTTAGAAAATAGTCTTTCCCAAAAATATATACTTACTAAGCATTCAAAGATTGAGATTGATCCCATGTTTCTATAAATGAACTATTTTGCTTTATATTGACCGACTTCTTGGTTCTGCATCACATTTTGCTGCTGCTTCACGATGTCTAATAATTTTTTATTATATGCTAGATACTATGGATGCTATGTTGCTGAATAGCAGGCTTTTATATTCTTTCTTTTTTTTTTTTTTTATATTCTTTCTTAATAGAATATTGAGTTTTGTTCTAGCAGATAGTTAATTAAGCCTGACAGTTTCAAGGATCATTGTTAAGATTTGTTCGGAAAATTTTAGAGTAGCTTTTACTGTGGAACTAGATTAGCATGACTTTCCCTGGGTCTCTGTTGAATGTCAGGGTTATTTTCTGACATGTCTCCACTCTGACTGGTCAGGACTCAAATCTCTCCCAGCCTGGGTGGGTTCTAGTAGTTGCTCAGTTCAGATTTCCTTAGTAATTTTTCTTTCTTCAGTACTTGGTTTTTGCCCCATCGTCTAGATTCTTGCCGCATGCATACACAGTTTTGTATTGGACCATAGACCAAAGGGAACCATATGCAGGATTGTGGAGTTTCTTTTCTGCGTGGCTCCCTTGTCTCCATTCGTGCACCACCGTTTCCAGCCATCTCGGTAGCCCAGAGCTATGAGGTCTGTTTACTCAGCCCAGTGAGACTGCCACACTATCTTTGGCTCCTTCCTCCCGCTCTACCATTTGCAGAGCGCCTCCAGGCAGAAAGCTGGTCTAACCGTGATGTTCATCTTATGTTTCTTTTTTCTCAGGGATTGTAGATCTATGTTGTCTATGTCTAAGATCTCCAAATAATCATTTCCTGTATTTTGTCCAGCTTTATAGTTGTCTCTGGTGAGAAGATTAGTCTGTTCACAAGTTATTTTGTGATGGTCACAAGCAGAAGACCTCTAACATGTTTTGTACTTGTGAAGTTATACCTCAGCCATCTTTGCAAGTTTTAAAAATTCATTTGTCTTATGAATATTACATGAAGAACAAGGTTTTTTTTTCTATTTTGAAAATATTGGTTATACTTTCCAAAGTCCTGAGAAGTAAAATTTTCACTGTATAAACCTTGGATAACTTCCCATGGGTTGCTGTTTCAAAATTGAAATGGCAAAACGAAAAAAATAATCAGAATCCTACAAGAAATTTTAAACTTTGGACATCCCCAGTACAGTTCTAGTGCTGTTCTACAAAAAGCAGAGGAGGATTTGTTTTTTGAGTTTCAAATGGTTGCCAGGTTTTAAAGAGCACTAAGCTAAAATATCAGAAATAGTGAGTCTTGTTCTGGTTCTGTCACTTCATAAGTATGTGATATGGGACAAAGGTGACAGTTTCCTCATCTGTGAAATTATATCTGGTTTATCGACCTCATGAGATTAACATGTGGTTTAGATGTAATTACATAGGTCAGAAAGGACATTGCTCCTCATACCTTGAGGAATATAAGGCAAATTTATGAGTAAAGATGGTAATTTCAAGTGTGAAACTTTCAAAGTAAAAAGAATGTCAATAATAGGATGAAAATAAGAACTTCCTTAGAGGCATAACTTACAGATTTTTTATTTGTAACAAAATAATTGAAAGTCATTTTTTGTTTTTTTTTAAGTTTTTATTTATAGTTAACATACCGTGTAGTATTAGTTTCGAGTGTACAATATAGTGATTCAGCGCTTCCATACAACACCTGGTGCTCATCATGACACGTGCCCTCCCTAATCCTCATCACCTGTTTCACCCATGTCCCTCCCCACCTCCCCTCTGGTAACCATCAGTTTGTTCTCTATTAGTTAAGTCTGTTTCTTGGTTTGCCTCTCTCTTTTTTTCCCCTTGCTCATTTTTTTTGTTTCTTAAATTCCACATATGAGTGAAATCATATTGTATTTGTCTTTTTCTGACTGACTTATTTTGCTTGGCGTACTACTCTCTAGCTCTGTATCATTCTTTTTTATGGCTGAGTAATTTTCCAGTGTGTGTGTGTGTGTGTGTGTGTGTGTGTGTGTGTATGTATACCACATCTTATTTATCTATTCATCAATCAATGGACACTAGGGCTGTTTCCATGATTTGACCATTGTAAATAATGCTGCTTATAAAAAAAAATAATAATAATGCTGCTTTATACGTCAGGGTGCATATATCCCTTTGAATTGGTATTTTTGTATTCCTTGGGTAAATACCTAGTAGTGCAATCGCTAGACTGTAGGGCAGTTCTATTTTTACCTTTTCGAGGAGCCTCCATACTGTTTTCCGGAGTGGCTGCTCCAGTTTGCATAATTAAAAATCATTTAAGTTGTTTTTAGAAGCAAAGCAAATTTCACTCAACTTCGTCAAAATATGTTTAAATGTGGTATGATCAATTGTTTTTTAGTATTTCCATCATATCTTAGTTGTCCTTATTTAGCTTGATTGAAAATAGTTATTACACTGATAAAATTTCTTTGAAAAAAGGAAGTAGCTGTGATTTATTCCAGTAGTTCCGATATAATCATAGATGCTATGCATTCAAACTGTGACCCAAATTCAAAGGAATACATTGCTGTTCTTAAATAGTGTTTTCCGTAAAGAAACTCATGCCGTCAAAACCTTCAAAGTTTGCGGTTTATCCCATTTTGCTAAAAATAAGCTATTTACATTTTTTTTGAGCCAATTAGTTGAGAACATCATCAGGGATTGCACTTTCCCTTACCCAGTTAATGGGCTTATTTATGTCAAAATGAATTTGCTTCTCTCAGTAATCTTACAATCACAGAGTCATCAGACATGAGAGCCAGAAGACGCCATGGACCTGATCTGAGCCAAGATTTCATTTTGGAAATTCAAACACTCTGATGGTGACCAGCTCTGAGGAGTCTGTGTGCAATGCAGATGGAAAAGAGACTGTATGCAAAATGGAAAAATAAATTAATGCCACGTCCATCCACAACAATAGAAAATATCACTTTGCTTTCAGGAGTTATTTAATCTATTAATGTTTTTGAATGCTTCTGTCATCATTAGTGGAAAGCATTGTACCTGGTATTTTGAGAAGGTAGAAAGGAGGTGAACAATAAATATTCTTCTCTCAAATATCTTATGCTGAGATGAGAAAGAAAGCCCGGTGTAAGGAGACTGCATCATTATTTCTGTATACATGAGTTGGGCAGCTCAGTTGAGCTTAGTTTCATGAGGGCTTATCATGCACTAGGTTGCTGTAATTGCAATGGGTACAAAAATATGGAAGAGAAGGTCGTTTTCCTCTTGTACCTTTAAGTTTCGTAGTGATGGAGGATATATGAACCAAAGGTACACATTAATATAAGTGGGTCCTGGATTGATAAATGTTGTAATAAGACAGAAGGGAAAAGGTAGGAAATGAAGCCACAGGGGGAAGCAGTGGCAGTGGGGATGAAAAGAAGGGTGGAAATTTGAATATGTAGAAAGGAGACAACAGGAATTGGTAACTAGATGTAGAAGGAAGAAGGAGGCACCTGAGATGATAGTGGTTTGCTGGTTTGGATGAATGGTTCTGGGGTGCTACCACCAAACATCAGGGAAAATACTAAAGAGCTGGAAAATGAATGGCAAATAAGGGCAGAAACAATGATTTCTCTTTTTGACATGTTGACTTTGAGATGTCTGTGGAAAATCCTGGTAGACATGCCAGGAAGATCTTTGGATATGTGTGAGCTTAGCCAAGAAAGGAGATCTAGACTAGAGGAAAGGATTTGGGGGTTTATAATGTTTAAGGCCTAATGCAAACAGTAGATGTAAATGAGGTTAACTGGGAAAAGAGTGTAGAGAGAATAGTAGTCCAAGAAAGAAGTCCTAGAGAAGAACAAATCTTCAGGGGCTAACTGAAGTAAGAGGACATTACAAGAAAGACCAAGAGTGTATAGCAAGGGAGATAGAAGAGAGCTGTGTCCTCCTGCCTGCATGCTGATAGGCCCCTGTGTGCTGTAGACTAACACCCCTCCATTGTCCCAGGAAAATGGATGGTAATTCAGCTGAGCCAATCATGGAAATTTGCCCTCCCCAGTGATATGATTATCCATGAGCATGTGAGGCAGTGCTGGCCAGAAAGAAATAAGGGGAAGCCTGAGGGCTGCTATTGTTTTTCTTGCTCCAAAAAAAAAAGTCCCAGCACATAGATTTGCCTGTTTTCAGGCCCTCAAGGAAGACATCTGAGGATGAGTTATAACTGTAGCATCCATCTTGGGCTCCAAAATAACAAGCATGAAAGCAAAAGCCAACAAATTACACGTAGTATATACTAAACTATCCCCATCTCCCCACTGTTCCTATGTTGAAACCCCAACTTCCAGTGCGACCCTATTTGGAGATAGGCTATTTAGGAGGTAATTAAGGTTAAGTGAGGTCATAAGTGTGGGGCCTTAATCTCACAGACTGATGGCCCTTATAAGAAGAGGAAGAGAATTCTCTTCCATGTGAGGACATAATAAGAAGGTAGCCATTTGCAAGCCGGGAGAAACCTCACCAGGAACTGAATCAATTAGTGTCTTGATCTGGGCCTGCGAGCTCTGAGAACAGTGAGAAAATACTCTTCAGGTATAGGCCACCCAATCTATGATATTCTGTACGACGGCCTGAGCTGACTGACCATTTACATTGTTGACCCTGTATGTTGTTGATAGAAAGAAGAAAGAAGGGTAGGAAGGAAGAGAAGTCCAATTAGGGGAGAGTGATACGGAAATCAGTTAAGATAGATTATTTCCAAAGGATGAAATGATGGAAAATCTCTAAAAACACAAAGATCAAGTTCAGTGAGACTGGAAATAATTTCAGAAGGTCGTTGGTGAATCTAACGATTCAAATGATATGGTCAATATCCGAATGAATAGGAATCGAGCATGGGAAAACAAATGCTAACAACATTTTCAAGAAGGTTGGTTGAAAAGGGAAGATAGGGAGGCATCTAAAGGGATGTGAGCACAAGGAAGACTTAATCTCTAGAATGGGCAAGTTTTTAAATTTTATAGGCAGAGGGTCAAGAGTTGGGAGAGAGGGAGAAGCTGAAGATACCAGAAAGAGGGAATTATTTATGGGAACTATCTCTGAGAAGGTGGGAAGGGATGGGCTTAGGAAGAGAGATAAAGATTTTGGCTTTGAATAGAAAAGACACATTCTTCTTAGACTGTGTGAAAGGAAGGAATGGGCAGCAGAAGCCAGAGAGGTGACATTATTCTTTGCCCTAAAGTGGGAGAGAATTTTGTTTGCAGAGAATGAAGGGGACGGGTGTTGGCTGGAAGCAGGAGTGGCCACATGCTGTATCTTTGGACAAGCTCACGCAGCTGCCTGTTGTCAGACTGGGGAGTAGCATTAACCCAAGGATGTGACCCTGTTAAGTCATGCATTTCATTGCATCCAAGTGAATGATAGGTCACCAGAATTGCTGCTATATTAGGTTAAAGTACATGCCACAGGGCCTTATCGAGGTTGGAAGTGATCCCAGGAGATACGTGACTGCATCAGTAAAAAAAAGTAAAAGATGAATTAATACGTTAAAAATAAGGAGGTAATTTTTTGTGAGGTTACTCTTAAAAAGGAATTATATCTCTAGGATTTGATAGCTTGATTCTGTCAGCCTAGTACCTATGGAGGGATGAGCAATATTTTTTATTTTTATTTATTTTTATTTTTTTAAAGAATTTATTTTTAAGTAATCTCTACACCCAACCTGGGATTTGAGCTTACAACCCTGAGATCAAGAGTCACAGGTTCCACCAACTGAGCCAGCCAGGCGCCCCTATTTTTTATTTTTAAATTAAATACATGGATAGTAATTTGAGGATAACGCGTATTATTCCAGCCTCTGGCTTATGTAGGCCATTTGCTGTGGAGAAAGCAGGATCCTGTCAATCCTGGTAGCACACTTACGAAAGCTGGGCAATATGATGATTCTTAAAAGAGATTATGGTTCTTTTGATCAGAATATTAAAAAGCGTACAGAAGAGCTAAGTATGATATCATTAGCTATTATTTTCTACTGGTTTATTAAATAGCAACAACCACCCACCTGGACTTCTCTTTTTGTTCCCATAACTTATTTATTGCCATACAAGGAATCACATCAAAACAACAAAAATTGCATTATTGTTTTCTCTCATTATTCTGAGTGTTCTCTGGGCTCAGTTAAGCAGTTTTTGCTTGGGGGCATCTCATGCTATTGGAGCAGATGGTGTTTGGGGCTAGAGTCCTCTTGTGGCTCACCTAGTCATATGTCAGGAGGTTACTACTGGCTATTGGCTGGAACCTCAACTGGAACTTTAGCCAGAAAGTTACACTTGGCCTCTGTGTGGTCTTGCTACTTCTTTCACAGCACAGTGTTTAAGTTCCAGAATGAGTGTCCCAAGAGGATCAGGTGAAATTTGTATGGCCTTTCTTGTCCTAGACTTGGAAATTCCATAGGATCACATAGCATCACAGTCCCTGTCAATATTCAAGATTCAAGATTGCAGAAAGATATCTCTGGCAAAACTAGAAAAAAGACATATCAAGCACAATAACACTCCACAGTTATGCTAAAAAGTTTATCTTCTAGATCCTTCATCTTGAGGGTTAGATAGGAAAAGACCCAATTTCTTTTCATCCTTGCCTCCAAAATTAGATCTTGCCTCAGATTCCTCAAGGTGGGAAATCTTCTGGTTTCAGATAACTAATAATCTGGACTGGAGATAGAGAGTAGGAACAACTAAGATTCTTTGAAGAAGGCAGAGGAGTTGGGACTTGTAACAGGGGTACATAAAGTATAACAGACGGTCCAAATTTGGTCTGACATCTGCTTTTTAAATAAAGTTTTATTGGAACACAGCCACACCAGTTGTTTCTGTCTTGTCCATGGCTGGTTTCATGCTACAATAGCAGCATTGAGTAGTTGTGACAAAACTGTTTAGCCTGTGAAACCTAAAATATTTACCACCTGGCCCTTTTTAGAAAATATTTGCTAGCCCACACATCTAGAAAACCACGGTGAGGAGAAAGAATACTGGAAACTATAGAGAGAAGACTGACTTGGGACCCCCTGAAATGGACTCATTACAGGTTGAGGGGCTGTAGGGGGAAATGCATGAACCTTTTGGCATTAACTTCTGGATTCTGGGTAGTGTTACAGTAGTATCATACCTTCTGGGAATGAACTATATGTGTATGCCCTTCTGAATAGTAATGACTAAAAGAGTCACAAAAAAATAAGAAAGGCCTTCCATCCTTTTCCAGTTTTATCTCCCGCTTCATCCCACTGTGTCGTCTGTATATCTCACACTGTAGCCTACTTCCTAGAATGGAATCTGAGACCTCAGCTTGCTCGGACTTTGTGCAAATTCTTTCCTAGGTCGTAATTCTCTTCCACCTTTTTGCAGACCTCAAAGCTTCAACCGAATTGCCAGCACTCCAGAAAGGTTTCCCAGATGCCCACATCTCTAACAACCCCAATGAATTTGAGCTTCCCTCGTACCGTAGCACAGCTCAGTTTATACCAGATTTAAGTTAGAGCATGTCTTTCTCCCCCACCAGATATCTGCAACCGGAGGATAGAAATGTGGCTTTTTGTTTGTTTTCCTGTTTCACTTGGATCCCCTCAACTCCTCTTATGTCTATCTTCTCCTTAGTTCAGTACCTTATAGACTTTAAATATTTATTGACTTGAACATGAGGGTTTTGAAAACAAAAGGTTTATAGTTCCATTTCCTCGCTTGTAGAAATCTAAAGAAAACGTACTTCGGCTCAAGAAGACTTTGTGTAGCTGTTCTTGAAGAGTAGACAATATTTATTGACTTAGTCATCAGAGTTTTGAAAACAAAAGCTTTATGATGCCATTCTTCTTCTCATGAAATCTAGAGAAAGAGTACTTTGGCTCAAAAATACTTTCGGTAGCTGTTCTTGAAACTAGAAATTCCTCTCTGACAAATATTCCAAATGCCTAGAGTTTGTCATCTAATGAAGAAATGGAACCCATTAAAGCAGTGGGTGAATGGAGATTATGTCTGGTGGAGGAAGCTACTGTAGAAGCTGTCCTCTCTCTTCTAAAACAAGAGGAGACTAGAGGCTCCTCCTCTCCCGACGTCTACTCTGATTGTTCCCTTCAGCCAAGATTAAATCAGAGGGGAGGCTGAATGAAATTTTCATATTCCAGCAAGTACATTTTGTGCTAAGAGGGCAGAGAGTACTGATTTTGTACTGGAAAAAAAAAATGAATCCCATTCAAATATAAATTAATTTCTTCTCTTTCTCTTCAGAGGTGTTCGCCATCATCCCCAAACTGATGTCATCATTATGGTCATTATAGTCATTTGACTGACACAGGAGGAAGTGACTAGTTTAGCTCTATCAAAATATTTTTTAAAATATTTTTTAAAACATTATTTTAGACCTGGACAAAGGATAGCAAGTTTAAATCCAGGACTATTTTTCTCAATAAAACTTATCAAAACTAAGGAGAATTTTATCACCAAATGTGTTTCTACTGACCGGTATAATCTTTGTTGTTCTAAATGTCATATAGCTAATTTTTATTCCTGGAGTTCGTCTAATATTGATTAAGTCAATAAGGACTAAAATGTTAGCACTCAGAAGGATGAATCTCAGAGACGCTTGCAGTGAAGGTAGTTGCAGTAGTAATAAGTGCATTTTACATTGTTCTGTTTTTGAAAAGTTAAGTAAATAGATTTTAGAAAGGTTTAATATTTAATATGAAATTCACTTATAACTTTTGGGACAAAGTTTCTTTAATAAAACACATTTTGTTCTTAGGAGTCTACTATTTCAACATTGTTTATTCCCTCCATTGATTTAGTCTTAGAATACGTTCTATTATTGTTGTTACAAAAAATTATAATGCTCATTTTGGTATGAAGAAAAAGACAAAAGAACATATTGTGTGCAAAAATAAATCCCTGAATAATGCTCCATTGAAGACCGTCCTTTTGCTGCATCAATGAGTGTTTTCCTGGCTTAGCTTATCAGAGGTAAAGCTCAGTGTCAAAGAGCCAAAGGCTCTTTAAGAGCCATGAAGTACAGACACTAAATTTCCTTTTACTCAACTATAAACCTACTGCCTAATGTTAAGCAATCTTCATTGAATTGATGGTCTTCCTCGCAACTTATTTTACTTAATCATATTTATTAGGGAAGCTTTGCACATCAAAAGCACATTTTAAAATAACCTCATTATTAACCTTAGGGCAAAAAAAGTTAATGCAATGTATATTGTCAAGTTTATTAACTCTCTTCTTGATGAGCTAACAGCTGTGTGATGAAGACGGTAGCCATCAATTAGATGAACAGTGATCTCGAGACCAGAGTTTTCAGCAAGGAATAGTCAGCTCAGTTATGGGCATTGAGAGGCAACCACCGGATGGACATATTTCCAAGGATTTCTCAGTTCTATGCCTTGTGGGATAGTGTTTGTGAAAAGCCTGGGCGCATAGGTCAATTGAGGAGGCCAGAACACATTTATGTGGTTTGGGAGGATTTTAATAAAAAGTGATTTTTAGAATAACATTTAACATATCATGTAATTACATATTCACATTCAAAGGTTGTTATTTAAGGTATTAACAGGTATACATAATAAGAATTATAAATCATTGAGCTTGCAATTGTCCTTACTCCTTTGCAGAAAGATGTCATTAAATAGAAATATAATTTAAAAGAGACAATTAATGCTCAAATAATTGGTATTTTTTGATGAAGTAGACACCACTTTGAGGGATAAGAATTGACTAACATTTCAAAGTAAGAAAGAAATGCTTGAGTCTTATGCTCAATTAAGTAAGGGACATTATAACACAGTTGTTCTAGGGCTGGGGTAAAAGGGAATTTAAGTATCTTGTAGGTCAAAGTCCTTTTTCTTGTAGTTTGCAGAGGATCAGGAGGGAAAGTGTTCAAATGGTGAAACTCATAAAGGGCATATTCCTGGAGGTCACAGACACTTGCACAAAGACAATGGAAGACTCTTGTCCTCATGCCTAGAATAACCCAAGAGTTGGTCCACATGAAACAGCCCAGGACCTGGCACCCAGTAAGTGCTCAAGACATTTAGCTGTTATTATTATTATCCCTCCAAAAATAATTGGATAAAAGCTCTAAGTTGTTGATTCCCATCTGAAGGTATGGTCTCCTTACTGATGTTGATTTACAATAACATTAAGCTATAATGAGAAGGAAAATCAAAGGTGTAATATAAACGCTCTCCCTTGACTTTGCCAGGGGAAAAAAAAATTCTGTTTATTGAAATTTAGAAGTTTCATTAAACCTGAGGTCATTTTATTTAGAAAAAAATACAAAGCGTTATTGGAGTCAGAACACTGATTTTATTTCAAACTTCCACTGAGAAATTGTCTCTATTATTGTAGAGGAAAAAAAAATAATGAAATGAATGTTCTAAAAATGCTACTCTACCATGAAACCTTGGATGGATATAAAGACATTTGTGTCCATCAGCCACTGTTATTGGAAACTGGCTTTGAACATGGGAGAACTGAGCTAGGTGTTGTTTATTCACAAAGAGTTATAGAATTCCGTCTCTTTCTAGATGACGATGAGACTACAGAGAATGAAGAAGCCAGATTCCTTTCTATTAGGGAGCTGATGTTCCAGTGGGAAGAGGAAAGTTAAGGACAGACAGTATACAAATAAATAATAAAAATATATAATAAATAATGGAAGAATACAAAAAACAAAGAACAAGAAATCAAGAAAGTGAACCAGAGTGACTGTAAGGTTGTGTGAGATGGGTGGAATTGGTGATGGTTTTGGTGAGGATGATCAGTGATGACATTTGGGCTGAGAACTGGATGGTGAGATGGAGGCCAGTGGCCATGTTAAAAAGAACATTCTAGGCAAAGAGGTCAGCATGATAAACAGTCTCCAAAGATGGCCTCCACCAACCCTTCCCTTCCCATATGGGCATGCCAGTCCTCCTAACCAGAGGCAGAGTCTCTTTCCTTTCACTTGAATCTGGGCTGGCCTCATGGCCTCCCGTTCCAGAACTTTAGTTTTGAAGAGGCCTGGCAGCTCTTGCTATCCCTCTTTGAAGCCAGCTGCCTCTGCATAAATTCAATGATTCTGAAGCCGCCATGTTTTATCAGGAAACCCAGGCTACAAAGAGGAGCTCCACTGAGCTACGTCATGAGTCAAGACTTCATCAGCCTTCCACGCCACTGCAGCTGCACACAACCAAGGGCTGAACACGCTCCACGTGGAAGAGAAGACCTGCCCTCCTGAGGTAAAGTCAACCCACAGAATTGTGAGAAAGAATAACTTGTTATTTTAAGTCACTACTTTTGGGGATAGTTTGTCACACAGCCTAAGAATTAGGGCTTTCTTTTTAGGTGACTAAATTCTCAAAACTGAGAATAGAAGGTGATAAAGTCTCTTTTAGTTCGACAGCCCAGTACTAGAAACATCCTCCCTAGGCCTTGCTGGGAGGTGGACATGCTGCTTATACAAGACCGTGTAGAAGAAATCGCTAGACAGTGAGAGTGCAGCCTGCTCTGAAGCGTATTTGTAGGGATGAAAGTGCCATGGCATTTCCTTTTTCTTTTTCCGTGGGGAGAAGGGATTAGTCCTGGTCCCTCCTCTAAGTCGTGTGTAGGAAGCAGTAATTGAACAGTTTGGGTTGAGGGCGGGTGTTTGCAAGAAGGGGAAACTGGAATCCTAGGCCCTCTCTCAGAACTTGCTTCCAGAAGCTCAGAGACATGCCTCCTCCTGCTCTCAGAGAAATGTGAAGGGTAGTTCTTGGAGGATGTGGGATCTGGGTTGCAAAGAGTCTGTTGCCCATACTTTGGTTGGAGAAGTTTGAAGATGGGAAGCTGGCTGGGGAGGCTGGCAGTGGTAAGGTGAAGGAAGGGAGCGGCAGGGAAGGACGCCAGCAGCGCGGGGTCGGTGGGGCGCCAATGTGAGAAAGTCCCCCGGGACCAGGTGGGCTCTGTGGAGGCAGCAGAGCTGGAGACTGCCTGCGGCCTTCACCCAGAGCTGTCTGCTGAGAGAGAGGGCCCCCAGGGTGTGCCATGGGTGGAGGAACTGCGGAGGTAGGTCTGAATAACCAGTCAGAGAATGCATTGCCCGCCTCCGGGGACGGCGCGGTACGGTCGTCGTCGTGCTGGTAGGGATGGCTTTGAAGAATGTACGGTGCACCCCTCCACAGAAGAGCTAACATTCAGTGTCAGCGATGACAGAGGGCATTTGAAAGCAAGAGACAATTCAAGTAAAGACAACACAGGTATGTAAATCAGCCATCACATCTTTTTTGCTAAGCTCGCCTCACTTTGTCCCCAACGGTGGGGAGCCAGGTGGTAGGTGGGAGGAGATGGCATGAAGACGGGGAGGGAATGAGGACATCTGCCTGTCTCGTCCTGCCAGTTCCGAGCACGGGGCCAGACCTGAGCAAGGGAGAGGCGACAAGCATTACACTGGGGGTGAGGTGACATTTTTTTATTTAGAAAGTGAGCAGAAAGCGAAGAGCACTGTCTGACATAGCTTGGGTGGGAGGGGGAGAGCATTCTTTTAATTGAATACGTTTGATATATAACGTTGTGTAAATTTAAAGGTGTACAACATGCTACTTTGATACGCTTGTATGTTGTGATATGATTGCCGTCGTAGTGATATTTACCACACTACACGATTACCCTGTTGTGCGCTATTGTCTGTATTAATCATGCCGCACATTAGATCACCGTGGCCTAGTTACTTCTCAGTGCAAGTCAGCAGAGTGTCTCCCGGAGCACTGGTGGGAGAAGGACGAAGCTCTTTTCTGATTACACCCTTCCCAGTTTAGCCCATTCGGTTCAGAGTTCAGCAGCCCTAAGGGAGACACAGGTTTACGGCGCTCGAGGATCTGAAAGAAAGCCTCTGTGGCAGGCACACAAGGGCCAGCAGAAAGCGAGGGGAGAATGGTGTAAATGAGGTTGGAGAGGAGAGGTGGACAAGGGTTCCATCCTGTGTTGCTTTGCGGCCCAAGAGAAGTATCTGAATTTTAGTGAATGTTTCAGAAAGCCATTGGAGAGTTTTAGGCAGGAAAAGAATAGGGCCTTATTTTCGTTTTTCAAACACCTCTGGCCACTCTTTGGGGGAACTGGGTGGGAGGGGAAGGGATGAGGCGAGAGGCGAGGTCCAGAGGAGGCTGCTGGAGGCCACGGAGGCCAGAGAGGAGAGGCACTGATGGAGATGCTGCTGGTGGGGGGAGGGCGTCATCCTTCAAAGTGCGGTGATTACTGGCTGAGATATATATGGTTTTGTTATTTGACAAATTGAAGGCCAACTAGACAGTTGGAGGTTGGGCCAGTGGTATTTTTCAGTGCTTCGGGCTGAATATATAAGCAGATCTCAGGCTCCGTGGTGCATACAAATCACCTGGGAAGTGGTTAACATGCAAATCCTTGGGTCTCTCCTTAGCCCTTCTGATAGATCATCAATGGTGTGGGGCCCTGGAATGTGCGTTGTTGAAAGCACCTGCATTCTCATAATTTCTTTGACATCAGCTGCAGAAATATTTTTCTAATGAAAGCAAAATTACACTGTTGGAACTACACCAAAATAAAAAGCGCTGCACAGTGAAGGAAACCATCAGCAAAACAAAAAGGCAACCTACTGAATGGGAGAAGGTATTTGCAAATGATATATCTGATAGGGATTATTAATATATATTAATATATTATATATTATATAATAATATATAATATATTATATAATATATTATATATTAATATATAAAGAACTTACACAACTCACCACCAACAAAAAAAACAAACACATAATTCGGCTAAAAAATGTACAGAGGACCTGAATAGACATCTTTCCAAAGAAAACATACAGATGACCAATAAACACGTGGGAAGATGCTGTACCTCACTAATCATCAGGTGAATGCAGATTAAAACCACAATGAGCTATCAGTATACACCTGTCCGATGGCTAAAATCCCACGAATGGGAATGCAAACTGGTTCAGCCACAGTGGAAAACAGTATAGAGTTTCCTCAAAAAATTAAAAATAGAAATGCCATAGGACCCAGCAATTCTGCTACTGCATATTTACCCAAAGAAGACAAAAACACTAAATTGAAAAGATACATGTACCCCTATGTTCACTGCAGCATTAATTACAATAGTCAAGGTATGGAAGCAACCCAAATGTCCATCAATAGATGAATGGATAAAGAAAAAGTGGCATATATACAATGGAATGTTACTCAGCCATAAAAAAAAGAATGAAATCTTGCCATTTACAACCACATGGATGGACTTAGAGGGTATAATGCTAAGTGAAATAAGTCAGAGAAAGACAAATGTTGTATGATTCACTCGTATGTGAATTTAAGAAACAAATGAACAAAGGAAAAAAGGGACAAACAAAAAAACCCAGACTCTCAATATAGAGAACAAATTGGTGGTTGACAGAGGGGAGGGGATGCGGGGTAGGTGGGGATGGGTGAAATAGGTGAAGGGGATTAAGAGTATACTTATCTTGGGGCACTGAGAAATGTAGAGAATTACTAAGTCATTCTGTTGTACACCAGAAACTAATATAACACTATATATTAGTCATACTTGAATATAAACAAACAAACATAAAACATAATTTTAAAAGTGCCTGCATTCCCTTGTAGATAGTTCTAGGACCCTGAAAACACCTAATCCTTGCTGCGAAAGAGGCCCCAGTTCCCTGTGATTTTGGCTTTCTCAGATGCGCAGTTAATTCTGCACTCTAAATTTCAACATTTATCAAACCCTTTTTCTTTCATTGTTTTCATTTTCTTCATTTTATGCTTTTCTTTCCCTCAGCCCTTGAACTTTATCTTTTTAAAGATTTTATTTATTCATTTGACAGAGGGAGAGCACAAGTAGGCAGAACATAGGCAGAGGGAGAGGGAGAAGCAGACTCCCCACTGAGCAGAGAGCCCAGGCTTGATCCCAGGCTTGATACCAGGACCCTGAGACCATGACCTTGGCCGAAGGCAGACGCCCAACTGACTGAGCCACTCAGGCGCCCCTCAACCCTTGAACTTTAAACACTTCGAGGACTAGCTTTTTTTTTCCATCCTCCTTCTCCCTCCTTTTCATTTCCCTCCTAAAGGAACAGAATTCCAAGTGGATAAGTACTTCTTAACTGTTTTTAAAGCAACACATCACTCAGTGTAAAAACTTTTAAAGGACAATGTATCAATTACTAGAGGAGCAATTTAGAGACAGAAGTGGCTTAATGATATAAATAAAGGACTCATTTTCTCTAGGAAGTAACGGAGACACTGTCTCCAAATTTTCCCTCCTATAACCAAAGACATTTTGGGAGAATAGACTTCCAACTCACAGGCAGTAAATGGTAAATGAAAATATATAAATGTCTTTATCGGGCATTTTAATCTAAAAAGCCAAAAACACTCCTAAGGTAGCAGATATTTAATGCTATGCTATCAGACCTAATGTAGGGCAACTTGCTTTTACCTACAACAAAATGGAATTTGCTCCAGATATCTGGATAACCTTGATGGAGCAGGAAATATATGATTTAATCATATGGGGCATAATAACTCCTATTGATACAAGCCAAAGTTCTTAAATGTTCCAGACTGTCCCCAACAAGATCATCTGATGGCAGATGAAGGGGGGAGATGTTATACCTTGATGCTGATGAGGGGAGGAAGTCATATGAGTCATTGATGGAGAGAGAAGCAAATCTTGGGTGTTACAGGAGGTCTATTATATTCTTACAAGTAAACAGCTATTTTTTTCCACTGAAGAAAATCCAAATGATACTTTAGGAACAAAATATTTTTCTTTTTTTTCCAAAATATTTTTCTAGTAAAATTTGTATATGAAAAATCAAGAATTACTCTTATCTACTCAAAGCATTTGGTAAACAAAACAAAACAAAACAAAATGGACACAGACTTCAAAAAAGCACCATGTGTAAGTGAAAAATGAATTTTTGTTCTTTCTGATTACTTTTCTAAGCTCAAGGAAACCACCAGTCAATGCGAAGCTGTCAAAGAAAACTTATTTACCCAAAACTGAGGCCAGATCAACATAAAACAACTAACCAAAACATGGTGTTTGCCACACCTGGAAAGCAGGTGGGATGCCTTATAAAACCCACGTGAGGGGGCACATGGGTGGCTCAGTCAGTTAGACATCGTACTCTTGGTTTGGGCTGTGGTTATGATCTCAGGGTCATGGGATCAAGTCCTGCATCAGCGTGGAGTCTGCTCAGCGTGGAGTCTGCTTGAGATTCTTTCCCTCTCCTGTCCCTTCCCCCCTTCCCCCATGAGCATGCACTCATGCTCTCCCTCACATACATACATACATACATACATGCATACATACATACATACATAAAATCTAAAAAAACCCCAAAAAACAAAACACATGTCCGAAGCTGAAGATAATTCAATAGGCCTTGTGTGTGATTGCTTATCTGATTGTTTCACATAGCATACAAGTGGAAAGCCAATTGGTATTCAGTCATTTGTATTTCAATAAGCTAGAAAAACATTTCAAACATCTTTTCAGTTGTAGGCCAAGAGCTGGATGGTTAGTATATACACGTCTGGAATATATTAGCAACTTTTATGTTGGGAAAACACTTCCCTAAATAATAAAGTATTCTGAACGTGTTTGAATTCCCAAGGAGAGCATGGTATTTTTTTGTTGTTTATATTTCCAGAAAAGGAGTGTGCTGCTTTTCCCCTTTCTTGAGGAAGACCCTTCCTTCAGGCAAAAATAAATGATAAAAAGCACCCTAAGTATGAAAACATCGTCTGTGGTGTTAAACAGAGTCACATAGTAAGGGCAAAACGGAGACGTTTGTTGAGCTAATAAAGTTTTTAAAAAAAACTCTAAACTATTCTTAATAATTATGTATAAAAAATAGTTTGGTACCTCAGTGGAAATAGCTGAAAGTATAGGAAATTGTTCCAATGGCATTAAAATCCAAGATGACACAGAAAGGTTTGAGATGATTGATCTATTATCCTGAGGTAATGTCTCTGCCAGAATCTACTTGATAGTTTTTACGGACTTTTCAAAAAATGTCCAATTTCGGAAAAGAAATTGACATGTCTGGACTATGTATAGAAGTATTATGTCATTCACTTCTTTTCTCAGAAGAAAGGCATTGAGACTAGAACGTTTTCTTTCTTTCTTTCTTTCTTTCTTTCTTTCTTTCTTTCTTTCTTTCTTTCTTTCTTTCTTTCTTTCTTTCTTTCGTTTGTTATCAGATTGATCAAGCCATTAGAGCACAAGTTTTCAATTGAAAAAGGAATGTGTTTGGTCTTGTTAATTAATACAGTAGGCTCTAGATTACAAGGGGGCAAACCAGGTTCTAATCTCAGAAAAAGACCTTTATGGGAACACACCTCATGACTGCGTGCCTCTGGAAAGGTTGTAAATCATGCAGACTTCACAGAGGAAACTCTTTAACCTGGTCATTTACATAATTGTGTATCAGCACACTCTATCCATCCCTTCTCCTCTTGGTTCCCATTAAATTTTCTTCAAATATTTATCTTTTTAAAAATAATATCTCCCATTTGCCCTTGCACTTAAAATCACAGAAAATACCTGATCGATATAGGCAATAGGAAACAACTCACCTGGGTGAGATTCTCAAATGACTCAAGCAAAGTACACTTTCTCTGATACCCCGTAGTTTGAGATATGTGCTACTTGAGGAGCGAATGGAAATTTTTTGTCATCTAATAGAGTTCAAGGAGATATCTGGCCAGGGAAACCAATGTATAAAAAAGAGAAACCACTATTTAATTTTGTTTGTTTTTGTAGCTAAAAAAAGTGATTGTCCTAGATATGCTCAGATTTACCATCTGGTTCTCATTCCGTATTCTCGTGGTTTAAAAAATCACTAGATCCAGGACTGCCTATTAGGGTTATTCTGATTAAGAAGGGATGGGAGGACAGATGGTAGAATTATGTGGTAGAGAAAGTGATGGGGGACAGTGAACTACTTAAAATGAATACTCTGCCAACACAGGGGTTGTCGAATTGTCGGGTGGAAACTCTAAGTTGCATGTCATGTCTGGAAAATTCACATGCAAAAGTCATCACTAACAGAAGGTAAAAACTTTTGACAAAAATGTATGTACGTTAATATAAAAATCCTAATGACGTGTGGATCATCATTATTATTGTTTGTTTTCATTAGCACTTACTGAGGATTTATATATCAGAGATTGTACTAATTTCTGTTTTTTAATTGAAGAATAATTGCATGTAATATTGTATTAGTTGCAGGTACACATATAGTGATTCAATATCTGTATACTATGAAATGGTCACCACAGTAAGTCTAGTTATCATCTGTCACCATACAAAGTTGTTATAATATTACTGACTATATTCCTATGCTATACATTGTGTCCCTGCATCTCACTCATTTTATAACTGGAAGTTTGTACCTCTAAATTGCACTCCCGTGTTCCGTCCGTCCCCTCACAGGGGCCCTCTTTCCCTCTGGCAAACCGTCAGGTAGTTCGCTGTATCTGAGTCTGTTTCTGATTTATTTTGTTTTGTTTTGTTTTCAAATTTCCACATATAAGTGAAATCGTTTGGTATTTGTTTTTCTCCGTCTAACGTATTTCACTTAGCAGAATACCCTCCAGGTCCATCCACGTTGTCGCAAATGGCGAAGATTTCAGTCTTTTTTATGGCTTGAGTTGTGCTCATTTCTGCCATGCACTCTCTCATTCCCTCCTCAAACAACCGTGAGAATCAAGTATTCCTACTACATTTTTTCAGATCCAGGAAGTGAGACTCGGAGATTTCCGCCAGTTGCCCAAGGTCAACTAAGAAGTGGCCAAATGAGAGACTCAAAACCAGTCCGATGTTGAATCCTTAGGGACTGAGCTACAGTGTTATCTGTGACCCTGAATAATTGTGAATGCAGCCAGTTGGTATTTATCTGCTTTCATCCTCCGTTCAACTCGTTTTTCCCAATGTCCATCCTCTCCTTCCACTCTTCCTTTGAAATATGCCTTTGACTTGTCTGTGACTGAGGGAATTTCCAAAGGAGTAACACAAGCGATACGGTTGCGAATTCTAGATGGCGTGTCTCCGGCCGCTTGCATGGTCCTTCCTTGCTGTACAAAGCAGCACAGATCGTTTTTAGCTCACCTCAGTTCTGCAACTGTGCACCATTAACTTCACCATTACCCTCAGGCCTTTTAGAACATTAATATTTGACTGACTTCACTCATCCATCAACAGTCCCTGTTTGGAATGCTTTCTTAGTTCTCCAGTATATTAGATGGTGACTTGCCAGTGTGAATTTTGGTAACTCTGTGGTTTTCTCCTCAATGTAGTCCTTTGCCATTGTAGCAACTCCCCGTTTAGAATCAGGTTTCATTAGTGTAGTATTTTCACATTCTTCCAGGTGGTCAGTAAAGATGTTAAAGCAGAGAGACCTTCCACGTGACTCCTTGGTTCCTATCTGTGTGCTTTTTCAAGAGACCATCCAGGAGGAACTTTAAGTGAATACGGACTGTGAAATCTGATTTCATGAAGCTTCTAAACTTGTTATCAGGGATCAAAATAATTCCCCATGTGGCAATCCTATGGAAGGGGGCTTGGGATATAGCAGGAAAACTAGAAAACACGGGAGAGGATGAAACAACTTTAGTTCTCTTTGCTGGAGATAGCATGAGGAACAATGTCTATAGTGCCCAGAACATGGTTGCAAGTTTTTAAAAAACAAATCGTATTTTCCCAGAAATGGTTAATATCATTTTCCTTTCACAGCACAGGTTAGATTTCTAGCTCTTCAAAATCATCATCCCAGAAGGTGGACGTTATTATCATTCAGTGCATAGACATGGGGAAGCACACAGCCACTCGACAAAGCCACTTTCTCTTTGGAATCAGACCAAAGTCCGGTAATCTCCATTGAATCTTGACAGGCAAGTTGTATTTAGCAATACAACTAGTGAATTGTACATAATAAACACACAATAAGCATTTGTTTAATACCCTTTATAGGCCAGTCAGAAGCTCTGTCATGAAGATTTAACAGATGTGTTTCTAGAAGATAAAACCATACCTTGACGCTTCCCTCCCCTCTCCTGTGTCTGTGGGGGCATTTGGACTCCTACACTGAAGGAATATGGCTGAAATGAAGACTTGCTGTATTAGTTTGCTCAGGCCGCCATAAAAAATTACCAGAGTCTGGGTGGCTTAAATGACAGACATTTATTTTTTCACACTCCTGGGGGCTGAAAGTCCAAGATCAGGTGCTGTCAGGGATGGTTTCTAGTGAGGCCTTTTTCTTCCTGGTTTGTAAACAGCCACCTTCTTGCTGTGGCCTCACATGGCCTTTCTTTCTGTGCATGCATGGAGAGAGAGAGAGAGAAAGAGAGAGAGAGAGGGAGAGACCTGGTGTCTCTTCTTCTTGTATGGACACCAATCCTATCGGATCAGGGTCCCAATCTTACGACCTCATTTAACCTTAATTACTTCCTAAAGCCCCGCTCTCCAAGTACAGTCACATTGAGGGGTAAGGCCTCAACCTACGAATCTGGGGTCGGGGATGGAGAGAGTTCAGGCTGTCGCACTCGCCGATGCTGCCCGTTGCCTCCGTAGTTGAGGTGGAAGTCTGGCGTAGGTGTGTTCCATTTCTCCTCTCCCACCTGTCACTCCCGCTCCAGAAACGCGCACACGTGCGCCGCGCGCCCCCCGCCCCCCGGTGCCAACAGGTAGAGTCTCCACACACCCCTCCATCACCACACGGCAGTGCCCTGCTTCGGAAGACGAGGCGGTTCTGAGCCTCACGGGGCCTGAGAAGACAGCCCTCCCTTCATGTGTGCTGTGTACTTCTGGTTCCTCGAGAGAGAGCGGCTTCTTGAGGACAACCGTGCAGCCCCCTCCGCTGCTCTAAGCTGCACAGTATCCTTTAAACCCTGCTCCGCCCAGAAGCCATGAAGGGGACCTTATCCGGAAACAGGGATGTCGCAGAGGTAACCAGGTTAAGATGGGGTCACACTGGCTGAGGGTGGGCCCTAAGGCCCATGACTGCTGTCATTGTCAGAAGAGGGAGACAGATACACGGAGGGAAGGCAGCCTGGAGAAGACGGGCGGGAAGCTGGGGGATGCGTTCCAAGCCAAGGAATGCCAAGGATTGCCAGCAGCCGCCCACGGAAGATTCCTGATTTATTTTTTTCATCTGCATGGTCCTGTCCTGTTCCCAAGCAGCACTCCTGGAGGGCGCTTCTCAGATGAGTCTTGAACCTGACCCCTGCTTGCTGCTGATGAAGCCATGGTCAGCATTCATTCGCTGGGATAGTTCCTTCCTCCACTTCTCTGCTCTCACTCCTGACACCTTGTAATCCACCCTGGGCGCAGTGGCCAGTGGGATTTGTAAACACTTAGGTCTGATCTCTTCCTTCCCCTTATTAAACCCCCACAATGGTTTCCCCTTCCCAATCAGGTTGAAACCCAATTGCTTTTTCTGTGATCTGGCCTCTGTCTACACTTCCACCACCACCTCACGCCCTCCCCGTTTGCACACACTTTACAGCCACAGCCGCCTCCTTTCGTGTCTATGTGCTGAGTTCCTCTGCCTCGGATGTGCTTTCTCCTGTGGCTTCACTTGCCTGGGGCTTATGGCCACCTGCTTACTTTAAACCTCACTGGATTGGAGAGACCTCCTCTGGCCATGCTATTTCACATAGTCCCACGGTCTTGCTGTGTCACATCAGGTCTCTCTAGGCACTTTGTCTCCATCGGACATTTTTCTCATGTGTTAGTTTGGTTGTTTTCCTCCCTTCCCTGTAATGTAATGTCCACAAGGGCAGGTCCCTTCCCTGCCTTGTTCACTGCCAGAAACCAGTGGTATGAACATGACTTGACACAGGATAGCTGCTCAGTAAAGATTTGTTCCATGAATGGACAAAGGAAGGGCTGAAGAGATGATTGCCATGATTGTATTCTTGGAGGCTTCCAAGGATCACCAAATGACCGAGAGGCGTCCTTCCTTTCTTCCCTGAGAAGATCTCCCGTAGCCCCCCAGCTTTGCATTGTGCCCATGACATTATCCAGCTTTGAAATATGCTTCTTTTATCACTTTGTTTCATTGATTTCACCCTAAAAGCAGTAAGTCATCAAGTTATCCTTTTTGGGGCCAGCCTCAAGGGATACTAGAGAGTTAAACATCTGTAGAATACCCAAGTGGTGGAATGCGATCGTTTCCATGGGCTGGGATGAAAAATGGTGCTTGACCACTCAGTGATGCCTAAAATTCCTCTACATAGGTGAAGCTTTTCCTTCTAAATCAGAGATGAAGCTTGAAGATATCAGCCATGGGAGGAGTCCCAGAAGGCCAGCACACGTTGGCACCTGGACAGGGAGGTGGGACAAGCCACCTGCGAGGGTGAGAGTTGAAGATGAGTTTCTGCATGTGGCTTCCTTGGCGATTTTTATCCGTGTCGAAGTGAAGAGCTGAGTCATAGTCAAGTCACTGACTTGCTGGCAAATGAACGCGGGGTCCTCCAAGATGCATCCTAACTGCGTCGGAGTCCCTTCTTTTCCTTGTTTTGGTCAAATTTCATTCTTCTCTTGCCCATGCATATTCTTGACGTCATTTTCTCCAGATCTTGCTATTCCCCCTTTTCCCTACAAATTTTCCGAGGCTGTTCCTTGCATGTGAAAAAGACATTTCTCTTCGGCTTTTCTCGGCAAAAGAAATTTGTAAATTTCTTTTGTAAATTTGTAAATTTGTCTTCATAATTATGTTTCAACAAATCTTTTGAACCCAGTCCTCGAGTAAAATTCTCTCCCTAGGAGGAGAGAAACAAGATTGAAAGTCAGTAATACCCAACCCACGAAGCCCGTTCCTGGCTTGCTTATTGGGTCCGTGCCCTGACTTGCCCTTCAAGCGCCCGCCCAGGGGACAAAGTCTGTCCCCTCCTTCATGTTCTCAAAAGCATGCCATAGATTACAAAAGCATCTGTTTTGTAGTAGTTTCCTAATGTTATCTGAATTGCTTAACTTACGCATAATTTTTCACGATGACAAATATCCATGCTGTCCTGATTCCACATCTATTTTCAAAAGAGGGACACAGAGTTGATGTTAAGTCAGCTGCTGTGAGCACAGAGCAAAAAGGCCCAGATATGGATCTAAATGTAGTCATTGTGCATCCTTACTCGGCCCTTGAAATTGAAATTCAGGCCATATTTTATCAGAGAACCTCTATTTTATATGTAAGGCAAGGGGGGGAAAGGCATTGGGCTCTAAAATAAAAACAGACTTTAGTAGAATCAAGTAAGATAAGGCACATAGATTCACTTTGTAAAATATATTTGTATACAAATATAAAGTAATACTGTATTATACAGACAGTTGGAGGTTTTTTTCACTTTCGGACTAGATGAGTATTTTAATCTTTCAGAAATTCTTTGAATTTCCTACCGAGTGGAAGAGGACAAAGGGTAGTAAAAAGCAACTTAGTTTTCTTCTCTCCATGATTCTGCTCAAGGGTTTTTGCAGTTTGCTAAAGAAAATGGGTAGAGAATTTACTCACTTATTTTCGTTATCTTCTGAATGTTATTTTATTATCTTTATTTCCGCAAGTTATGAATGAGTCAGCCAAGATTATGTATGTCCAGTCTCTGTCCTATTCTCAGAAAAGAAAGGAAATGTGTCATTAACAATCAGTGTTATTGATTATAAAAATTTATGTTGTCAAAAGTTACTCAATATTTGAATAGTTTAGCATCTTTGTTTTCTTTATCTTGGGTAAATCACAACATCTCTGAGAAGAAAGAAAAGCAGAAGTGTTATACCCACTTTACGGACAGGCAGACTGAGGGCCAGAGAAATTTACAGCTAGGATTACCATCAGTGATGTGCAGTTAAATGTTTAAGAACCAACTTCTCCCAGGGAGGGAACCCCAAAACCCTGATTTGTAGCATTTGCCAATTCTTGTGGTGTCAATACTACCCCGATGGGTAACTTCTACGCTGACCCTCTGAACGTGTAAATGGAACTGATGCAGGTGGTGACTGAATTAGTGATGTCCAGGAAGTCAAAATGCTAGCCGGGAAGGGAAAGCCAAGTCATATAAGCCTAGAAATGACAGCTTTTATGAATGGAAAGCACCATATACCTCTGAAGATAGGGTTTGCCTGGGGTTGAAGACAGAGATTGTCTACAAGTATTTATGAGATCAGTTACCCCCAGGGCCCCTTCCTCCTTTCGTTTCGATCCTGATTCCAGCTCTCCTCACCTGGCAGAAGACTAGAGAATTATTCCATGGAGACTCTGAGGCAGTGGCAATCCGGGTGCCTGCCTCTCCTCAACAGGTTCTCCTGAGCCCTTGTGCACCCCTCAGCCTCCCGCTCTGTTGCCGACCCCACAGCAGCTGCTGCCTGGGGCGGAATGCTCTAGTACCAGCTGTCTGGTACACCAGCAGGGCCTGATGCAGGTGTGGGGAGGGTCAGGGTCAGGGTCAGAGTCAGCCTCCAGCCCCAGGCTGGTAGTGGCAAGGCAGGTTTGGTGGGGGACTCCGCAGAATCTCTTGCCTACTCCTTATTCAGGAACCAGCCTGGTGGGGGGTGGGGAGCGGGGAGGGGATGGGGGTCGTGTCTAGGTTGTGCCTCATTTTCTTATTTATTTTGTTATTATTGACTATGATTTTCTTTTTCCTTGGGAATTGTGAAAGAAATGTGAAATCTGAGCTAAAGGTGGGTTTCTGCAGGCAAATACCGCTGTGCTTTTTCAGCTCCCTGTGGGCGCCGCCGCCCATCTATCTCCATAAATCAGTGTTTCTTGAGGAGTGTGTTATTAGCGTCTTGGGTGGGTCATTTCTTTATTATAGAAGTTTTGTGTTTCTGCTTCCACCTGAAAAATGCCTGTGGTGCTCCCAGGAATAATGAGCACTCAAAAAACTCCCCAAAGGTTTCCAGACATCTCTTTCGTCAGGTGGTATCCTCACCAGATGAAAACCCTGATTCTCAATGATTATTTGGCATGAGGCTTTTGGGATCTCACAGGTAGTTTGATTTAGGGCTGACCCTTCTCACAGGGACCAACTGGTGCCTCCAGATTCTCGGCCTTTTCCCCCCGTGATCTGCTCACAGCCAAAGTACTTGCTGTTCCCTGCAGTACCCCGAATCAGGGGGTAAGGGCTTGCTTTCCGGTTTCCCCTATGTTAGGGTGTAACCCTTTGGAATCTCATCCTCGTCTGGACCATCACCTCTTAGGACTCGCACTTGGGCCCACTCTGGACCTTATATTCTGTCCCCTATATCCGCCAAGGCTATGAAAACGAAAGCTCTAGGACATCCGTTTGGGCAAAGGACCTGAGCACAAAGGCTGCACTGTGTGTTCCTCTGACCACCCCACCTGGCCTAAGAATTGATTTCTTGTTGTTTTGTTTTATCCAAGGTTTCCAGTCCTTTTCAGAAGCTAGAGTGGTGTAGCATTCTCACCGTATGGAAATCTTTGAAAGGAATCAGTAGTTATAAATTTTGTGGCTTGATTAGGAAAAAAGTGTTACAAAAATAAGTAGCTTTTTGACAAAGGCAAAACCATGGGATTTAGGAATAGCACTAATTATGTCATCTAATGAAAACTGAGCATGTGTGAGCTGGACAGATTTGGGTCTGAATCCCTGCTATACCACCTACTGTCTGTGGGCCTTGGCATAAGTTATTAAATATTTTTAAACCTCAGTTTCTTTCTTTATAAAATGGGGGAAAAAAATAACACCTTTCAAGGCGGTAGAGAGAATTAAAGAGATCGTTCATTTTTGGCCCTGTCCCTTCTGCTCGACTTCGTCTGTGGGGAATTTTCAAATCTTATTCACATTACTTTTCTTTAAAAAAAATTCTTGCCCTTCTTTTGTCTTTTCAGCGGACCTCTCAATGAGAGCTGGATACAGCTAGATGCCAGATGAAGTTTTAATTAAATGTGTAGAGGCTTAGTTAGGGAGCAAATTAAAGTATATCCTCAGAGATAGAATGTAAAATCTCTGAAAAGAAGCTCCCGTTGTGAGTGAATAGACCACTTCCCATACCCCAAACACCCAACATATTTCCTCAGACGTAGACCATAGGGGATGCCATTAGCTGTGAGATAATGGACCGTGCCCTGAAAATACGACTACAGCTAATGCCACCAGGACTCTCTTCTGTGTTCATTAAAAACTGGAAGAAATGGACAAATCCAGTTTGTTCTTATATGACCAGGATACAGGGAGTTCAGAACTCCAGAACAGAAATCACACTTGTGATGATCAGAAATGGGCAACTGTTAGAAGGGGGTAAGTAGACAGATAAGCTCTTGGTTACAGTTGGTTTTGTAATAAGCTATTGAGAACAGTGAAGGAAACTTCTAGTTAGACACAGAATATGTGAGCTTAACTTCTATGAATTGTCTCAGAGAGAGAGTGAAGGAGAGAGAGAGAGAGAAAGAGGAGGAGGAGGAGGAGGAGGAGGAGGAAGAGATGAAGGAGGAAGAGGGAAAGAAAGAAATAGAACATTGCGATGATTCCGCTTGCTCTTGCATCAAAGACCATGTACCTTCAATGAGAATGAAAAGGAAGACAAATCTGTTGTTGGTCCTGGGGGCCCTGGTTCCATGATCATTTTACTGCTAAAATGATTAAAATGCTAAAAATGATTCTTATTTTGCAGATAGATGGTATTCATACAAAGTGACTTTACATGCAAGTCAGGAACTTCATTTGGTGTAGAACCGATGAAACAGCAGTATGGTAATGTGAGAGCCATTTGGGGGCCTTGGATTGGGAGAGAAAGAATGTCTACCTTCATTTGGGTGATTGTGTAATTTTTTTACATGTGATTTTTTGCCAGATCATGTTGACGGACTTTAAAATCTGATCTGGTAGAGTGTAACTCTACTGTGATTGGAATTTATATCCTCCACATGATAATCAATATATTATGTTAACCCTTGGATTAGTAAAAGTGAACATGTTTTTATATACATTAGAAACTATAAAAAATTAAACATAATTTGGATGAAATTAGCCAACTGCTGAAGCAATCTTCCCTCAAAATCATATGAAAACCCTCTCTTCTTCCCAAATCTCATTTTAGGTGTAAGGGTGTTTATAATATTAAAAAAAATTTAAGTGATAGCCACTGTAAGATAAATGTTGATGCTTATAATTTTAATAGGTTAAGGGTAATGTTCCAAAAGATGTGAAATCTTACAAGGAGAGATTCGAAGTCAGAATTTTTCAGGAAAAAATAAACACTGTCCAGGAGGCAGACCAGGAAATCTACTTTCTGTAGCCCAACAAATAAATAATGCATAGACTTGGTGAGCATGCAGTCGCAGCAAAGGGAGTTGAATCATTCTGTAGGCTATTTTATCCAGGTTGTGGTAGATTGGACTCTCCGGCTATAGAGAATTATCCTTCTAGGAGGTCCTGATTGAAGATAATGAGCACCTTAGCACACAATCCTAACAGAAACAATGCAGGCTATTAGGTGTGGACTAGATGCCAAGAGTTGTACAGCGATTTGTTGTTTGAAAGAATATTTTTCATATCATTATAGAAGTTGCAACTAACCATCTGTGTTGGCATCATGGCATCATGCTGTTGGTCAGCATTGGAAAAATGAACATCTTGTTGTTTTTGATGAACACCATTTAGGTTTATCTGAGCATATGAAACACTAATGGTAATTTAATTCAACACTTATTGTGTGTCTAGAATGTGAACAGCGTGGTAGGAGGCAGTAGGAGAGAGGTTGTTGGGAAGATAGAATTCCTTTTTTCCAAGTGTTGGCAGACCAGCACAAGAGACAAAGAATGGGTGTAGATTGCTCCCACAGAAAGGGCAACAGGGTTCATTGTTTTAGACATATTTTGCACATCTACTATATGCATGGCACTATGCTTAAAGTTGCAAATACAGACATAAGAGACACAGTCCTTAATCTCAAGGAGGTAATGATTAGGTTGCAGGGTGGCAGCGGGAAGAGACAGGGCTATGGAAAATCAGAGTATACTGTTTTACCTGCTATAAAGGTATCTCTTCTCCCAAGAGAAGATGATCCCATACTGTCCTCCTTTGGGGGCATCAGAGAAGGCTACCCAAAGACAACTGGTTGAATTCTTTAAGATTGAACATTTATTCACTGTTTCATTTGGCACATAAGGATTAACTCCTACCCTCGTCTGGGCACTGCTCTAGGCCTATGGGATCTACAGCAACAACACAGCTGAGATCCCTGGCCCCATGGAGCATATTTTCTTTCTTTTTTTTTTTTTTCCATGGAGCATATTTTCTAGTGGGTAGAAAGAGAATAAGTGAGTAGATAAATACGATAATATGAGCTGCTAAACTTGCTTTGAAACATTAGGTATGTGGGGACAAAAATGATAAATATATTTTAACGCCAAGTCATCTTAATGACAGAAAATATCAGATACCTGAATTCTCATATTTTCATTGCTTTGCTAGGTTACAAACTAATCTCCTAAATACAGCAATAATCTGTTCATAGTTACATAATCTAATTTAATGATAGCCAACTAAGAAAGGGATAAGATAGGAGAAAGATATACCAGAAAGGAAAACAGTAATAGAGAAAAATATCATATTGGCAAGTCATAGACATAGAGCTGAGACATCTATCTTTTGCTCTTGGACATTGGTACCTCTAGTTCTCAGGTTTTTGGACTCAGACTAGAACTTACACCATTGGCCTGATACTCATGGACCTGTAAAGATATTTAGTGTAACCAATGTGTAAGGGGTGATGCAGCAAGAGGTCAGATGGGAAAAGTGAGCAGTGACCAGACCAGAAAGCCCTGTCTGCCAGACTGAGGAACGTGGACTTTATTGTCAAGGGAGATTTTCATCATGTCATCCAGATGATCAAATGTTTATATTAGAAAGATGAATTTGGCAGCAGAGTGGAGATTGGTTAGGAGAGAGGGCACAGTTGGAGATGGAAGTTAATTACAAGGTGGCTGCAAGTGTCCAGGGGAGAAATGATGTGGGTCTGAGCTAAGGCAAAGTCAGTGTTGGTGGACGTGAGCTAAATTAAGGAAGGCAGAATCCTGAGGGTCTAGTCATCAGTGGGGTATGGTGGCTCTGTTGGATGCTCCAGCGAGAGTGGTGCTATTCCCCAACATGGAAACCTTAGCGGGGGACGTGTTTAAATAGGCAGATAATGAGTTTAGTCTTAAAGCTAGGGCATTTGAGATATTTGAGGGACAATTAAGTGGGTATGTTCAGGAGGCAGCCAAATCTGTGAGTTTAGGGCTCAGTAGAGTGGTTGGGACTGGGAATCACCAAATCAGGGCTGTCTGGGTGACTGAAGAAGCTGTGGGAGTATCTGAGAGCATGAGAAGCAGGGACTAGTGAGAGGAGAAGAGAATATTAACGCTGATGTGTAGGCAGAGAAGAGCCCCCGGAAAAAACAGACCAAGAAGGAGTTGTGGGAATAAAGAGAGAGCAGGGTTCTGGAAAGCCAAGGGATTTGTGGGCAGGAGGAAGTGGGCAGTTGTTGAAGACAGCAAAGGTTTTTGATATGGAGCCTGGAACGGTGAAATCTGTGGCCACCTTCAGCAGAGAAGTTTTAGAATGTGTGTGGCATGGAGATGAAGATGAGGGCTGTGTATAGGGATGAGGAGACAGGACATCATATCATGTTAAAGGAATGAGGGCTTAAAAGTGGAGAAAGTAACTCAAGAATGTTGACTCTGACAAAAAGGATAGTGAATAGAACTAGAGATAGAATCAAGAAAGCATCCTCCCCTTGCCAGTGGCAGAGGCTTCAGGTAATTATTTTAAGCTGAAGCTAATGGGAGAGAGACAGGAACAGAGACAGAGAGAAATATTTCGGAGAAAAAGGGACTCTAGCTCCCAGAGGCAGGGGGAGATACGGGTCTAGAGCAGAGATCGGAGTGGCTTTCAACTGAAGACAGAACAACTTGTTCAATGAAAATGGAACTAAGGAGATGGGATGGTTCATTTTATGGTTCAAGTAGAACGAGCTAAAGGGTGCCCCGACAGCTGGTCAGACATCGTTTCTGGGTGTGTCTGTGGGAGTGTCTCCAGGAGAGATTAGCATTTGAGTCAGTAGACTGAGTAAAGAAGACTGCCTTCACCATTTGTGGTGTGGGGGTAGAGGGTGGGAGGTACATCATCCAACCCACTGAAGACCTGCCTATAACAAAAAGGCAGAGGAAGGTCAAATGCACTCTCTTTTTGCTAGAGCCTAGACATACATCTATCTTTTGCTCTTGGACATTGGTATTTCTGGTTCTCAGGTTTTTGGACTCAGACTGGGAGTTACACCATCGGCCTGATACTCAGGCCTTTAGACTTGGACTGGATTATACCACTGGCTTTCCTCATGCTTCATCTTGCAGAGGGCAGATTGTAGAACTTCTCAGCCTCCATCACCACGTGAGCCAATTCCTATAATAAATCTCCCCCTATCTCTAGCTTTAGCTCTATCTATCTGTTGGTTCTGTGTCCCTGGAGAGCCCTAATACAGAACGTATGGCCGTGCTGTTTGCCTCCCAGATACAGATGTGTTTGTGGGCTCGGAAAGCTAGAAGCCAAGAGAATTCACTGCTTGTGGGTCCTGTTTTCTCTGTGAAGTAGGAGGAAAGGCCAGATACCAAGTAAAGATGATAATATATATTACTTGGAGTGCAAGGAGAGGAGGAAAAATATGAAAAACCAAAAAACAGATGGAAATCATTTTGACTAATGCATAGGACAGGTTTTATTGAAGAGGTGGATTGGGCCCTAAGGTGGACAAGATGGAAGAAAAGAGGGAAAGAAGAGTAAGTTCCAGGAAGGGGACTAGAATGAGAAGAAGAAAGAAACCCAAGAGTGAAGGTCATTTTAAGGTCACAAATTCACAAAAACAAGAATGTTGGATAGATAGCAGCAAATTGTACAGACAAAGGTAAATATACAGATATAACAATTACAAAATGTTCTCTTTATGCATTTCTAGGGTCCAGGCTGGTTCCTGGCACAAAGATGGGTCCTCAGTAAATATATGTTAAATGAGTAAGAGCAACTTCATTTGCTGTACAGCAAGTTAGAAAATTAAAAGGAGCATCCAAGGCCAACCAATGGATACTAATTTCTCTTTTTCTTAAAATAGCAAAATATCATTACATTTCACTTCCATCTATGTAGGTATTCTAGTCACTATCGCTACATAACTCTCTCCAAATGGTGGGTTAAAACAGCAGCCTTTTGAAAGGTAAATGTCACAGATTCTGTAGGCAGGGCATCAGATGTGGCTCAACTGAGTAATTCTTCTGTGTCTGATGACCTTGAGATTGCTCAGTGGTCATCAGTCAGCAGATGGGTTAGTTGGAGGGTCCACAGTGCTAAACATCCTATAATGCAGAGGACGACTCCCACCCACTCTTCCTTACAAAGGATCCTTCAACCCAAAATGTCAATAGTGCTGATGTCGAGAGATTCTGCGGTAGATCCAGGGGCCCAGGAGAAACGGGCAGCCACTGTAAGGCCTTCTGAGGCCACACAGAGTCACTTCTCCCCCATCGTACTCTTTGCAGGAGGTGCACAAAGCCAGTCTAGGGAAAGGGACTAGACTCTACCCGTTGATGGGGGGTTGGCAAGGTCACATTGTGGTAGAGCATGTGGACAGTGTGATTTTGGAAAGTACAATTTACTGTAACAGAGATGGAAGCGTAAAACAGATATGGGGGGGCACCATTTAATGCCAGAAAAGTTGGGGTCCAGAATATATATAAAATGCAGATGGGGAATGGAATGGACCCAGTCAATGTGCTTTGTAGAGAAAGTTTGCTTCTGATAGGAAAGCTGAGAGGGAAGACTGCCTCTCCCCCATCTCTGGTACAATTGACAAGCAACAAATCCGTGACAGGTGGGCCTATCAGGAAGAATTGGGCTTCCCCTCCTGCTGGTTCCTTGGGACACGATGGCCTAGGGTCTTTACTGATGCTGAGGTCACTGAGCGTACACCACCAGTATTTTCACCATAGATACTCACTCTCTGAGCTCTCGGTCCCCATGGAGGTTTTGGAGAACAGTTCTTTGGCTTATGTTCATTCTTGTGTTGCCCTCCCCTTAAGGCCAGATCTCCTGTGAGGCCAAACCTCCGAGCCTCCACTCTGCTTTCCGTCGACATGAGTTCTCTCCCAAGAGGTTCCTTGGGCCTCTACATAAAATCACCAACCAGTCAAATTTGATTTGCAGTTGTATTTTGCTTATTTAAAAAAAATAGTTAATGAATCTTTAAAAGACATTCAAACAAGTTGTCAATATCTAAAAATTAGAAATTTCATATAAAACAAGAAAAAATTTCTTGCTTCTTTTGAAAGCCTGGAAGATCTAGCTAAATGGGATCCCCAATCTTGACAGCAGCAGTTGTCAGAATCAGGTAGCATCTGCCTTGGGAGATACTTTGTGGTCAAAAAAGTCTGTGAAGTGCAAGGGAGAGTCCCCATTTTAGGGATTCCCATTGCATGGGGGCACATTAAACTCCCTAGCAAGCCCTGAATCACGCTGATAATAATGCTAATGATAATAATCACTGTGTAATTTTGTTTAATGCAGCATTTCCAACAGGCAAGAAAACTTTTTTTTTTAAAAAAAAATAGACTTTGAGACAGTGGAAGCAAAATATAAGCAGGCCCTCATGAGAGCCTGTGATTTGCATGAAAAAGCCTGAATCTGGGATCTTTGGTACATGATATATGTGAAATATATATAATATTAATAATTATATATTACATATATATGCATATATATATATATATATATTTTTTTTTTTTTTTGCAAAAATGGGTGCAACAGTTTTCTTCTTTATGTTCATGCCTTTGTTCAGTCACCTTTCTTAGTGACTTTGGCCTTGCTCCAGTGACTTGTTTGGCTAATAGGGGGAATAACAAATATGACACATGCATAGATTTAAAATTCTTGTGTGTTAGGTTTTGCCCTCACTTGCTGGTCTTAGAAATCTGAGACCACCATTTGAATACACGAGCTAGCCTGCTGGAGAGGCTGGGTGGTGGAGAGCCGAGGTGGCCCAGCCTACAACCCAAGCCATCTGGCAAACTTGTGAATGGGGTCTCTGGGACCAGCCAGCCTAGAGACAGTTTTACAACTAACTACGAGTAAATACACGAACCCAGCTGACATGGCTTGGAGCAGCTGACTCTTCCTAGCTGAGCCCTGCCCAAGTTGCTAACACACAGAACCATGAGCAAAGACGTGGTCACCCTTTTATGTTACTAAATTTCGGGGTTGAATGGCAATGGATGACAGACAGCTATCACTCTCTGAAATCACGTACGATGATTTGCTTAGTCATTGTCCTCCCTTCTAGGATTTAGCCTCGCGAAGGGAGGAACTCTGTCTTTTTTACACTGTGGTTGGCAAGCTTAGAACAGAGTCTGGAAGCCACCCATAGAAACCCTCAGGAAATATGTGTTGAATGAATGAAAATCTCCTGAAAAAAATCTCTCGTGGGGCAGCCTCGTCTTCTCCTCCTCCTGCCTGGAGAAAGGGAAGAGAAGGAGGTACTGTCAGGAGAAGTGAGGGGATTATAAACCTAGGTGATCTGGAGTCAACAGCACTTGACATTTTTCTAAGATTGGAAAATTTCAATCTGCACAAAAATAGAAAGTCTGGTTTAATATGCTGAATTTGAATTTGAATTCCTTCCTCAACAATTATAAATTTATGACCAATATTGTGTCATTTATTCGGAGTGAAAACATTTCTGAACTATCTGAGCATGGCCACCCCAGTAGATACAAGGTGAGTGTGTGTCTATGTTTTAACTCAGTTGATTCTTGGTCTATTAAAGAGAAAAATGACTTGAAGACCTTTTAATTTTTTCCTAAATACAATATTACAAATGAAGTAGCCACACTTACTCATAAACTCCAATCCTCTCAAAATCTTGGCATGCTATTTTAAAGACTACTCTACATTAAGGGCACATTATGAACTCAGTCCAGAAGTCTGAATAAAGAGAAAACTCCCATTTGGAATGAAAAAAAAAAAAAAAAAGGAATTAAATTTAACTGGTAGAGAGGAAGAAATGAAAGAAAATGCAAGATTAAGACCAAGATTATTTTTTTATGTGAAATTAGCTCAGGTGAAAATTATCTCAGAGGAAAGATCAAAGGCCTGATATTTTGTGAGGAAACCTAGAAATGTACTATATGTACTCAGGTCCACACATATGGAGCCCGGGGCTTGTATCCTCTCGATTGAACAGATGCTTTTAATGTAATCGGTTCAAGTTCTGAATCAAGTTTAATTTCAAAGGACCACTAGTTGAGCATCAGCCCTTTATTATTCAGAACTATTTTACTATCTAATTAATTTACCGTCAAAATACCTCTCCAGACAGTGTTGCTTCCTTTTTTTTTTTTTAATAGTCTTTTTTCAGTTTACAGAATCGCCTAATCATCTCAGGATCAAAACCTGTGAGATTGTAAAAGCCATATTATTCCTGCCTCAATTTTTACCATTAAAAATAGACAAGTAAAACAGTTGAAAGAAAACTTGTGCATAAAACAATAGGTGATTGTATTGTGCACCTGCATTAAGACCTCAATTATTGTATTTTTGAAATCATGCATATGGTCAAATATCAAATGTTACAAAGGATATATAGTAAAAAGTAGCCCTGTATTCTACCCTTCCTCACTTGTGCCACAGTGCTTTTTCCAAGAGTCAACAATCTGAGTTATTTCTTGTACCTTTGTAGAGATAGTCAATGCACACACAAGTATTAGGCAGGTGCATCTGTTTTATTTCTCTCATTTGGATGATAACATGATATAAACACTCTCAAACACCCTGTTTTCTTTTCCCACTGTATCCAGCATATATTGGCAATCATTCTATCTTACACTGACTGGTGCGTCCTCATCGTATTCAATGTTGCATAGGATTCCATTATATGATGTATTATAATTTATTTTATCATTTTCCTATTGATGGATATTTTAAGTTTTTCTAATCTTTAGCTGCCATAGAGAATGCCACAATTAACAATCTACTACTGTCTTTAGGCAAATGTGTAAGTTTATCTGTAGGATAAAAGGACTCCAACAGAATTGGTGAGATATACACATTTTAAATTTTAATACATATTTTCAAATTTTATAGACATTATATAAAAGTTACACCACCAATAAAATGTATCATGTACTTATTTCTCCAAACCCTTGCCGACTCAGTGTGTCACAGAATTTTGCCAATATGATAGGTAAGAAATGATATCTTATTGTAGTTTTCATTTGCAGTTCTCTTATTTTGATGTGACTCTTTCCATAAGAATAAAAATATTTCTCTTTCCTTTCTGAGAATTACCTATTCATGACCTTTGTGTGCATAGGATTCTTTTTTCTCTTTTTTAATATATTCTTTTATTTATTTGAGATAGAGCGAGAGAGAGAGAAAGGAAAAGAGAGCAAGAGCGGGGGCAAGGGTAGGGGCAGAGGGAGAGGGAGAAGCAGGCTCTCCACTGATCATGGAGCCTGACATGGGACTTGATCCCAGGACCCTGGGATCATGACCTGAGCCAAAGGTAAACAAATGCTTAGCTGACTAAACCACCCAGGCACCCCTTTTTCTTATTAATAATTTATAATAAATCCATAATATTTATAGTAACCATTATATATATTTATATAATTAGGAACATTAAACTTAATGTGAATATTGCCAATATTTTTTTTGTAGTTTCCTATTTGTCGGTTGACGTTGACCATGTTGTGGTGGAATTTTTTAGTATTAATTTATTTTATAAGCAACCTATTCTACCTTTGAAGTTCCCTGAGAGCACTATAAAGAACATATCATATTTGTTCTGAGAATTTCGATTTAATCTAAATTTTTAAAAACTGCTAGGAGCCATGCACGCGGGCATGCTTTCTAGGTGAAACCCCAGAAGATTCTAGCAGCAACCAGTGAACAATGATCACTCTCAAGTGGAATCTGACCACAAAAGAGTTGATCTCTGAAGAGGTTCTATTTACATTTTAGATGATAAAGAACATAGCACTTAAGATAGAGGAAATAAGTCTCCATTTAAAAATATTTTCTGTGGGGGCCCCTGGGTGCCTCAGTGGGAAAAGCCTCTGCCTTCGGCTCAGGTCATGATCTCAGGGTCCTGGGATCGAGCCCCGCCTCGGGCTCTCTGCTCAGCAGGGAGCCTCCTTCCTCCCTCTCTGCCTGCCTCTCTGCCTACTTGTGATCTCTCTCTGTCAAATAAATAAATAAATAATCTTAAAAAAATAAAAATAAAAAAATAAAAATATTTTCTGTGGAGACACCTGGTGACTCAGTTGCGTGTCGGACTCTTGGTTTCAGCTCAGGTCGTGCATTGGGCTTCACACTCAGTGGGGAGTCTGCTGGAGATTCTCCCTCTCCCTCTGCTCCTCCTCCTTCTCACACATGTTCTCTCTCTCTAAAATAAATAAAGTCTTTAAAAAAATGTATGGTGAAAAACAGAGTTTAATTTGGGGAAACATTGCTTCCATGCTCATTAAAGTGTGGGAGTACATGAATTCTGTGAAATAAGAGACCGATGACAAGATGAAAATCCCAGTGTTGGCACGAGTGGGGATATACCTGAGAGGTGGGTGGAAATAAAAGATAACTGGATGAGATAGAGAGGAATGAAAACAATGTCAAGATAAAATTATGGAGGTAAAATTGTCATTGGAAGACCAATTGGGACTGCAGCAAAATCGTTAGGTGAAAGAGAACACAAATATTTCGGAAATACACAGGGAAAGGACAGAAATACAATAAAAATGAGCAAAAGGAAAATGCAGAGAGGAGATAAAGCAGAAGCCGAGAGCCGCTGATCGGGATGAAGACACTGGAGGACATGGAATTAACAAAGATGAGGATATTTTAGGCTTCACATTTCTTCCCTGCAAGCTAAAGAGAATAACTCTGGGTCATTTAGCCAGAGAGAAGAATTTACGGACAAATAGTGGTCAGCTCACGGTGTCTGTAAGGAAGTACCAGAATCAGGCTTGGAGTCCTGGTAACCAGGAAGGAAGCACAGCGTGAGGCAGGAGGACGGAGTGCGGGATCCGGGATGGTCCCGTTTCCTCCTGCTCTTGCTACTTGGATGTAGCTGCTCCCACTGCTGCCCCTCAGCTGCTTCCCGCGAGTGACTTCTGTTTCAAAGTCTGCAGTGGAGCATCTGAGTGGGGAAGTGTAGATCCTGTCCCTGTATCGCAGGCGCTGGGAAGGCGCTCAACGTGTGGTGTCTCCAATTTCCACTTTCTGTAGAGGTGAGCACAGGCTTTTTTTCCAGACACAACCGGGGAATCTCCAAACATGAAAAAAAAAAAAAAAAAAAAAAGCTTAGAATGTGGGTTGGATTTAGAGACCTGTTTCTAATAAATAGAATACAGTAAAAGTGATGGGATATCCCTTCAGAGATTAGGTTGCAAAAGACTGCCTCCTTGTTGGGACTCTTGCTCTCTGGCTCTTGTCACTTGCTCATTTAGTGACATAAGCCACCATGATGAGCTGCCCCCTCCCAAGGAACGGAAGGCATCTCAGGCCACTAGCTAGGGAGGAAATGAGTCCCTCTGTTCAACATTCAGTGGAAAAATGGAATCCTGCCAGCAACAACCTGTGAGTGAGCTTGGAGGCAGATCCTTTCCCAGTTGAACCTTGAGATGAGTTCCAACCCAACTGACACCTTGACTGCATCCCGGAAAAGATTCTGAGTCAGAGCCACCCAGCTGAGCTGTGCCCAGATTCCTGACCCACAGAAATGGAGAGATAGTATATGTCGTTTTAACCTGCTAGGCTTTATAGAATTTTCTATGAAGCAATGGAAAACCAACTAAAGAAAAAAAAAAAAAAAACACCTAATGACTTCTTAATGATTCTTAGGTCAAGAGTTAACCAAAACTAAAATTGTTGATTCCTGGGGGTTTGGGGGGGAAGCAATGAAAGAAAAATCACATATCAAAATATATAGGTGAGCTTTTACTTCTGACCTCAGTGGTAGAATTTGTGGCTGAGCGGTACCTTGGTGAGAACAACAAAAGCTGGCTACATTGAAAAACAGATTCTTTTTGAGGACTTCAGAGACTGCAGAAGCTGCTTGGAAGTAAGGGGCCTCGCTCCTGGAGAGAGGCCAACGTATTGACTGGGATTTCTGCCAAGGTTGGGAACTGAGGGGCTGATATCCCGGGTGGAAAGAAGAAGATGGAAGCTGGTAGCTAAACGATTTCCCTTTCCTTGCCCTCCCCTCCCCCAGAGAGACGGCGCGGAGGTGCGGCCTGCAGAGCTCCCAGGGCTGGCTCGCAGGCACTGAGGAAGCCCACCTGCAGGCAGCCACCCTCTGTGGACTCTCCTGACAGCCCAGCCTCGCCTCCCTTGGGCCTCATTCCTGCTCCCCGGAATGCTAACTCCTAATAAAGTAAGAGCTCAGAAGACCTCTTCCTGAGGCTTTGCTCAGTATTGAAACCAGATTCAAAATAAATGAACAGAAACTAAAACATTTTGAAGACACCAGCGATGGCTAATTAGGAAACATCATGGGAAAAGCACAACATACGTTTTATTAGGTTGTGTTTTCATTATCAGTTAAAAATATTTTCTAATTGCCATTGTGATTTCTCCTTCAGAACTGTAAATTAATGTATGTGAAGGGCTAAAAAGGTACAGGGTAAGTACTGTATAAGGGCTGGCTTTTACTACTGAAAAGCATAAAGATACATATGCATATATTTACACATATATAAATGTACACTATTACGAGTAAAAGAAAACTCACAATATATGTGACAAAATAATAACAACAGCTAGCATTTATGGAGTGTCCTAGATGTCTCTTTATGACACTACCATGTACTTTTATCCACACATTACAAATGAGGAAACTGAGGCACAGTAATTTGTCCGGTTGTTATCCAGCTGGTAAGTGACAGAGCCTAAATTTGAGCATAGGCACATTTCTTATATAAAGGGCTTTTGAATTCTGGTCCCATTTAGGTAATGAGAGGCATAATAAAAACTTTCTCTTTTCAAACCCTATTAAAATATAATAATAAGTAAACCCATACCATACTGGAAAGTGAGTGGGGGTGCTAAGGGCATAATAAAACAGGAAATTCCGGAATGTAGAAAGCCATTGGTAATAGATTGATAGTAAATGCTAACAGAGCTGAGAAACCTACATCCTTACTACGCTGTAACTTGAGCTCCACAAAATTAGCGGGAACGGGAGAAAGCATGGGCTGTGGTGGTGTGCCAGATACTGAAAAGGCAACAGATGGAGAAGAGCTCTCTTGTCCCCAACTCCACTCCTAGAGAGAAGCCGCCTCTGAAATTAATTCCCAGGATGTTGGTGTGATATGGAAGTTCTGGGGATGGTCTGTTGATGTGAGGCTCCTAAGCATCCCAAGAGCCAAGATGCAAAGTGCCTTAGGAGCCCTCGTCTCCAAGACCTTCTGAGGGACGTGGCGATCTCACACCCACATACATGAAGAGCCAATCTAGCTCTGTGTCTGTGGGTCTGTCTGTCCTCATGCCTCCCTTCTCCAGGCTTTCCTGTCTCCCTTCCTCCAGCCTTCACCCCTCCAACACCCCATTCAACACCAAAGGCTGTGTTGAATGGAAAACATGAACTAAACAAAGATTATTCCAAACCAAATTAGGCAATAGAATGAGCTAAATAATCATTATAATTACATTATATATTAAGCATAATATATAATGTTTATAGAAACACTACATATATACCTATTACATTAAAGGATATAAAACTTTACAAATAAAATATAAATGTATATTATATAAATATAATAATAAATAAGCTTAATAATAATCAGTAGCATGTTCAGAGAGTTTCAATATCGAACTAAATGAATACAAATCCAACAGACTTATTGGGGGATTTTCAGAGTTATCTTAAAAATCAGCATATCAAGTAGAGAAAAATCATCAGCAAATACATAACTTTGAACCAAACAAAATAGGGATATGAAATGTTTTCAGGCACTTATGAAAAAATTACAAATGTTCACCACAAACACCAGGTTATAAAGAAAATCTTGTATCTTCCAAAGCAGAGAAACCATTCTGGCCACGTCCTCAATCCAAAATGATGTAAAAGCAAAAATAAATGATAAAAAATATGTTCTTCTCTTATATTGTCCTAGAAGATTTTTAAGTCACTAAAAAATACCATTTAAGTGAAAGAAAAAAATTAAAACAGAAATTATATTCTTCTTAGAATTGAATGAAAGCACTCATTGGGTTTCTGCCAAGGCAATACTTCCAAAAATTATTTATAGTTTTCAAAATAGAGCAAAGATTTCAAAATAAAATCTTTTTTAAAAAACTGCTACATATGTAGCATTAGGGATTAGTATCCAACCCATACAAAGTACCCTTATAAGACACTTAAAAGAAAACTCAAAATTAAAAAAAATTTAAAAGATATAGGCTATTCACAGAAAAGGGGGAAAATGAACGATAAACAGATAGAAAATAACACAACCTCACTGATCATCAGGAAAAATATGCAAGTAAATACCAGAAGACTACTTATGGCTCTCTCTGTCCACATTATAATTTCCAATATTCGAAAGATGGATTATATCCTGTTCTTTTTTTTTTTAAGATTTTATTTATTTATTTGACAGAGAGAGATCACAAGTAGGCAGAAAGGCAGGCAGAGAGAGGAGGAAACAGGCTCCCGGCTGAGCAGAGAGCCCGATGTGGGGCTCGATCCCAGGACCCAAGATCATGACCTGAGCCAAAGGCAGAGGCTTAACCCACTGAGCCACCCAGGCGCCCCATATCCTGTTCTTTTGGAGGTGAAGGAAAACAGATATGTGTGAGATAAATTAATAAACCAGTTTGCAATGTATTTGTGCAGCATCTATCAAAATGTAAACTATGCCATCTATCTTTTATGTTAGATTTCTACTTCTAGAGACTTTCTGTATGGAAATATTCAAACAAAATGTATTAATAGAAACATCCTATAAAAAAAAATGGACGACCTAAATTATTAAAGACATTAAAGTACATTCAAAATATGAACAGCCCGACCACTTTAAAAAGAATTATATCCAAGGTATTTTGGAAAGAGACATTTAATGTAATTTTAGATCTCCTTTTAGAAAGCCATTTGGCAATGGTATCAAAAGTTATCTCCATAAACCTTCATATTCTTCCTGCTGCCATCTTGGGTCTGTAGTCCCCTCCCAACAGTGTATCCGACACAGAGCAGCAGAGACAGGTCAGAACAGAATCTGACCTTGGTCAATCAGTATCAGAGCTGGAGGAACAGGATTCCACACAGGCAAGCACATCGCAAGCCCAGCTGGCACCAGCCCCTGAAACGGATGAAGCAGTCAGGAAAAGTAAAGCAAAGGAAGTCAGAGTGAAAAAAAGTCAGTGGAAGGCCATGTCCAAACTAAGTCCTCAGCAGGTGACAGAAGTTACTAAAATCACCATCCAGAAATCTTAGAATGTTCCCTTTGTCATCGCAAGGCCATATGTCTACAAGAGCCCAGCTTTAAACATCTACCATAATTTGGGGGGAAGAAGCCAAGATCAAGGGCCTATCTCAGCAAGCATAGTTAGCAGCTGCCGAGGAATTCAAAGTTCAAGGTGAAGCTGTCTAGAACATTCAAGAAAAAGGGAGACTCCAACTGCATCAGAGGAGAGTAAAGAGAAGAATGTTAAGGAAACAGATGTGAACATTCAGGCCATAGAACTGATCATGCCATAAACAAATGTTTCAAGCACGCAGGCAGGTAAGCCCTGTAGAACCACAGTAATGGCATCGTAGTGCTATTATGGAATTAACAATGTAACCATCTGAAGAAAAGGACTCTTTATTTTGGTGCTTCAAGAGTGACTGTCACTTGGTTTTACACTTGTATGTTTCCATCATTAATATAAACGCAGCTTCTGTTCCATTCTGATTGGCCAGTTGGTTGTCATATAGCGATTCTTCTTTAGGAAATCATCAGAAAACACAAAGAAAAATTTCTGTATTTATGCTTACACAAATATTATTGAAATATAAAAAAACAAAATAAGCAACAATGAAAAACAGGAAAAGAATGAACAATAAATGTCCTAGGAGAAAAAAATAAACGGGACCTCCATATAATGTAATGTCATTTTGATGCAGGGTTGTCTGGTGCAGTGGTGAAGAAGGAATTCTTGAGACAGTTTATGGTGCAAGTAGGTGGTTTTATTATAGCATGGGGACAGGACCTGTGGGCAGAAAGTGCAGCGCTGGGATTGTGAGGAGTGACTGATATATCGGGTTTTCTATCCTATGGAGGGGAACTTGACATTAGGCTGGAGGAAATTGAGTCCATAGGTTCTTCCTGGAGGTCTGGCTATTATTAAGCTTGTGTTTTACCTGTAAGTCATTAAGACAGTTACAAACTGTGATGGAGTTTCATGTCCTGCAGGACCGTGATCTTTATCATTTTACCATTTGTTTCTTCCCTGCCCTTTGTTCTTGGGCAGTCACAAGTGCCTGAGGAATGTCACGGTATATTGCACCTTTAGTGGGGGCGAGATGGTATGTGGGGTGTCAGCTTGCCTTTTGAAATCTCATCAATCTCACCATTAAAAAGTATATTTTAGAAAGATATGAGAAAATGATCAAAATATACTCTCTGTAGAGTAGATTTCCCTTAGCTGAGCCATAGTGTCTGGGAGGACTATAGGGCTTAGTTGATTCACTAAAGGGGAAATCTCTCTGATAAGTATGCATTCCGAAAGACTAGGCTGTGGAGAAGATTTCATATTCTCTTAAGAGTGTTCCTATTACCATAAAGGTGTTCTGGGTCCTTGTGTCCCCTCCTACAGAACTCAGTCTGTCTCTGGCTCACCCCCCACCCCATAACCCCACGGAAACCCCTCTTCTTCTTTGTCTTTCCCGAGGGTGTTGGGGAAGGGCTCTGATGCTTCCAGCCCTTCAGGGAGAAGCATTTATGAAACAAAAAGAAAGCATTTATTCACATACCCTAACTTTGCTCTCTTAGCAGAGACTCCTCTTTGACTCCCTCACGGCTGCATTGTTATTCCAATGAAGATTATGGCTCTTTTCCTGTTCTTACCAAAGACCCTTCCTAGGAAGGGGTTTCTGGAATGGACAGAAAAGTTTCAACACTATAAAGGCACGTTTGTTATGCCTGGGTAATAGAAGCAGCAGTCACTGTTTTTACTATTTTGTTTTCTGTATTTTTCAAAATTTCAACCAATAACATATGTAGGGAAGGAAAGATAATTTTCCCTCTACTCTTCTAGGTTCTTGGCTGAGAATGCCTCCCCCCCCAGTAAAAGATTAACAGGAGAAAAACAAACAGAAGTTTAATCCTGTATATACATGGGAGAGACAACCCTCCCCGCCCCCCCAAAACATCACCTTAAAGCTAAAACCAAAAGATGCTGGGGGAGGTGACCAGGAAAAGCTCGGGGAAATAGGTGAGGCTTGTTATGTAGATCTAAACTGAAGCCTTCTCCGGATGGGATTTAGAGGCATCCTTCCCCAGAGGGAAATACCCTTACACATGCAGATTTCCCTTCTAAATGTAAATACCCCTTTATGAGAGGGTAACTGCTTTTTTTTCCAGAGCTTTTGCTGTGGCTGATTTTTCTTAAAAAAAAAAAAAAAAAAATCAGCTCAAGATAATCTTTAGGCCAAAGAAGTATATTTTGGGGTGGCATGTTTGGCTCCTCTTCTTATAAAAAATCTGAAAAAAATATAATCAGTGTTATTAAATTTTTTTCTTTTTGTCTTAAGAGTTACTAACATGACAACTGATGATTAGGATTTCTTCTGAATATTTGAGTTTTTAAACCCACTTTCTGAGGATTACATTTTCCTCTACCAGTAGAATTTTTCCTTTTCGTTACTACCACTTCTCCTAGAAATACGGAGGTCATTCCCATTGCTTTCATCAAAATATTTACTGTTGTTTAGTACACAAATTTCAGCATAAATTAGATAATCATGTCCCTCTATTTTCAGAGTTTTGAAGTCTAAATTACTGTGAGTTCATAATTCTTCATGTCTGACTTTCAGCTTCCATAAAGCTAATGTCAAAACCAAAATATTCTTTGAAATCAGTGGGAGGTTTGTTCACTAAGCACTGGGAAAGATGAAAAATAAGCCAAAAGTGACTCCCACCAGTTTGTGAGGGATTACCTTTCACACATGCATTACTTTCAATCTATCTTAAATTAGCTATTTAAGCATGTGTTCTTGTATTATGCATTGCCGGTCCAATTGGTCTTCGGACCCTGTCCGTCTTTCCTAATTGTTTCTACTTCTTTCAAAATTAAAAAACTTTAATATTTAACTTCCCATTTTTTTACTTCTCCTGAAACTTTTCAGAATGTCCTTCTTTGTGTAGTTTATAATTTCCTTTTCAGTGTTGCTTTTAAAATTTTAACTTTTTCTCCTGTGAAAACTCATGTTTGCAGAAGAGTTTTGCAATTATTTGGGGTGGGACCTTGGCATTATTGATGTCTGGGGACAGATAGGTTTTTTTGAGGGAACTATTTTCTGTATGGTTGGTGATTCAGCAGCACCACGGTCTCTACCCAACTCCTTTCTAGAAGCACCACCTGCTGACTCTGACACCCCAACACATCTCTGTGGCATCTCTCCCAATCGGACAGGGTCTCCCAAATATGGGGTGACCCAATAGGGTGGAAGCCAGCAGCACCGGTGGTGAAAGGATTCACCCAAGGCGGAACAAGGGAGCTAGAAGTTTACTGAATCCACCACAAGGGGGCGGTGGGGCGGGAAGGTGAAGAGGTAGGAGGACGCTTGCAATTTTCTTTTTCTTTTTCTTTCTTTCTTTCTTTTTTTTTGTGTGCCTGTGCCTGATTGTAAGTAACCCCTTATGGATATTTTGGGTGGTTTGCCTGATGGGCTTGTCTGTGTTCAGCTCGGGGGTCACTGTGGGCCCTTTTGTGTTGATCATGTTTCCATTGCTCAAGCCAGTTGCCTAAAAGCAACCTCTACAGTCTCCAGAATGGATAAATTTCCCATAGGGATGGAGGATACAAGTGGGCAAAGTTGCTCCCTGTGGAGAACCACAGAACGAGGGTGAGTTTTAGGCTTGTGTTGCCATTTTCCAATCATGATGTATAAATGAATTGTTCTCTGAAACATGAAAATGACTAATCCTTTCACACCCAGATATTTTTTTCAGGCAGTACATAGGTAAGAGCCTAAGAAGTATCATACTTACTCAACTCAATGACTCTTCATTTCTGTTATTTTCTCTCTGCCACTGGCATCAGAACACAATTTTGAAAGAGTATGGCCATGATACTTCATTCTGTCAATCTCAAAAGGTTAGGCAGGTAACACTCGCACCTCCCCAGCGCCCTATCCTAATACTCCCTGCTACTCAGGAGCAGAGCTGTGAAAATGCAGATGAAAGTCAGGTTTACCTCTATTAAAAACATCAGGCCCCAAATGGAGTCTCTTACGCTAAACACCCCATTCCAATCCAAACACTGCATCCCCAATCCAAATCTCAGTTATGGTTTCTGTTATTCCAGAAATGGAATCTTAAACCTGTCAATCAGGAATCTCCTGCTCAGTAACGTTCAGGTCATCTGCCTGAGAGACCCCTGCCAGCCCCTAAGGGAAGGTGACCTTGCAATAACCAACTCACTTTTTTTGCCCAGTTCAACTTTCTTGCTCCTGCTCCCTTCTGCCTGTCAGTCTTTCATTTCGTACAGCTTCTCAGAGCTCCTTTCTATCTGCTAGATTGGGTGCTACCAGATTAGTATTGACTTTTGCTCAAACTCAACATTTTTAATATGCCTCCATGTATCTTTTAACACTACACTCCCATGTTCACTGCAGCATTATTTACGATAGCCGAGATCTATAAATGGATGGAAAAAATGTGATCTATATATGCAATAGAATATCACTTAGCCTTAAAAAAGAAAGAAATCCTGTCATTTGCAACAACATGGATAGACCTTGAGGATATTATACTAAGTGAAATAAGTCAGAAGAAGACAAATATTTTATGATCTCACTTGTATATGGAATCCAGAAATGTCCAACTCACAGAAGCAAAGGGTAGAAGGGAGGTTAAACAAGAAGGTTTTTTTTTTTTTTAAGTGGTGAAGCTACATGGATGTTAGCCACCTCTAGCAGCAGAAATTTCTTTTTTGGTCTTCTATGAATTAGATAGCATGAGAAGCGTATAGCAGAGTAGTTCAAGGGATGGGCTTGGGAGTCAGATGGTCTCTGCAGCTTACTAGCTGCCTGAATGGGCACCACTCACTATCTCTGGCCTGACTTTCCCCATCAGTAGAATGAGGATAATCACACCTGCCCCACAGCACTGTGGTGAAGATTAAATAAATTAACACATGTTCAGCGCTTGGAATGGTGCCTGACCCAGTAAATGATCAATTTCAGTTATCATTGGTAAGTGCAAGAGAATTGTTCATATAGTTAAAGGTTCATTCATTTGTAACATAAATCTTCTTTAAAAGTGCTACGATCACTTCATTTCTATTGTTCATGATATAAAATTTTTTTGGCTACCCATTACATACCAATGCACTTGTACTTAGCACTGGGAGCAAATCATAAATTTCATACATATATAAATGATCTGGCTTCAATAACTTGTAATCCGCTAGTGGAGAGAGACAAGCAGAGAGTTAAGAGGAGGGTGCACTGTGGCCCAGGCTCACAAGGGCCCTGCGTGATCCCCACTCCACTCGGGAGGGGGACAAAGAGGGCTGCCCAGAGGAGTCTTAAGAAAACTTTTCCAGTGGCACCATCGGTTAATCATCTGATTCTTGGTTTCAGCTAAGGTCATGATCCCAGGGTATTCAGACCAAACCCCACAACAAGTTCTGAGTCGGCTTGAGACTTTCTCTCCCTTTCCTCTGCCCTCCTCCCCACACCCTCTCTCTAAAGTAAATAAATAAATCTTAAAAACAACAACAACAACAACAACTTCTTAATCTGGTTACTTTAAGTGGTAGAAATTTGTAATTAGCAATATCGGAAGGAAATCTTCTGAACACGTGCCTCCTCATTCTTTGCAGATTCCCCAGGCTGTAAACTTTTCTGAGAAATTTATGCCCTTCGTTATGAATACCAGTGATTATGCAAGGCTACAAGGCATACACACCTCCAGTAGTTTAGTAAACTGTGTATAGAGCTTTTGCTCTTAAACGAACTCTTACTGCTATGATTTTTATTTTTATTTATTTATTTTTATAGTACTTTATTTTAAAAAATAGTTTGTTTTTATTTTTAGTAATCTCTACATCCAGCGTGGGGCTAGAACTCACAACCCCAAAATCAAGAGTGATATGCTCTTCTGACATGCTCTTCTGAGCCAGCAAGGCACCCCACTGCTAAGAGTTTTAAATTATTGGGTCTGCTTTGAGAGGAGAGGTGGAACGTTAGCTGTTGTTTGGTGAAGCTCCTACTCTGCTTACGTTTCTAAATTTGTTATTTGTAATTTGCTGTGGATAGGGAAATCAAGCATAGGTATTAGGATTATATTTAAAATCAAATATAATCTAGTGGTTTCACTTGTTAGGGAAATAAAAGCATTAGTAAATGTGACTGGGGTGGGCTGCAGTGGTCTTCTGAAGGCTGATTTATTTCGTGGTTCTAGGTTGCATTTGATAGAATAGTGACTTCTTATTAAATGGTCTAAATTCTTCTATAGTGATTATTTTTCCAAGAGATGGAGTGCTCCTCTTCCAGTATTTCAGTATGGAGTAGGTTCACTTTTATCCTGCTCGTCACTGCCTTTATTTCTTATGAACTTGAATCGTATCCTCAATCACCTTGTCTCTACGGTCCTCATACTTAAGTCTGATATCCACAGCAGTTTCTCTAGCCTCTTGATTTTGTTAGTTGCTGAGATGGAAGCAAACCTGGCAACTCCTATCTAGCCTTCAAAGCCCAGTTGAAATGACCCATTCTGAGAAACTTTTTCTTAGGACAGTCATCTTTCTCGTGCAGAATTATTATATCTCTACTTCCATCATGCTTTTAATCTTTCTACTATAACTCTTAATTTGCATAACATGTTTATGTCTATGTGCCTATATTTTTATTTGCACTATGGCTCTTTTGAGGTCAGGTCCATACATCTCTCAAAGTATATTACGCAAAAACTTGTCACTTGGTAATTGTGATTTTATAAAATATGGTGTTTTGTGGTTTGCACTCAATTCTTTTTTGATAATGCCTATCATTTGTGGGATCCTTCAATTCCCCCATCCTTTTATTCCCCCTCCCACACCAGCTCATGGTTATACCATCAAAAATTATTTCTTAATTGTATTAACTTAGTTCACCTATTCAAAACTCCTGCGTATAAGAAGCCTTGTATAGAGCTGCAGTGTATAACTCTTGGTTTTGCATTTCAGTGTGTTTTGGTGTGAAGTTTCATCTTGTTGATTTAGCTGGCAGGGTAAATTTGGGACTACTGTTGGACAGGAGGAAGGAGCGGACAAATACTGTATATCAAATGGGCTAGAAGTCAAATTGCAAGATGCAGGTAAGGTTGACATCTGTTTGTATCTGTCAAAAAGTTGTTTCCCTGGAAACATGTTTCTCTTCCTTTGGCCATAGCAACCACATCAATCTGTTGATGTGATTGGTCAGCAGCTCTTGATCCAGACTGAGTCACGGTCATTTTCTGAAACTTTTAAAGTCTGGAAAAGGGGAGTGGGTTGGGGTAGGGTTGGAGGTGGGACATGGAATTTGTGATCTGGTGTAATCATGGAGCTGCCTCCTCATCTTGTCTGAACAAGGACCCTCTACCGGGAATGAGAGCAGACCAGTACCACTCATGGAGGCAGAGGCCCTGTAGAAGAAAGAGAGAGCCTAGGGTTCAGGTCAGTATCCAGTTGAACCCAAGCTCCGGCATAGCATCCTGTATGTTTCTGGCTTCATGGCTCTGCTCTTCTCAGAATGGTCGTGAAACTGACCAGGTGCCCAGATGGTGAAGAGAAGTATCCTGAGGGAGAGTGGGCAGGAAAAGGGAGAAGAAAACGGAAACGTGGCTGTTTCACTGTACTTACTTCATTGATTTGTTTTGATTTTTTTAAAAGATTTTATTTATTTGATAGAGAGAGAGACAGGGAGAGCAGGAACACAACAGGGGGAGAGGGAGAAGCAAGCTTCCCGCCAAGCAGGGAGCCCGATGGGAGGCTCGATCCCAGGACGCCAGGATCATGACCTGAGCTGAAGGCAGACACTTAATGACAGCCACCCAGCACCCCAATTTATTTTAATTTTTTAAAATATTTTATTTTGGGGTGCCTGGGTGGCTCAGGCAAGAGAAGCAGTTGTGGCTTCGAAAGCTTGGGTTATGCTGATTTGACTGCATTCCAGATCTCAGCCAGGTTTAGGATATTCAGTGTACATAGTATTTCAACATATTTCTATGCCTTCAGCTTCTCTGGTAAAAATCCCTGCTGCATTACCAAGTTTCAAGGTAGCAAGACCAAGAGAGAAAATAATGTTTTGTTTTGTTTTGTAATTTTTAAAATGCAATATGATTCTTTACAAATCAAACATACCCTTAATATATGATTTTATTGCTTTGAAGGTCTCAGGGTATTGGGGAAGATATAGGAAAGGTTTTGGGTAAAGTTAGGAAGCTAATTATTTCATAGCTTTGAAGATTTTGTATGCAGAGTTTAGATATCTATTATCTGTTGAGTGTCCAGAGAAGATACCAGGTTCTGGGAGAGATGACAGTTCAAAGGAGGTTGGTGAGGATCAAGGCACCTACAAAGGGTAGAGGGAGGACTAGCCAGTCAGCTTAGATTTGGAAGCCTTTAGAAGTGGATGAGCCAGCAGGAACAGAGGACATTGGAGAGATGGAAGAGGCAGAGATAGAAAGACTTGAAGGAAAGTATGGTACCAAACTTATGAGTAGAACTGATGAATGCTAGAATGCAGTTTTGTGTAAAATCATATGGGGTGCATCATGAGTGATCAATTGGATTGGTTAGATATGGAGACTAACCCATCCATATTCCTTCACTTTCCTTTAAGACCAGTGCCACGCATTTTCAAATTTCTGACATCTTCATTGAATGTGAAATCAAGGTGTAGGGGAGGCAATATTTTCTATTCTTCCCTTCTAGGTTCTTTTGGCTGGTCTACTAATTAAAGTAAAATGAGGCAGATTAATAGGAGAAAAGCAAATTTAATTAGGTAGGTATGGGAGCCTCATAAAATAGGACACCCAAAGGCAAGAGAAGCAGTTGTGGCTTATGGGCCATCCTGAGCTAAGGAATGGAATAGGGGCCTGGGGCATCAGAAGAGATGAGGGCAAGTCACAGGACAATATGAAGGGAAGGGAAGATGTTTTCTAATTAGATGTTTGCCTTGCCACCGAACTTTTAGAAAAAATTTACCTCTGGTAATAGTTCTCTTTCTGGGCCTCTATCTAAATTCTTCAGGTAGTTAAGGGAAAGGTAAAAGTTTTTTCTTGAAACTGCTGGGTCTTGGCTGCCTTCACCCCAAAATAATGCACATGCCAAAATGGCATATTTTGGTGTCATGTATTCTGTTCCCCATCAAAGGTCAATCAGGACTTTGATTTCACGTCTACATTGTAGCAAATGACTAACTAGTTACAAATTGCTAAGAGAACAGCATAATTTTAGTTAATTTGGTTAAGCAATGAAAAAAATCTGCTATATAGTACCATATATACTTCATTGTCCTGCAGACTGCAATCCCACCTGGGAACTAGGGTTTAACCAGATGCACAGTGCCTTAAAGACAGAGGCTGGTTAGTAATTACCTGCCTGATTGACTGAATTATTCGTCTATCTGTTCAATAAATATTGGCTGAACACAACTCTGACCAGGCACTGTTTTAGGCACTAGGAACAGAACAGTGAACAAAAGTCTCCAATGGAGCTGGTGTTTCAGTGGAAGATGTTAGATAAGAAAAGAAGCAAACAAAATACACACGATATGTAAATGCAGGCATAGGTCAGAGATATCTGTGGCTTTGGTTCCAGACCACCATAATAAAGCAAATAGCACAATACAGTGAGCCTAATGAGTTTTTTGGTGTCCCAGTGCATATAATAGTTATGTTCACACTATGGTCTATTAAGCATGCAATAGCATTATGTCTAAAAAGAAGTACATACCTTAATTAAAAAACTTTTATTGCTCAAAAATGCAAACAATCATCCGAAATTTCAGTGAGTTGTAATCACTGATCTCCGTAACAAGAATAATGATAAAAAAAAGTTCAAAATACTGTAAGAACTACCAAAATGTGACAAAAATGCTAATGCTGTTGGAAAAAAGGTGCCAACAAACTTACTTGATGCGGGGTTGCCACATCCCTTCAGTTTGTAAAAAACGCAAAATCTGTGAAGCACAGTGACGTGAAGTGCCATACAAGGTATGCCTGTGTGTAATGTTGAGTAGTGACAGGAAAAAGAGTAAAACCGGGCAAGGGTGAGAGTTAAAATGGCAGTGGAGGATTCTATTTCCCATAGGAAGGTTAAGGAAGGTCTTTTTGATGAGGTGCCTCGGAGCAGCGCTCTGACTGAAGTGAGAGAGAGAGCCATAAAGATGGAAAGAAGAGTGAAAAGGGAGTATACTTGGGAAATCCTAAGCTTGGGAGCTCAGTGTAGTAGGAATGAATAACAGAGAGGGGGATGGGGTGGTAGGGAAGGTAGGGACATGTCTTGGAGATGCAGCCAGAGGCTAGATTGAAGACTTGTAGGGCATGCTAAGATTCTTGATGTTGCAAAGTATGATGGGAAGCCATTGGTGGGTACTGAGTGGGAGTGTGCGTGATTAGGCTTACGTTTGAATCGAATCATCTCGGCTGCCACAGGGGAGGGATTCAAGAGTAAGAAGCAGGGTGATGAGAGGTTCCTTTGATCTTCCTGAAGCACCATGATAGTAGTTTGAATTGGGATGTCGGGGTGGGGAAAAGTGGTAGTAAAATTTGGATTCTATTTTTAAAGTACATCTGAAAGAATTTTTTGATACCCTGATGTATGATGTGAAAAATTAAAGTCAACGATGACTCCAAGGGTTTTGGCTTAAGTAACTGGATGAACAAATGACTAGCTTACTGGCAAAATGAAGATTGGGGAATGAGCGGGTTTGGGGTGTTGCTTGCTTTTGGACTGGGTTAGTTTGAAATGCCTCTGTGGCATCTAAGTAGAGCAGTCAAGGAGACACTGTGATACGTGAGTCTGAGGTTCAGTGGAGAGGTTAAAAGAGGAGATACGAATTGTGGACTGGTCGGCACACAGCACTGTGTTGTAGGATACTGACAGTGTTTTAATACTGATGTACAACAAGCTACACTCTGCACTGAATACTCTCAATACACAAAGTGCACTTCACTATCCTCTTTAAAAAAATCACCCTCCCACCGATACAGCATAACCTAATTGCTCTAGAACATAGAGTTCTTTTTTCTTAGATATTTGAAGGCAATTGAGAATTCTGTGTTGTACTCAGTGACCACAAAGACAAATCAGTGCGCCCCATCCAATCAAATACTCTCTAAAACATTTTTGAAAAATATGTAACCACTACCATGTGTCCCTGCATATATTTATTCATCTTTTAATCACTAAATTATTCAATATGTATAATGAAGATTTGCTATGAATTTATATTTACAAATATGGCATAGTCTATAGCTTAAAGAACATTTGTCATCAGGAAAAGAGAAAAATGTCACCATTAAATAATTTTGTGAAAATGCAAGACTATCTTAAATTAAATGTCAGGATTTATGGCATAAATAAAAAATATAAAAAGAAGCTAAAAACCCCTCAAAAACAAATCAGTGCACCCCAAAGGTGCCAAGTGTACAATTTTGGAACACCTTGAAGAGCTTAACTTAAAAGAACTGAAAAGCAATTCTGAAGTTCTCTCCAGGCTAACTCTCCTATTGCTAACCCTCCTATTGAAGGGCATTTCAAGGCCATCACACATAATCTAGCCTCACGGTCATTCTGAAACCATTCTGACCTAGTGTAGCCTGAATAGTTTTCTCCCTAAAAACCCCTAAAGTGACCCCAGAGGACAGATTCAGGATGTGGTAACAAGGGAAGTTCAAGGAGAATTCCTAAAGATATCCACTAATATCACCAACTAACTTTTTGGGACATATTTGCCTGGGCCCCTCCTATCTCTCCTTCATCCTTGGATTCAGCCCAAGAAACTCCGAGTATCTAAGGGGTTTGCAACTTCATAATGAAAGACCCGTTTTGGTGAAGGGTACATTTCACTCTGTGTGTGTGTGAGGGGAGGGAGACATAATAAGGGAGACGTCAGGCATTTGTTACGTTATTTATAGCTTTCTTCTCTATATAGGTTGAAGCAGGTTGGATGTGCCTTTCACTATTTGCTCAAATTGATAGAATTGCCTCTCCGCTCATTCATTTTTTTAGTTGATAGATGCATTTTGGCTACTGGATGCCTGTCAGTGGCTGCTGGTGCCTTGATGTTTATCAGATGTCTGTGTCTCTATCATCTCTTTCACTTGGATGCCAGCAGCTAGAGTGGTTCATCCTTTTGCATTCCCCAATGCTCTCTATTTTTACAGCAGAGAATGCATTCAAAGTTACAAAGGTATTTTTCCTTGATCCATTTAAGACTCACTGAGTTAACTGAAGAAGGATCGCATGAACAAATAAATTTCCCCTTTTCAGGGAAGGGTCAGCTTTGGAGGTCATAGCTGGAAAAAACAATGTTCTTATGTGGCTCCTCAGTGTATCAATGAAAGTTAATTTTCTTTTACTGGAATTATTTTTCAGAAACAATCAACCAAGAGGACACATCTAGCACGGCGGCTCTTTCCTCCTTGATCCTTGCTACTCTGCTGTCTGAATCGTTCCACGTTGTTTTTATACAGAATCCACAGCTTTTAGGCTGTCCTTCAAATAATAATGGACTTTATCACACTGGGTAGAAATTTACTTGTTATAAATTGAATTATTTAGGTTTTTTTAAAAAAGACAATTTAGATAGTTTTAATTCAATAACTTAGGATCAAGGCTTCTGACAATCATGACTGTGGCAGCATAAAAACGGGGCAATGTCATTTTGACAGGTGCAGACTGAAAATGAAAGCTTATCTACAACCACATTTCTTCAATGTGGTAAGTTCCGGGGGCATTCTGGGATTATTATTTTAAAAATATGCTTGCTGCCTGCCACTCTGGTGCCAAAAATAAGCTAGTCTGAGGGAGGCTAAGTGTTAAGAGGACATTCCTGGGAACTATTTCATTCAGGACCATTTGTGACAAAGCATTTCTGAACTCTTTTTTACTACCTTCTTTCTCTGCTTTGCAGCCAAACCAGTTTATGTCAAAAGAGTTGGGACTGTTCTTTTTGTTGTTATTGTTGTTTTAACAAATATACTTTTTTTTTACTGCCAAAATATGTAATGGACAAATTAATTTAAGCTGATAGTTTGTCTCAATCGTTTCAGAGCATCTATTATTGGGAGTCAGAGCCCTCAAACATACCATGTACTGTAATACTGTTTTAGGAGACATGATAGAGGATTGGGGGAAAAATCATTAGGTGTTTGAGCAAGAAAATCTGAAGTTAGAGAGCTCAGAAGTTCTTTGTTAATAGTCTGGTGACCTTGAACAAGTTACTTTGCCTATCTGATCCTGGGTCTTCAGCTGTGAAATGCAGCCCAAAATGCCTGCCCAGAGAGAGCCGATTGTGCCAAAGACGTTAAATTGTTAGAATAGTGAAAATCACCATTGATTTGGATAGGCACATTGCACTATATAAATCCAATGCTTCATGAGTTTACACTGAAAGGATTTGGAAACTACTGCATATGCACGCTTTTCCGTCCAGTTCCCTGCAGGTATGGCAGTTTATTTTCAGAAAAGAATGGAGGGGAAAGTTGCCCTGCCCATAGAGCAGTCCCAAAGAGATTTTGCGGAGTGGAGGTACAGAGAACTGGCTTTGGGGTGCTTAAAATCCCGACCGGAGGACACAGCCACTTCTCCGGGAGGAGAGGTGTCATTCTAGTCCTTTATAAAAGGGCAAGGATGAAAGTGACCACCCGCCACACATCGTGGCACCAGGTTCACTGGGAGGAACCATTCCAGGAAATGACCCGAGATAGTGACAATGTCACCAAGATATTTACAAATAAGCCGGGATACTCACTGCAGGAGAGAAGGGGGGAGGAGGACGCAGGGAAGATTCAGGGGCGAGACGGACAGAGGGAGAATATAGGTTCCAGAGGCTTCGGTTTTTAGGGCTTTGGTGGATCCGTGAGAGTGCCCTTGAGAGACACGGTTCTGAGAGGGCTGGGAGCAATCGCCGGGCAGCGGCGGTTACAGCCCCCAGGGCTCGTGCACCCTTTCCCCCGCCCCGGCTCAGCCTGCGCCCCCCAACTCCGACGCGGGTCTCGGGTTCGACCAGCCCGGCCCCACCCAGCCCGGCGCTGCCGCATCCCACTTGCCTTCCCAGTAACGGTTTCTGGACCCGTGGCCTCCGACCCCTCCCCCCTCGCCAGGCTCCGGCGAGCCGCAGTGCCGCGCGGTTTGGAGAGGGGTAATCCGCCCCGGAACCGACGTGAGCTGCCCTGGGGCGGGGTCCGCGGAGGCGGCTCGGGGATCTCCCCTCCCTGAATTCCGGCCCGAGGTCTCCGCACCCCAGCCGGAGTTCGCACCCGCCACCTCCACACCCCCCCCCCCC